>CM022303.1:628121858-628853131 GCA_011799875.1 Thinopyrum elongatum | reverse complement strand
CTCCCAGGGTCCTCACGGGCGCCGAATGCAGTTATCCCCACGGCACTCATTTACGGGTCGCCTCGAGCTTGCTTGCCTATGATAAGTAGTGCAAGATCAGCACCAAGCATTACACGACTCTGTGCTACTCGATGAGAACCGTCTCCGGGCTGCTTACGCGTGGCTCACCTACTAGCAAGCCCTGCGCCGCTATCACATGCTGCAGGGTTCATGCCTGCGTTTTGAGGAAGGTGACCCTTGTCCTTGAGCCGCTTCAGTCCGCCAAGGGTACACACAAGTTGTCACTGAGTGGGCAGGCCCTTACCGGTTATACGAGTCACCAGACCTGGCGCGGTAGTCCTGTCTGGAGACCGGAGATGCACTCAGTTGCAAAACTCATGGAATATTGAGCATTTCTCCGCAAGTTCTACCCATATATAAGGCGCGGCTGTCGGGCCCTGCCGGTCAGCCACCCTTTTGTACAGCCTTGCCTCAGCTGCATGTAACCCCTTGTACAAAGCCGGGGCGAGACCCCTGCAGAAAAATAAGAAGCGCGGTGGGGGGCCCCCCGACCAAGATTGCATGCATGCATGATATCCCCAATATCACTGCATAAGCATTTGCTATGCATATAGTGGATCACATCCTGCATTCATTCTCATCTGCATGAAGTTGTCAGGTTCCGGCTGTGAACTTTGCTTTGACAGGAGTTGAGAAGATTGCCTGGCACAGCGATCCCCGGCAAGCCAAACAGATAGTTTTACCTCCTGTCCATTAGTGTTCTGTAAGGTCACACTTGGAGATGAAAAGCCTCGCCACTCTTTTGAGACTCAGGTGCTCCCATCCATGACTCGAACGTTGCTTCGGTCAGGATGGTGTTTAGTAGCCTTTGGAAAAGAAGGTGGCGGGGGGCTGGTTCCCCCTGTCTGTTCCTCGCCCGGCAGAGGCACCTTCTCCGGCAGACAAAAAGGGTACCGGCAGGATAGCCGGCCGGAAACTCGTTTATTTACATTAAGAGGCATCTCACCTCTGCACGGACTACACGTGCATGAGTTCCGGCAAGGTTCGTCTTTTTCATCTCATATGCTAATACAGTACAACAGCTACAGAACACAAGACGGGCACGAGGGATTACATTATTGAATTAAAATTTGGCGATTACCTACAAATTAAGATTGAAAAAAGATAAGTGCCCCGTGATGCCCTTCTTTGTCCCTCTCTTCTCTAGGCACGGCCATTGAAGGTGAGAAGGGCAAGAGGGTGCCTGGGCAGAAGCCGAGCCCGCTCCCCTCGGGCTCCAGGAGAGGTAGCCCGACGGGAACGGAACATCGGGAAACGCATCAATGAGAGCACGCGGAGGCGACCCTTCGACCACCGTCACCAGGGTCAGCAGGACACGGCAGGGCTAACGGAGCTGCAGTCTGAGAGGAAGCCTACCGAGGTCCAGCTGGAAGACTGCTGGGGAGCCCGGAGGCACCATCCCCACCTCTGCATCCAACCTCCCGGCAAATCACATTGCCGGGAAGGAGGTGCGGATGCGTGAATGGTGCTGCCGCTTGATGAAGATGGTGCGGTGGCGATCAGCGGAGTCAGAGTAGTCGCTCCCCCGCCCGCCACCGTCGTCATCACCGTCATGATCCTCCTCGTCGCTTTCGCTCGGGAGGAGCTTTCGTCGTCGGTCGAGCTCTCCGCTAGCACCCTAAGCGATTTCCCGAGCGCCAGAAGATCTTGACGGAGAGCAGGCCGTTCTCCATTAATTGAACTGGAGAACAGCCCCTCCAAGAAGCCATGGGCACGGGTAAGGTCTTCCAGCCCGGCGGAGGTACATGACGTGAGGGGCGGGGAAGTCGGCATTAACCCACAGCCGCCATTCCCGTAGCCCCTCATGTGCAATCTCAGAGCGTGTTGTTTGTTCGAGCTCCACTCCAGCGCGAAGGGAGTTGGAAGATGAAGATGACCACTCAGGGGCTTGTACAGCCTGATGATGAACTCCCGAGGTTGGTCCCCAATGTGGCCTTCCATCGGGGGAGGAGCCGCCGGTAGGGTGCAGCCAAGCGCCGCCCCGCCCTCCTCCTCGAGCACCGCAACGACCTCGACCTCGTCCCTACCTCCTCCCCTACGGCGAGTTCCGCCACCGCAGGGCCAGGGGGAGGGGGATACGCTGTCGATTAGAAGCCCTCGTCACCGTCACTGGGACATAACCGCCGCGCCCTCACCCTCTCACCATGGCTGGAAGGGAGAGGTTGCGAGAAAGAAGAAAAGTGTGTGCGGAGAGACACCGCACCTTGCTCTTTTTTATAAGGGGCGAGGCAGGGGGCTGGTCTCCTCATACGGAAATGGCCGCCCCGCTCCTCCAGTGCAGCCTCGCTGCGCCTCTGCAGCTCTAAATCAAGGCCGACCCTCGCAACCAACCATCGGCGCCGTTTTCGGCCATGGCACTCCTCCCCGTTCCCTCCATCCACCACCCACCACTCCTAATGCTTGCGGAACACGTGGCGGGTGCGTGCGAAACGGAGGCAAGTGGGATGGCAGTTTTTGTCCCGTGATCGTGGGGCAAGGAGAAACCGCAGGCCACGATCAAAGTTCTTCCACATGTTGCGCACACGCACGGAGAAACCGGAAACTGGCCGGAATCAAGGCTAATGAAGAAGCAATGAAGACCTCAAGAGGCCAGCCTCTTCAGTAACCCACACCTGTGCACTTATTAGGCCCTACCCCGATGACGCTCGGCAACACGTTCGGGCCGGCCCGGGGGCTTCTGTCTGTGCAACAAGCCCTGGGTCTGTTGCCCAGACTGTGCACAGCACGGGAACAAGATTGAAGCACCCACAGAACGTGCAAGGAACCAAGAATTCGAGGACCAACATGCAGGTCAGAGAGACCAAGATCAAGCCAGAGAAGCAGGATATCGTCAAGAGAGAAGCCTCCCTTGCCGGGCAGGCGAGCCCAGCAAGGGGCGAGGCCACCCCCAGAAACAAACAACCAGAGCACCCCGCAGGGCTTGCCAAGTCTCACGGAAGCAGAACCACCTCACCAACCACTCTACCACGACCCACATCACGTCAATCAGTGCGGTTGTCAAGCCGCAAGATGATTAAGTGGCGCCATTCACCACACGCCGCCATTTCCTACAAGAGAACCCACAGATGACACCCGTCCTGCGACGTGTCAGAAGCGAGCGCGGAGCTGGCAATAGCCCGCAAGCCTTGCCGGGCAACCATTGATGTAACACTAACGGTGCACTTAATGCGCCCTGTCAGCCCGCAGAGTTTGGTATGATATGCACTATTTGCTACATATCGTGCATAATGACTACTTTGCCACTGTGGTAACCCCTTGATCTATAAAAGGAGGCCCATGGCAACCGTAGAGGGGGTTAGAGTTGATATCTCACACCCCCATACGCGCGTAGCCGCGGCTGCCCCAAGGCACCCCCTGGCGGGCAAGTGTACTACGCTCCACCACCACCTTTTTCCACCATCATCCACCAAAGCAGGAGTAGGGTTTTACGCCTCACGGCAGCCCGAACCTGGGTAAATTGCCTATGTGATCTCCGCCGCGCTGCCCACGCCGGTCTGCTCTTTGTGCAACGCGTCGCCCCCCTGCCGAACCAGCAAGGGACCCCCAGGTCCCATAGGTGGCCGTGGTTTCCAGCGACACCAAGGCCTTGCGCAGACGAGGGAGGGGCATGCATGGCACCAGGGAGCGAAGTACCTCATGCATGCCTGATGCAACCGTGTAAATTCTCGGAAAATCATACGATGCCAGAATTACTCGAGAGCTGGCACGGTGTCTCACATGGCCCCTGTAGGCTGTGGTAAAATTTGGCGCATTTCCCCTAAGGCCGCTTGTAACCGCACCATCACCAAGCTATTCTCGGTTATCGAGAGGGAATGTGTCCGGTTTGTGGAGAAGTGTGGGCCTATGCATGGGGCCTTGCGCATAAGGTTATCGATGGTCGACTATCAGCTCTCGGCAATGCCCAACTTACCGAGAGTTGCACTCGGCAAACAGAGTGCAAATCGTTTCTCCCCACCCTTTGTGGTGCATTCTCGATAATATGCCTTATACTTTTTTTTGTTGTTTTCTTCCATGCTTGGAAAACCACCTTACCACATTATAGTTACCGTCTTGTTTTCTGCTTTTCAGATGGCCCTCTGGTGGTTCTACAGACCGAGCACGCATCGTGGCCCCGGCGGTCTGGGCGTTGACCGGCACCGAGAGGGGGTAGGCCACGGTGACAAACTGCTTCTTCCGTGTTACGGCAGGTCGTCGCGAGATGACAACCAAGTAAAGCCCATTCTGTCACATGATCGCCCACCGAAGACTCGGTCTCGCGGACGAACGCAGCCGACCTCGATTTCCCGCCGTCTGTTTGGTTCGTGAGGCATGTGTCACGTAAGGCCGTGCGTCGGTTATTCCAGCAACCCACCGCCATTTGCATGCATATGCATGGGGACTTGCGCATGCAGGTGTGGTCCCCCCTTCCCCCTCGGACAGTTTCCAGACCGAGCCACATCTGGGGCCCAGGTGGTCTAGGGCATTGACCGGCAACGAGAGAGGGTAGCCCACAGTGAATACTTGCTTCTTCATGTTATGGCAGGTCACCATTCTCAGATTTTTACTTTATAGTCTTAAAGTTGAGTTTTGAAATCTAGCCAAACATGTATAAGTCATCAAAAAGTCCTTTTCATAGAAAAAGTTCATCAAATTCATGGCATTTTCAAAGTCTATCATAAAAACATTTGAAAATCAGATACAAAAAGAGATGCCAACAAAACACCAAAATAGATGAAAAATAAGAATTAGAGAAGTGGTTACCGGGGTCGACTATCGGCTCTCGGTAATGCCCACCTTTACCGAGAGTTGCTCTCAGAAAGAGAGTGCCAAACCGTTCTTCCCTCCCTTTGTGTGCATTCTCGATAATATGTTATTAACTTTTTTTTGTTGTTTTCTCTCCATGCTTGGCAAACCACCTTACCACTTATAGTTACCGTCTTGTTTTCTGCTTTTCAGATGGCCCTCGGGAGGTTCTACAGACCGAGCACCCATCCGGTGGCCCCGGCGGTCTAAGGGCTTTGACCGGCACCGAGAGGGGTAGGCCACGTGAACAAGTGCTTCTTTGTGTTACGACAGGTCGCTGCAGATGACAGACCAAGTCTAAGCCCGTTCTGTCACATGATCGCCCACCGAAGACTCGGTCCGTGGATGAACGCAGCCGGTCCTCGACGTTCCCGCCCGGTCTGTGTGGGTTCGTGAGGCATGTGTCATGTCAAGGATGGTGCGTAGGTTATTCAACAACACACCACCCTTTTGCATGCATTGCATGGGGCCTTACGCATGCAGGTGTGGTCCCCCTCTCTCCCTCAGGTGGTTCTACAGACCGGCACCCATCTGGTGGCCCTGGTGGTCTAGGCATTGACCGACACCGAAGGGGGTCGCCCACGGTGAACAACTGCTTCTTCGTGTGTTACGGCAGTCGTCGCAGATGAAACGCCCACTAAGCCCGTTCTGTCACATGATCGCCCACCGAGACTCAGTCTCGCGGACGAACGCAGCCGGTCCTCGACATTCCTGCCCTGTTGTGTGTCGTGAGGCATGTGTCACGTCAAGGACGTGCGTGGTTTTCCAACACACCACCACCCTTTTTTGCATCGTATGCATGGGGCCTTGCGCATGCAGGTGTGGTCCCCCCTCCCTCCCTCGGTGGTTCTACAACCGAGCACCCATCCGGTGGCCCTGTGTGGTCTAGGGCATTGACCGACACCGAGAGGGGTAGGCCTCGGTGAACAACTGCTTCTTCGTGTTACAGCAAGTCGTCGCGAGATGCAGACCAAGTCTAAGCCCGTTCTGTCACATGATCGCCCACCGAAGACTCAGTCTTGCGGACAAACGCAGCCGGTCCTCGATGTTCCGTCCCGCCCGTCTGTGTGGTTCGTGAGGCATGTGTCACGTCAAGGACGTGCGTAGGTTATTCCAACAACACACCACCCATTTGCATGCGTATGCATGGGGCTTGCGCATGCAGGTGTGGTCCCCCCCTCCCTCCCTCGGGCGGTTCTATAGACCGAGCACCCATCCGGTGCCCCGGCGGTCTACGCATTGACGACACCGAGAGGGTAGCCACGGTGAACAACTGCTTCTTCCTGTTACGGCAGGTCGTCGCGAGATGACAGACCAAGTCTAAGCCCTTCTGTCACATGATCGCCCCACCGAAGACTCGTCTCGTGGACGAACGCAGCCGTCCTCGACGTTCCCACCCGTCTGTGTGGTTCGTGAGGCATTGTCATGTAAAGGCCGTGCGTCGGTTATTGCATAACACACCACCCATTTGCATGCATTTGCTGGGGCCTTCGCATGCAGGTGTGGTCCCCCCCCCCTCCCCCCTCGGACGGTTTCCAGACCGAGGACCCATCTGGTGGCCCCGGTGGTCTAGGGCGTTGACCGGCACCGAGAGAGGGTAGCCCACGTGGAATACTTGCTTCTTCATGTTACGACAGGTCACCGTTCTCAGATTTTAATTTATAGTCTTTAAAGTTGAGTTTTTGAACAAATCTAGCCAAAACATATATATAAGTCATCAAAAATTCCTTTTCATAGAAAAAGTTCATCAAAAGTCATGGCATTTTCAAAGTCTAGTCATAAAACCTTTGAATATCAATACAAAAAGAGAGTGCCAAACAAAACACAAAATAGATGGAAAATAAGAATTAGAGAAGTGGTTACCGATGGTCGACTATCGGCTCTCGGCAATGCCACCCTTTACCGAGAGTTGCTCTTGGCAAGAGAGTGCCAAACCGTTTCTCCCCTCCCTTTGTGTGCATTCTCGATAATGTCTTATACTTTTTTGTTGTTTCTTCCATGCTTGGCAAACAACCTTACCACATTATAGTTACCGTCTTGTTTCTTCTTTTCAGATGGCCTCGGGCGGTTCTACAACCGAGCACCCATCCGGTGCCCCGGCGGTCTAGGGCATTGACCGCACCGAGAGGGGGTAGGCCACGGTGAACAAGTGCTTCTTCGTGTTACGCAGGTGCTCGCGACACACGAAGATATTTGTCAACTTGCGGCCATCACTACTGGTCGCTGAAAGTGCATTTTTTTTTCATTTCGACCTTTGTGTACCAAAAATAGATGGTCAAAAGCTGACGGTCGTTAATGGAAATTAATGACCTTTTTTCTGAAATGGGAAAGGTCGTTGGTCACGACCAATTTTTTGGTCATTGTTTGTTTTGCTCAGGCCACATCGGATCCGACTGGCAGTCTGACGTGGCAAAATTGCGACCAATTGAATTGTCATTGGTAAGAATCAGCCCGGTCCAATTCGGTGTCTATATGGGCCGAGCCCGTTAATTCAGCCTATTTATTGTTTTTTTTCCTTTCATTTTTGGTCAACTACATGGCCAAGCCAACAGCCATTTATTTTTTTGGGCCACAGTCTTTTATAGTATACATTTTTTGGGGCCTCGGCCTTTTTCTAGCCCAGTTGTCATTTTTCTTTATTTCTTTTTCATTTTAAAGTAGGTCGCACTAGTCAAATGGGAACCAATTACCAGGATCACTCTTTCTGTACACACATCAGTTCTATATTTGTGCAATTAGATATTTGATTCAAAAAGAGCCTTAAGGCATAATATTTCATAAAATGCCAAGCAAAGTAAATTACAATCATACAGATATACAGATAACTAGTCCAGTGAGCTAAAACGCATTGCTGGTAACAATCAAATCTGGCATTCAGCTAAAATACAAATCTGGTATTCAGCTAAAATACAACTAAATATACAGATAACTAGTCCAGTGAGTAAAACGCATTGCTGGGTGTGGGTGTTCTTCAGGATTCTTCTTCCTAGAGCTCCTATACACCCAACTTCTAAAGCCTGAAGGCCAGCATCTGCAAATATATAATTATGATAAGTTAGAAACATAATCAGTGAATCGTGAATATAAAATTCTCATAACGATGAAAAATTGCTGCAAAACTTTAGATTTAACAGGAAACAATGCATATGACATTCTCATAATAGCGAAAACTGAGAATATATTTTGCAAATGATATACATGCAGTTTTGATTTAACAGGAAACAATGCATATACATTCTCATAATAGCGAAAACTGAGATATATTTTGCAAGTTAACACAACAGATGGCAGTACAAGCTACAAGCAAATGATTTTCCACTTTAGAACAGGGCACTGCATCAAGTTTTATAGTCAGGAACAAAGAAAAAGTGCTGGAAGAGGCCAAAGAGATGATATGCCCTGGGCGGCCGAAATGGTGAAATGATGGTCTGCTTGTTCTTAGACAGCTCAAGGAGCACCTGATATAAAAAAATAGGCGTATAAAGGAAAAATAGCCTGATTGTAGGCTCCAATCAGCCTGCATACAACAAGTTAAAACTGTTAGGAGAGAGTATATAGTTACCAACAGCATGCATAAAACAACTTTGATGATGTAATATTTACTAAAAATGACAGGCCAGGTTTCAAGTATAAACCACTAATGGAGCATGCAACAAATGTATTTGATACCAACTAACTAATTACATATGAGTCTTGTACGTTCCAATTACACGATCACTCCAGATCAAGCTTATTCAGCCAATAAAATAAAGAGATCACCACCATAATGGACCAATGGGTACAAATCGCCCAAAACTCCTAGCAGAAGCTAATGCACAAAATAATCACATTCCTCATAAGCATGCTGAATTAATCATTTAATCCCACATTTAGGTACCACAATACATAACATCACACAATTAAGAAGAATGTTCGATAGTTCAAGACATTTAGGAAAATAAATAAGAAAGGGATTGCACAGGCGAACTGGTACTATGCATAAATGCAATCTAACTCGGAACAAGAACAAATTTGCCCCATGCATTCCCTCTATAAACCTATACAGCAATTCTACATGCTTCAAGGGCGGACAAACCCAGCTTGATTTGGTACATCAACCCATATAGCACATATCATGTTGATAAGAAAAGCATGCTGATAACCTCATCCTATCAGCGTGGTAGTGCACATCTCATAAGAATGGAACGCAGCTCTATCTTGTGGTAGTAGCACACTTGATGAATGCCTAATGTCATTCTTTGCACATCAAAACTGAGACGTTTTTATATTTTGCAGAATTGAAATGTCCAAACATGCAGTTGTACTATCGGAACTGTATCTGCATCAGACCTTAGCAATCTACACTCTGCTTGCATATAGTTTTTGTTGTGTATGCGTTGGAAAATAAAGTGATTTCCCATGAACAATCTATCTCTAGCTAGGGTGAGAATGGACCAGAATTTGTCAGAAGTAGGCCTAACTTTTTTGTTTTTTGAATCGTTTACCCAAGTGGACAGAATTGAAATCGGGATACTGCTGCAGATACAACGGTTACGCCCATCAACACCTACATAAACAACACTTTCTATCTTCAGATTGGCAAATAGTTACAGCCATCAACACCTTAATCAAGAAACATTAAATAGCCTAGGCACAAAACACAGGTTAGTCATTTGAACATGGTCCTTTAAAAGAAGCTTTGAAAAAAGAAACATCTCATTCTAAATGATATCAGATTTCATATTGTTACCCTAACCAAAATGATAATCAGAACATGGTCCTTTAATGAGTAAATATTATTTTACAATCAGGAAGCATGAAAAAGGTTGGATCGCTTCCATCCCAGCTGAGAAGGGGCCGATCTAGCACCACCGATCTCTACAGAGAAAGCATTATATAGACCTTAAATCTAGAAATCAAGCCCCTTGGTTCCACCAAAACTAGAGCAATCAGGAACCGACGCAGAACCTACAAAGATTTATGATCCAGAGTGTCAAATCCCGAATCCAACACCCCCGCTACGCTACGATACACCAGAATGCAGTCGCCAGGCCGATCAGGGAATCGAATGTAGCGATCGGGACCAACATACTACGGGGAGGGCGGGGTCGGGGGCGCTGTGTTGGATACCTTGGGGTAGTGCTGCGGGTGGTGGTGCTGGGGGCGGCTGGTCCTCGTTGGCATCGGGGGCGGCGGCCAGCGTTGGCCTTGTCCTTGACGGCCTTCTTGCTGGCCTTGGTAGGCTTGTCGGGGTCATCGGGCGGGACGACCTTCTTGACGACATGGGCGACGGCCTCGTCGCCCGAGGCAACCGTCGGCCAGCTCTAGGCAGGTCGAAGATCCCCATCCCGGTGCGGCGGCAAGGTGTGAGAGCCGGCGTCATCGATTTGGATCGGGGAGAAGGAGGCAGCGACGCGTGTTCTCCATAGTCGCGCGGCGGCGTGGGGGAGGGAAAGAGGTGTGGTGCCCCGGGGGTAAGGGCGTCGAGGGTGGGGGCAGCGCCGGTGGGGGAGACCGAGAGCGGGCAGGAGGGTCGCCGGTGGAGCAACGTGGCTGCCAGATCGGGGAGGGTTAGGTGAATCCTAACCCTAGCAGAGAAGGAGGAGGGGACGCCATGGCCGCGCCTGGCCTATGTGGATTGGGGGATGAATGCGAAGGGAGGGGGTCGGCGGTGGGTGGGGGCGGCGGTGGTGGGTGGGGATGGCGGCGGTGGGAGACGAGGGAGGAAGAAGGGGCAGTTTCGATCGGATCTGGAGAAAGAAAGGGTGGGTGGGTAGGTGGGTTAGGGTTTTGGTTTTTTCAGGAGAAGATCAATCATTGGATGGGGCATGATGGATGGCTCAGATCGTGTCCAACTTGGTGATCCGCGTGGAGTGGTTCCTTGCTTCTCATTGGCTGGCTGGCTCGCACTCGAAAATCCAAATTTGGACCCAAATCTCTGATTTTTTTAAATGCCTACAAATATGTGTTGCAATATTGGACCATACCATTTTCCAAAAGGAGGCTGTTAGGCGCCGGTCAATCGGGCTAAATTTGGGTCGTCACCTGCGCCCCTACGATTTTTTCGTCTGTACCATTTGAACCCCCCGTTATACTTTCTTCCCCATCTTGCTCGTTTCGCCATCAGATAGACACACCATTGACCCTCCCGCTGTTGCGCCGTCGCGCACAACCGTAGTCTGTCGCCTCAACGTTGGCATCACCCCAACGTGCTCTAGTTGTAGCATTCGCTAGTTCTAGCCCTTCCGAAGCTGCTCACAGCCGGGGATGAACATCCAATCAACAGTTCCAGTAACCCTCTTGCCGTTCCAGCAAATTACTTTACCACTTCAAGCACCTCGCCCGCAAATTGCTCACTGCCAAGGATGCAGCATGCCAAATTCATTTTCCATTTTTCAGTGCCAAATGAGTTTTTTTGTAAATAACCTAGCAAATAATTGTCGCAAAATTGGACCAAATCAATTTTATAAATACTAGGCCATATTTAATGCACAATTGACCAAATGGTTGGGTGTCAAAGATTTGATCCACCTATAGTGAAAAAGATAAATATTCACCGATTCAACAGGAAGCGGGTCAAATTTGAACTGCAGCGGCCTCATAGTTTGTTCTTTATTTTTTCCAAAAATCATTTCTAGGTACATAGGTATCTATTTTCAGAGAAACACCAAAAGTTTTCCAAGATTCAACCACTAGCTAGGAACGTCATGCCCGCCGTTTTGACCGCATTTTGAAATGGGCATGAAAATTCAAAAAATTTGAAAAATTGAAAAACCTCGAATTGTGTCATTATATTGGACCAAGTTTATGAGGAAAATAATAAACTTGAATACGGCAATTCTTTAAAAGTGTTCTCGGAAATGAGCTATCATGTGTGAAGATCCATGGCTTTCAGCCAAATGATCAATCTTATGGCCGCATTCATGGCATAGTTTGTTCAAATGATCTCATATGTGCACAAGGGTGCATCTTGATGGCAAACAATGTTGCCTAAGGAAGTTTTCATTTTCTTTGGATGAAAAATCATTTTCAATTTTTTTAGTACCCAAAATGAGTTTTTTTGTGAGGACCTACCATATATTTGTTGCAAAATGGACCAAATCAATTTGCTAAAATATTACGCCATGTTTAATGCACAATTGACCAAATGGTTGGGTGTCAAAGTTTCGACCCACCTCTGGTGAAAAAGACAAATTTCCGCCCAATCTAGTTGGAAGCGGGTCAAATTTGAACTGCAGCTACTTTATAGTTTGCTCTTTATTTTTTCCAAAAATCTTTCTAGGTACATAAGTATCTATTTAATCAGAGAAAAACACCAATTTTTTCCAAGATTCAACCACTAGCTAGAACGGTCTGGCCTCCGTTTTGACCGCATTTTAAAACGGGCATAAAAATTCAAAACTTCAAAAAATTGGAAAACCTTCGCATTGTGTTATTATATGTGACCAAGTTACCAGAAAAAAAAAAAATTGTAATACGGTAATTATTTGAAAAAAGTGTTCTCAGAAATGAGCTATCATGTGTGAAGATTCAGGCTTTCAAGCCAAATGATCAATCTTATGGCCACATTCATGATATAGTTTTTTCAAATGATCTCATATCATCCACAGGTCACCATGAGGGCAAACAATGTTGCCTAATAAGTTTTCATTTTCTTTGGATGAAAAAATTTTCCATTTTTCGATTGTCCAAAATGAGTTTTTTTGTGAAGGACCTACCATATATTTGTTGCAAAATTGGACCACACCATTTTTATAAAATGTAGGACATATTTAATGCACAATTGACAAAATGTTGGGTGTCAAAGCTTTGATCCACCTCTGGTAAAAAAGACAATTTCCATCGATTCAGCAGGGAACATGTCAATTTGAACTGCAGCTGCCTCATAGTTTGCTCTTTATTTTTTTCCAAAAATCATTTCTAGGTACATAAGTATCTATTTAATCAGAGAAACACCAAACAAATCCAAGATTTAACCACTAGTGAACATTCATTCGCCGTTTTGACCGCATTTCGAAACGGCATAAAAAATTCAAAAAAAATCAAAAAAATTGGAAAACCTTCGCATTGTGTCATTACATGTGACCAGTTACCAGAAAAAATAATAACTTATAATACGTCAATTCTTTTAAAAAAGTGTTTATCAGAAATGAGCTATCATGTGTGAAGATTAATGGCTTTCAAGCCAAATGATCAATCTTATGGCCACATTCTGGCTAGTGTTGTTCAAATGATCTCATATTGTTCACAACAGTGCATCTTGGAATGGCAAACAATGTTGCCTAAGGGAGTTTTCATTTTCTTTGGACGAAAAAATCAATTTTCCATTTTCCGAGTGCCCAAAATGAGATTTTTTTGTGAAGGACCTACCATATATTTGTTGCAAAATTGGACCAAATCAATTTTCTAAATACTAGGCCATATTTAATGCACAATTGACCAAATGGTTGGATGTAAAAAGTTTTGATCCACCTCTGGTGAAAAAGACAAATTTCAGCCGATTCAGGAGGAAGCGGGTCAAATTTGAACTGCGCTGCCTCATAGTTTGCTATTTACTTTTCCCAAAAATCATTCTTAGGTACAAAAGTATCTATTTAATTAGAGAAACACCAAACTTTTTCAAGATTCAACCACAGCTAGGAACGGTCATGCCCGCCGTTTTGACCGCATTTTGAAACGGGCATAAAAATTCATGGCATAGTTTGTTCAATGATCTCATATAGTGCACAGTCCATCTGCAATGATGAACAATGTTTCCTAAGGGATTTTATTTTCTTTGGACAAAAAATCAATTTCCATTTTTTAGTGCCAAAATGAGGTTTTTTGTAAAAAACCTACCATATATTGTTGCACAATTGGACCAAATCAATTTTCTAAAATACTAGGCCATATTTAATGTACAATTGACCAAATGGTTGGGTGTAAAAGTTTTTGATCCACCTCTCGTGAAAAGACAAATTTCCCCGCATAATCATTTTCCATTTTTCGAGTTTCCAAAATGAGTTTTTTTTGTGAAGAACCTAACAAATATTTGTTGTAAAAAAACTCTCAATTTTTCAAGAATATTAGACCACATTTATGAACAAATTTGTGTACACTAGAAACTTTTTTTATAGATATTAAACGGTTTTTAGTTACATCATTAACATTTTAATAAATATTTTGATGTCTAATAATTTTTGAACACTGTCTATATTTTTTAAGACACTTGTACTATTGTTTATTATGTTTAACTTTTTCAATACATTATAACATATTTTCATATATTCCCAACAAAAAACATCTTTTCATACATATGTTGGATGTCTATTTTGTTTTTACACATTGTACATTTTTGTATACATATAAACACTTGTTGATATTGGTTAGAAAAATTAAAATATATGATTAACATTTTTAGAAATCTTGTTTTGTTATCTACTTTTTCATATATATATATTGTAAAATTTCCATATATATGTACTGATGACTATTTTTCATACACATGAAACTTTTTTTATCATATGTAATATTATTTATGATTATCATTTTTTATATCATGAAACTTTTCAAATACACAATTTAGTTTTTTTTAAACACATGATTACATTTTTTGAAATACGTATTAACATTAACTTTTTTTTTGAATTACACGTTTAGTTTCTAATTGCTAACCATATAGCAAGATTCACGAAGGAGTTCATTATTTTTCTATTCTTATAATTTTATATTGTTTAATTGGTTTCGAGATTTTTCTATAAGGAAAAACCTTTTTAGAGTTATACAATGAAAAACTTGTTTTTTAGACAATAATGAAAACTTTTTTTTCAGATAACTAATCATCCTTACCAAATGGTAATAATGAAAAACTTGTTATTTTCCCATTTTCGTTGGGCCGAATATATGTTTTTTTTAGTAATATGAGGGCATCCCACATTTTTTCCTGGATGGGCCGAGGCCTACATGGCACACGGATTTTTTAAAAAAAAGGAGGTGGCCTCATTCCACCGAGGCCCAAGCCCACCTTGAGCGACACCTTAAATACCAATGCATCCACGTTCACAACCTCATGACCATTTATATTGGTCGTAATCAGGTAGAAATAAGGTCGTCGACCACTCTTGTCTGCTTTATGACCATTTGGTGTAAGGCAATTTCAGGGTTTGAGCCCTTCCAAGCGAAATGGCCGTTGATTTACGACCAATTCAGCTGGGGTCACTGAGAGAAGGTCACAAGTTGACATATTTCTTGTAGTGCGAGATGACAGACCAAGTCTAAGCCCATTCTGTCACATGATCGCCCACCGAAGACTCGGTCTCGTGGACGAACGCAGCCGGTCCTCGACGTTCCTCCCCGTCTGTGTGGTTCGTGAGGCATGTGTCACGTCAAGGACGAGCGTAGGTTATTCCAACAACACACCACCCATTTGCATGCATATGCATGGGGCCTTGCGCATGCAGGTGTGGTCTCCCCTCCCCCTCGGACGGTTTCCAGACAGAGGACCCATCTGGTGGCCCCGGTGGTCCAGGGCGTTGACCGGCACCGAGAGAGGGTAGCCCACGGTGAATACTTGCTTCTTCATGTTACGGCAGGTCACCATTCTCAGATTTTTACTTTATAGTCTTTAAAGTTGAGTTCTGAACAAATCTAACCAAAACATATATATAAGTCATCAAAAAGTCCTCTTCATAGAAAAAGTTCATCAAAAGTCATGGCATTTTCAAAGTCTAGTCATAAAAACATTTGAAATATCAGATACAAAAAGAGAGTGCCAAACAAAAACACAAAATAGATGGAAAATAAAGAATTTGAGAAGTGGTTACCGAGGGTCGACTATCGGCTCTAGGCAATGCCCACCTTTACCGAGAGTTGCTCTCGACAAAGAGAGTGCCAAACCGTTTCTCCCCTCCCTTTGTGTGCGTTCTCGATAGTATGTCTTATACTTTTTTTGTTGTTTTCTTCCATGCTTGGCAAACCACCTTACCACATTATAGTTACCGTCTTGTTTGCTGCTTTTCATATGGCCCTCGGGTGGTTCTACAAACCGAGCACCCATCCGGTGGCCCCGGCGGTCTAGGGCGTTGAACGGCACCGAGAGGGGGTAGGCCACGGTGAACAAGTGCTTCTTCGTGTTACGGCAGGTCGTCGCGAGATGACAGACCAAGTCTTAACCCGTTCTGTCACATGATCGCCCACCGAAGACTCGGTCTCGCGGACGAACGCAGCCGGTCCTCGACGTTCCCGCCCGTCTGTGTGGTTCGTGAGGCATGTGTCACGTCAAGGACGTGCGTAGGTTATTCCAACAACACACCGCCCATTTGCATGCATATGCATGGGGCCTTGCGCATGCAGGTGTGGTCCCCCCTCCCCCCTTGGACAGTTTCCAGACCGAGCACCCATCTGGTGGCCCCGGTGGTCTAGGGCATTGACCGGCACCGAGAGAGGGTAGCCCATGGTGAATACTTGCTTCTTCATGTTACGGCAGGTCACCATTCTCAGATTTTTACTTTATAGTCTTTAAAGTTGAGTTTTGAACAAATCTAGCCAAAACATGTATATAAGTCATCAAAAAGTCCTTTTCATAGAAAAAGTTCATCAAAAGTCAAGGCATTTTCAAAGTCTAGTCATAAAAACATTTGAAATATCAGATACAAAAAGAGAGTGCCAAATAAAAACAAAAAATAGATGGAAAATAAAGAATTAGAGAAGTGGTTACCGAGGGTCGACTATCGGCTCTCGGCAATGCCCACCTTTACCGAGAGTTGCTCTCAGCAATGAGAGTGCCAAACCGTTTCTCCCCTCCCTTTGTGTGCATTCTTGATAATATGTCTTATACTTTTTTTGTTGTTTTCTTCCATGCTTGGCAAACCACCTTACCACATTATAGTTACCGTCTTGTTTTCTGCTTTTCAGATTGCCCTCGGGCGGTTCTACAGACCGAGCACCCATCCGGTGGCCCCGGCGGTCTAGGGCGTTGACCGGCACCGAGAGGGGGTAGGCCACGGTGAACAAGTGCTTCTTCGTGTTATGGCAAGTCGTCGCGAGATGACAGACCAAGTCTAAGCCCGTTCTGTCACATGATCGCCCACCGAAGACTCGGTCTCGCGGACGAACGCAGCCGGTCCTCGATGCTCCCGCCCGTCTGTGTGGTTCGTGAGGCATGTGTCACGTCAAGGACGTGCGTAGGTTATTCCAACAACACACCACCCATTTGCATGCATATGCATGGGGCCTTGCGCATGCAGGTGTGGTCCCCCCTCCCTCCCTCGGGTGGTTCTACAGACCGAGCACCCATCCGGTGGCCCCGGCGGTCTAGGGCATTGACCGGCACCGAGAGGGGGTAGGCCACGGTGAACAACTACTTCTTCGTGTTACGGCAGGTCATCGCGAGATGACAGACCAAGTCTAAGCCCGTTCTGTCACATGATCGCCCACCGAAGACTCAGTCTCACGAATGAACGCAGCCGGTCCTCGACGTTCCCGCCCATCTGTGTGGTTTGTGAGGCATGTGTCACGTCAAGCATGTGCGTAGGTTATTCCATCAACACACCACCCATTTGCATGCATATGCATGGGGCCTTGCGCATGCAGGTGTGGTCCCCCCTCCCTCCCTCGGGCAGTTCATAGACGAGCACCCATCCGTGGCCCCGGCGGTCTACCGGCATTGACCGCACCGAGAGGGGGTAAAGGCCACGGTGAACAACTGTTCTGTCGTGTTTACGGCAGGTCGCCACGAGATGACAGACCCAAGTCTAAGCACTTCTGTCACATGATCGCCCACCAAGACTCGTGTCGTGGAGGAAACGCACCGGTCCTTGACTTCCCGCCCGTCTGTGTGGTTCGTGAGGCATGTGTCACGTAAAGGCGTGCGTCGGTTATTCCAGTAACACCCACCCATTTGCATCATATGCATGGGACTTGCGCATGCAGGTGTGGTCCCCCCCTCCCCCCTCGGTGGTTCACAGACGAGCACCCATCCGTGGCCCCGGCGGTCTAGGGCATTGACCGGGCACCGAGAGGGGTAGGCAACACGGTGAACAACTACTTCTTCGTGTTACGGCAGGTCTGTCGCGAGATGACAGCCAAGTCTAAGCCCGTTCTGTCACATGATCGCCCACCAAGACTCAGTCTCACGAAGAACGCAGCCGTCCTCGACGTTCCCCCCCGTCTGTGTGGTTTGTGATGCATGTGTCACGTCAAGGACGTGCGTAGGTGATTCCAACAACACACCACCCATTTGCATGCATATGCATGGGCCTTGCGCATGCAGGTGTGGTCCCCCTCCCCCCTCGGGTTTCTACGACCGAGCACCCATCCGTGGGCCCCCGGCGGTCTAGGGCATTGACCGGCACGAGAGGGGGTAGGCCACGGTGACAACTGCTTCTTCGTGTTAGGCAGGTCGTCGCGAGATGACAACCAAGTCTAAGCCCGTTGTCACATGATCGCCCCACGAAGACTCGGCCTCGGGACGAACGCAGCCGGTCCTCGACGTTCCCGCCGTCGTGTGGTTCGTTGAGGCATGTGTCACGTCAAGGACATGCGTAGGTTATTCCAACAACACACCACCCATTTGCATGCATATGCATGCGGCCTTGCGCATGCAGGTGTGGTCCCCCCTCCCCCCCTCGGGCGGT
This sequence comes from Thinopyrum elongatum, assembly GCA_011799875.1. NCBI lineage: Eukaryota > Viridiplantae > Streptophyta > Magnoliopsida > Poales > Poaceae > Thinopyrum > Thinopyrum elongatum. The sequence goes on along the minus strand of CM022303.1, from coordinate 628,834,697 downwards.
TCTACAGACCGAGCACCCATCCGGTGGCCCCAGCGGTCTACGGCATTGACCGGCACCGAGAGGGGGTAGGCCACGGTGAACAACTGCTTCTTCGTGTTACGGCAGGTCGTCGCGAGATGACAGACCAAGTCTAAGCCCGTTCTGTCACATGATCGCCCACCGAAGACTCGGTCTCGCGGATGAACGCAGCCGGTCCTTGACGTTCCCGCCCGTCTGTGTGGTTCGTGAGGCATGTGTCACGTAAAGGCCATGCGTCGGTTATTCCAGCAACACACCGCACATTTGCATGCATATGCATGGGGCCTTGCGCATGCAGGTGTGGTCCCCCCTCCCCCCTCGGACGGTTTCCAGACCGAGGAACCATCTGGTGGCCACGGTGGTCTAGGGCGTTGACCGGCACCGAGAGAGGGTAGCCCACGGTGAATACTTGCTTCTTCATGTTACGACAGGTCACCGTTCTCAGATTTTTACTTTATAGTCTTTAAAGTTGAGTTTTGAACAAATCTAGCCAAAACATATATATAAGTCATCAAAAAGTCCTTTTCATAGAAAAAGTTCATCAAAAGTCAAGGCATTTTCAAAGTCTAGTCATAAAAACATTTGAAATATCAGATACAAAAAGAGAGTGCCAAACAAAAACACAAAATAGATGGAAAATAAAGAATTAGAGAAGCAGTTACCGAGGGTCGACTATCGGCTCTCGGCAATGCCCACCTTTACCGAGAGTTGCTCTCGGCAAAGAGAGTGCCAAACCATTTCTCCCCTCCCTTTGTGTGCGTTGTCGATAATATGTCTTATACTTTTTTTGTTGTTTTCTTCCATGCTTGGCAAACCACCTTACCACATTATTGTTACCGTCTTGTTTTCTGCTTTTCAGATGGCCCTCGGGTGGTTCTACAGACCGAGCACCCATCCGGTGGCCCCGGCGGATTAGGGCGTTGACCGGCACCGAGAGGGGGTAGGCAAAAGTGAACAAGTGCTTCTTCGTGTTACGGCAGGTCGTCGCGAGATGACAGACCAAGTCTAAGCCCGTTCTGTCACATGATCGCCCACCGAAGACTCGGTCTCGCGGACGAACGCAGCCGGTCCTCGACGTTGACCCATCTGGTGGCACACGGTGGTCAGGGCGTTGACAGGCACACGAGAGAGGCCTAGCCACGGTTGAAGACTTGCTCTTTCATGTGACGAAGGGTCCCGTCTCAGATTTTAATTATATCTTTAAAGTGAGTTTTGAACAAATCTAGCAAAACATTAACAGTCATCAAAACATTCCTTTTCATAGGAAAAAGTGATCACAAAAGTCATGGCATTTCAAGTCTAGTCATAAAACACTTTGAACATACAGATACAAAAAGAGAGTGCAAACAAAAACACAAAATAGATGGAAAAAAAGAATTAGAGAAGTGGTTACCGATGGTTCGACTATCGGCCTTCGGCATGCCACCTTTGACCGAGAGTTGCTCTTGGCAAAGAGAGTGCCAAACCGTTTACTCCCCCCCTTGTGGCATTCTCGTATAATATGTCTATACTTTTTTTGGTTTGTTTTTTCTCCATGCTTGGGCAAACAACCTTACCACAATTATAGTTACCGTCGGGTTTTCTTTTCTGATCAGAGGCCTCGGGGGGCGGTTCTACAGACCGAGCACCCATCCGGTGGCCCCGGCGGTCTTAGGGCATGACCGGACACCGAGAAGAGGGGGTAGGCAACGGTGAACAAGTGCTTCTCTCGTGTATACGGATGGACGTTCGCGACCACAGAAATATGTAACTTGCGCCCACTTACTGTGCGCTGAAGGTCTTGTTTTTCATTTGCGACCTTTTTGTGACCAAAAATAGATGGTCAAAAAGCTGGCGGTAGTTAATGAAATTAATGGCCTTTTTTCTGAATGGAAAGGTTCGTTGGTTCAACGACCATTATTTTTGGTCATTTTGGTGTTTGCTCAGGCCACAATCGGATCGACGTGGAGGTCTGACGTGGCAAAAATTGCGACCAATTGAATTGGTTCATTGGTAAGAATCAGCCCGGTCCATTCGGGGTTCTATAGGGCCGAGCCCGTAATTCAGCCTATTTATTGTTTTTTCCTTCATTTTGAGTCAACTACAGGGGCCCATAAGCCCAAAACAGCCATTATTTTTGGGCACACAGTCTTTTATAGTATATCTTTTTGGCCTCGGCTGTTCTTGAGCCCAGTGTCAGTTTTCTTTTATTCTTTTCATTTTAAAGTAGGTCGCACTAGTCAAATGGGAACCAATTACCAGGATCACTCTTTCTGTTACCAACATTCAGTTCTATATTTGCTGCAATTAGATAATTGTGATTCAAAAAAGAGCCAATAAGATATATTTCATAAATAGCAAAGCAAAGTAAAAGTAAACAATCATACAGATATTACAGATAAAATAGTCCAGTGGCTAAAACGGCATTGCTCTGGTAACAATACAAATCTGCATTCAGCTAAAATACAAATCTGGTATTCAGCTAAATTACAACTAAACTATACAGATAAATAGTCGTGAGTAAAAGCATTGTCGGGTTGGGTGTTCTCAGGATTATCTCTTCCTAGAGCTCCTATACACCCAAACTGTCTAAAGACTGAAGGCCAGCATCTGCAAATAATAATTATGATAAGTTAGACAACATAAATCAAAGTGAATCCGATATAAAAAATTATCAAAACGATGAAAAATTGCTGCAAAACTTTGATTTAACAGGAAACAATGATATGACATTCTCATATAGCGAAAACTGAGATATATTTTGCTAAATGATAGTACATGCAGTTTTGATTAACAGGAAACAATGCATATGACATTCTCATAATAGCGAAAACTGATGATATTATTTTGCAAGTTAACACAACAGATCGGACAGTAACAAGCTACAAGCAAATTGATTTTCACTTTAGAAACAGGGACACTGCATCAAGTTTATAGTACAGGAACCAAAGTAGGAAGGTGGAAGAGGCCAAAGAGAGAAATGCCCGTTGGGCGGCGAAGATGTGTGAATGATGTCTGCTTGGTTCTTCGACAGCTACAGGAGGCACTCGATATAAAAAAATCGGCGTATAAAGGGAAAAAAATAGCCTATTGTAGGCTCCAATCAGCCTGCATAAAAAGTAATAAAACTGTTAGGAGAGAGTTATATTACCAACAGCAGGCATAAAAACAACTTTGATGAGTAATCATTTACAAAAAAGTGACAGGCCATGGTTTCAAGTATAAAACCACTAATGGAGCATGCAACAAAATGATTTGATACCAACTTAAACTAATTAATATGAGTCTTGTACGTTCCAATATACACGATCACTCCAAGATCAAGCTATTCAGCCAATAAAATAAAGAGGTCACACCCAGAATGGACACCAAATGGTACAAATCGACCCAAAAAAACTCTAGAGAAGCTAATGCACAAATAATTCCACATTCCTCATAAGCATGCTGAATAATCATTTAATCCAACATTTAGGTCACAATACATAACATACACAATTAAAGAAGAATGTTCGATAGTTCAAGGACATTTAGGAAAATAAATAGAAAAGGGATTGCCAAGGCGAATGGTAGTATGCATAAATGGCAATCTAACTCGGAACAAGAACAAAATTTGCCCATGCATGGTCCCCTTTATAGCCTCTACAAGCAATTCTACAGATGCTTCAAGAGGGGACAACCAGCTTGATTTGGTACATCAACCATATAGGCACATATCACTGTTGAATAAGAAAAGCATGCATGATACACTATCCTAATTCAGCGGGATTTGTTGTGTAGGCACATTCTCATAAGAATGGCAACAGCAGTCTATCTTGTGGTAGTAGACAGCTTGTGAATGCCTAATGGTCATTCTTTGCCAATCAAAACGGAGAGTTGTTTAATTATTTGCAGAATTGAAATGCTTCAAAAATGCAGTTGTACTACGGACACTGTACTCGGCATAAGACCTGAGCAATTACCCTTGCTTGCAATAGTTTTGTTGTGTATGCGTTGGAAAATAAAGTGATTTCCCAGAACAATCTATCTAGCGGGTTTGAGAATGGAACAGAATTGTCAGACGTAGGCATAACTTTGTTTTTGATTTGAATCGTTGACCCGAAGTGGACAGAATTGGAAATCGGGATACTGCTTGCAGATACAAAACGGTTACCAGCCCATCAAACCTTAATAAACAACACTTTCATCTTCAGAGTGCAAACAGTTACAGCCCATTCAACACCTTAATCAAGAAACAAGTAAATACTATCTAGGCACAAAACACAGGTTGTCATTTGAAAACATGGTCCTTTAAAAGAAGCATTTGAAAAAAGAAAACATCTCATTCTAAAAATATAATGATTTCATATTGTACCCTAACCCAAAATGATAATCAGAACATGAGCCTTTAATGAAGTAACATATATTTTACAATCAAGGAAGCAGAAATTGAATAAAGGTTGACGCTTCCATCCCAGCTGAGGAAGGGCGATCTAAGCACCACCGATCTCTACAGAGGAAAGCTTTATATAGACTCTAAATCTAGAAGAAATCAAGCCCTGGTTCCACCAAAAACTAGAGCAATAGGAACACAGACGCAAGAAACCTACAAAGATTGTACTGATCAGAGTGTCAAATCCCGAAATCCCCAACACCCCCGCACGCTACATACACCAGAATGCAAGTCGCCAGGCCGATCAGGGAAGTCGAATGTAGCGATCGGGACAACAACATACATATCGGGAGAGGGCGGGTAGGGGCGCGCGTGTTGGAACTTGGGGTAGGCTGATGGTGGTGGTGTGGGGCGGCTGGTCGCTCGTTGGCACGGGGGCTGCGCCGGCAGCGTTGGCCTGTCCTTGACGCCTTCTTGATGGCCGTGGGAGGCTTGTGGGGTCATCGGGGGGACGACATTCTGAGACATGGGCGACGGCCTGTCGCCCGAGGGCACCGTAGCCAGCTCTATAGCAGTCGAAGATCCCCATCCCGGGTGGCGGCGGCAGGTGTGAGAGCCGGCGTCCATCGATTGTGGATCGGGAGAAGAGAGGCAGCGAACGTGTTCTCCATAGTCGCGGGGCGGCGGTGGGGGGGAGGAAAGAGGTGTGTGGTGGCCCGGGGTAAGGGCGTCGAGGGTGGGGGGCAGCGACGGTGGGGGAGCCGGAGACGGGAGGGGAGTCGCCGGTGGAGCAGACGTGGCTGCAGATGCGGGGTGAGGGTTCGTGGAAATCCTACCCGAGCAGAGAAGGAGGAGGGGGGGACGCCAATGCCGCGCCCCTGGCCTAGGGATATGGGGGATGAATGCGAAAGGGAGGGGGCGGCGGTGGGTAGGGCGCGGGAGGGTGGTGGGTGGGATGGCGGCGTGGGTGGGAGCGAGGAGAGGAGAAGGGGCGAGTTTCGATCGGACTGGAGAAAGAAAAGGGGTGGGTGGGTAGGTTGGGTTAGGGTTTTGGTTTTTTTCAGAGGAGAAAGATCAATCATTGGATGGGGCCATGATGGATGGCTCAGATCTGTCCAACTTGGTGATCCGCGTTGGAGGTGGTTCTGATTCTCATTGCTGGCGGCTCGGCCACTCGAAAAATCCAAAATTGGACCCAAATCTCTGATTTTTTTAAATGCCTAAAAATATGTGTTGCAATATTGACCATACCATTTTCAAAAGGAGGCGTTAGGCGCCGTCAATCGGCTAATTTGGGTCGGTCACCTCGCGACACCTACGATGTTTTAGTCTGTAAACATTTGAACCCCCACGTGTATACTTTCTTCCCCTCGTGCTCGTCGCAATCAGATAGAACACACCATACCCTCCCGCTGTGCGCCCGTCGCGCACAACCGTAGTCTGTCGCCTCCACGTTGGCATCACCCCAACGCTCTAGTGTAGCATTCGCTAGTTCTAGCACTTCCCGAAGCTGCTAACACGCCGGGGATGAAGCATCGGAATCAAAGTTCCAGTAACCCATCTTGCCGGTTCCAGCAAATTACCTTTACACTTCAAGCACTCGCCCGCAAAAATGCTCAATGACCCAGGATGCAGCCATGCCAAAATTCATTCCATTTTTCATAGTTGCCCAAAATGAGTTTTTTTTGTGTAAATAACCTAGCAAATAATTGTCGCCAATTGGACCAAATCAATTTATAAAATACTAGGCCCATATTGTAATTGCACAATGACCAAAATTGGTTGGTGTTGTCAAAAGATTTGATCCACCTATAGTGAAAAAGATAAATATTCCCGATTTCAAAGGGAAGCGGGTCAAATTGAACTGCAGCGGCCCTCTAGTGTTGGTCTTTATTTTTCCAAAAATCATTCTAGGTACATATGTATCATGTTAATAGGAATACACCAAAAGTTTTCAAAGAGTCAAACACTAGCTAGGAAGGTAATGCCCGCCGTTTTGCCCGCATTTGAAATGGGCATGAAAATCAAAAATATTGAAAAATTTTGGAAAAACCTTCGCATTGTGTCATTATATGTGACCAGTATAGAAGAAAATAATTAAACTTGAAATACGGCAATCTTAAAAAATGTTCTCGGAAGATGAGCTATCATGTGTGAAGTCCATGGCTTTCAAGCCAAATGCTCAATCTTATGGCCGCCTTCATGTCATAGTTTGTACTCAAATGACTACATATTGTGCACAAGGGGCATCTTGGAATGGCAAACAACATGTTGCCTAAGGAGTTCATTCTTTTGGATGAAAACATTTGAAGATTTTTTAGTACCAAAATGAGTTTTTTGGGAGGACATACCAATTTATTTGTTGCAAAATTGGACCCCAAATCAATTTGCTAAAATATTACGCCATGTTTAATGCACAATTGACCAAATGAGTTGGGTGTCAAAGTTGCGACCCACCTCGTGATTGAAAAGACAAATTCCGCCAATTCAGTTGGAAGCGGGTCAAATTTGAACGCAGCTACCTTAAGTTTGCTATTTATTTTTTCCAAAAAATCATTTCTAAGTTACTAAGATCTATTTAATCAGAGAAACACACAATTTTTCCAAGATCAACCACTAGCTAGGAACGTTCAGTGGCTCCGTTTTGACCGATTTAAACGGGCATAAAAAATTCAAAAACAATTCAAAAAATGGAAAACCTTCGCAATGTGTTGATTATATGTGACCAAGTGACCAGAAAAAAAAAAAACTTGTAATACGGTTAATTATTTGAAAAAAAGTGTTCTGCAGAAATGAGCTATTACATGGTGAGATCATGGCTTTTCAAGCCAAATGATTCAATCTTATGGCCACATATGATATAGTTTTTCAAATGATTTCATATCATCCCCAAGGGTGCACCATGGAATTGGCAAAACAATGTTGCCTAAGTAAGTTTTCATCTTCTTTGGATGAAAAATGATTTTCCATTTTCGATGTCACAAAAGCAGTTTTTTGTGAAGGACTACCATATATTGGTTTGCAAAAATTGGACCCAACTTTTTTAAAATGTTAGGCATATTTAATGCACAATGGACAAAATGGTTTGGGTGTCAAAAGCTTTGATCCACCTCTGGTACAAAAAGCAAAATTTCCATGAGTTCAGCAGGGAAATGTCAAATTTGAAACTGCAAGGCCTCTAATTAGTGTGCTCTTGATTTTCCAAAAATCATTCTGGTGATCCATAAGAATCATTTAATAGAGAAACACCAAAACAATCCAAGATTTAACCACTAGCTAGAGGAACAGTCATGTCCCGCCGTTTTGCAGCCCGATTCTAGAAACGGGGCACAAAAAACATCAAAAAAAATCAAACAAATTGAAAAAACCTTCGCATTGTGTCATTACATGGTACCAAGTTCCCAAAAAAAATAATGAAACTTATAATACGTCAATTTTTAAAAAAGTGTTATCGAATGAAGAAATGGCTATCTGTGTGAAGATTAATGGGCTTTCAAGCCAAATGATCAAGCTTATGGCCACATTCAGGCATGTTTGTTCAAATGATCTCATATTTTCACAACAGTGCATCTTGGAATGGCAAACAATGTGCCTAAGGGAGGTTTTAATTTTATTTGACGAAAAATAAATTTTTCCATTTTCCGAGTTCCAAACTGAGATTTTTTTGTGAAGGAGCCTACCATATATTTGTTGCAAAATTGCGACCAATCAATTTCAAAATAACGAGGCCATATTAATGCACAATTGGACAAATGGTTGGATGTAAAAAGTTGATCCACCCTGGTGAAAGACAAATTTTCAGCCGATTTCAGGATGACAGGTCAACTTTGAACTGCAGCTGCCTCATTAGTTTGCTAGTTAATTTCCCAAAAATATTCTTAGGGACAAAGTATATATTTAATTCGAGAAAACCAAAAACTTTTTCAAGATTCAACCACTGCTAGGAACGGTCAGCCGCGCCGTTTTGACCGCATTTTGAAACGGGCATGAAAAATTCATGGCATAGTTGTTCAAATGATCTAATATAGTGCACTAAGGTGCATCTTGCAATGATGAACAAGTGTTTCCTAAGGAGTTTTATTTTCTTTGGACAAAAAATCAATTTTCATTTTTTAGTGCCCAAAATGAGGTTTTTTTGTGAAGAACCTACCATATATTTGTTGCACAATTGGCACCCAATATTCAAATTCTAAAATACTAGGCCATATTTAATGTACAATTGACCAAATGGTTGGGTTGTAAAAAGTTATTTTGATTCACCCTCTCGTGAAAAAGACAAATTTCCGCTAAATCATTTTCCATTTTTCGAGTTTCCAAAAGAGTTTGTTTTGTGAGAACCTAAAACAAATATTGTGTAAAAAAACTCTCAATTTTTTTCAGAATATAGACCACATTTTATGAACAAATTTGTAGGTACACTATGAAACATTTTTTATCGATATAAACGGTTTTTAGTACTCATTAACATTGTTAATAATATTTTGATGTCTAATAATTTGAACACATGTCTATATTTTTTAGACACATTGTACATAGTTGTTTATATGTTAAATGTTTCAAATAACTGATTAACATATTTTTCATATATTCCCAACAAAAAAAACATCTTGTATAATATGTTTTGATGTTATATTTGTTTTTACACATGACATTTTTGTCTACATAAAAACATTGTTGAGGATTGGTTAGAAAATTAAAAAATGATTAAACATTTTTAGAAAATTTGTTTTTGTTATCGACTTTTCATACTATATATGTAAAAATTTCAAATATATGTAAGGATGACTATTTTGCAACACATGAAACGTTTTTATACCATATGTAATAATTTAGGATTATAATTTTTTATATGCATGAAAATTCTCCTTCAAATACCAAATTAGTGTTTAAACCACATGATTACATGTTTGAAATAGTATGAACATTAACATTTTTTTGAATTACACGTTTAGTTTCTAATTGCTAACCATATAGCAAGATTACGAAGGAGTTCATTATTTTCTATTCTTATAATTTTATATTGTAATTGGATTTCGAGTTTTCTATAAGGAAAAACCTTTTTAGAGTTATACCAAATGAAAAACTTGTTTTTAGCCAATAAGAAAATTTTTTTCACTAACTAATCCATCCTCCACTGGTATATAATGAAAAACTTGTTATTCCCATTTTCGTTGGGCCGAATATATGTTTTTTTTAGTCATATGAAGGCATCACATTTTTCTGGATGGCGAGGCTACATGGCATCACGGATTTTTTAAAAAAAACGGAGGTAGGCCTCATTCACCGAGGCCCAAGCCCACCTTGAGAGAAACCTAAATCCAAGCATCCACGTTCACACCCTTCATGACCATTTATATTGGTCGTAATAGGTGGTTAGATCGAATAAGGGTCTGTCGACCATCTTGTCTGGGTATGACCATTTGGGTAAGGCAATTCAGGGTTTGAGCCCTTCCAAGCGAATGGCCGTGAGGTACGACCAATCAGCTGGGGTCACTGAGGAAGGTCACAAGTTGACCATTATTTTTGTAGTGCGAGAGAAAGACCCAAGTCTAAGCCATTCTGCCCATGATCGCCCACGAAGACCGGTCGTGGACGAAACGCAGCCGGTCCTCGACGTTTCCTCCCCGTCTGTGTGGGTTCGTGAGGCAATGTGTGCACGTCAAGGAGCGCGAGGTAGGTTATTCCAACAACACACCACCATTGCATGCATATGCATGGGCCTTTGCGACATGCGGGTTGGTCTCCCTCACCCCGGACGGTTTCCAGACAGAGGACCCATCTGGTGGCACGGTGGTCCAGGCGTTGCACGTCCCCGAGGAGGGTAGCCACGGTGAATACTTGCTTCTCAGGTTACGGCAGGTCACCATCTCAGATTTTTACTTTATAGTCTTTAAAGTGAAGTCTGAACAATCTAAACCAAAACATATATATAAGTCATCAAAAAGTCATCTTCTAGAAAACGTTCTCAAAAGTCATGGCTTTTCAAAGTCTGTCATAAAAACATTGAAATCAGATACCAAAAGAGAGTGCCAAACAAAAACACCCAAATAGATGGAAATAACGAATTTGAGAAGTTGTGACCGAGAGTCGACTATCGTTAGGCAGATGCCCACTTTACCGAGAGTGCTCGCGACAAAGCGAGTGCCAAACCGTTCTCCCCTCCTTTGTGTGCGTTTCGATAGTATGTCTTATACTTTTTTTGTTGTTTTCTTCATGATTGGCAAACCACCTTACCACTTATAGTTAACGTCTTGTTTCTGCTTTTCATATGGCCCTCGGTGTTCTACAACCGGCACCATCGGTGATGCCCGGCGGTCTAGGCGTTGAACGCAACGAGAGGGGGTAGGCCACGGTGAACAAGTGACTCTTCGTGTTACGGCAGGTCGTCGCGAGATGACAGACCCAAGTGCTTAACCAGTTCTGTCACATTGATCGCCCCGAAGGACTCGGTCTCGCGGGTGGTTACGAACGCAGCCGGTCCTCGCGTTCCCGCCTAGTTGGGTGGTTCGTGAGGCATGTGTCACGTCAAGGACTGTGCGTAGGTTATTCAAACAACACACCACCACATTTGAATGCATATGCATGGGGCCTTGCGCATGCAGGTGGGTCCCCCCTCCCCCCTCGGGGGGTACAAGACCCGAGCAACCCATTCCGGTGGCCCAGGGCGGTTCTAGGGCATTGACCGGCCGCGCGAGGAGGGTAGGCACGGTGCAACAACTTGCTCTTCGTGTTACGGTAGGTCGTTCACGAGAATGAGACCAAGTTCTACAAGTGCTGTCACATGATCGCCCACCGAAGACTCGGTCTCGCGACGAACGGAAGGCAGTCTCGAGTCCCGGCCCGTCTGTGTGGGGTAGTGAGGCATGTTGTCACCGTAAGACGTGCGTTAGGTATCCAACAACAACACCATTGGCATCATATGCAGGGCCTTGCGCTATGCAGGGGGTGGTCCCCCCTCACGCACCGGGTGTTTATAAAGACGAGCACCATCCGGTGGCCCCGGCGGTCTAGGCATTGACCGGCCCCGAGAGGCGGTATAGGCCACGGTGAACAAACTGCTTCTTCGTGTTACGGTAGGTCGTCACGAAGATGAAGACCAAGATAAGCACGTTCTTACATGATCGCCCACCGAAGACTCGGTCTCGCGGACACGAACGCCAGCCAGTCCTCGACTTCCGCCCGTCTGTGGGTTCGTGAGGCATGTTCACGTCAAGGACGTGCGGAGGTTATCCACAAACACACCCATTTGCATGATGAATGGGACTTGCGCTGCCAGGTGTGGTCCCCCCTCACGCCCTAGGGTGGTTATACAGACCGAGGACCCATCGGTGGCCCCGGCGGTCTACGGCATTGACCGGCACCGAGAGGGGGTTATAGGCCACGGTGAACAACTGCTTATCGTGTTACGGCAGGTCGTCGCGAGATGACGACCAAGTCTAAGACCGTTCTGCACATGATCGCCCACGAAGACTCGGTCTCGCGGAGAATGCAGCCGGGGTCTCGAAGTTCCCGGCCCGTCTGTGGTTCGTGAGGCAGGCTGTCACGTTAAGGCGTGCGTAGGTCTATTCCAGCAAAACACACCGCCATTTTTGCATGCATATGCATGGAGGCCTTGGCGGCATGAGTGTGGTCCCACCTCCCCCTTGGGTACAGTGTCAGACGAGCACCCTTGGTGGCCCGGTTTTTTGGGTCTAGGGCATTGACGGCACCGAATGAGGGAGCCCATGGTGATACTTGCTTCTTAATGTTACGGAGGGTCACCATTTCGATTTTACTTTATAAGTCTTTTAAAGTGAAGTTTGAAACAAATCTAGCCAAACATGTATATAAGTCATCAAACAAAAAGTCCTTTTCATAGAAAAGTCTCAAAAAAGTCAAGGCATTTCAAAGTCTAGTCATAAAAAATTTGAAAATCAGATACAAACAGAGAGTGGCCAAATAAACAACAAAAAATAGATGGAAATAAAGAATAGAGAAAGTGTTACCCGGAGGGTCGGACTATGGCTCTCGGCCATGCCCACCTTTACCGAGAGTTGCTCTCGCATGAGAGTGCCAAAACCGTTTCTCCCCTCCCTTTGTGTGCTGCTTGATAATATGTCTTATACCCAATTTTTTGTTGTTTCTTCCATGCTTGGAAACACCCTTACCCACATTATAGTTACCGTCTTGTTTCTGCTTTTCAGATTGACCTAGGGCGGTTTACCAGACCGAGGCACCCATCCGGTGGCCCCGGCGGTTCTAGGGCGTTGACGGCACCGAGAGGGGGTTAGGCCACGGTGAACAGTGCTTCTTCGGTTATGGCAAGTCTTCGCGAGGGAGATACCAGACCAAGTCTAAAGCACGTTCTGTCACCATGATCGCCACCGGAAGATCGGTCTCGGACGACGCGCCGCCGTCTCGATGCTCCGCCCGTCTGTGTGGTTCGTGAGTCATGTGTCCGTCAAGGACGTGGTCAGGGTATTCCAACAAACACCACCCAGTTGCCATGATATGCAGGGCCTTGCGCATAGGTGTGGTCCCCCTCCCTCCTCGGGTGGTTCTACAGAACCGAGCACCCCATCCGGTGGCCCGGCGTCTAGGGATTGACCGGCACGAGAGGGGGTGGCCACGGTGAACACTACTTCTCGTGTTACGGCAGGTCATCGCGAGATGCAGACCAAGTCTAAGCCCCGTTTGTCACATGATCGCCCACCGAAGACTCAGTCTCACGACATGAAAGCAGCGGTCTAGCACGTTCCCGCCCCTATGTTGGTTTGGAGCATGTGTCACGTAAAGCAGTAGTAGGTTATTAAATTCAACACACACCCATTTGATGCATATGCATGGGGCCTGACGCATTGCAGGTGTGTTCCCCCCCCTCCTCTGCCCTCGGGCAGTTCTATAGACAGAAGTGTGGGCCTATGCAGGGGCATTGCGACATGAAGGTTATCGATGGTCAGACTATCAGTCTCGGCCAAGCCCAACTTACCGAGAGTTAGAGTTGCACTCGGCAAACAGAGTGCCAAATCGTTTCTCCACACCTTTGTGTGCATTCTCGGATTAATATGCCTATATAAATTTTTTGTTGTTTTCTTCAATGCTGGAAAAACCACCTACCACATTATAGTTACGTCGTTGTTTTCTGTTTCAGATGGCCCTTGTGTGTTTAACAGACCGAGGCAGCTACTCGGGCCCCGGCGGTCTAGGGCTGACCGGCACCAGGAGGGGTGTAGGCCACGGTGAACAACTGCTTCTCGTGTTACGGCAGGTCGTCGCGAGATGACAGACCAAGTATAAGCCCATTTGTGCACATGATCGCCCACGAAGACTCGTCTCGCGGACGACGCAAGCCGTCCTCGTGTTCCGCCCGTCTGTGTGGTTCGTGAGGCATGGTCACGTAAAGGCCGTGCGTCGGTTATTCCAGCAACACACGCCCATTTGCATGCATATGCATGGGACCTTGCGCATGCAGGTGTGGTCCCCCTTCCCTCGGAAGTTTCAGACCGAGCACCAATCTGGTGGCCCAGGGGGTCTAGGGCATTGACACGGCACCGAGAGAGGTACCCACAGTGAATACTTGCTTCTTTTTTTTCATGTATGGCAGGTCACCATATCTCAGATTTTTACTTTATAGTCTTTTAAGTTGGTTTTGAACAAATTAGCCAAAACATGTATATAAGTCATCAAAAAGTCCTTTATATAGAAAAAGTTCATCAAAAGTCAGGCATTTTCAAGTCTTGTCATAAAAACATTTGAAATATCAGATACAAAAAGAGAGTGCCAAACAAAAACACAAATAGATGAAAAATAAAGAATTAGAGAAGTGGTTACCGAGGGTGACTATCGGCTCTCGGAAGCCCCACCTTTACCGAGAGTTTGCTCTCAGGCAAAGAGAGTGCCAAACCTTTCTTCCCCTCCCTTGTGGTGCAGGTTCGATATGTATATATTTTACTTTTTTTGTGTTTTCTTTCCATGCTTGGCAAACCACCTTACCACATTATAGTTTACCGTCTTGTTTTGCTGCTTTCAGATGGCCCTCGGGGGTTCTACAGACCGAGCACCTCCCGGTGGCCCCGGCGGTTAAGGCGTTGACCGGCACCGAGAGGGGGAGGCAACGGGAACAAGTGCTTCTTCGTGTTACGCAGGTCGTCGCGAGTGACAGACCAAGTCTAAGCCCGTTCTGTCACATGATCGCCCACCGAAGGTCGTCGGTCTCGTCGGACGAACGCAGCGGTCCGACGAGTTCGCCGCCCCGTCTGTGTGGTTCGTGGGCAGTGTCAGGTTCAAGGATGTGCGTAGGTTATTCCAACAACACACCCCCCATTGCATGCATATGCATGGGGCCTTGCGCATGCAGTGTGGTCCCCCTCTCCTCACCTCGGTGGTTTACAGACCGAGCACCCATCTCGTGGCCCTGTGGTCTAGGGCATTGACCGCACCGAGAGGGGGTAGGCCACGTGGAACAACCTTCTTCGTGTTACGGCAGGTCGATCGCGAGATGACAGACCACTAAGCCCTTTGTCACATGATCGCCACCGAAGACTCAGTCTCGGGACGAACGCAGCCGGTCCTCGACGTTCCTGCCCGTCTGTGGGTCGTGAGGCATGTGTCACGTCAAGAGACGTGCGTAGGTTATTCCAGCAACCACACCACCCATTTGCATGCATATGCATGGGGCCTTGCGCTGCAGGTGTGGTCCCCCTCCATCCTCGGGTGTTCTACAGACCGAGCACCCCATCCGTGGCCGGTGGTCTAGGCATTGACCGAACCGAGAGGGGTGGGCCACGGTGAACAACTGCTTCTTCGTGTTACAGCAGTCGTCGCGAGATGACAGACCAAGTCTAAGCCCGTTCTGTCACATGATCGCCCACCGAAGACTCGTCTTCGAGGACAAACGCAGCCGGTCTCGTGTTCCCGCCCGTCTGTGTGGTTCGTGAGGCATGTGGCACGTAAAGGCCGTGCGGGTTATTCCACAACACACCACCCATTGCATGCGTATGCAGGGGCCTTGGCATGCAGGTGTGGTCCCCCCTCCCTCCCTGGGAGGTTCTATCAGACCGAGCACCATCCGGTGGCCCCGCGGTCTAGGGCATTGACCGACACCCGAGAGGGGGTAGGCCCCGGTGAACAACTGACTTCTTCTGTTACGGCAGGTCGGGCGAGAAAGATGACAGACCAAGTCTAAGCCCTTCTGTCACATGATCGCCCACCGAAGACTCGGTCTCGTGGACGAACGCAGCCGGTCCTCGCGTTCCACCCGTCTGTGTGGTCGTGAGGCATGTGTCACGTAAAGGCCTGCGTCGGTTATTCAACAACACACCCCCATTTGCATGCATTTGCATGGGCTTGCGCATGCAGGTGTGGTCCCCCCTCCCCCTCGGACGGTTTCAAGACCGAGACCCATCTGGTGGCCCCGGTGGTCAGGGCGTTGACCGGCAACCGAGAGAGGGTAGCCACGGTGAAACTTGCTCTTTCATGTACGACAGGGTCACCGTTCTCAGATTTTAATTTATAGTCTTTAAAGTGAGTTTTGAACAAATCTAGCCAAACATATATAAGTCATCAAAAATTCCTTTTCATAGAAAAAGTTCACAAAAGTCATGGCATTTCAAGTCTAGTCATAAAAACTTTGACATATCAGTACAAAAAGAGAGTGCCAAACAAAAACACAAAATAGATGGAAAATAAAGAATTAGAGAAGTGGTTACCGATGTTCGACTATCGGCTCTCGGCAATGCCACCTTTACCGAGAGTTGCTCTTGGCAAGAGAGTGCCAAAACCGTTTCTCCCCCCCTTGCTGTTTGCATTCTCGTATAATATGTCTTATACTTTTTTTGTTGTTTTCTCCATGCTTGGCAAACAACCTTACTCCACATTATAGTTCACCGTCGGTGTTTTCTTTGTCAGATGGCCCTCGGGGGGGTTCTACAGACCGAGCACCCACCGGTGGCCCCGGCGGTCTTAGGGCATTGACCGGTCACCGAGAGGGGGTAAGCAACGGTGAACAAGTGCTTCTTCGTGTTACGGCATGGACGTTCGCGACCACACAGAAATATGTCAACTTGCGCCACACTTACTGTGCGCTGAATCGGTCATTGTTTTTCATTGCCGACCTTTTGTGACAAAAATAGATGGTCAAAAAGCTGTGCGGTAGTTAATGAAATTAATGGACCTTTTTTCTGAATGGGAAAGTGTCGTGGTTCAACGACCATATTTTTTGGTCATTTGGGTGTTTGCTCAGGCCACAATCGGATCGACGTGGAGGTCTGACGTGGCAAAAATTGCGACCAATTGAATTGGTTTCTTGGTAAGAATCAGCCCGGTCCAATCTCGGTGTCTATGGGCCGAGCCCGTTAATTCAGCCTATTATATTGTTTTTTCCTTTCATTTTGAGTCAACTACATGGGCCCAACCCAAACAGCCATTGATTTTTTGGGCACACAGTCTTTTATAGTATATCTTTTTGGGCCTCGGCTGTTCTTGAGGCCCAGTGTCGTTTTCTTTTATTCTTTTCATTTTAAAGTAGGTCGCACTAGTCAAATGGGAACCAATACCAGGATCACTCTTTCTGTTACCAACATTCAGTTCTATATTGTGCTGCAATTAGATTAATTGATCAAAAAGAGCCAATAAGAATTATTTCATAAATGAGCCAAGCAAAGTAAAAGTACAATCATTACAGATATTACAGGATAAATAGTCCAGTGAGCTAAAACGGCATTGCTGGTAACAATACAAATCTGCCATTCGCAAAATACAAATTCTGGTATTCAGTAAAATACAAACTAAACTAACAGATAATAGTCGTGAGTAAAAGCATTGTGGGTGTGGGTGTTCTCAGGATTATCTCTTCCTAGAGCTCTATAACCCAACCTTCTAAAGGACTGAAGGCCAGCATCCTGAAATAATAATTATGATAAGTTTAGACAAATAAATCAAGTGAATCCGAATGATAAAAAATTTCATAACGATGAAAAATTGCTGCAAAACTTTGATTTAACAGGAAACAATGATATGACATTCTCATAATAGCGGAAAACTGAGATAATTTTGCTAAATGATACGTACATGCAGTTTTGATTAACAGGAAACAAGCATATGACATTCTCATAATAGCGAAAACTGATGATATTATTTTGCAAGTTACCTACAACAGATCGGAACAGTAACAAGTACAAGCCAAATTGATTTTCCACTTTAGAAACAGGGCATGCATCAAGTTTTATAGTAAGGAACAAAGAGAGAAAGGCTGGGAAAGAGGCCAAGAAGAGAAATGCCCGTGGGCGGACGAAGATGTGATGAATGATGGTCATGCTTGGTTCTTGACAGCTCAGGAGCGCACTGGATATAAAAAAATGGCTGTATAAAGGAAAAAAATACCTGATTGTAGGCTCCAATCAGCCTGCATAAAACAGTAATAAAACTGTTAGGAGAGAGTATATATTACCAACAGCAGCATAAAACACTTTGATGATGTAATATTTACAAAAAATGACAGGCCAGGTTTCAAGTATAAACCCACTAATGGAGCATGCAACAAATGGTATTTGTACCAACTTAAACTAATTACATATGAGTCTTGTACGTTCCAATATACACGATCACTCCAAGATCAAGCTTATCAGCAATAAAATATAAGAGGATCACCACCAGTTTAATGGACCAAATGGGTACAAATCGACCCAAAAACACCTAGAGAAGCTAATGCAAAACTAATCACACATTCCTCATAAAGCATGCTGAATAATCATTTAATCCAACATTTAGGTACCAATACATAACATAACACAATTTAAAGAAGAATGTTCGATAGTTCAAGGACATTTAGGAAAAATAAATAGAGAAAGGGATTGCCAGGCGAAATGGTACGGTATGCATAAATGGCAATATAACTCGGAACAAGAACAAAATTTGCCCATGCATGGTCCCTTATAGCCTAACAAGCAATTCTACAGATGCTTCAAGAGGGGGACAAACCAGCTTGATTTGGTACATCAACCATATAGGCACATATCACTGGTTGAATAAGAAAAGCATGCTGATACATCATCCTAATTCAGCGGGTGGTACGTAGGCACATCTCATAAGAATGGCACAAGCAGTCTATTTGGTGGTAGTAGCACAGCTTGATGAATGCCTAATGGTCATTCTTTGCCATCAAAACGTGAACGTTGTTTAATTATTTGCAGAATTGAAATGCTTCAAAAATTGCAGTTGTACTACGGACCTGTCTCGCATCAGACTTAGCAATCTCCCTTGCTTGCAATAGTTTTGTGTGTATGCGTTGGAAAATAAAGTGATTTCCCATGAACAATCTATCTTAGCCGGGTGAGAATGGACAGAATTGTCAGAGTAGGCTAACTTTGTTTTTATTTGAATCGTTGACCGAAGTGGACAGAATTGGAAATCGGGATACTGACTGCAGATACAAAAGGTTCCAGCCCATAACACCTTAATAACAACACTTTATCTTCAGAGTGCAAACAGTTACAGCCCATCAGACAATTAATCAAGAAACAAGTAATACTATCTAGGCACAAAACACAGGTTGTCATTTGAAAACATGGTCCTTAAAAGAAGCATTTGAAAAAAGAAAACATTCTCATTCTAAAAGATTGATAATCGATTTCCATATTGTTACCCTAACCCAAATGATAATCAGGAACATGGCTTTAATGAGTAACATATATTTTACAATCAAGGAACAGAAATTAATAAAGGTTGAGTCGCTTCCTCCCAGCTGAGGAAGGGCCGATCTAGCAACCACGATCTCTACAGAGGAAAGCACTTATATAGACTCTAAATCTGAAGAAATCAAGCCCGTGGTTCCACCAAAAACTAGAGCAATCAGGAAAACAGACGCAAGAAAACCTACAAAGATTGATACTGATCAGAGTGTCAAATCCGAAATCCCCAAACACCCCCGCTACGCTACGATACACCAGAATGCAAGTCGCCAGGGCCGATCAGGGAATCGAATGTTAGCGATCGGGACACAACATACATATCGGGAGAGGGCGGGCGGGGCGCGCGTGTTGGAACTTGGGGGAGTGCTGATGGTGGTGGTGCTGGGGCAGGCTGGTGCGCCGTTGGCACGGGGAGGCTGCGACCGGCAGCGTGGCCTGTCCTTGACGCCTTCTTGCTGGCCGTGGGTAGGCTGTCGGGGTCATCGGGAGGGACGACATTCTGAGACATGGGCGACGGCCTAGTCGCCCGAGGGCACCGTGGTCCAGCTCTATAGCAGGTCGAAGATCCCCATCCCGGTGGCGGCGGCAAGGTGTGAGAGCCGGCGT
Organism: Thinopyrum elongatum; assembly: GCA_011799875.1. NCBI lineage: Eukaryota > Viridiplantae > Streptophyta > Magnoliopsida > Poales > Poaceae > Thinopyrum > Thinopyrum elongatum. Next base: position 628,815,059 of record CM022303.1, on the reverse strand, counting down.
CATCGATTGTGGATCGGGGAAGGAGGCAGCGGAACGTGTTCTCCATAGTCGCGCGGCGGCGGTGGGGGAGGAAAGAGGTGTGGGTGGCCGGGGTTAAGGGCGTCGAGGGTGGGGGGCAGCGCGGTGGGGAGACCGGAGACGGGACAGGGGAGTCGCCGGTGGAGCAGAGTGGCTGCAGATTCGGTGGGAGGGTTGTGGAAATCTAACCCTAGCAGAGAAGGAGGAGGGGGGGCGCCAATGCGCGCCCTGGCCTAGGATATGGGGATGAATGCGAAAGGGAGGGGGCGGCGGTGGGTAGGGGGCGGGGGGTGGTGGGTGGGATGGCGGCGGGGTGGGAGAGAGGGAGAGGCAGAAGGGGGCTAGTTTCGATCGGACTGGAGCAAAGAAAAGGGGGGTGGGTAGGTTGGGTTAGGGTTTTGTTTTTTCAGGAGAAAGTCAATCATTGGATGGGGGCCATGATGGATGGCTCAGATCGTGCCAAATTGGGATCCGCGTGGAGGTGGTTCTCTGATTCTCATTGCTGGAGGCTCGCCTACTCGAAAATCAAATTGGACCAAATCTCTGATTTTTTTTAATGCCTAAAATATGTGTTGCAATATTGACCATACCATTTCAAAAGGAGGTCGTGGCGCCGGTCAATCGGGCTAAATGTTGGGTCGGTTCACCCGCGACCTACGATGTTAGTCTGTAACATTTGAACCCCCACGTTATACTTTCTTCCCCCCTGCTCGTCGCCATCAGATAGAACCACACCATTGACCCTCCGCTGTTGTCGCCGTCGCGCACAACCGTAGTCTTGTCGCCTCCACGTTGGCATCACCCCAACTGCTCTAGTGGTAGCATCGCTAGTTTAGCACTTCCGAAGCGCTAACACGCCGGGGATGAAGCATCGGAATTCAAAGTTTCCAGTAACCCATCTTGCCGGTTCAGCAAAATTCTTTACACTTCAAGCACTCGCCCGCAAATTGCCTCAATTGCCACAGGATGCAGCCTGCCAAATTCATTTTCCATTTTTTCAAGTTGGCCAAAATGAGTTTTTTTTGGTAAATAAACCTAGCAATTAATTGTCGCAACAATTGACCAAATCAATTTATAAAAGTACTAGGCCCATATATTAATTGCACAATGACCAAATTGGTTGGTGTGTCAAAAGATTTGATCCACCTATAGTGAAAAAAGATAAATATTCCCGATTCAAAGGAAGCGGGTCAAATTGAACTGCAGCGGCCTCTAGTAGTTGTTCTGTTATTTTTCCAAAAATCATTTCTAGGTACATAGTATCATTTAATGAGGAGAACACCAAAAGTTTTCAAAGATCAACACTAGATAGGAACGGTATGCCCGCCGTGTTTGACCCGCATTTTGAAATGGGATGAACAAATCAAAAAATATTGAAAAATTTGTGGAAAAACTTCGCATTGTGTCATTATATGTGACCAGTATAGGAAGAAAATAATAAACTTGAAATACGGCAATTCTTTAAAAAAGTGTTCTGGAAGATGAGCTATCATGTGTGAGAGTCCATGGCTTTCAAGCCAAATGCTCAATCTTATGGCCGCCTTCATGCAATAGTTGTTCTCAAATGATCTATATTGTGCACAAGGGTGGCATCTTGGAATGGCAAACACATGTTTGCCAGGATAGTTCATTTCTTTGGATGAAAATTCATTTTGCAATTTTTTAGTACCAAAATGAAGTTTTTGTGAAGGACCATACCAATTATTTGTTGCAAAATTGGACCCCCAAATCAATTTGCTAAAATATTACGCCATGTTTAATGCACAATTGACCAAATAGTTGGGGTGTCAAAGTTCGACCCACCTCTGGTGTTGAAAAGACAAATTTCCGCCAATTAGTTGGAAGCGGGTCAAATTTGAACGCAGCTACCTTATAGTTTGCTATTTATTTTTTCCAAAAAATCATTTCTAGGTACATAACGTATGCTATTTAATCAGAGAAACACACAATTTTTTCCAAGATCAACCACTAGCTAGGAACGGTTCAGTGGACTCCGTTTTGACGATTTATAAACGGGCATAAAAATTCAAAAACAATTCAAAAAATGGAAAACCTTCGCCAATGTGTATTATATGTGACCAAGTGACCAGAAAAAAAAAAAATTGTAATCGGTAATTATTTGAAAAAAAGTGCTTCTCAGAAATGAGCTATTATGGTGTGAGATTCATGGCTTTCAAGCCAATGATTCAATCTTATGGCCACATTCATGATATAGTTTTTTCAAATGATTCATATATCCACAAGGGTCACCATGGAATTGGCAAAACAATGTTGCCTAAGTAAGTGTTCAGCTTCTTTGGATGAAAAATGATTTTCCATTTTCGAGTGTCCCAAAATGCAGTTTTTTTGTGAAGGACTACCATTATTGGTTTGCAAAATTGGACCCCACACTTTTTTAAAATGTTAGGGAATATTTAATGCACAATGGACAAAATGGTTTGGGTGTCAAAAGCTTTGATCCACCTCTGGTAAAAAAGCAATTTCCATGATCAGCAGGAAATGTTCAAATTTGAAACTGCAAGTGCCTCTATTAGTGTGCTCTTATTTTTCCAAAAACTCATTCTGGGATGACCATAAGCAATCATTTAATAGAGAAAACACCAAAACAAATCCAAGATTTGAACCACTAGCTAGAGGAACAGTCAGTCCCGCCGTTTTGCAGCCCGCATTTGAAACGGGCCACATAAAAACTCAAAAAAAATCAAAAAAAATTGAAAAAAACCTTCGCATTGTGTCATTACATGGTACCCAAGTTCCCAAAAAAAATAATGATAACTTATAATACGTCAATCTCTTTAAAAAAGGGTTATCGAGAAAAATGCGCTATCTGCTTGTGAAGATTAATGGCTTTAAGCCAAAGATCAAACTTATGGCCACATTCATGGGCATAGTTTGTTCAAATGATCTCATATTTTCCAACAGTGATCTTGGAATGGCAACAATGTTGCCTAAGGGAGGTTTATTTCTTTTGGACGAAAAATCAATTTTCCATTTTCCGAGTGCCAAAATGAGATTTTTTTGTGAAGGAGCCTACCATAGATTTGTTGCAAACATTGGACCAAATCAATTTCAAAATAACGAGGCCATATTTAATGCACAATTGGACCAAAGGTTGGATGTAAAAAGTTGTGATCTCACCTCTGTGAAAAGACAAATTTCAGCCGATTCAGGAGACAGGTTCACATTTGAAATGCAGAGCGCTCATCTAGTTTGCTGTTATTTCCCCAAAAATCATTCTTAGGACAAAGTATCTATTTAATTCGCAGAAACACCAAAAACTTTTTCAAGATTCAACCACTGTAGGAACGGTCAGCCCGCCGTTGTTGACCGCATTTGAAACGGGCATGAAAATTTCATGGCATAGTTTGTTCAAATGATCTACATATAGTGCACTAAGGTGCATTTGCAATGATGAACAATGTTTCTAAGGAGTTTTATTTTCTTTGGACCAAAAAATCAATTTTCCCAATTTTTTTTTTTGTGCCCAAAATGAGGTTTTTTTGTGAAGACCTACCATATATTTGTTGCCACAATTGGACCAAATCAAATTCTAAAATACTAGGCCATATTTAATGTACAATGACCAAATGGTTGGGTTGTAAAAAGTATTTTGATTCACCCTCTCGTGAAAGACAAATTTCCGCTAAATCATTTTCCATTTTTCGAGTTTCCAAAAGAGTTGTTTTGTGAAGAACCTAAAACAAATATTGTTGTAAAAAAACTTCTCAATTTTTCAGAATATTAGACCACATTTTATGAACAAATTTGTGGTACACTAGAAACATTTTTTATGATATTAAACGGTTTTTAGTACTCATTAACATTTTAATAATATTTTGATGTCTAATATTTGAACACATGTCTTATTTTTTAGACACTTGTACCATATTGTTTATATGTTAATTTTCAAATAACTGATTAACATATTTTTCATATATTCCCAACAAAAAAAACTCTTTATACATATGTTTTGATGTCTATATTTGTTTTTACACATGTTACATTTTTGTTACATAAAAACATTGTTGAATTGGTTAGAAAAATTAAAATATATGATTAACATTTTTAGAAATTTGTTTTTGTTATCACTTTTTCTATACTATATTGTAAAATTTCAATATATATGTAGATGACTATTTTTGCAACACATGAACTTTTTATACATAGTAATATTTAGATTATATTTTTTATATGCATGAAACTTTCAAATACCAAATTAGTTTTAAACACATGATTACATTTTGAAATAGGTATAACATTAACATTTTTTTGAATTACACGTTTAGTTTCTAATTGCTAACCATATAGCAAGATTCACGAAGGAGTTCATTATTTTTCTATTCTTATAATTTTATATTGTAATTGGTTTCGAGATTTTTCTATAAGGAAAAACCTTTTTAGAGTTATACAAATGAAAAACTTGTTTTTAGCAATAAGAAAACTTTTTTTCATCTAACTAATCATCCTACCATGGTAATAATGAAAAACTTGTTATTCCCATTTTCGTTGGGCCGAATATATGTTTTTTTTAGTATATGAAGGCATCACATTTTTCCTGGATGGGCGAGGCTACATGGCACACGGATTTTTTTAAAAAAAGGAGGTGGCCTCATTCACCGAGGCCCAAGCCCACCTTGAGACGAATACCTAAATCCAATGCATCCACGTTCACAACCTCATGGACCATTTATATTGTCGTAATAGGTGGTAGAGAATAAGGTCGTCGACCACTCTTGTCTGGTATGACCATTTGGTGTAAGGCAATTTCAGGGTTTGAGCCCTTCCAAGCGAAATGGCCGTGATACGACCAATTCAGCTGGGGTCACTGAGGAAGGTCACAAGTTGACATATTTCTTGTAGTGCGAGAGAAAGACCAAGTCTAAGCCCATTCTGCCATGATCGCCCACGAAGACTCGGTATCGTGGACGACGTCAGCCGGTCCTCGACGTTTCCTCCCCGTCTGTGTGGTGTTCGTGAGGCATGTGTCACGTCAAAGGCGAGGTAGTTATTCCAACAACACACCACCCATTTGCATGCATATGCATGGGGCCTTGCGCATGCGTGTGGTCCCCTCCCCTCGGACGGTTTCCAGACAGAGGACCCATCTGGTGGCCACGGTGGTCCAGGGCGTTGACCGGCACCGAGAGAGGGTAGCCACGGTGAATACTTGCTTCTTCAGTTACGGCAGGTCACCATTCTCAGATTTTTACTTTATAGTCTTTAAAGTGAGTCTGAACAATCTAACCAAAACATATATATAAGTCATCAAAAAGTCTCTTCATAGAAAAGTTCATCAAAAGTCATGGCATTTTCAAAGTCATAGTCATAAAAACATTTGAAATATCAGATACAAAAGAGAGTGCCAAACAAAAACACCAAATAGATGGAAATAAAGAATTTGAGAAGTTTACCGAGGTCGACTATCGCTCTGGCAGATGCCCACCTTTACCGAGAGTTGCTCCGACAAAGAGAGTGCCAAACCGTTCTCCCCTCCTTTGTGTGCGTTCTCGATAGTATGTCTTATACTTTTTTTGTTGTTTTCTTCATGCTTGGCAAACCACCTTACCACATTATAGTTAACCGTCTTGTTTGCTGCTTTTCATATGGCCCTCGGTGGTTCTACAAACCGAGCACCATCGGTGGCCCCGGCGGTCTAGGGCGTTGAACGGCAACGAGAGGGGGTAGGCCACGTGAACAAGTGACTCTTCGTGTTACGGCAGGTCGTCGCGAGATGACAACCCAAGTCTTAACCGTTCTGTCACATGATCGCCCACCGAGACTCGGTCTCGCGGACGAACGCAGCCGGTCCTCGCGTTCCGCCAGTCTGGTGGTTCGTGAGGCATGTGTCACGTCAAGGACGTGCGTAGGTTATTCAACAACACACCACCCATTTGATGCATATGCTGGGCCTTGCGCATGCAGGTGGGTCCCCCCTCCCCCCTCGGGTGGTACAAGACGAGCACCCATCCGGTGGCCCGGGCGGTCTAGGGCATTGACCGGCCCCGAGGAGGGTAGGCCACGGTGCAACAACTGCTTCTTCGTGTTACGGTAGGTCGTCCGAGATGCAGACCAAGTCTACAAGTGCTGGTCACATGATCGCCCACCGAAGACTCGGTCTCGCGGACGACGAGGCAGTCCTCGACGTTCCCGGCCCGTCTGTGTGGGGTGTGAGGCATGTGTCCCGTCAAGACGTGCGTTAGGTTATTCCAACAACACACCACCATTGCATGCATATGCAGGGCCTTGCGCATGCAGGGTGTGGTCCCCCCTCACGCCCCCGGGTGGTTTTAAGACCGAGCACCATCCGTGGCCCCGGCGGTCTAGGCATTGACCGGCTCCCGAGAGGCGGATAGGCCACGTGAACAACTGCTTCTTCGTGTTACGGTAGGTCGTCACGAGATGAAGACCAAGCTAAGCACGTTCTGTCACATGATCGCCCACCGAAGACTCGGTCTCGCGGACGACGAACGCAGCCAGTCCTCGACTTTCCGCCCGTCTGTGTGGTTCGTGAGGCATGTGTCACGTCAAGACGTGCGAGGTTATCCACAAACACACCCATTTGCATGCATGAATGGGCCTTGCGCATGCAGTGTGGTCCCCCCTCACGCCCCTGGGTGGTTTACAGACGAGACCCATCGGTGGCCCCGGCGGTCTACGCATTGACCGGCACCGAGAGGGGGTAGGCCACGGTGAAAACTGCTTTCGTGTTACGGCAGGTCGTCGCGAGATGACAGACCAAGTCTAAGAACCGTTCTGCCACATGATCGCCCACGAAGACTCGGTTCTCCGCGGACGAATGCAGCCGGTGGTCCTCGAGTTCCCGCCCGTCTGTGTGGTTCGTGAGGCATGGTGTCACGTTAAAGGACGTGCGTGGTTATTCCAGCAAACACACCGCCATTTGCATGCATATGCATGGGGCCTTGGCGCATGCAGGTGTGGTCCCCCTCCCCCCTTGGACAGTTCCAGACGAGCACCCATTGGTGGCCCGGTGGGTCTAGGGCATTGACCGGCACCGAAGAGGGAGCCCATGGTGAATACTTGCTTCTTATGTTACCGGCAGGTCACCATTTCGATTTTACTTTATAAGTCTTTTAAAGTTGAGTTTTGAAACAAATCTAGCCAAACATGTATATAAGTCATCAAAAAGTCCTTTTCATAGAAAAGTTCAAAAAGTCAAGGCATTTTCAAAGTCTAGTCATAAAAAACTTTGAAAATCAGATACAAAAGAGAGTGCCAAATAACAACAAAAATAGATGGAAAATAAAGAATAGAGAAAGTGTTTACCGAGGGTCGACTATGGCTCTCGGCCATGCCCACCTTTACCGAGAGTTGCTCTCGCATGAGAGGTGCCAAAACCGTTTCTCCCCTCCCTTTGTGTGCTGCTTGATAATATGTCTTATACATTTTTTTGTTGTTTCTTCCATGCTTGGCAAACCACCCTTACCACATTATAGTTACCGTCTTGTTTTTCTGCTTTTCAGATTGCCCTGGGCGGTTCTACAGACCGAGGCACCCATCCGGTGGCCCCGGCGGTCTAGGGCGTTGACCGGCACCGAGAGGGGGTAGGCCACGGTGAACAAGTGCTTCTTCGTGTTTGGCAAGTCTTCGCGAGAGACAGACCAAGTCTAAGCCCGTTCTGTCACCATGATCGCCACCGAAGATCGGTCCTCGGACGACGCGCCAGCCGTCCTCGATGCTCCGCCCGTCTGTGTGGTTCGTGAGGCATGTGTCACGTCAAGGAACGTGCGTAGGTGTATTCCAACAACACACCACCCATTGCATGATATCCAGGGCTTGCGCATGCAGGTGTGGTCCCCCCTCCCTCCCTCGGGTGGTTCTACAGAACGAGCACCCATCCGGTGGCCCCGGCGTCTAGGGATTGACCGGCACGAGAGGGGGTAGGCCACGATGAACAACTACTTCTTCGTGTTACGGCAGGTCATCGCGAGATGACAGACCAAGTCTAAAGCCCGTTTGTCCATGATCGCCCACCGAAGACTCAGTCTCACGAATGAGCAGCGGTCTGCACGTTCCCGCCCCTTGTTGGTTTGGAGGCATGTGTCACGTCAAGCGACGTGTAGGTATTATTCAACACACCACCCATTTGCATGCATATGCATGGGGCCTTGCGCATGCAGTGTGTGGTCCCCCCCTCCCTCCCTCGGGCAGTTCTATAGACGAGCACCCATCCGGTGGCCCCGGCGGTCTACGGCATTGACCGACCCGAGAGGGGGTAGGGCCACGGTGAACAACTGTTCTTCGTGTTACGGCAGGTCGCCACGAGAGATGACAGACCAAGTCTATAGCACGTCTCTGTACATGATCGCCCAACGAAGACTCGGTGTCGTTGACGAACGCAGCCGGTCTTGACGTTCCCGCCCGTCTGTGTGGTTGTGGCATGTGTCACGTAAATGCGTTCGCGTGCGTGTTATTCCGTAACACACCACCATTTGCATGCATATGATGGGGACTTGCGCTGCAGTGTTGTTGGTCCCCCCTCCCTCTAGGGTGGTTATACAGCGAGAGACCCATCCGGTGGCCCCGGCGGCTCCTAGGCATTGACCGGCACCGAGAGGGGTTAGCCACGGTGAACAACTACTCTTCTGTTACGCAGGTCGTTCGCGATGATGACAGCCCAAGTCCTAAGCACGTTCTGTCACAATGATCGCCACACGAAGAACTCAGTCTCACGAATGAACGCAGGCCGGTCCTCGACGTTCCGCCCGTCTTGTGGTTTTTGTGTAGATGGTGTCACGTCAAGGAGTGCGTAGGTGTATTCCAACAAACACCACCCCTTTGCATGCATATGATGGGCCTTGCGCATGCAGGTGTTGTCCCCCTCCCCCGGGTGGTTCTACAGACCGAGCACCATCCGGTGGCCCCGGCGGTCTAGGGCATTGACCGGCACTGAGAGGGGTAGGCCACGGTGACAACTGCTTCCTTCGTGTTATGGCAGGTCGTCGCGAGATGACAGACCAATTCTAAGCGTTCTGTCACATGATCGCCCACCGAAGACTCGTGGTATCGCGGACGAACGCAAGCCGTCATCGAAGCTTCCCGCCCGTCTGGGTGGTTCGTGAGCATGTGTGCACGTCAAGGACATGCGTAGGTTATCCAACAACACACCACCCATTTGTGCATGCATATGGCATGCCTTGCGCATGCGGTGTGGTCCCCCTCCCCTCGGGCGTATACGACCGAGCACCCCATCCGGTTGGCCCCAGCGGTCTACGGCATTGACGGCAACGAGGGGGGGTAGGCCACGGTGGAACAACTGCTTCTTCGTGGTTACGGCAGTTCGTCGCGGAGGACAGACCAAGTCTAAGCCCGTTCTGTCACATGATCGCCCACCGAAGACTCGGTCTCGCGGATGAAACGCAGCCGGTCCTGACGTTCCCGCCCGTCTGTGTGTGGTCGTGAGGCATGGGTTCACGTAAAGGCCATGGCGGTTATTCCAGCAACAACACCGACCATTTGCATGCATATGCATGGGGCGCTGCGCATGCAGGTGTTGGCTCCCCCTCCCCCCTCGGACGGTTTCCAGACAGAGGAACCATCTGGTGGCCCGGTGGTCTAGGGCGTTGACCGGCACCGAGAGAGGGTAGCCCACGGTGAACTTGCTGCTTCATGTTACGACAGGTCACCGTTCTCAGATTTTTACTTTTGTTCTTAAAGTTGAGTTTTGAACAAATCTAGCCAAAACATATATATAAGTCATCAAAAGTTCCTTTTCATAGAAAAAGTTCATCAAAAGTCAAGGCATTTTCAAAGTTAGTCATAAAAACATTGAAATATCAGATACAAAAGAGAGTGCCAAACAACAAAAACACAAAATAGATGGAAAATAAAGAATTAGGGAAGCAGTTACGAGGGTCGACTATCGGCTCTACGCGCAATGCCCCCTTTAGAGAGTTTGCTTCGGCAAAGAGACCGTGCCAAAACCATTTCTCCCCTCCCCTTTGGTTGTGCTGTGTCGATAATATTCTTATACTTTTTTGTGTTTTCTTCCATGGCTTCGGCAACCCACCATACCCATTATTGTTACCAGTCGTGTTTCCTGCTTTTAAGAGTGGACCTGGGTGTCTACAGACGAGCACCCATCGGTGGCCCGGCGGTTAGGGCGTTGACCTGCACCGAGAGGGGGTAGGCAAAAGTGAAACAGTCTTCTTCGTGTTACGGCAGGTCGTCGCGAGATGACAGACCAAGTCTAAGCCCGTCTGTCACATGATCGCCACCGAAGATCGTCGTCTCGCGGACGAACGCAGCCGGTCCTCGACGTTCCCGCCCGTCTGTGTGGTTCGTGAGGCATGTGTCACGTCAAGGACGTGCGTAGGTTATTCCCAACAACACACCACATTTGCATGCATATGCATGGGGCCTTGGCTTGCAGGAGGTGTGGTCCTCCCGCCCCACTGGGCTGGTTCTACTACAGAGCACCCAATCGGTGGCCCGGTGGTCTAGGGATTGACCGGACGAGGGGGGTAGGCCACGGATGAACAAGTAGTCTTGTGTTACGGCAGGTCGTGCGAGATGGACAGGACCAAGTCTAAGCCCATTTGTCACATGACTCGTCCCCCAAAGACCTCAGTCTCGTGGTGACGAACCAGCCGGTCCTCGACGTTCCCTGCCCGTCTGTGGGTTGTGAGGCAGTTGCAGGTCAAGGACGTGCGTGGTTTATTCCAGCAACCCCAACCACCCATTGCATGCATATGAATGGGGGCCGGGGCCTTGCGCATGCAGGTGTGGTCCCCTCTCCCCCCCTCGGGCGGTTCTACATACCGAGCACCCATCCGGTGGCCCCGGTGGTCTACGGCATTGACCGGCACCGAGAGGGGGTAGGCCACGGTGAACAACTGCTTCTTCGTGTTACGGCAGGTCGTCGCGAGATGACAGACCAAGTCTAAGCCCATTCTGTCACATGATCGCCCACCGACGACTCGGTCTCGAGGACGAACGCAGCCGGTCCTCGACGTTCCCGCCCGTCTGTGTGGTTTGTGAGGTATGTGTCACGTAAATGCCGTGCGTCGGTTATTCCGGCAACACACCACCCATTTGCATGCATATGCATGGGGCCTTGCGCATGCAGGTGTGGTCCCCCTCCCCCCTCGTACGGTTTCCAGACAGAGGACACATCTGGTGGCCCCGGTGGTCTAGGGCATTGACCGACCCCGAGAGAGGGTAGCCCACGGTGAATACTTGCTTCTTCATGTTACGGCAGGTCACCGTTCTCAGATTTTTACTTTATAGTCTTTAAAGTTGAGTTTTGAACAAATCTAACCAAAACATATATATAAGTCATCAAAAAGTCCTTTTCATAGAAAAAGTTCATCAAAAGTCATGGCATTTTCAAAGTCTAGTCATAAAAATATTTGAAATATCAGATACAAAAAGAGAGTGCCAACCAAAAACACAAAATAGATGGAAAATAAAGAATTAGAGAAGTGGTTACCGAGGGTCGACTATCGGCTCTCGGCAATGCCCTCCTTTACCGAGAGTTGCTCTCGGTAAAGAGAGTGTGCATTCTCGATAATATGTCTTATACTTTTTTTTCTTCCATGCTTGGCAAACCACCTTACCACATTATTGTTACCATCTTGTTTTCTTCTTTTCAGATGGCCCTCGGGCGGTTCTACAGACCGAGCACCCATCCGGTGGCCCCGGCGGTCTAGGGCATTGGCCGGCACCGAGAGTGGGTAGGCCACGGTGAACAACTGCTTCTTCCTGATACGGCAGGTCGTCGCAAGATGACAGACCAAGTCTAAGCCCGTTCTGTCACATGATCGCCCACCGAAGACTCGGTCTCGCGGACGAACACAGCCGGTCCTCGACGTTCCCGCCCGTCTGTGTGGTTCGTGAGGCATGTGTCACGTCAAGGACGTGCGTAGGTTATTCCAATAACACACCACCCATTTGCATGCATATGCATGGGGCCTTGCGCATGCAGGTGTGGTCCCCCCTCCCCCCTCGGGCAGTTTTTCATACCGAGCACCCATCCGGTGGCCCCGACGGTCTAGGGCGTTGACCGGCACCGAGAGGGGGTAGGCCATGGTGAACAAGTGCTTCTTCGTGTTACGGCAGGTCGTCGCGTGATGACAGACCAAGTCTAAGCCCGTTCTGTCACATGATCGCCCACCTAAGACTCGGTCTCGGGACGAACGCAGCCGGTCCTCTACGTTCCCGCCCGTCTGTGGGGTTCGTGAGGCATGTGTCACGTCAAGGACGTGCGTAGGTTATTCCAACAACACACCACCCATTTGCATGCATATGCATGGGGCCTTGCGCATGCAGGTGTGGTCCACTCTCCCCCCTCGGACGGTTTCCAGACCGAGGACTCATCTGGTGGCCCCGGCGGTCTTGGGCGTTGACCGGCACCGAGAGAGGGTAGCCCACGGTGAATACTTGCTTCTTTGTGTTACGACAGGTCACCGTTCTCATGTTTTTTACTTTATAGTCTTTAAAGTTGAGTTTTGAACAAATCTAGCCAAAACATATATATAAGTCATCAAAAAGTCCTTTTCATAGAAAAAGTTCATCAAAAGTCATGGCATTTTCAAAGTCTAGTCATAAAAACATTTGAAATATCAGATACAAAAAGAGAGTGCCAAACAAAAACACAAAATAGAAGGAAAATAAAGAATTAGAACAGTGGTTACCGAGGGTCGATGGCCGACTCTCGGCAATGCCCACATTTAGCAGAGTTACTCTCGGCAATATCCACATTTACCGAGAGCCACTCTCGGCAAAGCACCTAATCCTGGAACGTTTCTCTTCTCCATTTGTGTGCATTCTCAATAATATGTCTTATACCGATGAAGCAACACTGAAGCAGCATATCTGTGATCATTAATTGCAGCAAGTAGATTCAGAAAATGCACACTCAAACAAATCATTCCGCACAACATCAGGAACCATATATGGCAAATTTAAGGCACACACATAAATATTGATATATAGCAATATAGATTATTACCATAGATATATAGCATGCATCAACTACAGAACACACATGCTGATGCAGTCACTACCAAGTTCAGATCACCACGAAGTTCAGATCACACTACACTTATATTAAGTACTTCAGTATTAACACATAAAGTTTGCAACCACAACCACATTTAGTTCAGCAAAAGCACTAATTAAGGCTCCTCCTTCTGATGACAAGCAAGATGTAGAGGCAACTACATGTGAGGGGTTCTCAGGACCTTCAGGAGGGCAGCATGCTGCGCCCTGACCTTGTAGTCCTCACCGCTCACCGCTGTAGCCCGACAATGAACCATAAGGTGCTCCATTATCCCATCCTTGGGCTTGGGCTTGCTGTAGTAGGGGCAGCAGTACTTGTCCGTCTTTGGGTTGTAGTAAGTACCAGATCCCTGGGCCCTGATCTTTTGCACCAGCTTCTCTTCGAAGGACTTGACATTCCCCTCGTCCACATCATCTCCAGAATCATACTGCACACATGAATGAATGACATTAATACATTATGCATTCAAATACTATAAACATGTAAGACTAACTCAATGCACAAATAACATTTCAAGTAGGCCTTACCTCGTACGGCTCATCATCACTATCATATGGGTCAAACCCAGTCATGTCCAACTTCCTCTTGTTGCCCACAAGATCCTCCTTCTATATTGTCAAGTAATTAAGCACATCAATTACAAGGAGTTCAAATAATGTCATTACAAAACAAAATTGTGAATGCTTGTGAACTACAAAGGTATATGTTGCAAGTGACCAATATTGTCAATATATTTTCCAATGCAAAAACAATTTAATATGATCACTTCCATGCATGAGTTGCTCATGTGGCACGTTTCCATGTCTAGCGAACATACATATGGTTAACTTTATAATCACATATGAAACCTACAGAGATAAACAAATAAAGCTACCTAAACAATTTGGTTTTGCATAATGAAGGAAAGCTCCAAACAATATACACTACTAGGAAAAACCCTAGTAGTAGTGCTTGAAATATACATAGCAGTAGCGCTGGGTCCAGCGCTACTGCTACCGCGCTTCAGCTAAGTTGTAGCAGTAGCGCTGGTATGGGCAGCGCTACTAGTAAGTATGGTTAGCAGTAGCGCTGCCCTGACCAGCGCTACTGCTAACTCTCTGTAGCGCTTGAACAAACGAAGCGCTGCTGCTAGTCCAGCACTGCTAGTTGATGCTTTCCAGCGCTACTGCTAGTATTCCTGCTTTCACAGATTTACACCCCCTCTACGTATTTGTGATGTATTTATATAGGCTCTATATAGTAGTTTCATCAGATCATACCAAACATACACTATTCTCATCATATCATAGACATACAGTAGTCTCGTCATACCATCATCATCATCATCATTCAACACAAATATCATCACATCTCGAAAATAGCGATACACAAGTCATGTCATGTCTCGAATAAGTGCAACTGCATGGTCATGGCACACACACAAGTTTCATCATCTCTATCTAAACCATGATGTAGAAGAGAAGAGCGATCAACATGAGCAAGAGTGCGACTATGTAGTACTTGAGGCACCGGCGGTCCCGCCCCTGCTCTTGCCGGAGCATCCACCTCAAGTAACTACTTTCTGCTTCGGCTCTGCTGTCAAACCCTCTGTGGCTAGCACCCGGGTACTTTTCCACCTGGGCCTGAGCGTCTGGCCAGTGGTCGTAGACTTCTGGAACCCTCCCAATGAACACGGCGTAGCAGTCCCTCGCCATCTTTGATCTATGTACCTGCATCGTCAGTTGATGAATTGAACGATAATATGCAACATAATGTACTTAAGAAAACAAAGAGGCATAATTAGCAAAATACAAGCAACCTATATATAATAAACATAAATGACGAAGTTCCTCATACCCAAGCTAATTAACTAGAGCGATCTACGCTAGTTCAGGACCACGCGGTTTAATTACATCACATAGTTTCGCCGTGCATAAATTCAAAGTTTTGCGATAGAAAGACAGTAGTGACACATTGTCATCGACAATCAGTCCTCCATGTCGGCGGTCTAATCTTCATAGTCAGGGAGGAAGCACCCGAGCTTCTTGAAAGGCTTTAGGTCCAGACGCTGAGCGAGTAGCAGTGCTCGGACATCAGCCCGCGTGATTGGCCCATGGTAGAACATCCCCGTTGGTTTGAGGACCTGCTTCATGATCACTTGGGCAAGTTCACACTGTACGTCATAAAACTTATCTCGGATTCAATGATCCGGTGTCTTTCCTATGCTTGTGGCCCAGCTGACAATCTCAGCATCTTCGGTAGTAGCTGACATGCGAAGGCGTTGATTATCCCTTCTGTACTCGATCAGGTGATGGATGAGGTAGAATCCATCAGCCTCACTGGTGTGCGGTTGCTGGATGCAGCAGAAGTCGGTCTTATGGCGGAAAACCAGCCCGTTCTTCCTGTGCCTTTTCACCTTGATATATCCACCAGACAGGCTGAAGGTTAACAGGGCACTATCGAGAACACTCTTTACGTGCGTGTAATCCTTTTTCTTGAGGTTCTTCGATGAGTCCAAGTACATACCATGGGAGTATTCCGGGTACAGAACGATGAGCACGGCGCCGCCCCCGCTGCGCAAATTAAGTACACCTCAAATTAGCCTCCATGCTTGCAAAGGAATGATTAACACTTACGAAAGGATATGCGCGGATGACTTACGTGGGATGATAAGGCAGGAGAATTGCTTCCTTGTCCTTATTAGCGATCATGAATTCACCGAGGTACTTGCTCGCATAGTCACGGTGCTCTTTGCAAACTGCCAAGAAGCTCTCGTGCATATAGTACGGGTCCGTGACGCAGATATATTTTATGTTCTCGAACCTGATGAAGTAGTTGAGATATAGCGCATACATGCGGATGAACTGGAAATCCAGCTTGGTCATGTGGAACATGTCGTAGATGTAGTCAAATCGCAGGATGAACTGATTCACAGGCCAGGTCTCGACGTACAACTTCCCACCCGGCACCTGAGCCACGTAAAGCGGGTATCCTGGTTTTTCCGCGATCAGAAGGCTTTTCTCTCTGGCCAGCACATCTTCATGGAGTCTCCTTAGATCATTGTTCAGTATGTGCTCTAGCGCTTTGGCAGGTAGGATCGGCTCGTCGGCGACATGGAAACGCTTCGCACCTTCGACATGTATTTTGTCTACCACCCGGGGATTCAGAGGCGGCTGGCTGCTTGAAGCAGCTCTGGCGCCTTTAGGGCCTTTCCTGTCCGGTCTCCTCCTTTGCTTCTTGGCGGGTGGTGGTAGTGAGCCCACCATACCTTCCCTAACCACCACCCCCAGTGTCGTCGGGCTAATTAGTGGACAGCCCTCGGGTTGTTCCTGGGTTGAGGCGGCATCTGGAGGCGTCTCCTGCAAGGATCACTTGAAAAGAGACTTTTTGCATTCCACCTTAGGACGTTCTGGCTCCGGCAAATCAGGCAGCATCAAGTCATCATCTCCACGCTCATAGCCTGAGTCTTCCTCGTCCTGAGCCATCAATCCTCCATCATCATAGGCGGTATTGAAATACTTGTCTAGGTCATCATCCTCCTCCTCCATGTCATCATCAACATTTGCTTCTTCGACAACGGGGGCGACATGATCTAGCACTAATGGAGGCTCTCCCTCGCGTCGTCCGCTATCACCCACCACTACAGGTGCAGGTAATTTGGTAGGTGGGGTGGTGTTCATACCTTCTTGAGAAGGAGGCGTTGGTGTGATACTGGGCGCCTCGAGACGAAGAAGAGACTTTGGCCAAGGCAAGAACCAGCTTTTGCATGCGCCAATCCTCTTAGGGGTCTCCTCGTCATCGATTGGTACCGGAGGAGGCAAATCATCAAATCCCACTAAGACACAAGCCACGTTAACCTTGAAGACGCCATCAGGCATCTCTCGGTTGTGGAACATGCGGTCCTTCGGCTTCACGATAGTTGCCTTTCCCACGGCCACCTTCTGGCCCTTGATGTCGTAGAGTAGGGTGCACGAGGTATCGTCAGCCTACGAAGGAGACATGTCTGCGACGTCAAACATCCGAAAGGCAACTGAAACGGAAGACTATAGACATGCTGGTGAAAAGGGTATGATGCGTAATTACCGTGAGGGCGTCGAGCTCAGCCAGCGACGAAGGCCCACCGAGCATGCCAGAGACGGAGGACGGGCTGCTATGAACAGGAGCGGGACCTTTTGCGGTTGCTTGAGCAGGTGCTGGTGCTGTGGTGTTCGCCGAATTGCTCCCGACAAAGCTGGGAAGGGGAAAGTCCTCTGGCCGTGCATTTGGATTGCTCTTCGACCAATCAAAAATTGCCGGAATCAAGCTGGCCACCACGTCACTGACCGCTGCATTGACCATCCCGAGCAACTCTTCTATGGTCTCAGCTTTGGTCTTATTGACCGCAGTCATGGCCTTCTCGTCGATGGTCTGCTGAGTGACCAACCGTCTCTTCCTTCTTCCTCTGGCTCCTCGTGGTAGCATGTCTTCCACGAGGCGCCATCTCCGACGCCGTGCACATGTCCATAGGACGGCGGCTTGTCCACCGGGACCTTTTTCAGTATGTTCAGGGCCCGGTTGAATGGGGTGTCCCACTTGGGCCTCGCCGACGACTGTGACGACTCATCGCTTTCGGCTGCCTTTGGTTGCTGCTCTTTCTGCAAAAGGAACGTGGATGGTTTACTAATGTGACAAAACTTGTAGTCGAATTGATTGGAAGCTAATATGATAATGTGGTAATATAGCAATTACCAGAAGTCACATGAACTCCCTCGTGTTCGGGTCCGTGTAAAAGATCTTTTTGACTTTGTCCCACTTGTACCGGGCCCTGATCCAGTCATGCTCCAGCGGGTCGGTGAACTCCGCCAAGGGGTCTGGGATTCCATGACTTTCACGTTCGGCGTCCTCCTTGGCCCATACGTGCCTCTTCCCCTTGTAACCACGGCTTCCGAGGCGGTGGGGAGGCGTGTTCCTGGCCTGGAGCGCCTTCATTTTCTCCGACCTTGCCTTGACTTCTTCTTTACCGCAATTCTCCTTGAATTTTTCAAAGTCCTCTTCCGTTATTGACGGATTATTAGCATGAATCTTGGACCACGGTTCATTCTTCGCAATCGCTTTTTTCACCCGAAATTTCCAGGCGGACAAGTTATTGGTCAACGTCACCATCGCCTTGTCGTTTATCTTTGTCATGGCGATGTCGTCCCATGGCTCTTTAAATTTGCTTTCATCCCGGCCGGGGAACAGGAACCTATTGTGCAACTTCTTTAGGAGCATGTGCTCCATATGTGGTATCTTCTTCAACTTCTCGTTGTTGATGTTGGCGGTTTCCCTGAGGATGCATCCTAGTTGATTGCCCCAGCACTTGCGCGCTTCCTTCGGCGCCGTTGGCTCTAACTTCTTGGGGTGCATCTCCGTGACCATAATTTGTCCGATGTCGAGCTCGTTTGGTCTTCGTGACCTCTTCTGCTTCGGTGCTTTACCGGCTACGACAGCATCGTTGCCGGTCTCGGGGGTGGTGTCGATACCGGTGCCAGTGCTGGTGCCGGTGTCGGCGTTGTTGTCGGGGTTGGTGCTACTGCCACCACCATGCACCCCCGTCTGGTGTTCGTCCAGGTAATCGAAATAATGATTTGCTGCCTCGATGGGGTCTTCTTCGAGGCGAGCAGAACCACCGGCTTCGGCGTGGCTAGACATGTTTCCTATTCAACAATTGTAAATGAAAGATATAATGAACAGAAAAAAGGGGCCTATGTTTGGTCGGAATGTTGATTCATTCCCCCCGGCAAATCCCGGGCACTCCATATGTCCTAGTTTCTAGCACAAGTCATGCCGAAAGTGGACATATGAAGCGCCTGAAATTTGCCGGAACGAAAATGAATCAACATTCCGGCAAAACATAGGCCACTAGGATATTCTTCGACAACTGGCACAAGTTCATATAACAGATTTGATGCTATCATCAAGAGAACATGGCAACATCATATAACAGATTTCCAGGACTTAGCAAATTAACCAAGTGTTGAAAACAGCAACATTGTATAGGCTACTTTGCATGCTTGTGCTAGTCACCACAGGGCATATCATGCTCCTAAAACATCATCTAGGGTTTTATTTGCTACTGTTTTTTAGTTTTTATTTGCTACTGTTTTTTTCCTAAATGATCTCTCTCTCTCTCTCTGCTACTGACCTAAACAAAAATTTGCTACTATTTTTTAGTGCAATTTGCTACTGTTTTTTATTTATAGCTATTTTATATACCTACAAAAATTGCCTAGCTAACTTTTACTTATAGCTATTTTATAAACCTACAAAAAATATTTGTAGCTAGGCAATTTGCTACTGTTTTTTATTTATAGTTAAAAAAGTCCACTGTTTTTGATAAATTGCCTAGCTACAAATAATTTGCTACTGTTTGTTATAGCTAAAAATTTTTCTACTGTTTTTTATTTCCAAGCTAAATGCCCTAGCTAAATGCTACTGTTTTTTTATTTTACTAATTTTGTTTAAAGCAGCAACAACATCACCTAATTTTCCAGTTAAAGAAATGTCTATAACTTTTGACTTATGAACCCTAGAACCCTAGAAATTTTCTTTGCTAATAGATATTTTGTCCTAATAAAAATTACTAAATTGAACCCTAAAATTGATTCCTACTGCCTACCTAATTGAACCCTAAATTGAAAACCTAGTTTCATTTCTAAAAAAAAAAGAAAACCTAAGAGACAGAGACAGGGGGAGGTGGGGGGCAGGTTGTCGGTAGTACCTGAGGAGGAGGAGGAGGCCGGAGCGGCGCGGACGAGGAGGAGGAGGAGGCCGGCGCGGACGAGGAGGAGGTCGGAGCGGCGGCAGCGCGGACGCGCAGGAGGTCGGAGCGGCGGCGGCGCGGACGAGGAGGAGGTCGGAGCAGCGCGGACGAGGAGGAGGAGGCCGGCGTCGAGGCCGAGGGCGGGCAGGGGCTCGGGCCGGCGTCGAGGTCCAGGTCGACGGGCGACGGCCGGCGGGCGGGGGCGACGGCGGCGCGCGAGAGCAGAGAGGAGGGGTAGAGGTGGGAGGGTGGGGGGGGGGGGAATGGGACTTGGCAAAATTTTGAGCCAGAGCGGGTGGTGGTTAACTCAAAATAGCAGTAGCGCTGGTTTAGGAACCATCGCTATAGCTAACTTAGCTATAGCGCTGGTTCCTATACCAGCGCTACTGCTAACTATTCCAATTTTAATTTTTTTATTTCTAAAATACAAATAGCAGTAGCGGTTGACATGTATCCAGCGCTATAGCTAACTTAGCTATAGCGCTTGTTCCCAACCCAACGCTACTGCTATGTTTCTTTTCTTTTTATTATTTTCCTTTTCTAGTTTTTAGTTTTATTTTCTTTTTATTATTTTCCTTTTCTTTTCTGCTTACTTTTCTTTTTCTTTTGTATTGCTTTCTCCCTTTTGTTTTTGCTTTTTTTTTCTCCCGACGACGGTGTCTCCCTCCCACACTGCGCGAATATCACCGGAACCATGCATATAATTGAAGGGGGATACGATTACATCATTTGACCAATAATGGTTACTTAAGTGCGTACACAAAATAGATACATATATATAAATGATGGTTTCTCAGCTGCGTCGACGACGTTTCACATTGAGCTTCTTCCCTTTCTTGTTCGTTGCCGAATAATTGAGCCCCTCCTTGTGACTTTTCCGGAACCATGGAGTACGATCTTTCTTAGGTAATGTAGTATTGATTCTTCTTTTCACGTATGCTTCATCGTCATCGTCATCGTCATCTTCCCTCACCTGGTTGCTGTATTGGTCGTAGTCTTCCTCGTTGGCGACTCCATCCATTCTGACGATGCTCCTTTTGGATCTCCTCACGACAACACGACTGGGATTGGTCGGCTCGGTTATGAAGAAGCATTGTGTCACGTGCTTAGCGTGGGGGCTCATTTTTGGCGATGACATTAACATTCACGGGAGTGCTCTTCGCGTCGGGTATAGACATGGTAGTGAAATACTTGTTTTCTCTTACGACGTCCTTGGCCCATCTGACATGGAACATCATCGCATCGTGCATTCCAGCATAGTCAAGCTCCCAGATCTCTTCGACCCTTCCGTAGAATCTTTCAGTTGTGCCGTTGGCGTCGGTCACGCATTCAATTGTTACCCCAGAGTTCTGGTAATCACTGTCCATGTCTTTGGCCTCTGTGTAGAATGTGTACCCGTTGATATCGTATGACTGATAGGTCGCGACCTTGGGCACGGGGCCATGTGCTAAGGCGTGTATGAGTAATCCGTCCGAACTGCCCTCTTCTGGGGGATTTTCAAGAACTTGCTCTTTGAACCAACGCAAGAAAGTGGCGTTGTGCTCTATAGTAACTTCGTCATCCGTCTTGAGCATCCCCTTATCACGGTACTTCTTTGCGATGCTTTCTTTGTGCCGTGCCACATAATCATCTACCACATCTAGGTGTTGTAGCACTACTAAGTTAGCCCTGTCAAAGTCGTTCCGTTGATTCGAGTAGTCCATGTGAAATTCCCTCCGGCCATTGTAGTGACTATCTCCTTCGAGCTTCCCATCGTGCTTCTTGACGGGAAAACCAACAACAGGGTCTCCGACGCCTATATAATTCTCGCAAAAGGAGATGCACTCATGCGTCAGATACCCCTGGACGATGCTCCCATCGGGACGGGACATGTTACGAACGAATCCTTTGATGACCCCATTCATCCTCTCGAACGGCATCATGCTGTGAAGGAATGTCAGCCTGAGGTCGATGATGTCATCCATGATGTGGACACACAGATGCACCATGACGTCAAAGAACGCGGGCGGGAAGTACATCTCAAGCTCACATAGTATGACAACGATCTCTTCCTGTAGCCTTCGAAGCTGCTTTACACTTATGGACTTTCGAGAGATAACGTCAAAGAAGTTGCAGAGACCAGTAAGCGTGTCATGGACGTGCTTCTCCATTATCCCTCTAATGGAAACCGGGAGTATCTGCGTCATCATCACGTGACAGTCATGAGACTTCATCCCACTGAATCTTTTCTTCTTGGGGTCTAGAAATCTGCTTATCTTCCCACAGTAACCGGAACTGACTTTGATTCCCATAAGGCACTTGATGAATTGATCGATCTCCTTCGCACTTAAGGTGAAGCAAGAAGGGGGGCAATAATTCTTCTCCTTCTTGTTGACTTTTCTGCCCCTTTCCCCCTCCTCCGTCTCCGTCTCTGTCTCCTCCGTCGACTTTTTACAGTGGAGATCTTTCCTGATCTTCAAATCTTCCAAGTCTTTCCTTGCCTTCGGCCCATCCTTGGTCTTCTCCGGCATGTTCATCAGTGTGCCAAGCAAGCTCTCAAGGACATTCTTCGTGATATGGATTTGATCAAGGCAATGAGGCGTGTCGTGATTGGGCCAGTACTCCAAGTCCCAGAAAACAGACCTTGTTTTCCATACCTTCAGCAGCGGCTCCGGCGCCTTTTTCATCGACTTTCCCGGCGCGGGGCACTGTGCCCAGTTTTTCAATAGCTCGTTGATTTCGGCGCCACTCCTCTTACGTGGAGGTCCTCGATGCTCAGCCAACCCATTGAATAGATCTCCACCCTTTCTCCACGGGTCATCCTTCTCGAGCCATCTACGATGCCCCATGTACACGATTTTCCTGGACCCACCATCTTTCGTTGACGTAAGCTACTGAGACATTGTATCATCCATGCACCTCGTGCATCTGCAGTATCCGTGGCACACCTGGCCTGAGGTGTACCCGTAACAGTGATAGTCGTGCACCGTCATCATCAGCGCGGCTCTCATATAGAAATACTCTCCTTTGCTGGCGTCCCATGTCCATGCCGGTGTTTTCCATCACGTGTCTAGCTCCTCTTTCAGAAGCCCCATATACAGGTTAATATTATTTCCCGGTTGTTTCGGCCCTTGAATCAGCATGCTCATGTGTATGTACTTTGTCTTCATGCACTTCCATGGGGGGAGGTTGTACATCCATACAAAGATGGGCCATGTGCTGTGGTTGGTGTTCTGGTTTACAAAGGATTCATGCCATCGGTACTCGCACCAAGGACGATGTTCCTTGGATCTTCTGCAGCAAATCCAGACGTTGAATGCTCTCCACTGGCTACCATCTACGAGGTGTCTCAGCTTCGGATCATCTTCATCGTCGGGCTTCTTCCTCTCCGGGTGCCAGCACATGAGTGATGCGGCTTGAAGCTACGTCGGTATTTCCCCAAAGAGGAAGGGATGATGCAGCACAGTGGCGGTAGGTATTTCCCTCAGTGATGAAACCAAGGTTATCAAACCAGTAGGAGAACAAAGCAACACTACGTAAACAACACCTGCACACAAATAACAAATACTCGCAACCCGACGTGTAAAAGGGGTTGTCAATCCCTTTCGGGCAACGGCGCCAGAAATTGGCAAACGGATGTGAGAGAGTAGTAAATATTGATAGATCGAACACCAAATAAAATAAAGTTCAGCAAGGTATTTTTGCATTTTTGTTTTAATAGATCTGAAAATAAAAGCAAAGGAAAATAGATCGCAAAGGCAAATATATTAAAGTAGAGACCCGGGGGCCGTAGGTTTCACTAGTGGCTTCTCTCGAGAAAAATAGCAAACGGTGGGTGAACAAATTACTGTTGGGCAATTGATAGAACTTCAAATAATCATGACGATATCCAGGCAATGATCATTATATAGGCATCACGTCCAAGATTAGTAGACCGACTCCTGCCTGCATCTACTACTATTACTCCACACATCGACCGCTATCCAGCATGCATCTAGTGTATTAAGTTCATGGAGAAACGGAGTAATGCAATAAGAACGATGACATGATGTAGACAAGATCTATTTATGTAGAAATAGACCCCATCGTTTTATCCTTAGTAGCAACGATACATACGTGTCGGTTCCCCTTCTGTCACTAGGATCAAGCACCGTAAGATCGAACCCACTACAAAGCACCTCTTCCCATTGCAAGATAAATAGATCAAGTTGGCCAAACAAAACCCAAATATCGGAGAAGAAATACGAGGCTATAAGCAATCATGCATATAAGAGATCAAAGAAGACTCAAATAACTGTCATGGATAAAAAGATAGATCTGATCATAAACTCAAAGTTCATCGGATCCCAACAAACACACCGCAAAAAGAGTTACATCATATGGATCTCCAAGAGACCATTGTATTGAGGATCAAGAGAGAGAGAGAGAGAGGAAGCCATCTAGCTACTAACTACGGACCCGTAGGTCTACAAAGAACTACTCACGCATCATCGGAGAGGCACCAATGCAAGTGGTGAACCCCTCCATGATGGTGTCTAGATTGGATCTGGTGGTTCTGGACTCTGCGGCGGCTGGAATTGATTTTTGTCGACTCCCCTAGGGTTTCTGGAATATTGGGGTATTTATAGAGCAAATAGGCGGTTCGGGGGGCACCCGAGGTGGGCACAACCCACCAGGGCGCGTCTGGGCCTCCAGGCGTGCCCTGGTGGGTTGTGCTCCCCTCGGAGTACCCCCCAGGCACTTATCCGGCTCACTGGATGTCTTCTGGTCCAAAAAAAATCCACAAAAAGTTTCGCTGCGTTTGGACTCCGTTTGGTATTGATTTCCTGCGATGTAAAAAACATGCAAAAAACAGCAACTGGCGCTTGGCACTATGTCAATAGGTTAGTACCAAAAAATGATATAAAATGACTATAAAATGATTGTAAAACATCCAAGAATGATAATATAACAGCATGGAACAATCAAAAATTATAGATACGTTGGAGACGTATCAATGAGCTTTGCTTCCTTAGGATCTACAAAATACTACTGCAGACGGGGAGTGATCGGAAAGTACCATACAACTTTCTGAGGAACTTTCTTTCCTGCCTTCTTGTATCGAGAAGCATTGCACACTGGACAGCAGGTTTTTTCCACGTGCTCCCCCTGATAAATGATGCAATCATTGATGCATGCATGGTACCTAATGTGCGGCAAATCAAAAGGGCAAACGATTTTCTTGGCCTCCTTGATACTAGTAGGACACAGGTTCCCCGCGGGAAGAACTTTATTATGTAGATACTTCAAATGCTCATCGAGGCTTTTGTCTGTCCATTTGTTTTTGGCCTTCGTCTTTAGAAGTTCGAGCGTGAAACTCAAGCGGGTCACCTCGGGATCGCAACCGTCATACAATGAAGTCTTCGAGTCTACTTCAAGTTGCGCCAGCTTGGCCTCCTCTCTAGAAGCAGCTCTCTCGCTGGTCGTACTCTTGCGAAGGAGGTCTCGATCATGAGGGTCCTGCACGACTGCACTTAGTAGTGTCGAAGACTGCGACGTGACCGCCGCCTCTTCTCCGCCATGTCCGGACTCTTCTTCGCCGTGTCCAGAATCTTCTTCGCCGCCGTCATTTCCAGACTCTTCCCCGCCGCCATGTCCGGCGCCATCGTCTTCGTGTCGATCGGTCATCTCTTTGTCTAGCCCCATGTCGTTATTCCCTGCCATGTGGACGTCCTCATCATCATCATCTTCTTCACTTATCCACCGAGTATAGCCATCCATGAAACCATTCATCAGTAGGTGCGCCTTCAAAGTGCCACGATCAAAAGGGTCCAAAAGGACTCCTTCTTTGCATCTTGCACACGGACATCTAATCCTAGTCTGATTATTTGCATACATGTCCATCACCGCGGATTGCATGTATCGCTCCACGTTCCATCCACTCACCTTCATGACCGACTGCATGGTATAACAAGCAAAAGGGTTATAAACAAAATGCATGCATGCTTCAAAGTCATATAAAATTTTGGCATGACCTTGCCTAAAAATAGGACATATCGAGTTTGCCGAAATTCACCGAAACGGAAATAAATCGACATTTCGGCAAAACATAAGCAACTCGGGGGCATGTCACTCACACAAATCTCTCGATATCCCAAACACACATATTCTCATTCACACACATATTCCCATTCTTGAAATGAACAACTTTTTACTCACCTATATATATTCTCCTGAGAGAGACCGATCGAGAGAGCACGGTTAGATGATGAGGCCTTTCGCTACCTATACGGATCGAAAGTGTGGATGGCTAAATAGCTAGCTCGATCTAGTTGTTGGGGAGGAGAGATGACTCTAGCTAACTAATGGAGAGGGAGTTATGGTGGAGGGGGGCATTAATGGGGAGAGAAGAGAGGTAGGAGAGGAAGAGATAGACGAGAGGCCATTTATGGAGGAGAGTTATGGTGGAGGGGGACATTAATGAGGAGAGAAGAGAGGTAGGAGGAAGAGAGAAGAAGGGCAACAATGGTGGAGAGGGGAGAGGAGAAAGGATGGGGGAGAGAGGGCAAAGTGGGGGAGGAGGGGGAGGGGGGTGAAAAGGTGGCACCAGCCGCAACTAGCAGTAGCGCTGCTTCCAAGAAAGCATTGCTGCTATGGTACTTAGTAGTAGCCTTGGCCAGGAAAAGCGCTACTATTAAGAGGGGCCCATTAGTAGTAGCGGTGCAGTAAAGTAAAGCGCTACTGCTAAGTTCTTAGTAGTAGCGCTGGATTTTGGACAGCGCTGCTACTAGAGCTACTGTCGGTGGCCTCGTCTGGTCCCACATAGTAGTAGCACGTTTTTGTTTTCCAGCGCTACTGCTAAAGAGTTACTAGTAGCGCTGCCTTAGAACAGCGCTACTGCTAACTAGCAGCAGCGGTTGCTAATTTCCAGCGCTACTACTGAGGTCCTGCCTATAAGCATTTCCCTAGTAGTGATATATTGAAAAAGTGCACTGGTTAGACATATGGTATGTACATTTCAACAACTAATTGATAGACTATATATTAATTAAGCTATATATATAGATATTAAACAGTAGGGTTATCAACATATATATATATATATACAAGTTCATTGATATGTGTACATATATATACACAAATAAATTCTTTCCTTATAAATACACAGAATCTAAGCAATCAAAATCAACAAATAAATGCTTTCCTTCATGTATAAATGCTAATGAAAATCCAAGCTGGATTCTTGACATTCCCTGGATTAACCCAACACTTTTCTTTTCAGGGAATTTCCCACACACTACTTAATGAAAAAAGATAGTATATCATTATATTGGATCATTGTCTATAAATGAATCCAGTACAAAAAAACCTAACTCATACATATAATTAAAAAACCCTAACTCCTACTTGTACTGGATCATTCAAATCAGAAAATTTAATTACATATATCATTGGCTATATATAAATGAATCCAATACAAAAAAACCCTAACTAAACATCTACTTAAAAAACCCTAACTCCTACATCTAGCTTACTGGATCATTCAATCACAAAATCTATCCAAATTTATCATTGACTATAAATCAATCCATCAAAAAACCCCAATTATTAGCAACTAGCAACATGAAAAAACCCTCTAATTAACACCTACATCAGTACATGTACTGCTTAATTAACAGAACTAACTAACAATGGAGGGGACTGGCAAGGATTACCTGCAGGTCCACGTGCTCGCCGCCGGCCTCCGCAGATCCACGTGCTCGCCGCCGGCCTCCGCAGATCCATGCTCCGTAAACTACGAAAATTCCAGTAGTGATGGCAATTTACTTTCATGGAGCGCGGGCAAATGTAGTTTACGGAGCATGGCAATTTCTTTTGTTTGCAACATGGCCAAAAATTACTTTTGTTTAGACCACGGCGTTTTAGTTTAATAGATCATGGCAAATGTAGTTTATGGAACATGGCTATTTTATTATATGAACCATGGCAAATGGCTTCTCTTTTTTTGCAACATGGCATTTTTCTTTCCAACGGGACCATGGCAAATTTAGTGCATTCATCATGGGGATTATAGTTTATGGATCATGGCATTTTTTATTCTATGCATCATACACATTTTCTGTTTTTGAATGGGACCATGGCAAATTTTCTTTCATGGCAATGGTAGTTCATGGAGCATGGCAAAATTTTGTCCTTCTTTGTAACATGGCAAATTTTTTTGAATGGGACCATGGCAAACTTAGTGTATGTATCATGGCAAATGTAGTTTATGGGGCATGGATTTTTTTTTATTATATGGACCATGGCAAATTTTCTTTCTTTTTTGCAACATGGCAAATTTTCTTTTTTTCAACGGGACCATGGCAATCTCAGTGGATCTTTCATGGCAACGGTAGTTTATGGAGCATGGCAAATTTTCTTCCTTCTTTTACAACTTTGCAAATTTTGTTTTCGAACAGGACCATGGCAAACTTAGTGTGTACCATGGCAAATGCAATTTTCGGAGCATGGAAATTTCCAATTTTAAGGACCATGGCAAATTTTCTTTCCTTTTTTGCAACATGGCAAATTTTCTTCTTTAATGGGACCATGGAAAATTTAACGGGACTATGTCAACATTAGATTTACTCAT
The DNA here is from genome assembly GCA_011799875.1 of Thinopyrum elongatum. Classification (NCBI taxonomy): domain Eukaryota; kingdom Viridiplantae; phylum Streptophyta; class Magnoliopsida; order Poales; family Poaceae; genus Thinopyrum; species Thinopyrum elongatum. Next base: position 628,786,670 of record CM022303.1, on the reverse strand, counting down.
GTTTCTCGTTTAATACCATCGCAATTTTATTTGCACCATGGAAAACTAAGTTCAAGCATGGCAAATGCAGTTTATGGATCATGGCAATGTTCTTTTTCTTTTGCAACATGGCAAAAGTTACTTTTAATTTGACCATGGCACTGTAGATCCTCCCCCGGCCTAGACGCGGACTAGGACGCCAACCAGGAGGTCGTCCTCCGTGATGACGACCATGATTTTTGTTTTGTTTTTTGAAAACATGGCATTGTTTGAATTTTTATGTGATGACAAGTTGATATATACCCCCGCTGCAAACTTGCCATGTTTTTAGCTTGGGAAACAACAATTTTTTCCATGGAAAATTCATACAATTTGCCATCATATAGCAGTAGAGATGTCATGGCAAATTTTCAACCTATTTTTTACTATAGGTATATTCAATCTGCAGTTTTGCTTTGCCATTGTTTAATACTTAGACCATGGCAATTCCGGTACTTTTAGACCATATAATTTTCATAATCAGATCAATGAGAATTTTTAATAGAAACCATTTGTATACGGCAACTCTATCAAACTTGTTGCAATGGCAATTTTTTTCCGACACATGTCAAATTGTTTTTGTAGGCACATATGTACTATATGGCAACTGTATTGTTTTTAATTTTTATATACACACGGTTTTGGTTATGTTTTTTGCCTTGTTTTAGTGAAGCAATAGGTAACTGGGCTGCATGTGTTTTTTTCGTTGTTGGGCTGGCTGGTTCAGCGTCATGTTGGGCCAATAGGAATCGTTTGGTCTGGGATCGATCCCGCACCGAACGTGTACGTTGACACAGGGTCGTGTGGTAGGGTGCTCCTCCTGCCACACGTGTGGGTAGTTTAATGTTCGCCCACACAGAGTCGTGTGGGCTGCTTGTTGTGCATGCCACACATGGTCATGTGGTCGGGTGTCCATTGTGCCACACGTCTGGCAGTTATCGGCGTCCAATTTAAAAGGATGTACACAGTAGTAAATGAAAACGAGAACAAAATTGAATCAGACATGCCAAGCCCAGCGCTCCATTGCATGAACAATTGACTACCATCGAAGATCCACTTCTTATAAAGCACCACAGTCTCCTATTGATTTCACGAGTGCAATGATTGTAACGCCGCATAGAATGGTACATATGGTAGTTATGGTGGCTCCCCATATTCAAGATTGGAGACCACTTTTACTTGCCGACGATCCATATTATAGCACATAAATTTGGTATCCCGTCCTGCTGTGAAGAAGATCAAGTCACACTCCGGATGAATCGCCATCCAGCGCTGACCAAGATGATGTGTCCCTCCAGGTATGTGTGAAGTTTCAACCCTATGCTTCAGCGTCCAAACTTTGTTGTGGTAGTCCTTGAGAATATAAACAACTAGCCGATGCACGCCATCATCTTCATGTCTCAGAAAACTGGAATAATGCAAGCAGCCATGTGACTGATGAAGAAAACCATTATACAGACCAGCAGGAGTAGGGATGGTCGTCCATGTTTCCCCCTCCGTGTCCAATGCAACTAGACAACGGTATGACGTAGTACCATATGCGTGAAAATGCATACAGCCATTGATAAAAACACTAGACCGGTCCTTATGACCAAAAAGCCGAATAATCTCGTTCCATCTCTTTTCTTTACGAGCCCACCTTCCGATTTCCGACGAATACACATCCACTTTGGTCACGAAGAAGTCACGGTCGACCTCCTCCAGCAACATAAACACATAGAAGTGGGAAGACACGGCCAGATCAAAACCCAGATATACACTGCTCACCTTGCCGGCCTTGCCGGGTTCCGGTAGCATGACCCACTCCCCCGTCGCGGGATTGCACACTATGTAACGGCCCTCGTCACCCCTAGCAAGGTAAGAGCGGCAAATGAGGAGGCCGTTGCAGCAGTCCAACAGATTGACACGCCGGTGGTTGGGCAGGAAGGCAAAAGACGTGTCTATCAGAGGAGCACGGCATCTCCCCGAGAGACTGGTGAAGCGGAAAGATGATTCCGGAAGCAGCATCTCCCCCGCGGCGCTCCTGGTGTAGATGAAGCCGGCTAGGGTTTGGGGGAGCTTTTTGCGGTTGTCGGGGTGCTCGATGAGGCCGAGCCAGTGCTTGGAGACACACTTGGCAGGGACGCGCGAGAAGATCTCCACCAGGAGGTCGTCGTTGAAGCTCTCGGCCCCTGCCACTGGAGGAGAGGAGGAGGACCTGCACACACAAAGATGGAGAAGTTAGGGTCTCGCTGAAGGAGGAAAGACGAGGATTCCCTGGTGCTTCGTGTACCTGAGTCGAGTGGAGGTGCCGCCTTCCTCTGACGTGATAGAGCGATTCGCCGGGGTGGACATGACGACGGAATAAAGCGACGACGGAATAAAGCGGCGACGGCGGCACCGTCGAGCGTTAGGGATGGAATTAGAAACCTACAGAATTTTTAATTCTTTCTGATGATGATATACAAGAACTGTTGTATTATATATAAACCTATTCGGAACTAGGAGCTCTTAATTTTGGGCGCCGCTGGCGATTGGGCCGTCAAAATATGAAGGAGCCGCTAACTTAGTCTGATTTAGTCGGTCCAATCACAATGATTTGATCGGTCAGACTCAAGAGAACTCATATTTTGGTCGGCCGGTCCAATTACCGGTTTATTTACTTCATTCATAGATTTAGAAAAATATATAAAAATATTTAAAACAATTTTAAAATGGAGAAGAATATATGGAAAATAAAAGAAGGTTAACCTTCAAGCCCATAAAATGTTGGGGAACGCTTACTATCAACTAGCGGATCACAGCGGCCGCGTCCGCCACCTTCCCTGGATAACACGTGTCAAGTGAGAGCCTACATATCATCCTTCATGCAACAGGCGCTATGCTTCTGAAACATATGTGGTGTTGCAATGGTCAACGACAGGTTTATGTTTTACAACAAAACCTTTCGCGAAAATTTTCTGCAACAAGACCTCAGTTGAATTTTTTTTTTTTGCAACAAAACCTCAGTTGCAAAAAAACAGTTGCAAAAAAATTCTGCAACAAGACCTGTGTTGCGAAAATAATTCTGCAACAAGACCTGTGTTGCGAAAATAATTCTGCAACAGGACCCGTGTTGCAATGGTGTAGGCGCGCTCGTCGGTCGATGGGGCAGATCTAACGGCTCGCGATCCGGCTGATCTTTTAAAAAGATCAGTCGGCGGATACGTAGCACGCCCCTAAAATGTTTACATGTATTTAAAAAAATTCACCTCGTATTTTAATTTTTTTGTCACCTATATAAAAAGTGTTTACCATGTATTGTAAAAGTGTTTAGGAAGTATTTACAAATGTTCATCGCATATTTGTAAAACGACTTCACTAACTGGCGACTATTATGTTTTTAGTGATGGATAGAAACGCTTCTTCCTCTTCTCCGCACATGCACATGAATGCATGTATACAATAGAAGACAAAAAAATAATGTCATCCTAGATTCTCCTCATTTCAAAAATTGAAAATAATTTATAGCTTATTAAACTGTTGGTCCGATTCAAAATCCATTTTCATCATTAAATCTATCACGACGAGGCCTTCAAACTTCTCATATCTGGAACGGATAGGGGGTTGGGGGGGGGGGGGGGGGGGCAATGTCCAGGCGTGTCTGCCACGTCGGTCCAAATAGACCGGAACCACACTAAATTGACCAAGTCCACCAAATCCACCGCCCTTCTTCCGCGTTCGTCTTCCATTTCCCACGCCAGAGCCATCGCTCCTCTATCCTTGCTCCTCCATCCGCGAAGCTGCCCCCATCCGCCGCCCTAGATGTCCTCACCGGGTGCCCCGTCCCCCATTGCCGGCACAGATGATGCTTCGGCGGAGTCTGTGGGGGTGAGCTGCAAGGCGAAGAACGTCGCCCGAAGGGAGCGGTGCGCCCGTTAGCGCGAGCAGGAAGCGGTGACGAAGGAAGTTGTGGCCAAGGAGGTGGTAGACACTGACGTTGATGTGTCCCTCCTCTGCGCCCACTCGCCCCAAACACGACCGCCCTGTCACCGACAAGGAAGCCATCATCCACCCCGCCCACGACCAACGACGATCCTATGCCCGAATGCGGGATTCCGGACGGCTGGACGCAACCGGATGCGCCAGAGACGATGTGCCACTCGCTGCAACTCCAACTGACGCGGACAAGTAAGGACAGCGCCGGCGCGCGGTCTACCCCAAGTCCTGTTTGATGAAATGTGGCAGCAGGACACGATACATTATTTGCTCCATGTTGTATCACTTCACTGGAGTTTGTGTTTCAAATGTAAATATTTTTCTCTATAAAGATGATCAAAATTTGCGAAGTTTGATTTATATATATAAAAAAAACTATAGACACTACATTATGGAGCGGAGGGAGTGATACATACTGTACTGCATTAAAAAACAGAGTGAGAATAGTAAATTGGCTCCTGATCCAGAACCTCAGTATAGCAGCCAATCCTTGCAGTTGCAGGCACTACTATATGAATTACCAGAGAATCTGCTGAAACAATTCTGGGCAGATTATGAGTTGCCATTGTTCTTTTAATGCCATTCTCTACTCAAAACAGGCCAGAACAAATTACGAGTAGCATTTAGGATGAAATAAAGTGACAACGTTTCATGCAAAGTGTTTTACCATCAACAAACAAATACCTAGCAGTACGTTAATTTGCAAGGGTATATATTTTCGTTGCTACTAAACGGGCCTAAGGGGACTTAAGAATCCACAACGTAACAATCTAATTCACACGTGGACCATGCGCTCATGCCATCCTCTTTTCTGTGAATGTTAGTCCAAATACATACATCAACAATATTTTCTTGGTTTCTAATCTTCAAAACCTTTTATCTTTCAGTGTTAGAGCCACTCACTAGTAGAAAACGGCCCATTTATCCCCGTTCCAGAGGCCCATTAGCCTCGATTCTGGAACCGGGACTAAAGGGTCGGGACTAAAGCCCAAAACCTTTAGTCCCGGTTCGCTTACGAATTGGGACAGAGGGGGTTCCACGTGGCCGCTGCGGGGAGCCCAGGCAGGAGGACCTTTAGTCCCGGTTGGTAACACCAACCGGGACCAAAAGGCATCCACGCGTCAGCATTTGGCAGGAGCTAGGGTTTTTGTTTTTTTTTTGAAGGGGGGGGGGGGGGGTAGGGGGTTTTGGAGGGTTAATTTAGGGGTTTCATATTGTGTTAGCTAGCTAATAGAGAGAAGTGTCCTCTCTTTCTCCATGCTTGGTCGACGCTAGCTACTATACGTATAGAGAGATCTCGACACGCTGGCTAGTAAGTAGATGAAGGAACCATTAAGTACACAAGATCGTCATGAACATATACAGAGAGAAGTGATCGACCTCTCTTTCTCCGAGAGATTGGTCGAACAACAAGTTTTCGTATGTCTATACGACGCTACTAGCTACATATATACAATATAAGATCTCTTACGTACAATCCCTAACATCTAATGTCAAATTCCACATGGTATTCTCTGGCTTTATTTATGACGTGGTCAAGAAAGAATCCCGCCAATTCCTCTTGAATTGCTCGTATGCGATCATGAGGTAGGAGTTCATCCCTCATCTGCCACAACTAATTTTAAGAAGGGGGTCAATACATATATATGAATGAAACTCAACACAAATGATGGTAATAAAATAAAATTATGAATATTATTGCTTACGCACTTCATATTGTTTTTCAGAGTAGCCCCGCTTAGAGGTCGTCGCGTTGTAGATGAACTCGCAAACGTAGTATCCACAAAAATCATTCTCGGCTTCCTGCCACAAGCACTTTACGAGAAATAGAGTTCAATCAAATTGATAATCAAGCATTATAGATGATATTGATGAAACTAGAATCAATGGGAGATGTGCGGAACTAGCTAGTAGTACTTACTTTTGGGTGTGTAAATCGCAGCTCCCTCGGCAGTGCCAGAACAATTCCGGTGAATTCTTTCCAAACCCTGCCAGACAAAGAAAATAATTACTTGATATCAGGAAATGAACAAAGTTGCCGATATGATGCGATAATGATCGATTGAACTTACTTCTGGAGCATTTCAGTCATGTCCGCATACTCCTGGGGATCTTTTCGTCTCGAGTCTAAGACGGTTATTACTCCCCGCTCAAGCTTAATCTCTAGCAGAATAAAGTGGAACCTGTGCACGCATGCATAACTCATCAATTACATTACTATAACCTCGAGTAATAAGGGAAACCAAATATGCACAAGACAGTAACACTCACTTGAAGTTGTAAGGAAAGAGTATTTTCTCTTTGTTTTGATTTTTAAGCAACGATTGTAGCAAGTTGTCCTCGGTTTCTGTGACATTCTTTTGAACCGTCCATTCATGTATGATATTTGGGTTAATGAACCCAATGTCATAGATTTATGCTTTTCTGCATTCGATGATCTTCAATCTATATAATATAGTGAGGATAATTATATATACATGCAATGAAGGAGCTGAACTATATATAGAGACTTAATTACAGAAGTAGTACTTACAGATAGTAGCAAGTCACGAGTGTTTTGTCGAGGGCCTTTTGATTGTATAACTGGAATAACTCGTCAAATTCAACAGACAAGTGATCCATTCCAACGAGGTCGTGCTCCTCTTTAATTTTCAGCATCAAAGTATCCTTCCCAGACTCGCTGCAGGTTTTCATGTACCATTCATGGAATCTTCGCATCATCGTTGTTAGAGGAGGGTGATGATCAGGTTTGACAAGAGGCTGCCCGTACTGGTATCTGAATTCGTCCAACTCCATTATTTCAAACTCTACATCATCGCTCAGGTAATCAGCAGGATTGGTACGGGGCACCATCCCAGGCTGATTAGCGACACTATCGCTAGACACCTTGAGCGGGGGGCACGATTGGTTTGCCTGTTCGCCGAGCTGGGGAATTTTTTTCCCACTTCTTCGTTCTGCTAACCTTGCATCACTGCAAGTACTTCCCGACCGCTCCGCTTCCTTATATGTCCTTTCAATAATGCGCTCATAGTTGGATTGCAGCGGAGGCGGTGGTGGTCGCTTCAGGGCATCAATAGTGCGCTTCGCTTTCATCGGATCTATCGTCTCCTTCGGAGGTGGAGGTTTCTTTGCAAAAAAGTCCCTCACTTGGGCACGACAGATGTCCTCGTTTTCCTTCTCGGTCCTCTCATATGCTAACTTTTCCGGAGCCTTGAGAGATGGACCGTATCTGAAATGTCTCCCGCCTCTGCTTGTAGTGCTAGCCGCCGGAGCGGCGGCGTCTCTCTTCCGTCGTTGCTTACGAGGTGGAGAAGGAGGCGGAGTGCTCCGACGCGCCGGAGGAGCCGGAGCGGCGGCGTCTGTCTTCCACCGTTGCTGACGAGGCGGAGGAGGAGGCGGACTGCTCCGACGCGCCGGAGGAGGTGAAGGAGGAGGCGGAGTGCCCTCACACGCCGGAGGAGCCAGAGAAGGAGGCGGAGTGGCCTGATCACTCGCCGGAGGAGAAGGAGGAGGAGGAGGCGTCTAGTTTGGAAGCTTGATGTACTCCTTCCTCCATAGACATGTACTCCTCAAAGCATAAAGCAGTTGATTCTCCCCTTCACCTGTAGGGTGGTCAAGCTCGAGCTCCTCAAATCCCTCCATTATTTCATCCACCGTCACAACAACATATCCATGTGGAATCGGACGGCAGTGAAAAGTTCCGTCGGGTTGAGGAGGTGCAACAGAGCCGACAGCCGCCTTCAAAGTGAGGTTCTGCCATTTCGTCATAAGCTGGCAAAGTTGAGCCTCCGTGATAGTATCCACGGGGTAGCGAGGAGCCGTGAAATCAGGCTGAACGAGCTCCATGGAAGACACGCTGCTTCTCCGCTGAGATGGCGGGGTAGCTTCGTGCCGCTGAGATGGTTGGCCGGCAGCTGCAAGTTCCTCTAGCTTTACTAGTCTTGCATTGAGCTTCTGCATTTTGCTCAGCTCCGCTTTCCTCTTTCTCTCCCGGCTTCTGTAACCACCTGCGCCGGCAAACCCAACCACCCACGGAACGGAGCCTGTTGTGCCTCGTGTTCGTCCAGGGTGCTCAGGATTCCCGAGGGCCTCAGTCAGCTCGTCCTTCTCTCTGTCGGGAATGAACGTCCCTTGCTGTGCTGCGCTGATATATTGCTGAAGCTTCTTGATGGGTATTGCAAGTTGCTCGTCCGTCCAACGGCACTCCCCTATTTCTGGGTCCAAAGTTCCCCCAACCCCGAAGAACCAAGTCCTTGAACGGTCTGGCCAGTTCAATGTCACTGGTTGGACCCCTTTAGCAAGCAGGTCTTGCTCAGCTTTGTCCCACAACGGTCGGGCTTTGTGGTAGCCACCTGACCCCGTGTGATGGTGATACTTCTTCTTTGCAGCATTTTTCTTGTTTGTCTCTGACATTTTCTTACCCTTCTCCGATGTCTTGTAGGCCACAAATGCGGGCCAGTGATCTCTTATCTTCTCATATTGGCCGGTGAATTGTGGAGTCTTTCCTTTGTCGACAAACTTTGTGTTCAACTCTTTCTTCCACCTCCTGAATAGATTTGCCATCTTCTTAAGATCACACACCTTGACCTTTGGCTCTATAACAGGTGTATTCGGATCCTCCTCTGGCGGTAGGGTGAAATTTGCCTTCAGCGAGGTCCAAAGATCATCTTTCTGTCTATCGGTGACATAAGAAACTTCAGGGTCGTCCTTAGCCGGCTTATTCCATTTCTGGATGCTGATTAGGATGATGTCCCTAACAATAGCTCCGCACTGAGCAACAAATGCGTCCTTGGTCCGCTTGGGTTCAATCGGTAGGCAATCGTCCGCGAGTGCTGTGATCGTGAACCTTTCATCCTGGCGCAACCTTTTCTTCGGGCCTCGTCTCGTTACCGAAGTTTGGCTCGATCCGGAGGGCTATAAAAGAAGAAAGAAGCGTTAATATATGTACATACCAAAACAATTAATGCATCAATTAGTCAGCACAGGCTTAATTAATATATATACCTCGACGGACTTTGCAACAGCTCCCTCCTCCGTTCGGTCACCAGAGCCGTCATCATGGTCTCCTTCCTCCGGCATTCGGTCACCGGAGCCGTCATGATCATGTCCTTCCTCCTCCATTGTTTGATCACCGGAGCCGTCATCCTCTCCTTCCAGACCATCGGTGTCATTGAGAAACGACAAGACATCACGTCCGTCGCGGATTATGTCCCCCAACAACTCTTCTTGTTCTAAGTCTCTTTGATCCATAGTTTCTGCAAATATTACAACATGCCAATTAATATACAAACATGAGAGATGGATATATTAGTGGCAAACATAGACCTAGCTAGCTAATCACAACAAGGAATCATATTAGTGGCCTCGACGCTTCTACGGTTTGGGGTGGCCTCGACAACGCTTCTAGGGTTTGGGGTGGCCTCGACAACGCTTCTAGGGTTTGGGATGGCCTCGACAACGCTCTTTTAACTTGGTAAATTTGGGTGGCCTCGATGCTTCTAGGGTTTGGGGTGGCCTCGACAACGCTTCTAGGGTTTTGGGTGGCCTCGATGCTTCTAGGGTTTGATCGGGCGAGAGGGGGTTGATCGACGTCCCCCCTCATGTTGAAGAGTTACCGGAGTTTTCTATGAACAAAAAAAATACTACCTATCACATGACATGTCCGGCGACCGGACCGGACCGCCTCTGTCATGAATGTCCGACGTCCGGACCGCCTCTCTCATGAATGTCAAACAAGGAATTATATTAACCTTTAAGGGATTTAACAAAATGGCGCCATTCTGGATGTCCAGAAAATGGCCCATATTTTTCCTGATCTCATCTACCCTTCTATATGTCACGTTGTCTAGTGTCAAAGGATTCAAGAAAATCATGGCTTCATCATTAGCCGGAAGTAACAGGCGCATGATGGTACGAAGCTCTCCAAAGTTGTTTTGGAACGGAGTCCCGGATAAGATAATTCGCTTTTTGGTACGAAGTTCAGCAAGAGCCTTCCGAATATCGCTATTTGGAAGGCCTTTGCTGAACTTCGTACCAAAAAGCGAATTATCCTATCAGGACTCCGTTCCAAAACAATTTTGGAAATTTTTGTACCATCATGCGCCTGTTACTTCCGGCTAATTATGAAACCATGGATTTCTTCAATACTTTGACACAAGAGAACGTGCACATATAGAAGAGTAGATGAGATCAGGAAAAATATGGATCAACTTAATTATGCACATCCATAATGGGGGCATTCTTGATAAATCTCTTATTAATGGGGGCATTCTTGATAAATCCCTTATTAAATATTGCATATGTCAAAATTCTAACTTTGACATATGATCAAACTTTGACATATGATCAAATGTTGCATATGTCAAAATTCAAACTTTGACATATGATCAAACTTTGATATACGATCAAATCTCGCATATGTCAAAATTCAAACTTTGACATATGATCAAACTTTGACATATGATCAAAATTATTGCATCTAGTTACATTGGATCAAATGTTGCATCGTGAAATATGCAACATTCAAACTTTTTTCAATATGACAAACTTTTAATACATTCAAATATCTACAACAGAAAAAATTGACCAAGTTTTCATATATCATCATATCATCATCATCATCATCTAGTACAAAAAAATTGACCAAGTTTTCATATATCATCATATCATCATCATCTACTACAAAAAAAATTCTAACTTTTGCATATGAACATAATACATACATTTCTTTTTTTTCTTAAATGTAACTTTTGCATATATGAACATACATACACAATTTTTTTTTCTAAAAATGCACATATATATGAACATATACATCAATTGACAAAAAACTTTCTATGAACACAAAACTTTCCATGAACAAAAAAAAATCATCATATACACTACATATATATACACATACATATATATCATATACACTACATTTATGAACAAAATTCTATGAACAAAAAAAAATGAAAAAACAGGACATATCATCATATATACACATACATATCATCATATACACTACATATATCATCTATGAACAAAAACAATCATCATATTAAAAAAAACAAAAACAGAGAGGAGGAGGCCGGCCAGACCGAACGGCGAGGAGAGCTGCGGCGTGGTCGGGGAAGGCCGGGGGCGCGGGGTGGCGTCGGGGCAGGGGCACGGGGCGGCCGGCGTCGAGGCAGGGAGCACGAGGCGGCCGGCGTACGTCGAGGCAGGGGGCACGGGCCGGGCGGCGCGTCGGGGCAGGGCAGGGGCGCGGGGCGACGGCGACAAGGAGCGGGCGAAGACGGCGTCGAGGAGCGGGCGGCGACGGCGACCACGGGGCGGCGATGGCGTCGAGGAAGCAGGGGCAGCCTGGCGGCGTTCAGAGAAGAATTGCGGGGTGGGGGGAAATTTCTCTAAGTGTAGGGTTATATACCCACACCTTTGGTCCCGGTTTGTGGCACGAACCGGGACCAATGCCACCCTTTGGTCCCGGTTCGTGCCACCAACCGGGACCAAAGGTCTCTTTTCGTCAGCCCAAAGGCCGGGAAGCAGAGTGCTTTGGTCCCAGTTGGTGGCACGAACCGGGACCAAAGGGGGGCATTGGTCCCGGTTGGTGCCACGAACCGGGACCAAAGGTGGGCATTGGTCCCGGTTGGTGCCACCAACCGGGACCAATGGGCTTGCACAGCGGCGTGGTGGGAGTTTAGTCCCACCTCGCTAGTTGAGAGAGTGGCGCACCTGTTTAAAAGGCGCGGTGCGCCTGAGCCTTCGAGCTCGTCTCTAAAGCAGGCTTACGGGCCTAACCTCTCTGTATATGCCAGTGGGCCTACTAGGCCTTCTGTGGGCCTGAATCCTGGCCAACCTGGCTGGTTGTGTTTCTAGTCGTATTCAGGCCGTGGTGGCCCAGTAGGCGGCATTTTTTTTTCAATTTTTTGTTTTGTTTTTTGCATTATTTATTTTCCTTTTTTTTGCTATATTTTTTTAATTCTTTTTCCTCTTAGGTCACAAAAATTATAAACTTTCTGTTAGTGCCATTAGTTTTCAAATTTGAATAGTTTAAATTTTGAATTCTTGGAAATTTGTGTGAATCACTAGTTGTTATATACTTTACTAAAAATAGATTTTTGAGTGATTCTTTTTCCTGCATTAATATTACTATTTTTACATTATATTCAAACATATTTTGTTATTTTAGTTTCTAACAAAAAAATTCTTTATGATAATTCTTTTTGCTATTAAAGTTTCTAACAAAAAATTCTTTATGATAATTCTTTTTGTTATTAATGTTTTGAACAAAAAATACTTTGATAATTTTAGTTGCATACATTTTTTATATTTTTAGTTTCAAAAATACTAGAAGTTTATAAATGTTTTTAGTTGATTCCTTTTGCTATTAGAGTTTTTATAAAAGCTTTTTTAGTTGATTCTTTTTGTTATTGAAAATATTATAGTTTTGTTTTAGTTGATCATAACAGAATATTTTAATTGATTTTTTTAGTTGATTCCTTTTTTCTATTAGAGTTTCATAAAGTTTTTCTAGTTCATTCTTTTTGCTATTGTTCATTCTTTGAGCTAAATGACCCTGAAATTGAAAGCACTTCAAATGAACTGTGAAAAGATTGAAAGTTGGCATGGTATCATCATTTTTCACCCACATAGAATGTGCTAAAAAGTTGAGAGGGTTATGGCAAAACTGGATGCACTTCATGTAAAAATGGACAATCTCTTTCGAAGTATCAGGGTTTCGGACGAAAACTCATCTGTTACAAAGGGATTTTATTTTTTTGAACTTATTTGAACTCCAGACTTTTTGTGTATGCAAAATGCATCATTCAAAGCCACATCATCAATTTTCAACCCTTTCTGACTTCATTTAGTATTTTTCATGCATTTACTAATTTTTTTGAGCTAAATGACCCTGAAATTGAAAAGCACTTCAAATGAACTGTGAAAAGGTTGAAAGTTGGCATGGCATCATCATTTCACCGACATAGCATGTGCTAAAAATTTGAGACGGTTATGGCAAAAACTGGATGCACTTCGTGTACAAAATGGACAATCTCTTTCGAAGTATCAGGGTTTCGGACGAAAACTCATCTGTTACAAAGGGATTTTATTTTTTTGAACTTATTTGAACTCCAGACTTTTTGTGTATGCAAAATGCATCATTCAAAGCCACATCATCAATTTTCAACCCTTTCTGACTTCATTTAGTATTTTTCATGCATTTACTAATTTTTTTGAGCTAAATGACCCTGAAATTGAAAAGCACTTCAAATGAACTGTGAAAAGGTTGAAAGTTGGCATGCAGTACAAATGAGTAGACTTTCCTTATTCATAATTATCTCACACTTTGACTTTGCAGCGCACTTCGTAAGATCGCGCGTGTCCAACGCTCCATATCAACATCCCTGCAAATTGCATAATAACGTTGTACATGTTGCCATATCATCTTTCGCCATTCTTTTTGGACTCCGTATTGTCCTCTCGTCTCCCCAAGAGACACTCGCCCTGTGTATTTGAACCGCAGGTGGACTCCAAGTGCTTCCAGAAGAGAGCACATCACGAGCGTAATGCGCCACCTCCATGGCCTACTAATCGTTGTACCTTGCGTTCCCTTACCCGATCGTTAGCAATTGCCTAGTCTCTCTCTGCCCATAACCCTACATCAAGGGAACTACGTGCCCTCTACCGTGGCCCAAGACAGCGTCTGCGTATCCATTGCACGCCTTATCCGGGACATCTAGTTCAGTCTCTTCCGAATTCACACAATCCCCACTCTGCGTTTCGTCTGATTACAGTCGATTCGCCCCCCTCCATGATGGGTGTTCTCGACGTGTATCTTTGTGGACTCCTCTCTCTGGGAGTGGATTTCCTTGGTACGTTCTGCCCGTCCTTTGTCAGGCCTGGAATACGGGAAGTGTCTGTGTTGTCGACCCCTCTAGAGGGTTCTTCTGGAATATTGCAGGGAGTAGATTTTATGAGTATGGCAAATAAGTGGATTTTAACGAGTGGCTGCCCCTCACGGACGTTAGAATTCGAAGGGCGTGTAGTGCGCTGTCCGGAACCGAGGGTTGTGGAACACCCCCCAAGGGTTACTGCGCGTCTTACTGCCTCCAGGCCCTTTGTCCAGCTTAGGTGGGTTATTTGTTGCTCTCCCTCCTGGAGTCTGTGCAACCCGACGGCCTCCCCCATACAGGCGAAACGTTGCTCCCCGGCGGAGTACTCCACGGATGGGTTTCTTCTCTCGTTCGTTGCCAAAAAAAATCCACAACAAGTTTCGCTGAGCGTTTTGGACTCCTTTGGTTTGAATTCCTGCGATGTAAACATGCAAAAACAGCAACATGGCGCTTGGCACTAGTCAAGTTAAGGTACAAAAATGATATAAAATGACTATAAAATGATGGTATCAACACCGTCCAGAATTGATAATAGTCGTCACCTGATTCATGTCAGATCAACCAAACAATTACTTAAGATAATCGGTGGAACGTATCACATAGCTTTTGCCTTGTCCGGTTAGATCTACAACAATATGAGAAACATACTCTAATCTTAGTCTATAAGGACGGGGGTGATCGAAGTACCATACAACTTTCGGAGGACTTTCTTCCTGCCTTCTTGTATCGAGAAGCATTGCACACTGGACAGCAGGTTTTTCCACTTGCTCCCCGATAAATGAAATGGGAATCATTGATGCTTCATGGTTACCTATTGGTGCGGCAAATCAAATGGGCAACGTTTTTCTTGGCCATCCTTGATACTAGGTAGGACACGGTTCCCCGCGGGAAGACTTTAGATATGTAACTTCAATGCTCATCAGAGGTCTTTTGGGTCTGTTCCATTTGTTTTGGCCTTCGTCTTTAGGAAGTTCGACGAACGCGAAACTCAAGCGGGGTTTTCACCTCGGGATCGCAAACCGTCATACAATGAAGGCTTCGAGTCTACCTTCAAGTTGCGCCATATTAGCTGACGTTGGTCATTGTGGTGCCCTCTGAGCATTCCTTCCTTCTACTCTGTGCTAACGTAGTCCCACTCATTGTACTTCCCCTTATTACTTGCTGTCGGTGTGGCGACGATCCAGTAACGACATCCTTCTTGCGAAGGAGGTCTCGATCATGTTTAGGTGGTTCCTAGCACTTGTATATCTCTGCACTATTATTAGGTGGTCGTGAGCACTGGACTCTGACCTCCCTGTTTACGCTCTCCGCCGAGATGCCAGTGCCATGAACTCCGCGCTAGCGTCGTCTACCGGCTCCCTCGAGTGTGGGACAGCAACGTGTACCTTTCTACCATATCATCGCCATGCCTTTCCGGTATCGTACCTGTTTCTTCTCGGTTGCCTCCTTGTCCCGAAGTGATATACTCTTCTATTTACGCCAGGCCCCGAGTCGCGTGTCGAGTGCGATTTGGTCAGCCATCAGACTTTCCCTTCCGCCACTCCGCCGGCCGTTAGTGTCGATTGGTCTCTCGTGTAGGACTGGGGCAATCCTGCTCGTCCATCATTCCTTCATTTTCGATTTCGTGCCGTTGCTGCTTGAGAACGTCCGCCCGCGCCGCCACGCGCTCATTAACTCAAGAAACCCTTTACACGCTTCTCAGTTACCTTCATTATCGGTCTCCTTCACTGTCGCTCGTCCGGGTTGCGTGTGCGTAGACCCCCAATAAGCCGGGCTTCCGTTACTCCTCGAATGCCCCCAGTTCTCAGATGAAATTGCTTAATAAGCTTGACGGCCTAGCCCCAGCTGCCATGTATGTTGGTCTACTTCCTGTCTATCATGCAGGACGGTTTCCAGAATCGAATCCTTTGCGGATTCTCCCGACACCCAATACTCTCTGGTCATTTGCATCCCCCGCGTATAGCCACTCCATAATACACATTGCATCAGTAGGTGCGCTTCCAAAGTGCCACGATCAAAAGGGTCCAAAAGGAACTCCTTCTTTGCAGCTTGCACAAGCGACCATCTAATCCTAGCTCTAGTTATTTGCATACATGTCCAATCACCGCGGATTGCAAGCTGTATCGACTCCACGTTCATCCACCACCTTCATGTACCGATGCATGGTAGAACAAGCAAAGGGTTTATAACAAAATGCATGCATCTTCAAAGTCATTAATTTTGGCATGGACCTTGCCTAAAATGCTCATCGAGTTTGCCGAAATCACCGAACGGGAAATAAATCACATTTCGGCAAAAATAACAAACTGGGGGCATGTTCACTCACCACAAATCTCTCGATAATCCCAAACACACATATTCTCATTCACACACGATTCCATCTGAAATACAGACAAACTTTTGACTCACCTATATATCTTCCCGCTGAAGAGACCGAGCGAGAGAGCACGGTAGATGATGAGGCCCTTTCGCTACCACGATACGGATCGAAGTGTGGATGCGCTAAATAGCTAGCTCGATCTAGTTGTTGGGGAGGAGAGATGACTCTAGCTAACTAATGGAGAGGGAGTTTTTTATGTGGAGGGGTGGCATAATGGGGAGAAAGGAGGTCGGAGAGGGAAGAGATAGACGAGGAGCCATTTATAGGAAGAGTTTATGGGAGGGGGACATTAATGAGGAGACATGAAGGGTGGAGGAAGAGAAGAAGGGCAACAATGTGGGAGAGGGGAGAGGAAAAGGATGGGGAAGAGGGCAAGTGGGTGAGGAGGGGGGAGGGGGGTGTTAAAAGGTGGCACCAGCCGCAACTCCAGAATAGCGCTGCTTCCAAGAAATCATTGCTGCTATGAGTACTTAGTAGTATCCTTGGCACAGGAAAAAGCACGCTACAACTATTAGCAGGGGCACCATTAGTATAGTAGCGGTTCAGTAGTTAAAGAGCGCTATGGCTAAGTTCTTAGTAGTAGGCTGGAGTTTTGGACAGCCGCGCTACCTAGAGCTATGTAGTGGCCTCGTCTGTACCCAAATAGTAGTAGCACGTTTTTGTTTCCAGCGCTACTGCCTAAAGAGTTACTAGTAGCGCTGCTTAGAACAGCGCTACTGCTAAACAGCAGCAGCGGTTGCTAATGTTCCACGCTACTACTGAGTCCTGCCTCTAAAGCATTTCCCTAGTAGTGATATATTGAAAAAGTCACTGTAGACATATGGATGATACATTCACACTAATTGATAGACTATATATTAACTTAGCTATTATATAGATATTAAACAGTAAGTTATCAACATATTTATATTATATAACCAGTTCATTGATATGTGTACATAGATATACACAAATAAATTCTTCCTTATAATACACAGAATCTAAGGCAATCAAAATCAACAAATAATGCTTTCCCTTCATGGTATAAATGCTAAGAAATCCAAGATGGATCTTGACATTCCTGGATTAACCCAACACTTTCTTTCAGGGATTTCCACACCACCTTAATGAAAAAGATAGTATACATATTAGTTGGATCATGGTAACTATCAATGAAATCCAGTACAAAAAAACCCTAACTCCATACATATAATTAAAAACCCTAACCCATACTTGTTACTGGATCATTCAAATCAGAAAATTTAATTACATGATATCATTGGCTATATTATAATGAATCCATAATACAAAAAAACCTAACTACAACATCTACTAAAAAACCCTAACTCCTACATCCTAGCTTACTGGATCATTCAATCACAAATTTATCCAAATTCTAATTGACTATAAATCAATCCATCAAAACCCCAAGTATTAGCACTAGCAACAAAAAAAAATGGAAAAAAAAAACCCCTAAGTATTACACCTACTCAGTGACATGTATGCTTAATTAACAGAACTACTAACAATGGAGGGGACTGAGGCAAGGTTACCTGCAGGTCCACGTGGCTCGCCGCCGCCCTCCGCCCAGATCACGATGCGTACGTCCGCCGCCTCTCCGCAGAGCCTGCCTCGTAAACAAATATGACGAAAATTCCAGTAGTGAATGGCATTTACTTTCATGAGAGCGGGGCAAGAATGTATTCGGAGCTGGCACTTCTTTTGTTTGCAACATGGCCAAAAAATACTTTTAGTTTGACAGGAGTTTTAGTTTTAATAGAGTCATGGCAAATGTAAGTTTAGGACGGCTATTTTATATGAACCATGGCAAATGGGCTTCTCTTTTTTGCAATGGCATTTTTCTTTCCACACGGGACATGGCAAATTTAGTGCATTCATCATGGGATTATATTTAGGATCATGCATTTTTATATCATGCGCTCATACACATTTTCTGGTTTTTGAACTGGGACCATGGCAAATTTTTTTCATGGCAATGTAGTTCAATGGAGCAGGGCAAAATTTGTCCTTCTTGTAACTGGCAATTTTTTTTTGAATGGGACATAGCAACTTAGTGTATGTATCAGGCCAAATGTAGTTTATGGGATCGGATTTTGTTTTTTTTATATGGACCCTGGCAATTGTCTTTCTTTTTTGCAAACTGGCAAATTTTCTTTTTCACACGGTACCATGGCAATATCCCGGGATTTCATGGCAACGGTAGTTTCGGGCATGGCAAACTTTTCTTCCTTCTGCTTTACAACTTTGGCAAATTTTGTTTCGGAACCAGGACCATGCAAACTTAGTGTGTAACCAGGCAAATGCAATTTTCGGAGCATGGGAAATTTCCAATTTAATGGACCATGAGCAAATTTTCTTTCCTTTTTTGCAACATGGCAAATTTTTACTTCTTTAAAATGGACCATGGAAATTTTTAAACGGGACTATGTCAATCATTAGTTACTCATTTTTTCTCGTTTTTAATACCATCGCAATTTTAGTTTGCACCATGGAAAACTAAGTTAAGCATGGCAAATGCAGTTATAATGGATCTGCAATGGTTTCTTTTTCTTTTGCAACATGGCAAAAGTTACTTGTATACTTGTGCAACCATGGCACTTGTAGATCCTCCCACGCCTAGACGCGGACTAGGACGCCAAACAGGAGGTCGTCCTCCGTGATGCGACCATGCTTTTTGTTTGGTTTTTAAAAAATGGCATTGTTTGAATATTTTTATGTGATGAACAGTTGATATGTAATACCCCGCTGGCCAATTGCCATGTTTTAGCTTGGGAAACACCATTTTTTCGCATGGAAAATTCATACAATTGGCCCATCTATCATAGCAGTAGAGATGTCATGGCAAATTTTCAACCGATTTTTTACTATAGGTATATTCAATCTGCATTTGCTTTGCCATTTGTAATACTTAGACCATGGCAAGCCGTACGTTAGACATATAATTTTCAAAATCAGATCAATGAAATTTTAATAAAACCTTTGTAAATGAACTCTATCACAACTTGTTGGCAATGGCAATTTTTTTCCGACACATGTCAAAATGTTTGTTAGTGCACATATGTACTATATGAACTGTATTGGTTTTTAATTTTTATATACACACGGTTTTTGGTTATGTTTTTTTTGCCTTGTTTTAGTTGAAGCCAATAGGTAACTGGCTGCATTGTTTTTGTTCGTTGTTGGGCTGGCTGGTTCAGCGTGCATGTTGGGCCATAGGAATGTTTTGTCTGGGATCGATCCCGCATCACACAACGTGTACGTTGACACAGGGGTTCGTGTGGATAGGGTGCTGCCTCCTGCCCACACGTGTGGGTGGTAGTTTAATGTTCCGCCCACACAGAGCGGTGGGCTGCTTGTTTGGCATGCCCCCACACATGGTTCATGTGGTCGGGCTTGTCCATTGTGTCCCACGGTCCCTGGCAGTTATCGGCGTCCAATTTACAAGGATGTACACAGTAGGAAAGAAACGAGAACAAAATTGATCAGCATGCAAAGACACAGTCGCTCCATTGTCTGAACAATTGGAACTACCATCGAAGATCCACTTCTATAAACACCACAGTCTCTATTGATTTCACATGCAATGATTGTAACGCGCAAGGAATGGTACAAGGTAGTTTGGGGTGGCTCACCCCATATCACAGATTGGAGACCACTTTTGACTTGCCGACGATCCCATATTATAGCCATAATTTGGTATCCCGTCCTGATGTGAAGAAGATAAGTCCACTACTCCGGATGAATCGCCCATCCAGCGCTGACAAGAGAAAGTGTCCTCCACGGTAGTGTGAGTTTCAACCCTATAGCTCAGCGTCCCAACTTTTTGGGTAGTCTTGAGCAGATAAACAACAACAGCCGATGCACGCCATCATCTCTCATGTCTAAACTACTGGAATAATGCAAGCAGCCATGGGACTGGATTGTAAGAAAACCATTATCAGACCAGCAGGAGTAGGGAATGGTACTCCATGGTTTCCCTCGTGTTCCCATGCAACTACAACGGAATGACTTAGTACCATGATATGCGTGAAAATGTCATACAGCCATTGATAAAAACACTATACCGGTCCTTATGACCAAAAAAGCCGATAATCTGCGTTCCATCTCTGTCTTTACTACGAGCCCTTCGATTTCCCGACGAATACACATCCAATTTGGTACAGACGAAGTCCACGTCGACCTCCCCACAACATAAACACATGAAGGTGAGAAGAAACCGCACAATCAAACCCGATATAACTGCTCCCTTGCCCGGCTTGCGGTTTCCGGTAGACATGACCCACTCCCCCGTCCGGGATGCACACTATGTAAAACGGCCCTCGTCACCCTAGCAAGGTAAGAGCGGCAATGCAGATGTAGAGGACGTTGCAAGCGTCTAACAATTGAACAGCCCGGGGGGGTTGGGCAGAAGGCCAAAAGCGTTGTCCTATCGAGGAGCCTGGCAATCTCCCGAGGACTGTTAATCGGGAAAGTGATTCCGGAAGCAGCATCTCCCCCGCGGGCGATACCTGGGTTAGATGAAGCCCGGCTAGTGGTTTGGTGGGATTTTTGCGGTTGTCGGGGTGCTCGATGGAGGCCGAGCCGAAGTGCTTGGAGACACACTTGGCAGGGACGCGCGAGAAGATCTCCACCAGGAGGTCGTCGTAAAGCTCTCGGCCCTGCCATGGAGGAGAGGAGGAGGACCTGCACACACAAGATGGACGAAGTTTAGGGTCTCGCTGAAGGAGGAAAGACGAGGATTCCTGGTGTTCGTGTACCTGAGTCTCGAGTGGGAGGTGCCGCCTTCCTCTGACGTGATAGAGCGATTCGCCGGGGTGGACATGACGACGGATAAAGCGACGACGGAATAACGCGGCGACGGCGGCACCGTCGAGCGTTAGGGGAGGGAATTAGAAACCACAGCAGAATTTTTTAATCTTCTCTTCGATGATAATCAAGAACTGTTGTATTATAATAACCCTATTCGGACTAGGACTCTGTAAATTTTGGGCGCCGCTGGCGATTGGGCCGTCCCACCAAAAAATATGAAGGAGCCGCCTAACTTTAGTCTGATTAGTCGGTCCAATCCAAGTGATTTGATCGTCGCAACTCAAGAGTAACTCATTTTGGGTCGGGTCCGGCCAATAACCGGGTTTATTTACTTCAATTCATAGATTCGAAAAACTATATAAAAATATTTAAAACAATTTTAAAATGGAGAAGAATATATGGAAAATAAAGAAGGTTAAACTTCAAGCCATAAAATGTTGGGGAACGCTTACTATCAACTAGCGATCACAGCGGTCCGCGTCGCCCCTTCCGGATGAACACGTTGTAAGTGAAGGCCTACATATCATCCTTCACGCAACAGGCGCTATGCTTCTGAAACATATGTGTGTGCAATGGGTCAACGACAGGTTTATGGTTTTACAACAAAACCTTTCGCGAAAATTTCTTCTGCAACAAGTACCTACAGTTGACTTTTTTTTTTTTGAACAAACTCAGTTGCAAAAAAACAGTTGCCAAAAAATTCTCAAACAAGACCTGTGTTGCGAAAATTAATTCCCCCAAGACCTGTGTTGTCGAAAATATCTGCAACAGGACCCGTTTTGACAATGGTGTAGCGGTCGTCGGTCGATGGGCAGATCTACGGCTCGCTGATCGCGTCTGATCCTTTTAAAAAGATCAGTCGGCGTATACGTAGCCGCCCCTAAAATGTTTTACAGTGTATTAAAAAAATTCACCTCGTTTTTAATTTTTTTGTCACCTATATAAAAAGTGGTATTACATGTAATTGTAAAAGTGTTAGGAAGATTTACAAATGTTATCGCATATTTTTAAAAAGACTGTCACTAACTGGCGACTATTATGTTTTAGTGATGGATAGAAACGCTTCTTTCCTATTCTCCGGCACATCACATGAATGCATGTATACAATAGAGAGCAAAAAATAATTCATCCTAGATTCTCCTCATTTCACAAAATTGAAAATAAGTTATGACTTATAAACGTTGGTCCGATTCAAAATCCATTTATCATTAATCTATCACCGACGAGGCCTTCAAACTTCTCATTTCTGGACGGATAGGGGTTTGGGGGGGGGGGGGGGGGGGGGGGGGGCAATTCCACGGACGTGTCTGCCACGTCGGTCCAAATAGACAGCCGAACCACACTAATTGACCAAGTCCACAATCCACCATCCGCCCTTCTTCCGCGTTTCCGTCTTCCATTTCCCAGCCAGAGCCATCGCTCCTCTATCCTTGCTCCTCCATGCCCGAAGCTCTGGCCCCATCCGCCGCCCTAGATGTCTCTCACGGCTGCCCCGTTCCCCAATTTTTGCCGCAAGAGATGCTTGGCGCGGAGTTCTGTGGGGTGCAGCGCAAGGCGAGAAGACGTCGACCAGAAGGAGCGCGGGCGCCCGTTAGCGGACAGGAGCGGTGACGAAGAAGTTGTGGCCAAGGAGGTGGGTAGAACTGACGTTGGATGTCCCCTCCTCTGCGCCCACTCTCCCCAAACACGACCAGCCCTGTCACCGACAAGGACCATCATCCAACCCCGCCCACGACCACGACGATCCTATGCCCGAATGCGGGATTCCGGACGGCTGGACGCACCGGATGCGCAGAGACGGCTGCCAACTACGACTGCAACTCAACTGACGCAGGACAGTAAGGACACAGCGCCGGCGCGCGGCGCTAACCCCTCAAGTCGTTTGTTATGAAATGTGCAGCATGACACGATACATTTATTTGCCTCATGTTGTATCACTTCACTGGAAGTTGTGTTTCAAATGTAAATATTTTCTCTATAAGATGATCAAATTGCGAAAGTTTTGAATTTAATATATATAAAAAAAACTATAGACACTACATTATGGAGCGGAGGGAGTGAGTACATCTTACTGCATTAACAAAATAGTGAGAATAGGTCAATTGGTCTATCCAACCTCAGGTATAGCAGCCAATCTGGCACGTTTGCAGGACAACTACTATATGAATTACCAGAAGAATCTGCCTGAAAACAATTCTGGGCAGATTATGAGTGGCCATTGTTCTTTAATGCCATTCTCTACTCAAAACAGGCCAGAACAAAATTACGAGTAGCATTTAGGATGAAATAAAGGGACACAACGTTTCATGCAAAGTGTTGTACCATCAACAAAACAAATACTAGCAGTACGTTAATTTGCAAGTGGTAGATATTTTCGTTGCTCATACTAAACGGGCCTAGGGGGACCCTACGAATCACAACGAACAATCTTAATCAACACGTGGACCATGCGCTCATGCCATCCCTTTTCTGGGAATGTTAGTCCAAATACATACATCAACAATATTTTCTACTGGTTTTAATCGGTTCAAAACCTTTTATCTTTCAGGTGTTAGAGGCCACTCACTAGTAAAAACGGCCAGTTTATCCCGTTCCAGAGGCCCATTAGCCTGATCTCTGGAACCGGACTAAAGGGTCGGGAATCTAAACCCAAAACCTTAGTCCCGGTTCGCTTACGTAATTGGGACAGAGGGGGTTCCAGTGGCCGCTGCGGGGAGGTCCCAGGCAGGAGGACCTTTGAGCCCGGTTGGTAACACAACCGGGACCAAAAAGGCATCCACCGTCAGCATTTGGCAGGAGCTAGTGGTTTTGTTTTTTTTTGAAGTGGGGGGGGGTAGGGGGTTTTGGAGGGTTATTTCAGGGTTTCATATGTGTTGCTAGCTTATCATGAGAGAATTGTCCTCTCTTTCTCCATTGATTCGGTCGACGTAGCTACTAATCCGTATGAGAGATCTCGACAACTGGCTAGTAAGTAGATGAAGGAACCATTAAGTACACAAGATCGTCATGAAACCATATACAGCGAGAAGTGATCGGACCTTCTTCTCTTTTCTCACGAGAGATGGGTAGAACAACAAGTGTTTCCGTATGTCTATACGACGCTGCTAGCTACATATTATCCAATATAAATCTCTTCGTACAATCCCTAACATCTAATGTTCAAATTCCACATGGTATTCTCTGGCTTTATTTATGCGTGGTGCAAGAAGAATCCCGCCAATTCCCTTGAATTGCTCGTATGCGTCATGAAGGTAGGAGTTCATCCTCATCTGCCACAACTAATTTTAAGAAGGGGGTCAATACATAATATGAATGAAACTCAACACAATGATGGTAATAAAATAAATTATGAACTATTTATTGCTACCGACACTTCATATTGTTTTTTCAGAGTAGCCCCCGCTTTTAGAGGTCGTGGGCGTTGAGATGAACGATCCGCAAAGTAGTATCCACAAAAATCACTTCTCGGCTCCTGCCACAAGCACTTTACGATTAAATAGAGTTCATCAATTGATAATCAAGCATTATAGATGAATTATGAACGTAGAATCATGGGAGATGTGCGGAAACTAGCATAGTACTTACTTTGGGTGTGTTGTAAATCGCACGACTCCTCGCCCAGGCCAGAAACAATCCGGTGAATTTCTTTACCAAACCTGCCAGACAAAGAACAATAAATTACTTGATCATGGAAATGTAACAAAGTTGCCTGATATGATGGCGATAAGGATCGATTGAACTTACTTCTGGAGCATTTCAGTCATGTCCGCATACTCCTGGGGATCATTTTTCGTACTGAGTCTAAGACGTTTATTACTCCCCGCTCAGCTTCATCTTAGCAGAATAAAGTGGAACCTTGGCACGCATGACATAACTCAGCAATTACATTACTATAAAAACCTCGAGTAATAAGGGAAACCAAATATGCACAAGACAGTACACTCACTTGAAGTTGTAACGGAAGAATATTTTCTCTTGATTTTTGATGTTTTAAGCAACGATTTGTAGCAAGTTTGTCCTCGGGTTTTCTGTGAATTCTTTTGAACCGTCCATTTCATGTATGATATTGGGTTAATGAACCCAATGTCATAGATTTATTGCTTTCTGCATTCGATGATATTCAATCTATAATAATAGTAGTGGTATCATTTATATATCCATGCAATGAAGAGTACTGAACTATATATAGAGTACTATTACAATGAGTAGTACTTACAGATAGTAGCAAGTCACGAGTGTTTTTCGAGGGCCTTTTGATTGTATAATGGATAACTCTCAATTCCACAGACAAGTGATCCATCCAACGAGTCGTGTCCTCTTAATTTTCAGCATCAAGTATATCTTCCCAGACTCGCTGCGCAGGTTTTCATGTACCTTCATGGAATCCTTCGCATGCATCGTGTTGGTTAGAGGGGGTGAGGATGATCAGGTTTGAACAAGAGGCTGCCCGTACGGTAATCTGAATTTCCCCGTCCAACCTCCATTATTTCAAACCTCTACATCATTCGATCATGTAATCGCAATTGTACGGGGCACCATCCCAGGTTGATAAGCGCACTTCGCTAGACACCTTGGAAGCGGGGGGCACGATGGTTTGCCTGTTCGCCGAGCTGGGGAATTTTTTTCCACTCTCTTCGTTCTGCTAAACTTGCATCACTTGCACAGTACTTCCCGACCGCTCGCTTCCTTATAGTCCTTTCTCAAAATGCCTCTCATCGTTGATTGCGCGGAGGCGGTGGTGGTACGCTTCAGGGCATCAATAGTGCGCTTCTTTCAATCGGATCTATCGTCTCCTTCGGAGGTGGAGGTTTTCTTTGCAAAAAAGTCCTCACTTGGCACAACGATGTCCTCGTTTTCTTCTCGGGTCCTACTCATATGCTAACTTTTCGACCTTGAGACGATGGACCGTATCTGAAACATGTCTCCCCCTCTGCTTGTAGTGCTAGCCGCCGAGCGGGCGGCGTCTCGCTTCCGTCGTTGCTTAGCGAGGTGGAGAAGAGGCGGAGTGCTCGCGCGCCGGAGGAGCCGTAGCGGCTGCGTCTGTCCTTCCACTCAACACGTTGCTGACGAGGCGGAGGGAGGAGGGGACTGCTTCGACGGCCCGGAGTAGGTTGAAAGGAGGAGGCGGAGTGCCCTCACACGTAGTTTCTAGGGCGGAGTGGAGTACAGAGAAAAAGGGGCGGATCGGGGGCCCGTGAGGCTCACTGCCAGGATGAGGTAGGCCACAGCGAGATAAGGAGGAGGAGGAGGTCGTACTAGTTTGGAAAGCTTGATGTCACTTCCTTTCCTCCATAGAATGTACTCTCAAGGCATAAGCAGTTGATTCTCCCCTTCACCTGTAGGGTGGTCCAAGCGAGCTCCTCAAATCCTCATTATTTCATCCACGCACAACAAATATCCATGTGGAATCGACGCGCAGTGAAAGTCCTGTCGGGTGTTGAGGAGGGCAACAGACCCCGACAGTCCGCTTCAAACGTGGAGGTTTGCCATTTTCCGTACCATAAGACTGGCAAAGTTGAGACCTCGTGATAGTATCCACGGGGTACGAGGAGCCGTGAAATCAGGCTGAACAGTCCGATGGAAGACACGCTTTCTCTCTCCTTTCTCCCGCTGCAGATGGCGGGTAGCTCGTGCCCGCCGTGATATGGTTGGCCTGCAGCTTGCGAATTTCCGTCAGCTTACTAGTCTTGCATTGAGCTTCGCATTTTGCTCAGTCTACGCTTTTTCCTCTTTCTCTTCTCCGGCTTCTGTAACCACTGCTCCGCAAACCAACACCACCCACGGAACGTGAGCCTGTTGTGCCTCGTGTTCGTCCGGGTGTTGCTCAGAATTCCCGAGGTTGTCCTCATCG
The DNA here is from genome assembly GCA_011799875.1 of Thinopyrum elongatum. Classification (NCBI taxonomy): domain Eukaryota; kingdom Viridiplantae; phylum Streptophyta; class Magnoliopsida; order Poales; family Poaceae; genus Thinopyrum; species Thinopyrum elongatum. The sequence continues at coordinate 628,759,777 of CM022303.1, read as the reverse complement.
GCTCGTCTTCTTCTCCTCTGTCGGGAATGACGTCCCTTGCCTGTGTGCGGCTGATAAATTTTTTCTTGCTGAAGGCTTTGATGGGTGTATTGCAGTGTCTCGTCCGTCCAACGGCAACTCCCCTTTTTCTTCGGTCCAAGTTTCCCCACGCAACCCCGAAGGAACCAGTCCTCTGACGGTCTGCCAGTTCCATGTTCACTGGTTGGACCCCCTTTAGCACAGCAGTGTCTTGCCATCTTTGTCCCACAACGGTCGGGCTTTGTTGGTTAGCCACCGACCCCGTTGTGATGGTGTGATACTTCTTCTTTGCAGTGCATTTTCTTGTTTTGTCTGACCATTTTTCTTACCTTCCCGTTTTTGTAGCCCAACAAATGCGGGCAAGTGATCTTTATATTTCATATTGGCCGGTAAAGTTGTGGAGTCTTTCCTTTGGTCGACAACTTTGTGTTCAACTCTTGTCTTCCACCTCCTGATAGATTGCCATACTTCTTAGATCAACAGGCCTTGACCTTTGGACTCTATACGGTGTTTCGTATCCTCCTCTGGCGGGTAGGGTGAGAATTTTGGCCTTCAAGCGAGGTCCAAAGATCATCTTTACTGTCTACGGTGACATATAAGAAACTTCAGGGTCGTTCCTTAGCGGCTTATTCCATTTCGGATGCTGATTAGGATGATGTCCCTAACAATAGCTTTCCGCACTGAGCAAACAAAATGGTCTCTGGTCCGTTGGGTTCAAGGCGGTAAGCAATCGCCGCGAGATGCTGTGATCGTAACTTTCATCTGGTCGAACCTTTTCTCTCGGGCCTCGTCTCGTGTACCGAAGTTTGGCTCGATCCGGAGGGCGTATAAAAGAGAACGAAGCGTTAATATATGTCATACCAAAAACAATAATGCAACAATTAGTCAGCAACAGGCTTAATAATATTATACCTACCTCGACGGATTTGCACACAGTCCCTCATCCGTAGGTCCAACCAGAGCACGTCATCATGTCTCCTCTTTCCTCCGGCAATTCGGTCACCGAGCGTTCATGATCAATGCTTCCTCCTCCATTGTTTGATCACCGGACGTTCATCCTCTCCTTCCAGCCAACGGTGTCATTGAGAAAGAAACAGCCAAGACATCACGTCGTCGCGGAGTATGTAGCCCCCAGACAACGTCTTCTTGTTCTAAAGTCTCTTTGATCCATAGTTTCTTTTTCCTTTCTTTCTCTTCCGCAAATATTACAAATGCCAATTAATATACAAAATAAGAGATGGATCATTTAGTGGCACAACATATAAGAACCTAGCTAGCTAATACAACAAGGAAATCATATGAGTGGCCTGCGGCTTCTACGGTTTTGGGGTGGCCTGGACACGTGTCTAGGGTTTGGGGTGGCCTCGACCAGACTTCTAGGGTTGGGATGGCCTCGAACACCGCTCTTTTATACTGGTAAATTTGGGTGTCCTCGAGGCTTCTAGGGTTTGGGGAGGTGGCCTCGAACACGCTCTCGGGTTTGGGGGTGGCCGTCGATGCTTTCTAAGGGTTTGAATCGGGCGAGAAGGGGTGACCGACTTCCCCCCGATCTGTTTGAAGAGTTACCGGAGTTTTTCTATGAACAAAAAATACTACACTACAACATGACATGTTCCGGCGAACCGGGACCGACCGCCTCTGTCATGAATGTCGAACGTCGGACCGCCTCTCTCTGAATGTCAAACAAGAAGATTATTAACTTTAGGGATTTAACAAATGGCGCCATTCTGGATGTCACAGAAAATGCGCCCATACTTTTCCTGATCTCATCTACCTTCTATAGGTTCACGTTGTCTAGTTTCAAAGGTATTTCAAGGAAAATCATGGGTCATCATTAGCCGGAAGTAACAGGCAGATGATGGTACGAAGCTACCAAAGTTGTTTTGGAACGGAGTCCGGACTAGTAATTGCTTTTTGGGTACGAAGTTCAGCAAGAGTCCTTCCGAAATCGCCTATTTGGAAGGCCTTTGCTGAACTTGTACCCAAAAGCGAAGTATCCTATCAGGCTCCTTCCAACACATTTGGAAATTTTTTATCCATCAGGTGCGCCTTGTTACTTCCGGTTACTATAATTATGAAACCATGGATTCTATCAAACTTTGAACAAGGAGAGAGAACGTTGCCATATAGAAGAGGTAGTAGAGACTAGGAAAAATCTGGAGCAACTTATTATGCACATCCTAATGGGGCATTCTTGATAAAATCTTCTTATTAATGGGGGCTTCTGGATAATCCCTTATTAATATTGCATATTCAATTCTAACTTTGACATATTGATCAAACTTTGACATATGATCAAATGTTGCATAATGTCAAAATTCAAACTTTGACATATGATCACAACTTTGATATACGATACAAATCTCGCCATATTGTCAAAATTCAAACTTGACATATGACTCAAACTTGACATATGATCAAAATTATTGCACTCTCAGTTACATTGGGATCAAAGTTTCGTGTGAAATATGCAACATTCAACTTTTTTCGAATGACAACTTGTAATAAATTCCAATATCTACAACAGAAACAATTGACCATTCCTTCATATATCATCATATCATCACATCATCATCTAGTAAAAAAACATTGACCAAGTTTTATATTCATCTATCATCATCATCTACTACACAAAAAAAATTCTAACTCTTTCATCCACTTCGTTGCACCTGATTAACATAATACATACTTTTCTTTTTTTCTCTAATGTAACTTTTGCATATTGAACATACTAACACAAGTTTTTTTTCTCGGGGACCTCCCGTTTTTACTGCAAGAGACAGATCAATGCCCACTCGGTCGCGATACTGCAGTATCCGTCGGCACCCTGGCCTGAGGTGTACCCCGTAAAGGGATAGTAGCCGTATGCCGTCTCAAGGCCCGCATTAACCGTCGGATCCATCACACCGGCTCTCATATAGAAATACTCTCCTTTTGCTGGCGACATCTGTCCCATGTCCCATAGCCATGGGGCCGGTGTTTTCCTCGACGTGTCTAGCTTCACTCTTTCAGAAGATCCCCATATACATGGTCTTAGATGTATTGTCAACCGGCTTGTGTTTGCGTGCCCTTGATCATCATGCTCTTTGTATGTACTTTGGCTTCATGCACTTTCCATGCGGGGGAGGTTGGCCTACCACTTCCATAGACAAAGATGGGACCATTGCTGCTGGGTTGTGGTGTTAGAATCTGGTTTACAAACTGTGATTCTTTCCTGCCATCCGTGTACTCCGCCCCAGGGTACGATGTTCTGATTCTTGCCCTGCAGCAGGGGCAAATCCAGTACGGTTCGAACGCACTCTTCTCATCTACGGCTACATCTACCGAGGTCCTCAGCTTCGATCATCTTCACTCCCATGGCGTGGCGGTGCTCCTTCTCCTACTACTCGGTCACTCGGCTGTGCCCGCCGCAGGATGGTGTATCGCCGTCCTTTAACTTCCACGTCGGTATTTGGACCTTCCCCCAAAGGGGAAGGGAATTGACCTGCACTTACGTCCGCTGTCCCCCCAGCTCTGTCGTACGGTTAGGGTCCTCCGTACTGCGCTGGGCGCTATTGGTCCGTCTCCCAGTTGATGTAATGAGCCCAAGGTTAGTCAACACAGTAGTGATAAACCACACGGAAGCACACTACACTCTAACAGCTTAACACTCCGCCTCTGTTCGTGCCCCACACAATACCACACTAACTCACTCCCCCTACTATACTGCCCCTCCTTCTTATCGTGTAAACAGGTGGGTGTTGATCTAATCAAGTGCACTGCGTGGGCCCTTTGTTTAATATTCCATATTCCTGGTCATAGCGAACTGGGCGCCTTACATTGCAATTTCTACTGTGTTCTATACACCGGATGCTGAGATACCCGTAGCTATTCATATTGTTGAGTCCACGAACGTGCATTCTGTCCTACTTTATATTCTGAACATCAATCCTCTCGGACATTTCCTTCCATAAACAAGCCATGTTCCTCAGTACAGCGGTGAAATCTTTTTTGCATTTTTTGTTTCATTGACAGATCTTGAAAATAAATAACGCACAGGCGAACATTTGAGGATCTCCCGTTCAAAGGCAAAGCTCTCAGTTACAATTGGATATACATGTGATCCAGTCGGTGGGTGGATCGGAGCGCTTCCCGCCTGTAAGGCGGCCGTTAGCCTTTCACTAGTGGCCCTTTCTCCATTCTCCGGGTGAATAACACAAGTACGTTGCAACAACGGTGGTTGTTTCTGGATCCACATCTATATACTCCGGTTTGGGGCATTGGTGATACGCGACTGGTCAAACTCTATTTAATCCCATCCAGATCCACGCTTATATCACAGTAGCAATGATCATTCATATCTAAAGCGGCACTCACGCAGGCAATACACCTAAGGATACTAGAAAGTTCCCGTGAATAGATCCCAAGAAAACACACGCCAATCCACACATCCGACCCCCGCTCCCCTAGCCAGCTCTAGAGTCATCTACTGACGCCATTATTCCTATTCTCGCCTACATTCCTCCATCTGGCGCAGGGCCACCTGCTCGTTCTGTTGACGTCAGTCATCTTGAGTATGCTCTTCTCAAAGCTGCCGTAGTCTCCTGTAGGACCTTCCCCTACTCCATGGAGATTATGCTCGCCGATTGCACAGGCCTCTGTCGCAATCTCTCGCGAGTCCGCATAATCATCCCACCTTCATGCCATCGTTGTTACCCTTTTATCTCACCATTTCACATGGAGAAAACGGAGTAATATCAAGTCAAGACACTATGACATGGATTTAGACAAGATCCTAGTGTTATTACGATATAATTGAGCGAGGCCTCGCTCCGCGTATCGTGGTTATATTCCCCACTCCCCTTGTAGTAGCAACAGTGCCGCATCACTACATGCCCTGGTATGCATCTTGGTCTCTTTCGCTCCTTTTTCGCTCCTGCCTCACTCAGGTGTCATCCATTCGCATTCTACCTCTGTCCACGCAGATCCGTCAACCCCTGATACGCATTACACCATTTTAACCTTCACGCCTATCTGCGGTCTTGTCTGCGCTCGATTCTCTCTCCCCATTCCAGCCATACCTAAAATATGTGAGTCAAGTTGTGGGCCATAAGCACAACATCACTTCCCTAACAAGTATTCGTGAGACTACGACAATACGTACTGTGGCTTCCCATTCAGCCAGGTTGTCCCTAGCCATAGTGCTTGAAGACGATTGGGATCGTGCTCACCATATATCAAGACGATATACCTCACTTCACCCTGTCCATGGCAGTACAAATGAGTAGACTTTCCTTATTCATAATTATCTCACACTTTGACTTTGCAGCGCACTTCGTAAGATCGCGCGTGTCCAACGCTCCATATCAACATCCCTGCAAATTGCATAATAACGTTGTACATGTTGCCATATCATCTTTCGCCATTCTTTTTGGACTCCGTATTGTCCTCTCGTCTCCCCAAGAGACACTCGCCCTGTGTATTTGAACCGCAGGTGGACTCCAAGTGCTTCCAGAAGAGAGCACATCACGAGCGTAATGCGCCACCTCCATGGCCTACTAATCGTTGTACCTTGCGTTCCCTTACCCGATCGTTAGCAATTGCCTAGTCTCTCTCTGCCCATAACCCTACATCAAGGGAACTACGTGCCCTCTACCGTGGCCCAAGACAGCGTCTGCGTATCCATTGCACGCCTTATCCGGGACATCTAGTTCAGTCTCTTCCGAATTCACACAATCCCCACTCTGCGTTTCGTCTGATTACAGTCGATTCGCCCCCCTCCATGATGGGTGTTCTCGACGTGTATCTTTGTGGACTCCTCTCTCTGGGAGTGGATTTCCTTGGTACGTTCTGCCCGTCCTTTGTCAGGCCTGGAATACGGGAAGTGTCTGTGTTGTCGACCCCTCTAGAGGGTTCTTCTGGAATATTGCAGGGAGTAGATTTTATGAGTATGGCAAATAAGTGGATTTTAACGAGTGGCTGCCCCTCACGGACGTTAGAATTCGAAGGGCGTGTAGTGCGCTGTCCGGAACCGAGGGTTGTGGAACACCCCCCAAGGGTTACTGCGCGTCTTACTGCCTCCAGGCCCTTTGTCCAGCTTAGGTGGGTTATTTGTTGCTCTCCCTCCTGGAGTCTGTGCAACCCGACGGCCTCCCCCATACAGGCGAAACGTTGCTCCCCGGCGGAGTACTCCACGGATGGGTTTCTTCTCTCGTTCGTTGCCAAAAAAAATCCACAACAAGTTTCGCTGAGCGTTTTGGACTCCTTTGGTTTGAATTCCTGCGATGTAAACATGCAAAAACAGCAACATGGCGCTTGGCACTAGTCAAGTTAAGGTACAAAAATGATATAAAATGACTATAAAATGATGGTATCAACACCGTCCAGAATTGATAATAGTCGTCACCTGATTCATGTCAGATCAACCAAACAATTACTTAAGATAATCGGTGGAACGTATCACATAGCTTTTGCCTTGTCCGGTTAGATCTACAACAATATGAGAAACATACTCTAATCTTAGTCTATAAGGACGGGGGTGATCGAAGTACCATACAACTTTCGGAGGACTTTCTTCCTGCCTTCTTGTATCGAGAAGCATTGCACACTGGACAGCAGGTTTTTCCACTTGCTCCCCGATAAATGAAATGGGAATCATTGATGCTTCATGGTTACCTATTGGTGCGGCAAATCAAATGGGCAACGTTTTTCTTGGCCATCCTTGATACTAGGTAGGACACGGTTCCCCGCGGGAAGACTTTAGATATGTAACTTCAATGCTCATCAGAGGTCTTTTGGGTCTGTTCCATTTGTTTTGGCCTTCGTCTTTAGGAAGTTCGACGAACGCGAAACTCAAGCGGGGTTTTCACCTCGGGATCGCAAACCGTCATACAATGAAGGCTTCGAGTCTACCTTCAAGTTGCGCCATATTAGCTGACGTTGGTCATTGTGGTGCCCTCTGAGCATTCCTTCCTTCTACTCTGTGCTAACGTAGTCCCACTCATTGTACTTCCCCTTATTACTTGCTGTCGGTGTGGCGACGATCCAGTAACGACATCCTTCTTGCGAAGGAGGTCTCGATCATGTTTAGGTGGTTCCTAGCACTTGTATATCTCTGCACTATTATTAGGTGGTCGTGAGCACTGGACTCTGACCTCCCTGTTTACGCTCTCCGCCGAGATGCCAGTGCCATGAACTCCGCGCTAGCGTCGTCTACCGGCTCCCTCGAGTGTGGGACAGCAACGTGTACCTTTCTACCATATCATCGCCATGCCTTTCCGGTATCGTACCTGTTTCTTCTCGGTTGCCTCCTTGTCCCGAAGTGATATACTCTTCTATTTACGCCAGGCCCCGAGTCGCGTGTCGAGTGCGATTTGGTCAGCCATCAGACTTTCCCTTCCGCCACTCCGCCGGCCGTTAGTGTCGATTGGTCTCTCGTGTAGGACTGGGGCAATCCTGCTCGTCCATCATTCCTTCATTTTCGATTTCGTGCCGTTGCTGCTTGAGAACGTCCGCCCGCGCCGCCACGCGCTCATTAACTCAAGAAACCCTTTACACGCTTCTCAGTTACCTTCATTATCGGTCTCCTTCACTGTCGCTCGTCCGGGTTGCGTGTGCGTAGACCCCCAATAAGCCGGGCTTCCGTTACTCCTCGAATGCCCCCAGTTCTCAGATGAAATTGCTTAATAAGCTTGACGGCCTAGCCCCAGCTGCCATGTATGTTGGTCTACTTCCTGTCTATCATGCAGGACGGTTTCCAGAATCGAATCCTTTGCGGATTCTCCCGACACCCAATACTCTCTGGTCATTTGCATCCCCCGCGTATAGCCACTCCATGAAACAATTCATCAGTAGGTGCGCCTTCAAAAGTGCCACGATCAAAGGGTCCAAAAGACTCCTTCTTTGCACTTGCACAGGACTTAATCCTAGTCTGTTATTTGCAACATGTCCCATCACCGCGGATTGCAAGACGTATCGACTCCAACGTTCCATCCACCACCTTCATGACCGACTGCCATGGTATGAACAAGCAAAAGGGTTTTAACAAACATGCATGCATGCTTCAAAGTCATATAGATTTTGGCAGGACCTTGCCTAAAATGGCCATCGAGTTTGCCGAAATCACCGAACGGGAAATAAATCGACATTTTCGGCAAAAATAACAAACTCGGGGGCATGTCACTCCACAAATCTCTCGATAATCCCATAACACAATATTTCATTCACACAACGATTCCCATTCTTGAAATAAGCAAACTTTTGACCTCACCTAATATCTTCTCCGTGAGAGAGACCGATAGCGAGAGAGCACGGTAGTGATGAGGCCCTTTCGCTACCTATCCGGATACGGATCGAAGTGTGATGGCTAAATAGCTAGCTCGATTAGTTGTTGGGGAGGGACGAGATGACTCTAGCTATAATGGAGGAGGGAGTTTTATGTGGAGGGGGAGGCATAATGGGGAGAGAAGAGAGGTAGGAGAGGAAGAGATAGACGAGAGCCATTTATAGAGAGAGTTATGGGAGGGGGACATTAATGAGGAGAATGAAAGAGGTAGGAGGAAGAGAAGAAGGGCAACAATGGTGGAGAGGGGAGAGGAGAAAGGATGGGGAAGAGGGCAAAGTGGGGAGGAGGGGGGGGAGGGGGGGTAAAAGGTGGCACCAGCCGCACTGCAGTAGCGCTGCTTCCAAGAAAGCATTGCTGCTATGGTACTTAGTAGTACCTTGGCCAGGAAAAGCACGCTACTATTAAGAGGGGCCCATTAGTATTAGCGGTGCAGTAAGTAAGCGCTACGCTAAGTTCTTAGTAGTAGCGCTGATTTTGGACAGCGCTGCTCTAGAGCTACTGTCGTGGCCTCGTCTGGTCCCAATAGTAGTAGCACGTTTTTGTTTCCACGCTACTGCTAAAGAGTTACTAGTAGCGCTGCCTTAGAACAGCGCTACTGCTAACTAGCAGCAGCGGTTGCTAATTTCCACGCTACTACTGAGGTCCTGTCTAAAGCATTTCCCAGAGTGATATATTGAAAAAGTCACTGTTAGACATATGGTATGACATTCACACTAATTGATAGACTATATATTAATTAGCTATTATATAGATATTAACAGTAGGTTATCAACATATCATATATATAACACGTTCATTGATATGTGTACATATATATACACAAATAATTCTTTCCTTATAAATACACAGAATCTAAGCAATCAAAATCAACAAATAAATGCTTTCCTTCATGTTAAATGCTAAGAAATCCAAGCTGGATTCTTGACATTCCCTGGATTACCCAACACTTTCTTTCAGGGATTTCCCACACACCTACTTAATGAAAAAAGATAGTAATCATTAATTGGATCATGTCTATAATGAATCCAGTACAAAAAACCTAACTCATACATATAATTAAAAACCCTAACTCCTACTTGTACTGGATCATTCAAATCAGAAATTTAATTACATATATCATTGGCTATATTATAATGAATCCAATACAAAAAAACCTACTAAACATCTACTTAAAAACCCTAACTCCTACATCTAGCTTACTGGATCATTCAATCACAAATCTATCCAAATTATCATTGACTAAAATCAATCCATCAAAAACCCAACATTATTAGCAACTAGCAACAATGAAAAAAACCCGTCTATTACACCTACCAGACATGTACTGTCTTAATTAACAGAACTACTAACAATGGGGGACTGCGGCAAGGATTACCTGCAGGTCCACGTGCTCGCCGCCGCCTCCCCGCAGATCACGTGCTCGCCGCCGGCCTCCGCAGATCCATGCCCGTAAACTACTACGAAAATTCCAGTAGTGAATGGCAATTTACTTTCATGGAGCGCGGCAAATGTATTTCCGGAGCCATGGCCTTCTTTTGTTTGCAACATGGCCAAAATTACTTTTGTTTGACCACGGCGTTTTAGTTTTAATAGATCATGGCAAATGTAGTTTTGGAACTGCTATTTTATATATGAACCATGGCAAATGGCTTCTCTTTTTTTTGCCAACTGGCATTTTTCTTTCCAACGGGACATGGCAAATTTATGTCATTCATCTGGGATTATTTTTATGGATCATGCATTTTTTATTCTATGCTCATACACATTTTCGGTTTTTGAATGGGACCATGGCAAATTTTCTTTCATGGCAATGTGTAGTTCATGAGCAGGGCAAATTTGTCCTTCTTTGTAACATGGCAAATTTTTTTTGAATGGGACATAGGCAACTTAGTGTATGTATCATGGCAAATGTAGTTTATGGGCTGGATTTTTTTTTTATATGGACCATGGCAAATTTTCTTTCTTTTTTGCAACTGGCAAATTTTCTTTTTTTCACACGGACCAGGGCAATCTCAGTGGATCTTCATGGCACGGTAGTTTACGGAGCATGGCAATTTTCTTCTTCTTCTTTTACAACTTTGCAAATTTTGTTTTCGAACAGGACCAGGGCAAACTTAGTGTGTACCATGGCAAATGCAATTTTCGGAGCATGGATTCCAATTTTAAGGACCATGGCAATTTTCTTTCCTTTTTTGCAACATGGCAAATTTTCTTCTTTAATGGACCATGGAAAATTTAACGGGACTATGTCACATTAGATTTACTCATTTTTTCTCGTTTAAATACCATCGCAATTTTATTTGCACCATGGAAAACTAAGTTCAAGCATGGCAAATGCAGTTTATGGATCATGGCAATGTTCTTTTTCTTTTGCAACATGGCAAAAGTTACTTTTATTTGACCATGGCACTGTAGATCCTCCCCCGGCCTAGACGCGGACTGGACGCCAACCAGGAGGTCGTCCTCCGTGATGACGACCATGATTTTTGTTTTGTTTTTTGAAAACATGGCATTGTTTGAATTTTTATGTGATGAAAGTTGATATATATACCCCGCTGCAAATTGCCATGTTTTAGCTTGGGAAACACATTTTTTCCATGGAAAATTCATACAATTTGCCATCATATAGCAGTAGAGATGTCATGGCAAATTTTCAACCTATTTTTTACTATAGGTATATTCAATCTGCAGTTTTGCTTTGCCATTGTTTATACTTAGACCATGGCAATTCCGGTACTTTAGACCATATAATTTTCATAATCAGATCAATGAGAATTTTTAATAGAACCATTTGTATCGGCAACTCTATCAAACTTGTTGCAATGGCAATTTTTTTCCGACACATGTCAAATTGTTTTTTAGGCACATATGTACTATATGGCAACTGTATTGTTTTTAATTTTTATATACACACGGTTTTGGTTATGTTTTTTGCCTTGTTTTAGTGAAGCAATAGGTAACTGGGCTGCATGTGTTTTTTTCGTTGTTGGGCTGGCTGGTTCAGCGTCATGTTGGGCCAATAGGAATCGTTTGTCTGGGATCGATCCCGCACCAAACGTGTACGTTGACACAGGGTCGTGTGGTAGGGTGCTCCTCCTGCCACACGTGTGGGTAGTTTAATGTTCGCCCACACAGAGTCGTGTGGGCTGCTTGTTGTGCATGCCACACATGGTCATGTGGTCGGGTGTCCATTGTGCCACACGTCTGGCAGTTATCGGCGTCCAATTTAAAAGGATGTACACAGTAGTAAGAAAACGAGAACAAAATTGAATCAGACATGCCAAGCCCAGCGCTCCATTGCATGAACAATTGACTACCATCGAAGATCCACTTCTTATAAGCACCACAGTCTCCTATTGATTTCACGAGTTGCAATGATTGTACGCCGCATAGAATGGTACATAGGGTAGTTTGGTGGCTCCCATATTCAAGATTGGAGACCACTTTTACTTGCCGACGATCCATATTATAGCACATAAATTTGGTATCCCGTCCTGCTGTGAAGAAGATCAAGTCACATCCCGGATGAATCGCCATCCAGCGCTGACCAAGATGATGTGTCCCTCCGGTAGTGGTGAAGTTTCAACCCTATGCTTCAGCGTCCAAACTTTGTTGTGGTAGTCCTTGAGAATATAAACAACTAGCCGATGCACGCCATCATCTTCATGTCTCAGAAACTGGAATAATGCAAGCAGCCATGTGACTGATAAGAAAAACCATTATACAGACCAGCAGGAGTAGGGATGGTCGTCCATGTTTCCCCCTCCGTGTCCATGCAACTAGACAACGGTATGACGTAGTACCATATGCGTGAAAATCATACAGCCATTGATAAAAACACTAGACCGGTCCTTAGACCAAAAAGCCGATAATCCGTTCCATCTCTTTCTTTTTTACGAGCCCACCTTCCGATTTCCGACGAATACACATCCACTTTGGTCACAAGAAGTCCACGGTCGACCTCCTCCAGCAACATAACACATAGAAGTGGGAAGACACGGCCAGATCAAAACCAGATATACACTGCTACACCTTGCCCGGCCTTGCCGGTTCCGGTAGCATGACCCACTCCCCCCGTCGCGGGATTGCACACTATGTAACGGCCCTCGTCACCCCTAGCAAGGTAAGAGCGGCAAATGAGGAGGCCGTTGCAAGCAGTCCAACAGATTGACACCCGGGGGTGTGGGCAGAAGGCAAAACGTGTCTATCAGAGGAGCCGGCATCTCCCCGAGAGACTGTGAACGGAAAGTGATTCCGGAAGCAGCATCTCCCCCGCGGCGCTCCTGGTTAGATGAAGCCGGCTAGGGTTTTGGGACTTTTTGCGGTTGTCGGGGTGCTCGATGAGGCCGAGCCAGTGCTTGGAGACACACTTGGCAGGGACGCGCGAGAAGATCTCCACCAGGAGTGTCGTCGTATAAGCTCTCGGCCCCTGCCACTGGAGGAGAGGAGGAGGACCTGCACACACAAGATGGAGAAGTTAGGGTCTCGCTGAAGAGGAAAGACGAGATTCCCTGGTGCTTCGTGTACCGAGTCATGGGAGGTGCCGCCTTCCTCTGACTGATAGAGCGATTCGCCGGGGTGGACATGACGACGTATAAGCGACGACGGAATAAGCGGCGACGGCGGCACCGTCGAGCGTTAGGGATGGAATTAGAAACCTACAGAATTTTTAATTCTTTCTGATGATGATATACAAGAACTGTTGTATTATATATAACCTATTCGGAACTAGGACTCTTAATTTTGGGCGCCGCTGGCGATTGGGCCGTCAAAATATGAAGGAGCCGCTAACTTAGTCTGATTTAGTCGGTCCAATCCAATGATTTGATCGTCGCAGACTCAAGAAACTCATATTTTGGTCGGCCGGTCCAATTACCGGTTTATTTACTTCATTCATAGATTTGAAAAATATATAAAAATATTTAAAACAATTTTAAAATGGAGAAGAATATATGGAAAATAAAGAAGGTTAACCTTCAAGCCATAAAATGTTGGGGAACGCTTACTATCAACTAGCGGATCACAGCGCCGCGTCCGCCACCTTCCCTGGATAACACTTGTCAAGTGAGAGCCTACATATCATCCTTCTGCAACAGGCGCTATGCTTCTGAAACATATGTGGTGTTGCAATGGTCAACGACAGGTTTTATGTTTTACAACAAAACCTTTCGCGAAAATTTTCTGCAACAAGACCTCAGTTGATTTTTTTTTTTTGCAACAAACCTCAGTTGCAAAAAAAACAGTTGCAAAAAAATTCTGCAACAAGACCTGTGTTGCGAAAATAATTCTCCAAGACCTGTGTTGCGAAAATATCTGCAACAGGACCCTGTGTTGCAATGGTGTAGGCGCGCTCGTCGGTCGATGGGGCAGATCTAACGGCCTGATCGCGCTGATCTTTTAAAAAGATCAGTCGGCGATACGTAGCCGCCCCTAAAATGTTTACATGTATTAAAAAAATTCACCTCGTATTTTATTTTTTTTGTCACCTATATAAAAAGTGTTTACCATGTATTGTAAAAGTGTTTAGGAAGTATTTACAAATGTTCATCGCATATTTGTAAAACGACTTCACTAACTGGCGACTATTATGTTTTTAGTGATGGATAGAACGCTTCTTCCTCTTCTCCGCACATCACATGAATGCATGTATACAATAGAGACAAAAAAATAATGTCATCCTAGATTCTCCTCATTTCAAAATTGAAAATAATTTATAGCTTATTAACTGTTGGTCCGATTCAAATCCATTTTCATCATTAAATCTATCACGACGAGGCCTTCAACTTCTCATATATCTGGAACGGATAGGGGTTGGGGGGGGGGGGGGGGGGGGGGGGGCAATGTTCCAGGCGTGTCTGCCACGTCGGTCCAAATAGACCGAACCACACTAAATTGACCAAGTCCACAAATCCACCGCCCTTCTTCCGCGTTCGTCTTCATTTCCCACGCCAGAGCCATCGCTCCTCTATCCTTGCTCCTCCATCCCGAAGCTGCCCCCATCCGCCGCCCTAGATGTCCTCACCGGTGCCCCGTCCCCCATTGCCGGCACAGATGATGCTTCGCGGAGTTCTGTGGGGGTGAGCTGCAAGGCGAGAACGTCGCCCGAAGGGAGCGGGGCGCCCGTTAGCGCAGCAGGAAGCGGTGACGAAGGAAGTTGTGGCCAAGGAGGTGGTAGACACTGACGTTGATGTGTCCCCTCCTCTGCGCCCACTCCCCCAAACACGGACCGCCCTGTCACCGACAAGGAACCATCATCCACCCCGCCCACGACCAACGACGATCCTATGCCCGAATGCGGGATTCCGGACGGCTGGACGCAACCGGATGCGCCAGAGACGTGTCCACTCGCTGCAACTCCAACTGACGCGGACAGTAAGGACAGCGCCGGCGCGGCGTCTACCCCAAGTCCTGTTTATGAAATGTGGCAGCAGACACGATACATTATTTGCTCCATGTTGTATCACTTCACTGGAGTTTGTGTTTCAAATGTAAATATTTTCTCTATAAGATGATCAAAATTGCGAATTTTGATTTATATATATAAAAAAAACTATAGACACTACATTATGGAGCGGAGGGAGTGATACATACTGTACTGCATTAAAAAAGATGAGAATAGTAATTGGCTCCTGATCCAGAACCTCAGTATAGCAGCCAATCCTGCGTTGCAGGCACTACTATATGAATTACCAGAGAATCTGCTGAAACAATTCTGGGCAGATTAGGAGTGCCATTGTTCTTTTAATGCCATTCTCTACTCCAAACAGGCCAGAACAAATTACGAGTAGCATTTAGGATGAAATAAAGTGACAACGTTTCATGCAAAGTGTTTTACCATCAACAAAACAAATACCTAGCAGTACGTTAATTTGCAAGGTATATATTTTCGTTGCTACTAAACGGGCCTAAGGGGACTAGAATCCACAACGTAACAATCTAATTCACACGTGGACCATGCGCTCATGCCATCCTCTTTTCTGTGAATGTTAGTCCAAATACATACATCAACATATTTTCTTGGTTTCTAATCTTCAAAACCTTTTATCTTTCAGTGTTAGAGCCACTCACTAGTAGAAAACGGCCCATTTATCCCCGTTCCAGAGGCCCATTAGCCTGATTCTGGAACCGGACTAAAGGGTCGGGACTAAAGCCCAAAACCTTTAGTCCCGGTTCGCTTACAATTGGGACAGAGGGGGTTCCACGTGGCCGCTGCGGGGAGCCCAGGCAGGAGGACCTTTAGTCCCGGTTGGTAACACCAACCGGGACCAAAAGGCATCCACGCGTCAGCATTTGGCAGGAGCTAGGTTTTTGTTTTTTTTTTGAAGGGGGGGGGGTAGGGGGTTTGGAGGGTTATTTAGGGGTTTTCAATTGTGTTGCTAGCTACTAATGAGAGAATTGTCCTCTCTTCTCCATGCGTGTTCGACGCTAGCTACTATCGTATGAGAGATCTCGACAACGCTGGCTAGTAAGTAGATGAAGGAACCATTAATTACCAAGATCGTCATGAACATAACAGGAGAAGTGATCGACCTCTCTTTCTCCGAGAGATTGGTCGAACAACAAGTTTTGTATGTCTATACGACCTCTAGCTACATATATCAATATAAGATCTCTTACGTACAATCCCTAACATCTAATGTCAAATTCCACATGGTATTCTCTGGCTTTATTTATGACGTGGTCAAGAAAGAATCCCGCCAATTCCTCTTGAATTGCTCGTATGCGATCATGAGGTAGGAGTTCATCCCTCATCTGCCACAACTAATTAGAAGGGGGTCAATACATATATATGAATGAAACTCAACACAATGATGGTAATAAAATAAATTATGATATTTATTGCTTACGCACTTCATATTGTTTTTCAGAGTAGCCCCGCTTAGAGGTCGTCGCGTTGTAGATGAATCTCGCAAACGTAGTATCCACAAAATCATTCTCGGCTTCCTGCCACAAGCACTTTACGAAAATAGAGTTCAATCAATTGATAATCAAGCATTATAGATGATATTGATGAAACTAGAATCAATGGGAGATGTGCGGAACTAGCTAGTATTACTTACTTTTGGGTGTGTAAATCGCGCTCCCTCGCAGTGCCAGAACAATTCCGGTGAATTCTTTCCAAACCCTGCCAGACAAAGAAAATAATTACTTGATATCAGGAATAACAAAGTTGCCGATATGATGCGATAATGATCGATTGAACTTACTTCTGGAGCATTTCAGTCATGTCCGCATACTCCTGGGGATCTTTTCGTCTCGAGTCTAAGACGGTTTATTACTCCCCGCTAAGCTTAATCTCTAGCAGAATAAAGTGGAACCTTGGCACGCATGCATAACTCACAATTACATTACTATAACCTCGAGTAATAAGGGAAACCAAATATGCACAAGACAGTAACACTCACTTGAAGTTGTAGGAAGAAGTATTTTCTCTTTGTTTTGATTTTTAAGCAACGATTGTAGCAAGTTGTCCTCGGTTTCTGTGACATTCTTTTGAACCGTCCATTCATGTATGATATTTGGGTTAATGAACCCAATGTCATAGATTTATGCTTTTCTGGCATTCGATGATCTTCAATCTATATAATATAGTGAGTATATTTATATACTGCAATGAAGAGCTGAACTATATATAGAACTTATTACAAGAGTAGTACTTACAGATAGTAGCAAGTCACGAGTGTTTTGTCGAGGGCCTTTTGATTGTATACTGGAATAACTCGTCAAATCCACAGACAAGTGATCCATTCCAACGAGGTCGTGCTCCTCTTTAATTTTCAGCAACAAGTATCCTTCCCAGACTCGCTGCAGGTTTTTCATGTACCATTCATGGAATCTTCGCACATCATCGTTGTTAGAGGAGGGTGATGATCAGGTTTGACAAGAGGCTGCCCGTACTGGTATCTGAATTCGTCCAACTCCATTATTTCAAACTCTACATCATCGTCAGTAATCAGCAATTGTACGGGGCACCATCCCAGGCTGATTAGCGACACTATCGCTAGACACCTTGAGCGGGGGGCACGATTGGTTTGCCTGTTCGCCGAGCTGGGGAATTTTTTTCCCACTTCTTCGTTCTGCTAACCTTGCATCACTGCAAGTACTTCCCGACCGCTCCGCTTCCTTATAGTCCTTTCAATAATGCGCTCATAGTTGGATTGCAGCGGAGGCGGTGGTGGTCGCTTCAGGGCATCAATAGTGCGCTTCTCTTCATCGGATCTATCGTCTCCTTCGGAGGTGGAGGTTTCTTTGCAAAAAAGTCCCTCACTTGGCACACAGATGTCCTCGTTTTCCTTCTCGGTCCTCTCATATGCTAACTTTTCCGACCTTGAGGAATGGACCGTATCTGAATGTCTCCCCCTCTGCTTGTAGTGCTAGCCGCCGGAGCGGCGGCGTCTCTCTTCCGTCGTTGCTTACGAGGTGGAGAAGAGGCGGAGTGCTCCGACGCCGGAGGAGCCGAGCGGCGCGTCTGTCTTCATTCCACCGTTGCTGACGAGGCGGAGGAGGAGGCGGACTGCTCCGACGCGCCGGAGAGGTGAAGGAGGAGGCGGAGTGCCCTCACAGGGCGCGGGGGGAGCGGAGGCGACGGAACAGCGAGAGGGAGGCCATCATCGCGGAGAAGGAGGGGAGGAGGCGTCTAGTTTTGGAAGCTTGATGTACTCCTTCCTCCATAGACATGTACTCCTCAAGCATAAAGCAGTTGATTCTCCCCTTCACCTGGAGGGTGGTCAAGCTCGAGCTCCTCAAATCCCTCCATTATTTCATCCACCGTCACAACAACAATCCATGTGGAATCGACGGCAGTGAAAAGTTCCGTCGGGTTGAGGAGGTGCAACAGACCCCGACAGCCCGCCTTCAAGTGAGGTTCTGCCATTTCGTCATAAGCTGGCAAAGTTGAGCCTCGTGATAGTATCCACGGGGTAGCGAGGAGCCGTGAAATCAGGCTGAACACTCCATGGAAGACACGCTCTCTCTCGCTGAGATGGCGGGGTAGCTTCGTGCCGCTGAATGGTTGGCCGCAGCGCTGCAAGTTCCCTAGCTTTACTAGTCTTGCATTGAGCTTCTGCATTTTGCTCAGCTCGCTTTCCTCTTTCTCTCTCCCGGCTTCTGTAACCACTGCTCCCGGCAAACCCAACCACCCACGGAACGAGCCTGTTGTGCCTCGTGTTCGTCCAGGGTGCTCAGATTCCCAGCCTCAGTCATCCTCTTCCTTCTCTCTGTCGGGAATGAACGTCCCTTGCTGTGCTGCGCTGATAATTTGCTGAAGCTTCTTGATGGGTATTGCAAGTGTGCTCGTCCGTCCAACGGCACTCCCCTATTTCTGGTCCAAAGTTCCCCCAACCCCGAAGAACCAAGTCCTTGAACGGTCTGGCCAGTTCATTTCACTGGTTGGACCCCTTTAGCAAGCAGGTCTTGCTCACTTTGTCCCACAAACGGTCGGGCTTTGTGGTAGCCACCTGACCCCGTGTGATGGTGATACTTCTTCTTTGCAGCATTTTTCTTGTTTGCTCTGACATTTTCTTACCCTTCTCCGATGTCTTGTAGCCCACAAATGCGGGCCAGTGATCTCTTATTTCTCATATTGGCCGGTGAATTGTGGAGTCTTTCCTTTGTCGACAAACTTTGTGTTCAACTCTTTCTTCCACCTCCTGAATAGATTTGCCATCTTCTTAGATCACAACCTTGACCTTTGGCTCTATACAGGTGTATTCGATCCTCCTCTGGCGGTAGGGTGAAATTTGCCTTCAGCGAGGTCCAAAGATCATCTTTCTGTCTATCGGTGACATAAGAAACTTCAGGGTCGTCCTTAGCCGGCTTATTCCATTTCTGGATGCTGATTAGGATGATGTCCCTAACATAGCTCCGCACTGAGCAACAAATGCGTCCTTGGTCCGTCTTGGGTTCAACGGTAGGCAATCGCCGCGATTGCTGTGATCGTGAACTTTCATCCTGCGCAACCTTTTTCTTCGGGCCTCGTCTCGTTACCGAAGTTTGGCTCGATCCGGAGGGCTATAAAAGAAGAAGAAGCGTTAATATATGTACATACCAAAACAATTAATGCATCAATTAGTCAGCACAGGCTTAATTAATATATATACCTCTCGACGGACTTTGCACAGCTCCCCCCTCCGTTCGTCACCAGAGCCGTCATCATGGTCTCCTTCCTCCGGCATTCGTTCACCGGAGCCGTCATGATCATTCCTTCCTCCTCCTCCATTGTTTGATCACCGGAGCCGTCATCCTCTCCTTCCAGCATCGGTGTCATTGAGAAACGCAAGACATCACGTCCGTCGCGGATTATGTCCCCCAACAACTCTTCTTGTTCTAAGTCTCTTTGATCCATAGTTTCTGCAAATATTACAACATGCCAATTAATATACAAACATAGAGATGGATATATTAGTGGCAACATAGACCTAGCTAGCTAATCACAACAAGGAATCATATTAGTGGCCTCAGCCGTTCTACGGTTTGGGGTGGCCTCGACAACGCTTCTAGGGTTTGGGGTGGCCTCGACAACGCTTCTAGGGTTTGGGATGGCCTCGACACACGCTCTTTTAACTTGGTAAATTTGGGTGTCCTCGATGCTTCTAGGGTTGTGGGTGGCCTCGACACGCTTCTAGGGTTTGGGGGTGGCCTCGATGCTTCTAGGGTTTTGATCGGGCGAGAGGGGTTGATCGACTTCCCCCCTCATGTTGAAGAGTTACCGGAGTTTTCTATGAACAAAAAAAATACTACCTATCACATGACATGTCCGGCGACCGGACCGACCGCCTCTGTCATAATGTCCGACGTCCGGACCGCCTCTCTCATGAATGTCAAACAAGGAATTATATTAACTTTAAGGGATTTAACAAAATGGCGCCATTCTGGATGTCCAGAAAATGGCCCATATTTTCCTGATCTCATCTACCCTTCTATATGTCACGTTGTCTAGTTGTCAAAGATTCAAGAAAATCATGGCTTCATCATTAGCCGGAAGTAACAGGCGCATGATGGTACGAAGCTCTCCAAAGTTGTTTTGGAACGGAGTCCCGGTAAGATAATTCGCTTTTTGGTACGAAGTTCAGCAAGAGCCTTCCGAATATCGCTATTTGGAAGGCCTTTGCTGAACTTCGTACCAAAAAGCGAATTATCCTATCAGGACTCCTTTCCAAAACATTTTGGAAATTTTTGTACCATCATGCGCCTGTTACTTCCGGCTAATTATGAAACCATGGATTCTTCAATACTTTGACACAAAGAACGTGCCATATAGAAGAGTAATGAGATAGGAAAAATATGGATCAACTTAATTATGCACATCCAATGGGGGCATTCTTGATAAATCTCTATTAATGGGGGCATTCTGGATAAATCCCTTATTAAATATTGCATATGTCAAAATTCTAACTTTGACATATGATCAAACTTTGACATATGATCAAATGTTGCATATGTCAAAATTCAAACTTTGACATATGATCAACTTTGATATACGATCAAATCTCGCATATGTCAAAATTCAAACTTGACATATGATCAAACTTTGACATATGATCAAAATTATTGCATCTAGTTACATTGGATCAAATGTTGCATCGTGAAATATGCAACATTCAAAACTTTTTTCAATATGACAAACTTTAATACATTCAATATCTACAACAGAAAAAATTGACCAAGTTTTCATATATCATCATATCATCATCATCATCATCTAGTACAAAAATTGACCAAGTTTTCATATATCATCATATCATCATCATCTACTACAAAAAAAATTCTAACTTTTGCATATTCTTTGCATATAACATAATACATCATTTTCTTTTTTTCTTAATGTAACTTTTGCATATTGAACATACATACACAATTTTTTTTTCTAAAAATGCACATATATATGAACATATACATCAATTGACAAAAACTTTCTATGAACACAAAACTTTCCATGAACAAAAAAAATCATCATATACACTACATATATATACACATACATATATATCATATACACTACATTTATGAAACAAAATTCTATGAACAAAAAAAAATGAAAAAACAGGACATATCATCATATTACACATACATATCATCTATACACTACATATAATCTATGAACAAAAACAATCATCATATAAAAAAAAACAAAACAGAGAGGAGGAGGCCGGCAGACCGAACGGGCGAGGAGAGCTGCGGCGTGGTCGGGGAAGCCGGGGGCGCGGGGTGGCGTCGGGGCAGGGCACGGGCGGCCGGCGTCGAGCAGGGAGCACGAGGCGGCCGGCGTAACGTCGAGGCAGGGGGCACGGGCCGGGCGGCGCGTCGGGGCAGGGCAGGGGCGCGGGCGACGGCGACAAGGAGCGGGCGAAGACGGCGTCGAGGACGGGCGGCGACGGCGACCACGCGGCGATGGCCGAGGAGCAGGGGCAGCCTCGGCGTTCAGAGAAGAATTGGCGGGGTGGGGGGAAATTTCTCTAAGTGTAGGGTTATATACCCACACCTTTGGTCCCGGTTTGTGGCACGAACCGGGCCAATGCCACCCTTTGGTCCCGGTTCGTGCCACCAACCGGGACCAAAGGTCTCTTTTCGTCAGCCCAAAGGCCGGGAACAGAGTGCTTTGGTCCCAGTTGGTGGCACGAACCGGACCAAAGGGGGCATTGGTCCCGTTGGTGCCACGAACCGGGACCAAAGGGTGCATTGGTCCCGGTTGGTGCCACCAACCGGGACCAATGGGCTTGCACAGCGGCGTGGTGGGAGTTTAGTCCCACCTCGCTAGTTGAGAGAGTGGCGCACCTGTTTAAAAGGCGCGGTGCGCCTGAGCCTTCGAGCTCGTCTCTAAGCAGGCTTACGGGCCTAACCTCTCTGTATATGCCAGTGGGCCTACTAGGCCTTCTGTGGGCCTGAATCCGGGCCAACCTGGCTGTTTTGTTTCTAGTCGTATTCAGGCCGTGGTGGCCCAGTACGGCATTTTTTTTTCAATTTTTTGTTTTGTTTTTTGCATTATTTATTTTCCTTTTTTTTGCTATATTTTTTTAATTCTTTTTCCTCTTAGGTCACAAAAATTATAAACTTTCTGTTAGTGCCATTAGTTTTCAAATTTGAATAGTTTAAATTTGAATTCTTGGAAATTTGTGTGAATCACTAGTTTGTGAATAACTTTACTATAAAAATAGATTTTTGAGTGATTCTTTTTCCTGCTATTTAATATTACTATTTTTATCATTATATTCAAAAACATATTTTGTTATTTTAGTTTCTAACAAAAAAATTCTTTATGATAATTCTTTTTGCTATTAAAGTTTCTAACAAAAAAAATTCTTTATGATAATTCTTTTTGTTATTAATGTTTTGAACAAAAAATACTTTGATAATTTTAGTTGCATACATTTTTTATAATTTTAGTTTCAAAAATACTAGAAGTTTATAAATGTTTTTAGTTGATTCCTTTTGCTATTAGAGTTTTTATAAAAGCTTTTTAGTTGATTCTTTTTGTTATTGAAAAAATATTATAGTTTTTGTTTTAGTTGATCATAACAAGAATATTTTAAATTGATTTTTTTAGTTGATTCCTTTTTCTATTAGAGTTTCATAAAAGTTTTCTAGTTCATTCTTTTTGCTATTAGTTCATTCTTTGAGCTAAATGACCCTGAAATTGAAAAGCACTTCAAATGAACTGTGAAAAGATTGAAAGTTGGCATGGTATCATCATTTCACCCACATAGAATGTGCTAAAAAGTTGAGAGGGTTATGGCAAAAACTGGATGCACTTCATGTACAAAATGGACAATCTCTTTCGAAGTATCAGGTTTCGGACGAAAACTCATCTGTTACAAAGGGATTTTATTTTTTGAACTTATTTGAACTCCAGACTTTTTGTGTATGCAAAATGCATCATTCAAAGCCACATCATCATTTTCAACCCTTTCTGACTTCATTTAGATTTTTTCATGCATTTACTATTTTTTTGAGCTAAATGACCCTGAAATTGAAAAGCTTCAAATGAACTGTGAAAAGGTTGAAAGTTGGCATGGCATCATCATTTCACCCACATAGCATGTGCTAAAAATTTGAGACGGTTATGGCAAAAACTGGATGCACTTCGTGTACAATATGGACAATCTCTTTCGAAGTATCAGGGTTTCGGACGAAAACTCATCTGTTACAAAGGGATTTCATTTTTTTGAACTTATTTGAACTCCAGACTTTTTATGTGTTCAAAATGCACCATTCAAAGCCACATCATCAATTTTCAACCCTTTCTGACTTCATTTGGTATTTTTCATGCATTTACTGATTTTTTTGAGCTAAATGGCCCTGAAATTGAAAAGCACTTCAAATGAACTGTGAAAAGGTTGAAAGTTGGCATGGTATCATAATTTCACCCACATAGAATGTGCTAAAAAATTTCAGAGGGTTATGGCAAAAACTGATGCACTTCGTGTACAAAATGGACAATCTCTTTCGAAGTATCAGGGTTTTGGACGAAAACTCATCTGTTACAAAGGGATTTCATTTTTTTGAACTTATTTGAAGTCCAGACTTTTTGTGTGTTCAAAACGCACCATTCAAAGCCACATCATCAATTTTCAACCCTTTCTGACTTCATTTGGTATTTTTCATGCATTTACTGATTTTCTTGAGCTAAATGACCCTGAAATTGAAAAGCACTTCAATTGAACTGTGAAAAGGTTGAAAGTTGGCATGGTATCATCATTTCACCCACATAGCATGTTCTAAAAAGTTGAGAGGGTTACGGCAAAAACTGGATGCACTTCATGTACAAAACGGACAATCTCTTTCGAAGTATCAGGGTTTCGGATGGAAACTCATCTGTTACAAAAGGCATTTCATTTCTTCACATGTAACTGCAGTGATATTCTAGATCAAAGGCATCATCATAATAGTTGTGGAGAGAAAGTCTTCACTTTTTCTTGGCTTGTGTCCTTTGCTTATTGCACCGTAACCATGGATAATCTTCATCGTTTTACAGGGTGCTTGGGTCAGCCTTGACTTTGAAGGGAGGAATTTCATGAAACTTTTCATAATCTTCAAACATGTCTGTCTTGCCCTCCAATCCCACGATGTCTCTTTTTCCTGAAAGAACTATGTGGCGCTTTGGCTCATCGTATGATGTATTCGCTTCCTTATCTTTTCTTTTTCTCGGTTTGGTAGACATGTCCTTCACATAGAAAACCTGCGCCACATCATTGGCTAGGACGAATGGTTCGTCTGTGTACCCAAGATTGTTCAGATCCAATGTTGTCATTCCGTACTGTGGGTCTACCTGTACCCCGCCTCCTGACATATTGACCCATTTGCACTTAAACAAAGGGACCTTAAAATCATGTCCGTAGTCTAGTTCCCATATGTCCACTATGTAACCATAATATGTGTCCTTTCCACTCTTGGTTGCTGCATCAAAGCGGACACCGCTGTTTTGGTTGGTGCTCTTTTGATCTTGGGCGATCGTGTAAAATGTATTCCCATTTATCTCGTATCCTTTGTAAGTCAATACAGTCGAAGATGGTCCCCTGGACAACGAGTACAGCTCATCAGAAATAGTGTTGTCACCTCTGAGACGTGTTTCCAACCAACTGCCGAAAGTCCTGATGTGTTCACATGTAATCCAGTCGTCACACTGCTCTGGGTGTTTGGAGCGCAGAATGTTCTTGTGTTCATCGACATACGAGGTCACCAAGGTAGAGTTCTATAGAACTGTGTAATGTGCTTGAGAGCAAGAATGCCCGTCGCTGCATATTATTGAGTTCCCTCCTAGCGTGCCTTTTCCAGTTTGTCTCCCCTCATACCACGATTGAGGGAGACCAATCTTCTTAAGGTCAGGAATGAAGTCAACACAAAACCCAATGACCTCCTCTGTTTGATGGCCCGTGGAGATGCTTCCTTCTAGCCTAGCACGGTTACGAACATATTTCTTTAAGACTCCCATGAACCTCTCAAAGGGGAACATATTGTGTAGAAATACAGGGCCCCGAATGGCAATCTCGTCGACTAGATGAACTAGGACGTGCGTCATGATATTGAAGAAGGATGGTGGGAACACCAGCTCGAAACTGACAAGATATTGCGCCAAATCACTCCTTAACCTTGGTAGGATTTCTGGATCGATCACCTTTTCAGAGATTGCATTGAGGAATGCACATAGCTTCACAATGGCTTGTCGAACGTTTTCCGGTAGAAGCCCCCTCAATGCAACTGGAAGCAGTTGCATCATAATCACGTGGCAGTCATGAGACTTTAGGTTCTGGAACTTTTTCTCTGGGATATTTATTATTCCCTTTATATTGGACGAGAAGCCAGACGGGACCTTCATACTGAGCAGGCATTCAAAAAAGATTTCCTTCTCTTCTTTGGTAAGAGCGTAGCTGGCAGGACCTTCATACAGCTTTGGAGGCATGCCGTCTTTTTCGTGCACACGTTGCTGGTCCTCCCGTGCCTCCGGTGTATCTTTTGTCTTCCCATACACGCCCAAGAAGCCAAGCAGGTTCACGCAAAGATTCTTCGTCACGTGCATCACGTCGATTGCAGAGCGGACCTCTAGGTTTTTCCAATAGGGTAGGTCCCAAAATATAGATTTCTTCTTCAACATGGGTGTGCGTCCCTCAGCGTCATTCGGAATAGATAGTCCGCCGGGACCCTTTCCAAAGTCTACTTGTAAATCATTGACCATAGCATGTATGTGATCACCAGTAAGGACGGCGGGCTTCCTTCGGTGATCTGCCTCGCCTTTGAAATGCCTGCCTTTCTTTCGACATTGATGGTTGGTCGGAAGAAATCGACGATGACCCGGGTACACATTCTTCCTGCATTTGTCCAAATATATATACTTTCGGTGTCATCTAAACAGTGCGTGCATGCGTGGTATCCCTTGTTTGTCTGTCCTGAAAGATTACTGAGAGCAGGCCAATCATTGATGGTTACAAACAACAACGCATGTAGGTCAAATTCCTGCTGGTCTTGCTCATCCCACACACGTACACCTTTTCCATTCCACAGCTGTAAAAGTTCTTCAACTAATGACCTTAGGTACACATCAATGTCGTTGCCGGGTTGCTTAGGGCCTTGGATGAGAACTAGCATCATAATGAACTTCCGCTTCATGCACATCCAAGGAGGAAGGTTATAGATACATAGAGTCATGGGCCAGGTGCTATGATTGCTGCTCTGCTCCCCCAAAGGATTAATGCCATCCGCGCTTAAACCAAACCATATGTTCCTTGCGTCACCTGCAAAGTCCCCCCACTTTCTCTCGATTTTTCTCCACTGCTACCCGTCAACGGGTGCTCTCAACTTCCCGTCTTTCTTACGATCCTCTTTGTGCCATCACATCAACTTGGCATGCTCATTGTTTCTGAACAGACGTTTCAACCGTGGTATTATAGGAGCATACCACATCACCTTGACAGGAACCCTCTTCCTGGGGCGCTCGCCGTCAACATCACCAGGGTCATCTCGTCTGATCTTATACCGCAATTTACCGCATACCGGGCATGCGTTCAAATCCTCGTACGCACCGTGGTAGAGAATGCAGTCATTAGGGCATGCATGTATCTTCTGCACCTCCAATCCTAGAGGGCATAGAACCTTCTTTGCTCCGTACGTACTGTCGGGCAATTCGTTATCCTTTGGAAGTTTCTTCTTCAATATTTTTAGTAGCTTCTCAAATCCGTTGTCAGATACACCATTGTCTGCCTTCCACTGCAGCAATTCCAGTGTGGTACCGAGCTTTGTGTTGCCATCTTCGCAATTTGGGTACAACCCTTTTTTGTGATCCTCTAACATGCGATCGAACTTCAACTTCTCCTTTTCACTTTCGCATTGTCTCTTTGCATCAACAATGACCCGACGAAGATCATCATCAGGCACATCGTCTGGTTCCTCTTAATCTGCAGCTTTCCCCGTTGCAGCATCACCGTATTCAGGGGGCACATAGCTGTCATCATCCTCTTCTTCTTCGCTGTCTTCCATCATAACCCCTCTTTCTTCGTGCTTGGTCCAAACATTATAGTGTGGCATGAAACCCTTCTCAAGCAGGTGGATGTGAAGGGTTTTCGAGTCAGAGTAAGACTTCGTATTCCCATAGATAGGGCATGGACAGCACATAAAACCATTCTGCTTGTTTGCCTCAGCCACTTCGAGAAAATTATGCACGCCCTTAATGTACTCGGAGGTGCGTCTGTTACCATACATCCATTGTCGGTTCATCTGCGTGCATTATATATAATTAAGTGTGTCAAAAACCATTACAGAACATCATGAATACATAAGTGACCAAATTAGTAGAAGTTCATCATCACATTAAAACCAAAGTACAGTAGTGATCAAATGTTATTACTGAAAAAATAAATACATAAAGCTCATACATAGTTCTCATTGAACAACATATAGCTCTCTAGAGCATCTAATTAAACCATTTCAATGCAACAACAAATGCGATCATAATCGCAACTAAGGTAACAATTGATCCAACGGCATATTGATACCAAGCCTCAGTATGAATGGCATATTTTTTAATCTTTCTAATCTTCAAGCGCATTTTATCCATCTTGATCTTGTGATCATCGACGATATCCGCAACATGCAACTCCAATGCCATCTTCTCCTCCTCAATTCTTTTCAATTTTTTCTTCAAGTATTCGTTTTCTTTTTCAACTAAATTTAACCTCTCAACAAGAGGGTCGGTTGGAATTTCTGGTTCACATACCTCCTAGATAAAACATCTATGTCACGTTGGTCGGCATAATTGTCATAAACACTAAATGAAACAAATAGTTATAAAAGATAATATATACCACATCCGAATCATAGACAGGACGAGGGCCGACGGGGGCAGATACCAAAACCATCGCACTATATAATAACAAACAATAATAAAAGTAAGAAAATTATACAAGTATCAATTTAAATCTTACAAGCAAGAATTTTTTTCTTTTAGAAAGAAGATAAGAACAGGAGGCTCACCACGGTGGTGCCGGCGAGGAGATCGGCGCGGACGATCGACGGCGGTGAGGACGGAGACGGGACAGGACGGACCGCCAAACCTAGACAAATCTTGAGGAAAATGGAGTTTGGACAAGGAGCTTCGAGAGGAGAAAGCTTAAGTGTGGCTCGGGCATTTCATCGAACACCTCATGTGCATAGAAGGTGAGCTAGAGCACCACAAAGCTCTCCCACGGCCGGTCAAAAAAAACAGAGCAGTATATAGGCCTCTCTTTAGTCCCGGTTGGTGGCTGGAACCGGGACCAAATGACCACATTTGGTCCCGATTCCAGCCACCAACCGGGACTAAAGATTGTGGGCCAGGAGCGAGGCCCATTGGTCCCGGTTCGTGTCTGGAACCGGGACCAAAGGGGTCAAACGAACCGGAACCAAAGGCCCCCGAGGCCCGGCCAGTGCCCTGGCGTCACGAACTGGGACTGATGCCCCCTTTGGTCCCGATTCGTAGGTGAACCGGGATTAATGCCTTTTCAGGCCTGGACCAAAGCCCTGTTTTCTACTAGTGACTTGTTATAACCAGAACGAAGAGATGGCTTCACCGTTGTGGCAAGTGCGATGAACTTTGACGACAGAGCCACTTGTTATTTCAGTGTTAGAGAACCTCAAAAATCAACATCAGATGTGTAAAGTTGCATTCGACTAGTGGAGTGCCTGCGCAGTTTTCTACTGTGGATTTTTTTCAACCAAGTGCTACGTTACAGGTACTGTACACATAACGACAAGCAAGTCAGCATGTAAAGTGCACGACGCAAGCTACCTGAGAAACCCTACAGCACAAAGAGGATGTCTTTCGAGTCCTTTGAAGCAATGTTGTGTTCAAAAACTGAAGTATCATAACAAAGGAATGGATTTTTCATCCAAGCACTGATGCACAGCTTCAGGATTTTCAGCTAGCGCCATTTCCTATTTAATCAAGCATCAAAAGAAGTGAGAATGCAATCATCCAAAGTGTTTGTCCATAAAAAAAACAAATGTCTAGCATTAATGAAAATATGACCTCACACATTATACCATTAGCAGACGATCGAGGCAATCATTTACTAGGTCTCTGTCAATAAGATGCATATATACTTGGCTAAACTGCAGATTGAAGATACTCACTGATAATAACTTACCATGTCTTTTACAACAAGATCTTAGCATTTTCCCCTTCAACACTAATACGCAAGCTAATCTCAGAGGAATCAGACACGTTGCCTCATTATTACTGAACCAGCATTGCTCCAAATTCAAAAGGATCGATGTATACAGCAGTCAATGAAAATCTAGAACAAAATTGAAGCAGAAATGCCAAGCCTGGCGCTCCATTGCACGAACAATTGACTACTATTGAAGATCCACTTCTTAGAAAGCACCAGAGGCTCCTATTAATTTCACAAGTGCCATGATTGTAACGCCGCATAGAATGGTACATATGGCAGGTACGGTGGGTTCCCATATTCAAGATTGGAGACCACTTTTACTTGTCGATAATCCATATCATACCACATCAATTTGGCTTCCGATCCCCCTGTCAAGAAGATCAAGTCACAGTTGGGATGAATCGCCATCCAAGAGTGACCAATAAAAACTGTCCCTCCACATATGTGTGAAAATTAATAGATTACTCCAATGTCATCTCGGGAATCCGCGAGTTGAGTGCCAAAACATATATCAAGTGAATCAATATAATATCCCATTGTCACCACGGGTATTCATATGCAAGACATATATCAAGTGCTTTCAAATCCATAAAAATATTCAATCCGATAAAACAAAATCTTAAAAGGAAAACTCAATTCATCACAACAAGATAGAGAGGGAGAAACATCATATGATCCAACTATATTAACAAAGCCCGCGATACATTAAGATCGTGCCATCAAGAACACGAGGGAGAGAGAGATTAAACACATAGCTACTGGTATAAACCCTCAGCCCCGAGGGTGGACTACTCCCTCCTCATCATGGTGGCCGCCGGGATGATGAAGATGGCCACCGGTGATGATTTTCCCCTCCGGCAGGGTGCCGAAACGGGGTCTAGATTGGTTTTACATGGCTACAGAGGCTTGCAGCGGCGGAACTTCTAATCTAGGGTTATTTCTGATGGTTTCTCTATTTATAGGATTTTTCAGCGTTGGAATCACGCGAAGATGGGCCTCGAGGTGAGCACAACACACCTGGACGCGCCTGGGCCTCCTGACATGCCCAGGTGTCTTGTGCTCACCTCCTTCACCTTTTGGTCCTCCCACGAAGCTTCTAGTGCTTCTTTTATTTCAAAAAAATTCGTCAAAAAGTTTCGTTGCATTTGGAGAATTTTTATTTCTGCACAAAAAACAACACCACAGTAGTTCTGCTGAAAACAGCGTCAGTTCGGGTTAGTTCCATCCAAATCATACCAAAACCATATAAAATTGTTGTAAACATGGCATGAATACTTCATAAATTATAGATACGTTGGAGACGTATCAGCGCTCCGGGGCTCCGGCGGGCTCGGGGTCATCGTGGCGGCGGCTTCGGCGAGACCTAGGCGGCAAAAATATGTCAAACAGTTGGGCAATGGCACGGAACAAATTTGACAAAGAAAAGAGGGCTAGGGGGTTCCACCGACGACGGAAACAACGGCGGAGAGCTTCAGCTCTGGCGAGGTCCGAACGGATAGCGCGGCGGCTATGGGCGGCGTGGGGGCAAGCGAGTTGGCAGAGATGAGAGAGGGGTCCCAGGGGCTTTTATAGGCGTGGAGTGGAGGCTCGGGAAGCTGCGGGTAAGTCTCATCTACTGGGCTTCGTCGGCGGTTGCGGGCGGCCGCGCTCGCGGCTTGTCCCATGCGGCGCGGTGGGAGGTTGGGGGCGACCTGACGGGTGGGTCCTGCTTGGCAGAGGCAGCGGCCGGAGGCGAGCGAGGTGAGAGGCGGGACGGTCGACCGGCGCCAAAGGGATCGGGCGCGGGCAGGCCTGGGCCGAAGTGTCCGACTGGGCCGGTGGCTGTGTGCTCCTGGGCCAAACCAGGTTTCGGCCCAGGAGGTGCGCCTGACTTTTTTAATAGAAAACTCTTTGATGCCCAAAACAAATTCAAATGAATTTCTAAAATGACCATATAAAATTTTAAAATCACTATTAAAAATATAGAGAATAATGAACATTAATTCCAGCACAGAAAATTTTGAAAATAATTTTCTAATGCAATAAATGCACTTTAGGCCAATAAAATAATTATCCACTAAACTCAAAATAATATTCTAATAATTTTCCCAACTCTTTTATATTTGAGGAAGTCATTTTATCCCCTCTGTTTATTTTATAGAAATGATCTTGAAACTCAAAATGAAAAACTTTTTCAAAGTGATTCAAATAAATTTTAAAAGTGGTCCTCATCACTCCCCACTCTATTTCATATATTTTGAAGAAGTCCTATTACCTTCTCTCATGAAAATCCTTGAGTGGCATAAAGTTTCTAATTTGAAATATCCTCAAATGGAATTCAAATCTTCTCAACCCCCTTTTCATTTCTTTAAATGGAAGAAGTCATATTATCTTCACTCTAAGGTTTTGTGATGAAATGAATTTGAATTCATGGTGATCAAAATGCAAGATGAAAGTTTTGGAAAAGTCCTTTTATTCCCTCTCATTCAACTTTCAAAAGTTTAAATTTCCACTCAATCTCACACAATCAATCACACAAGAATCAAACAAACAATCATAATTATTTATTTAATATAACATTTCAAAATTTAGAATTTTGCGATATTACAGATTTGCGCTCAGGTTGTGAGCCTTTTGTGGATCTAAGACTTTGTTACACTGATTTTTAATAATACGGCTGCATGCATCGATTGATGCAGAGACGGGGGGCTTTCCTCCTTAAAAAAACAAATACCTAGCGGTACGTTAATTTGCAAGGGTATATATTTTCATTGCTACCGAACGGGCCTAAGGGGACGTAACAATCTAATTCACACGTGGACTATGCGTTCATGCCATCCTCTTTTCTGTGAATGTTAGCCCAAATACATACATCAACAATATTTTCTTGGTTTCTAATCTTCAAAACCTTTTATCTTTCAGCGTTAGAGCCACTTGTTATAACCAGAACGAAGGGATGGCTTCACCGTTGCGGCAAGTGCGATGAACTTTGACGACAGAGCCACTTGTTATTTCAGTGTTAGAGAACGTCAAAAATCAAAATCAAATGTGTAAAGTTGCATTCGACTAGTGGAGTGCCTGCGAAGTTTTCTACTGTGGATTTTTTTCAATCAAGTGCTACGTTACAGGTACTGTACACATAACGACAAGCAAGTCAGCATGTAAAGTGCACGACGCAAGCTACCTGAGAAACCCTACAGCACAAAGAGGACATCTTTCGAGTCCTTTGAAGCAATGTTGTGTTCAAAAACTAAAGTATCATAACAAAGGAATGGATTTTTCATCCAAGCACTGATGCACAGCTTCATGATTTTCAGCTAGCACCATTTCCTATTTAATCAAGCAACAAATAATTAGCATCAAAAGAAGTGAGAATGTAATCATCCAAAGTGTTTCTCCATAAAAAAACAAATGTCTAGCATTAATGAAAATATGATCTCACACATTATACCATTAGCAGACGATCGAGGCAATCATTTACTAGGTCTCTGTCAATAAGATGCATATATACTTGGCTAAAGTGCATATTGAAGATACTCACTGATAATAACTTACCATTTCTTTGCAAAGAGAGCCTTGGCTCAGTGGTTGGGCATGCGGTTGTGCAGCCTAGCGACCCGAGTTCAATTCCTAGAATTGACAGGTGATGCACATGGGTTTTTCTCCGTTTATTGAGGATCAAGCTTGGTGTGTGGTGGAACCTCCCATCAAGAAATATCTTGATACTCATTTAAAAAAATTCTGAGGACCATGTTTATCTTGGTACTCATACTAAAATGACTGTATGCATCCCTGGTTGATGCAGAGGCCGGGAAGTGGAAATCTCTCCCATTTTAAAGAGTGCTTGTAGATGGATGCCCCCCCCCCCCCCCCCCCCCACAGCCTTCTTACCGCCCCGTCGTCTGGTCTTCCTGGTGGCTCGGGTGAGAAAAAACCCTAGCCACCGTGACTCCTCCCCCTCCCCTCCTAGTCTCGCCGCCGCCGGAGGGGTCTCCCTGGCAAAGGCCGGGCGGCCCTGAGGAAGGTGGCGGCGGGGCAACGATTCCCTTGTGGTGGCGCGGGCATGCGAGAGCTCCGCGCGCGGCAGAGGAGTTGCGGACGGCGGCGGCCACCGCCGCGGGACAGGCAAAGCATGGCGATCCGGTTGGCCTGGCGCTGCAGGCGCCCCGTGCGTGGCGACGGTGTGGCCTAGGCGATCTCCTACTTGGCGGCTTGGATCTGGGGCTCCTGCTCTGGTTCGGGCATCGAGGTTGGAGCTTTGCCCGGTGTCGCGGCGACGGCCGCTCTGCTGTGTGCTGGCCTGTTGGTGGTGGCCGGCCAGGAGGCGGCGGTGGATCTGGCTTCAGATCTGTCCGATGGCGAGTTTGGAGCGGCAAGACTTCCGGTGAAAACCGAGCCTCGACTACGGTCATGGTGGATGATGGCGGCGTCTTTTGGCGTCGTTACCTTGTCGAAGGCATCGTCATAGCAAGTCGCGTCACTCCTTTCGGCCTGCTCTAGGGGAAACCCTAGATCTGTTTTCACGGATCGAACGATGGCGACGTCAGGCGTCGTGCTCCTTGCTGGAGGCATCGTTTTGGAGCAGGTACCGACTTGGGTGGACAGGTGGTGGAGCGGCGTGGTATCTATCGTGTCATCGACGACTGGTCTTGGTGGCGTGGCGCAGCGGGGTCTCGCCGACATATGCGTGACGATGGACGCGCGCAGGGAGGTGGCGCTGTCTGGCGTCGTGGCGGCGTCGACGGCAGGCCTGGCAAGTTCGATGCGTCGGTACCTGCTCTGAAGATGGATCGGTGGACGATGGCGGCGACGGCCTCTCAGAGTGCGCCGGACCGGTGTGTGACCCAGTCCTGGTATGTGGCTGGGCTGGGGCATCCGGCTTTAGATGTTAGGTTTTGGTGCGATGTCTGTTTGGTATTAGGCTCGGACATTCGGCACCCCTTCATCAAGGGGATAGGAGTAGCGACATGTGTTGCCAAGATGGTGGCTTCAGACTTACTGATGTATTACTTTGTAAGGCCTTTGTGAATAATTAATAAAATAGCTGCATGCATCGCCCAGATGCAGAGGCCGGGGATATATCCTCCTTTTCTAAAAAAAACAACAACATAATCTTAGCATTTTCCCCTTCAACACTACTACGCGAGCGAATCTCAGAGGAATCAGACACGTTGCCTAATTATTACTGAACCACCATTGCTCCAAATTCAAAAGGATCGATGTATACAGCAGTCAATGAAAAACTAGAACAAAATTGAAGCAGACATGCCAAGCCCAGCGCTCCATTGCACGAAGAATTGACTACTATTGAAGATCCACTTCTTAGAAAGCACCAGAGCCTCCTATTAATTTCACAAGTGCAATGATTGTAACGCCGCATAGAATGGTACATATGGCAGGTACGGTGGGTTTCCATATTCAAGATAGGAGACCACTTTTACTTGTCGATAATCCATATCATAGCACAACAATTTGGCTTCCGACCCCCCTGTCAAGAAGATCAAGTCACAGCCGGGATGAATCGCCATCCATGAGTGACCAATAAAATCTGTCCCTCCAGATATGCGTGAAGTTACAACACTATGCTTCAGCTTCCACTCTTTGTTGTCATAGTCCTCGAGAACATAAACGGCTAGAGGAGGATACCTATCACGATCATCCCAAAAAGTGGAATAATGCAAGCAACCATGGCACTGGTCTGGTAGAGAAGGAGGCAGGAGAGGCGCAGGCGGAGGGACGGCGTCGGCGGCGTGCTTGCCATGTCACCATATTACTGTTGCTAAACTTCACTTGATCCAAGTTGCAATTCAAATTCAAAACCGAGTTTAAAGTCAAAATTCAAATTTTGTCAAACATGAAAACTAAAATGTTCGAAGTGTGGCAAATAATCCCAGGATATTTGTCATGTTGAAACAACATTTTTATAATGTGTCTAAATGCTCTGAAATGAATAATCAGGGGCTAGCTGTTTAATTTATAAAACTATAAAAAGAAAAGAAAAATACAAAAGAAAAAAAAGGGAAACCCCCACCCCCACGCTGGACCAACCGGCCTAGCCGGCCCCTCTTTGCCCTACAAGGCCACCTCCCGTGACCTAGCCCCAAAATATCTCCCCACTTCCCCTCCCCCCACGATCCCCTTCTCCTCCTCCCGTCTGGATCTGGGCGGAGCGCCCGACCCCGCTGACGTCGCTTGCCCGTCGCCCGCGACACCCTCCCCGCTGGACCTCTTCGACCTCCTCCCGGACGGCCGACCCCGAGCCTCGCCGCCCCTCTTCCCACGATGACGGTGGGGCCCGGCCTCTGCCTTCCTTTCCTCGCGAACCGCTCCTGCTCCCGCGCCGCCGTGCGCGCCTCTCCGTCCCCGTCGTCCCGCACGTGCCCGGCAGCGACCGCATCCCCGACCACCGCGACCCCGCGTTCGCCCTGCAGTGCGCGCCCCACGCTCGCTGGCCACACTCGGCTCGACCGCGCCGCTCCCTGGTCTCGCCCGGCACCACCGGGCCGCGCCCGCCTCCCCTCGCGTGCAGCTGCAGCTGCTGCTGCCGCAGCTCCTCAACCTCACGCCGGCCACCGCGCGCGCACGCGCGCTCCTCCCCTACTCGCCCCCTCACGCGGCATCACCCTGCAACCGCAGTCCCGCGCGCCCTTGGCCGTTTTGCCCGCGTCCGTCGCCGCGTCTTACTCACCGTACGCACGTGCCCGCACGCCCGTTCGCGCCCAGGTGCGGCCGCCTCTGCCGCTGGCCTCGCTCCGCCCGCCGCTCCCCGTACGCGAGCTTGCCACTCCGCCGCCCTGACCCCGCCTCGCCGGCGCCCGCCAGCGCGGTCCCTCTCCGGCTCATGTCCGAGCGGCCCCACCACGGCCCCGCTTCGCCCTGCCCTGCCATGGCCTCGCCGCCTGCGGCCGTGCCCGCCGGCGCCCTGCCGCGCCGGGCTATGGCCGCGCCCGGGTCCGGCGCCCCTGTCCACGCGCCCGTTAGCCCGCCCCGTGTGGCCTGGGCAGATGACAGCCGGGGCCCACGCCCAAAAAGATTAGAACTTAATAAAATGTAAAAAAAAAATTAAAATTAATTAATTAATTGGTTAATTAATTAATTAACTTAATTAACTTTGTTTAATTAACCTAATGAATGTATTAGTCTAATTAAACCTGCTTAATTAAACTAGTTTATGACAGTGGGTCCCACTGCCCTGTGTTGACCAGTCAATCGCACTGTTGACTGCTGACCTCATGATGACATCATGCTGATGTAATAACTCCCTTTTTGATTTAATAATAAATCTAGAATATTAATAAAACTTTGAAAATTAATATAAAATAAACCGTAGCTCGGATTAAATTACTTTGTACATGAAAGTTGCTCAGAAAGGCGAGACGAATTCGAATACGCAGTCCGTTCATCTGTCACACGTCCCTAGCATAGCAAACGTGCAACCGTCCCCCTCCGTTTCATCTGTCCGAAAACTACAAACTTCGGGAAAACATTCCTGGATGTTATCCCCCTTCGTCGGTATCGTGTAGCACTGTGTTAGAACACCCGAGCACTGCGTGTTGTCATGTCGTGTATCTGTGTGCCTTATATTAACTGTTTCTTCCCCCTCTTCTCTCTGGTAGACCTCGAGACTGACGCTGCCGCCGAGTACGACTACGCCCTGACTATCAGTACTTTTCAGCAGAGCTTCTAGGCAAGCCCCTCCATTGATCACTTCGATATCGCCCATTCCATTCTCTCTCACGCTTGCATTAGATTTTGCACTGTTATTGTTTGCTTCTATTCTGATGGATAGCTTGCTTTTGTACCCTGCTCATTGTACCTTACCTGCTTATCCTAAACTGCTTAGTATAGGTTGGTTAGTGATCCATCAGTGACCCCTGCCTTGTCCTTGTTGCCCCTGCTTCATCCTCGACGACTCGATCAACGTGATCGACGACCAGACCCGACACCTCACATCACATCACGCCCCTTTTGTCACTCGACTATGCAGCGCTACTATCGAGTGCCAAGGGTGATACCTCATAACGCACTCCTGGTGATGACTCTGTAGTGTAGCTATTCGGTCGTGGTCATCGAGGGTGATTCCTCTTTCACCACTCCCGATACGACTCTGTCCAGAAACACCTCAAGTGTGAACCTCGAGGGTGATTCCTCCTAAGTTCAGCTTGACGATTATATCAAGTGGATTCCATCGAGGGTGGTTCCTCGGATTCCCCCTTGATGTTATGGACGCACGGTTACCTGAACTTTACTTGAGACCTTTGTTAAAGTCGGGTCGGCCCTAAGGGGTACCCGCGAGTTGATGTGAAAGTCGGGCGGGCCCGGAGAGCACCCGTAAGTTAATTACGTGGCACGGTCGGGCATTCTGGGCCCTTGCCGTAAGTCCATGAGACGTGGCGACGGGGTCACATCGATCATGAGTCTCTGCTCGTCTCCGCAAGCTACTAATACACTAATGGTTTGGGTATTTGTTCTAAGTTGGCCTCTTTCCTTTACGCACTAACCACCACACGGGAATAGTTATGGGCACTCGGCGTCGCAGTATCAGCCGAAGCTTTGCCAGACGTCCAGTTAAGCATGGCGGCACGGTCGGATCGCGTTGACCATCCGAGGTGGTGCTGGTATTCACCCTATGCGCAACGACCCGGAGTGCAACGGGCGATGGGCCCAAGATCTCGGAGTGCTTAGGATGTAGACCGGCGGGGACCTCTCTGCTGAGCCTAGGTAGGGCTGCGACGTGTTGATCTTCTGAGGCCGGGCATTGACTCAGAAAAGTGTGTCCGGCCTGAGTAATCAAGCATGTTGGGTAACTTGGTGCACCACTGCAGGGAAGTTATCTATTCGAATACCGTGTCCACGGTAATGGACGTTCAGACTTGTATCCTGATCGATTACAACTAGAACTAGTTACTTGAGACAAGTGATAGATATGTCGCTCCGGGATTGCTTTCTCGCAGGGAGTCGAGGAAGGATCTCTGGGCGTTAATACTGCAACATGCTTGTTAAATTAAAATGCTATTCTGTACTCTTCTGAATGTTGCAAGACACTTGAAGATGCTAGTCTTCGATAGGATAGACGTTCCCCCCTATTCTGGCATTCTGCAGTTCAGTCCACAGATACAACCCTTCCATTTGATACTGATGCATACTTAGTATAGATCTGATGCTTGCAAGTACTTTGGATGAGTACTTACGGTTGCTTTGCTACCCCTTTTCCCCCTTCTTTCTTTCCAGTTGTTGCAACCAGTTGGTGGATCCCAGGAGCCAGATGTCACTGCCAACGTCTGCTACTACCCTGACGGATCCTACTACTACATGGAGAGCGCTGACGACCACGAGTAGTTAGGAGGTCCCAGACAGGAGGCCTTGCCTCTTCGATCGTTGTTGCTTTTGTGCTTGCCTTCTTAAGGCAGTCTTGTCTAACTTTATGTCTGTACTCAGACATTGTTGCTTCCGCTGACTCTTGTGTATCAAGCTATGTATTCGAGCCCTCGAGGCCCCTGGCTTGTAATATAAAGCTTGTATTATTTTATTTGTGTCTAGAGTTGTGTTTTGATATCTTCCCGTGAGTCCCTGATCTTGATCGTACACGTTTGCGTGCATGATTAGTGTACGATTGAATCGGGGGCGTCACAAGGTGGTTGGATAAGGTTGGGCAAGGGCTAAGCTGAAAGGGAATAGTGGGTGTCTTTTCGCAAAAGTGCCACTGATTGCTTTGTGTGCGTTAGATATAGATCGAACGGTTGTGAACGAAAGATGACAGGCACACCATCGTCACCAGTTGTGGTTTTTATAGGAGTAGAGATAGAGATATGTTGCATACACCGGTACAGCGAGGTGTTATACAAACGGTTTTTAACCCCTTTCCGCGACGGCGTTCTGAACCGTCGCCAAGTGAGTGACTGCGATAGGGGGTCCTTCCCACACGACCCAGAAACCATCGGGGATAGGCCCTCCTGGTACACACACTCGGCAAAATGAGGTCGTGTGTGACGGGCGAGGGATCAAATACGGTTATACGTATAGTTGTGCTAAAAAATTACAATTATACATGCCAAGTCGTTTTCGGTCCTAAGTACACCCCACACAGTCAGTCCCGGCTAAACGTTTCCGTCTGTATGTACATTCCACATAGTCAATCCAAGAAATACGTTTCCGTTAGTATGTACATCCTACACAGTTAATCCAAAAAGTATATTTCCATTCGTATATACACCCCACACAGTCACTCCAAGGAAAACATTTTCGTTCGCAGGTACATCACACACAATTTTCCCCATTAAATCGTTTGTGATAGCGTTGCCATTGCACACGATATTAATAATTTTATCGTTTGCGTTATTGAATGCATCACACACGGTGCGTCTAAGAAACTGTGTGGCAAAGGCTGTCCATCACACACATTTTTTATGTGGTGAACATTTGCGCAAGGTGGCCTAACGCAAACAGTTTTCAAGAGGATGTCGTGTGTGATTGTTCATTGATCCAACACGGTTTATTCCTAGAAACTGTGTGCCTTGCCTGAGGTCATCGCCCACGGTGTTTTCTCAATACCCATTTGCAATAGAAAACCCCAATTAGCAGGCTAATTGCCCTATTATTAATAATCCATTTATTAATCTAATTGACATTTCATATTAAGCACACAATATATTTCATTTTCATATTAAGGAAGTAGGATTCCATAATTGAAATACATCAGAGTACAACATCATATAGCTTCAGCACTCAGCTACCCCATTACACAACTGCACCAGCACCAAGTTTCACATGCAACATCTATAACGTTTCGAAATTAGCATGATAGACGGTACATAGACAGATGGATCTCATCTGGAAAACTGCTGAAGCGGAAGGCGAATATTGAGCCTTCATTGATGTTGAAGGTCTTTGCAATTTTAGGCCAGTGCCTGTCCATCCTTCGTCCTCTTTAGAAACACTTCAATATTGAACCGTGGGTATTGTATGAATACCTTTCTCGCCTCCTGACCATACAAGTGGTTTGAGAGGTAATCATCAGTGAACTGCTTTGGAAAGTCCCGAAAACAAGGATATGCATAAATATCTTCTCTAGATTTGAAATGGCGTAAAGGAATTAAAAAGACAAGGTATAGCAGTTAGTACCATCCTGTAGTGAACTGATGTCTTCTTCATTGTGCAGTCAAAGATCTTATTGTTTTTTTGTCGCTAATTTCTTTACCGTAACAATCTTTCTGAGTTTCTTGACTTGACTAATATTCATGGACAACTCATTTCCACATATGCAAAAAGGGTCAAAACCTCTCACCATAGGACCTACATGTGCAAGACCAAATTGTTAAAAAACTAATATTTAAAAATAAGAAGTGGAAAGGTGTGTTATGAACTGCAATAGGCCTAATATTTAAAAACTAGCAAGCATAGTCATTCAAACTTGTATTGTGCAGGTCTAAGTACACTAGTTATTGGCCCTGTTTGGATCCATGTGTTCGAGTTAGTTTGAGCTAGTTTGGGCTCAAATAGCCCTAAAGTATCC
This sequence comes from Thinopyrum elongatum, assembly GCA_011799875.1. NCBI lineage: Eukaryota > Viridiplantae > Streptophyta > Magnoliopsida > Poales > Poaceae > Thinopyrum > Thinopyrum elongatum. Next base: position 628,718,808 of record CM022303.1, on the reverse strand, counting down.
AAACATGAGGGCTAGTTTGAGCTAGTTGCGTCTAACCCACCCAAAACAACTATCCCACCCAAGAGGTGCTGATTGGGGCTAGTTCTCCTAGTGCATTTATTGTCAATCTAACACTGTCATCCAAACACCACTTTGGCTAGAGTTAGTTTAGGGTTAGTCATTGTTGAGTATCATTGTTATTTAGGAAACGTTGGATAGCATAGGAGTTATTCTACCTTGACTTGTACTCCAAGATGACAATGTACTCCTATATATATGCCCACGAGGCTCAAGCAATACAATCAACTATTCCACCAATCTCTCTCTCCCTTTTAATTGTCATGAGCTAGAAACTAACTCTAACCTCTAGCTAAGTTAGAGTATCCAAACAGTGCCATTGTTAAATCAAATGGAAAGGCGTGGTAAATACTCCCTCTAGTCCTTTTTACTCTGCATATAAGAATTATCTGAAGTCAAACTTCATAAAGTTTGACCTTATTTATATGAAAAAAGATCAACATCTACCATGCTAAAGTTATACAATATGAAAATTTAAGTCATGACACATGTACTGATATTGATTTCATATTGTGAATGTTGGTTTTTTTTCTATAAAGTTGGTCAAACTTTACGAGGCTTGACTTTAGAAAAATCTTATATGCGAACTAAAAAGATTCGAAGGGAGTTCAACATGCTTAACAGCAACCAAATATAGTCATTCATAGAGCTATTGTTAAAATTGGTATTGATGAAATTGAACTGCACACTTCATACTAGCACATATAGAACATCACACTGTTAATAGCTGAAATAAACAAGGCATACTGCGAACAACCAAAGATGGCAATTGAAACTGGACATATGCTAATTACAAACAACAGAACAACCATAAACCGTAGAAATAAACAAGGTGTAATGCAAACAACCAAATATAGCAATAAATACTGGACAGGTTCTCACAACAAAAGGGGTTCGAGAAAACAAATCTTGGGTTTCCTCACTTGTCACAGATTGGCTCCTCCTTGTGGTCGCCGTCGATGAGGTCTGACTTGCCAGCTGAGGATCTCAAGACAGCGTCGCAGAACATGTCCTTCAGAAATAACAAAAGGGGCTCCATGGCGTTGAAGGATGGCAAATTGTTCATAATGAGCCGCAGGAGATCGCGGCAGGACCATCGATGAGATCGACGGCTATCGAACCCGAAGGGTTGGGGTGGGCAACTTAACATGTGACATAACCCGCATCAAGCCGTTGGTGTCGATGACCTCGATGTCGTAGCTGGCGTTCGTGACATGCCAGAATACTCTAGCCTACTGATTGAAAGGCTCAATCCGGGTCCAGTCATCATCGTCAGCTTCCTTGATGGCCACCTCGCCGACGTTAGGTGAAGAGGCCGCGGTAAAGCTCTTTTGGGCCATTCGCTCCTCGAGCTCCCCGAGAAGCATAGCCGGGCTTAGGCTGCGACGCTCTAGAGTGGGGGAGGGGTGGGGATGGGGATCATTGGGAAAGGGGGCGTTTCGCAGGCGTCATCTAAGAAACTCAGGGCGGCGAGGGTATGTATATCGGTGGGTAAACTGCACGGGCAGACCGGCAGAGGTTGACGATGGAGGCGACGCGGTGCCGGTGGCGGCGACCTAGCTAGGTTTGGAGCGAGGGAGGGGTGGTGTGTATGTGTGTGAGCGGGGGATTTGGGGTGAGCGAAGGATTTGGGGTGTGTGTGTGGAGGGGTTCCAAGGTGGTGTTTGAAGAAATGCCGCAGGTACTGAAAATTTTACTAGGCGGGAGTAAAATGGCGGGGCTACCAAAAATTTGGATCAAGGGATTGAAGCAGAGCGGGGCGGGAGTAACGAACATCACACACGGTTAAAACATAATAATTGTGTGCTATCAAACAGAAAAACACTCCAGCCGAGTAGATATTTTTGAGATTGCGAGGGATGCAGGCGGGAGTAAAATGCCGGGGCTACTGAAAATTTGGATCTACTGATTGAAGCAGAGCGGGAGTAACAGACATCGCACACGGTCCAGACATACTAATCATGTGCTATCAAACAAAAAAACCATCTATGCGGGTAGATATTTTCGAGATTGCGAGGGGGTAGATATTTTCGAGAGGGGGAGGGAAGCCTCGTGGAGCCCAATCTACTGTGATCATGTGGGTGACAGGGGCAGGGGCGCGGCACACGAGTAGTCTTAGGGAACCGTGTCTGTTTCGTACCCGATCGTAGATGGTTGCTGCGTCCGACTCGTCTGCTGTTTATAAATTTGGCCAAAAAAATGCGGGAAAGGGTCAGAACACGAACACACTTGCATGTGGACCAAATATATGTATGAAAAGGGTGTTTGATGTTCAAATACCCAATGCACAACTTTGATGTGGCACCTGTTGCACAAAGGGCACGTTATTATTGCTAGCCCCACCCCCCCCCCAAACACACACACACACACACTTCCTGTTGCCGAGAGGGGAATCCTAGCTATGAATGCATGCCCCCAAATAGCTAGGTCTAACATCTCACCCTACCGTAACACAAGACTGAAAGGAGTACATCATGGTGAACCGCCCCTCCCCCCTTTGCTTTCGATCAAATGTGGACTATGTGCGGGCCCACAGATGTGTTCTTCTGGCGTTAGATGGGTGAGACCACATACGAACCACACCTGCGGGTGGCCCGATGTGTGTGTGTGAAAACGATGTGGTATGATATTTAAATAACCAAATCACAAATTAGATGTGGCACATGTGCATCACAAATTAACCAGACATCCCCGACCCCACGGAGGTTCATCTAGTACGAAGTAGTACTGTGCCCCCTCCCCCCCACCCCCACACACACTTTGAGTCGGTGGGAGGGGCATCTCACCAAGGCGTATTGTAAGACTGACCAAGAAGAATCACCACCTTGGTCGTATAAGCTCTCTTGTTTGTTGGGTCAAAGTCATGCATTGATGTTCCACATGCGGCCCCAAAAAATAGGCTAGCTTGTCGCCGATAACCACGCGAGGGAGTGCCTGAAGACAACCACTGCGTGCATGTGCCCAAACATATGTATGAAGTGTCATGTGGTGTTTGAATATACCCAATGCACAACTTTGATGTGGCAGCGTGCTTTTGGAACCGGAAAGTACCCACACGGAGCAAGGGTTCGCGACGCGTAGTATACTATATACATAGGGATTCATGTGTATGCGAGCCCTTGAACTTAGGTCTCGAATCTCACCATGATCGACGTACGACTATACGGTAACGCGAACCAAGAGAAGAAGAATCCACCCTGGTAACCTCTCTTGCGTTGTTGGTCGAAGTGATGGACGTCAACACGGGCCCATGAATATATAGGCCGTCGATGATAACCAAGCAAGGGAGAGTGTCCAAAGACAGCCACTGCATGTATGTGCCCCAAACATAAAGGAAATATGCTCTAGAGGCAATAATAAAGTTGTTATTTTATATTTCCTTATTCATGATAAAGGTTTATTATTCATGCTAGAATTGTATTGATTGGAAACTTAAATACATGTGTTAATACATAAACAAATACCGTGTCCCTAGTAAGCCTCTACTAGACTAGCTCGCTGATCAAAGATGGTTAAGGTTTCCTTGTTGGGAAACGTAGCATGCAATTTCAAAAAATTTCCTACGCTCACGCAAGATCTATCTAGGAGATGCATAGCAACGAGAGGGGGAGAGTGTGTCTATGTACCCTCATAGACCAAAAGCGGAAGCATTTGACAACGCGGTTGATGTAGTCGAACTTCTTCTCGTTCTGACTGATCAAGCACCGAATGCACGGCACCTCCGAGTTCTACACATGTTCAGCTCGATGACGTCCCTCGCACTCTTGATCCAGCAAAGTGTCGAGGAAGTAGATGAGTTCCGTCAGCACAACGGTGTGGTGACGGTGATGGTGAAGTCATCCGCGCAGGGCTTCGCCTAAGCACTACGAAGATATGACCGAGGGTGTAATCTGTGGAGGGGGGCGCCGCACACGGCTAACAGATATTGTTGTGTGTTCTAGGCGCCCCCTCCCCATGTATATATAGGTGGGAGGGGAGGGGAGCTGCCATGGGGCGCCCCAAGTAGGAGGAATCCTACTTGGGGCCCTAGTCCAATTCGCCCCCCCCCCCCCTTCCTTATTACCGGAAGGGGGAAAAGGGAAGAGAGGGGGGAGGAAGGAAAGGGGGGGCAAACCCCCTCCTTCTTCTCCTATTCGGCCTCCTTCCTTAGGGGGGTGGGCGCCACCCCTTGTGGGCTGGTGTGCTCCCTCCTATGGCCCATAAGGCCCATTATTCCCCCGGGGGGTTCCGGTAACCCCCCCCCCCCCGCCCCCCGGTAGTCCGATAAATACCCGATACACTCCGGAACACTTCCGGTGGCCGAATACTATCATCCTATATATCAATCTTTACCTCTTGACCATTTCGAGACTCCTCGTCTTGTCCGTGATCTCATCCGGGACTCCGAACAATATTTGGTCACCAAATCACATAACTCATATAACACAAAAATCGTCATCAAACGTTAAGCGTGCGGACCCTACGGGTTCGAGAACTATGTAGACATGACCGAGACACCTCTCCGGTCAATAACCAATAGCGGAACCTGGATGCTCATATTGGCTCCCACATATTCTACGAAGATCTTTATCGGTCGATCCGTTATGACAACATACGTAATTCCCTTTGTCCATCAGTATGTTACTTGCCTGAGGTTCGATTGTCGGTATTTTTATACCTAGTTCAATCTCGTTACCGGCAAGTCTCTTTACTCATTCCGTAATACATCATCCTGTGACTAAGTCACTTTGCTTGCAATGCTTCTTATGATGTGCATTACCGAGAGGGCCCAGAGATACCTCTCCGATACTCGGAGTGACAAATCCTAATCTCGATCTATGCCAACCCAACAGACACCTTCAGAGATACCTGTAGAGCATCTTTATAATCACCCAGTTACATTGTGACGTTTGATAGAACACAAGGCATTCCTCCGGTATCCGGGAGTTGCATAATCTCATAGTCGAAGGAATATGTATTTGACATGAAGAAAGCAGTAGCAATAAAACTGAACGATCATTATGCTAAGCTAACGGATGGGTCTTGTCCATCACATCATTCTCCTAATGATGTGATCTCGTTCATCAAATGACAACACATGTCTATGGTTAGGAAACTTAACCATCTTTGATTAACGAGCTAGTCTAGTAGAGGCTTACTAGGGACACAGGGTTTTGTCTATGTATCCACACATGTATCAAGTTTCCGGTTAATACAATTCTAGCATGAATAATAAACACTTATCATGAATAAGGAAATATAAAATAACAACTTTATTATTGCCTCTAGTGCATATTTCTTTCAGTCTCCCACTTGCACTAGAGTCAATAATCTAGATTACATTGTAATGATTCTAACACCCATGGAGTCTTGGTGCTGATCATGTTTTGCTCGTGGAAGAGGGTTAGTCAACGGGTCTGCCACATTCAGATCCGTATGTATTTTGCAAATCACTATGTCTTCCTCCTTGACTTGATCACGGATGGAGTTGAAGCGTCTCTTGATGTGTTTGGTTCTTTTGTGAAATCCGGATTCCTTCGCCACGGCAATATCTCCAGTATTGTCACAAAAGATTTTCATTGGACCCGATGCACTAGGTATTACTCCTAGATAGGATATGAACTGCTTCATCCAGACTCCTTCATTTGCTGCTTCCGAAGCAGCTATGTACTCCGCTTCACACGTAGATCCCGCCATGACGCTCTGCTTGGAACTGCACCAACTGACAGCTCCACCATTCAAAATAAATACATATCCGGTTTGTGACTTAGAGTCATCTGGATTAGTGTCAAAGCTAGCATCGACGTAACCATTTATGATGAGCTCTTTTTCACCTCCATAAACGAGAAACATATCCTTGGTCCTTTTCAGGTACTTTAGGATGTTCTTGACTGCTGTCCAGTGATCCACTCCTGGATTACTTTGGTACCTCCCTACTAAACTTATAGCAAGGCACACATCAGGTCTGGTACACAACATAGCATACATGATAGAACCTATGGCTGAGGCATAGGGAATGACTTTCATTTTCTCTCTATCTTCTGCAGTGGTCGGGCATTGAGTCTTACTCAACTTCACACCTTGCAACACAGGCAAGAACCCTTTCTTTGACTAATCCATTTTGAACTTCTTCAAAACTTTATCAAGGTATGTGCTTTGTGAAAGTCCTATTAAGCGTCTCGATCTATCCCTATAGATCTTGTTGCCCAATATATAAGCAGCTTCACCGAGTTCTTTCCTTGAAAAACTCTTATTCAAGTATCCTTTTATGCTATCCAGAAATTCTACATCATTTCCAATCAACAATATGTCATCCACATATAATATTAGAAATGCTACAGAGCTCCCACTCACTTTCTTGTAAATACAGGCTTCTCCGAAAGTCTGTATAAAACCATATGCTTTGATCACCTCATCAAAGCGTATATTCCAACTCCGAGATGCTTGCACCAGTCCATAGATGGATTGCTGGAGCTTGCACACTTTGTTAGCACCTTTAGGATCGACAAAACTTTCTGGTTGCATCATATACAACTCTTCTTTAAGAAATCCATTAAGGAATGCAGTTTTGACGTCCATTTGCCAGATTTCAAAATCACAAAATGCGGCAATTGCTAACATGATTCGGACGGACTTAAGCATCGCTATGGGTGAGAAAGTCTCATCGTAGTCAACTCCTTGAACTTGTCGAAAACCTTTTGCGACAGGTCGAGCTTTGTAGATAGTAACATTACCATCGGCGTCAGTCTTCTTCTTGAAGATCCATTTATTCTCTATGGCTCGCCGATCATCAGACAAGTCCACCAAAGTCCACACTTTGTTCTCATACATGGATCCTATCTCAGATTTCATGGCCTCAAGCCATCTGTCAGAATCTGGTCTCATCATAGCTTCTTCATAGTTTGTAGGTTCTCCTTGGTCTAGTAACATGACTTCCAGTATAGGATCCCCGTACCACTCTGGTACGGATCGTGTTCTGGTTGACCTACAAGGTTCTGTAGTAACTTGATCTGAAGTTTCATGATCATCATCATTAGCTTCCTGTCTAGTTGATGTAGGCATCACGGGAACGGTTTTCTCTGATGAACTACTTTCCAATTCGAGAGAAGGTATGATTACCTCATCAAGTTGTACTTTCCTCCCACTCACTTCTTTCGAGAGAAGCTCCTTCTCTAGAAACGTTCCATTCTTGGCAACAAAGATCTTGCCTTTGGATCTGTGGTAGAAGGTGTACCCAATTGTTTCCTTTGGGTATCCTATGAAGACGCACTTCTCTGATTTGGGTTCGAGCTTATCAGGCTGAAGCCTTTTGACATAAGTGTCGCAACCCGAAACTTTAAGAAACGACAGCTTAGGTTTCTTGCCAAACCATAGTTCATACGGTGTCGTATCAACGGATTTAGACGGTGCCCTATTTAACGTGAATGCAGCTGTCTCTAATGCATAACCCCAAAACGATAGTGGTAAATCGGTAAGAGACATCATAGATCGCACCATATCTAATAAAGTATGTTTACGACGTTCGGACACACCATTACGTTGTAGTGTTCCAGGTGGCGTGAGTTGTGAAACAATTCCACATTGTTTTAAATGAAGGCCAAACTTGTAACTCAAATATTCGCCTCCGCGATCAGATCGTAGAAACTTTATTTTCTTGTTACGATGATTCTCTACTTCACTCTGAAATTCTTTGAACTTTTCAAATGTTTCAGACTTTTGTTCATCAAGTAGATATACCCATATCTGCTCAAATCATCTGTGAAGGTCAGAAAATAACGATACCCGCTGCGTGCTTCAACACTCATCGGGTCGCATACATCGGTATGTATTATTTCCAATAAGTCATTAGCTCACTCCATTGTTCCGGAGAACTGAGTCTTAGTCATCTTGCCCATGAGGCATGGTTCGCAAGAATCAAATGATTCATAATCAAGTGATTCCAAAAGCCCATCTGCATGGAGTTTCTTCATGCGCTTTACACCAATATGACCTAAACGGCAGTGCCACAAATATGTTGCGCTATCATTATCTACTTTGCATCTTTTGGCAACAATATTATGAATATGTGTATCACCACGATCAAGATTCAACAAAAATAGACCACTCTTCAAGGGTGCATGACCATAAAAGATATTACTCATATAAATAGAACAACCATTATTCTCTGATTTAAATGAATAACCGTCTCGCACTAAACAAGATCCAGATATAATGTTCATGCTCAACGCTGGCACCAAATAACAATATTCAGGTCTAAAACTAATCCGGAAGGTAGATGTAGAGGTAGCGTGCCGACGGCGATCACATCGACCTTGGAACCATTCCTGACGCGCATCGTCACCTCGTCTTTAGCCAATCTTCGTTCAATCCGTAGCTCCTGTTTCAAGTTACAAATATGAGCAACCGAACTAGTATCAAATACCCAGGTGCTACTACGAGCATTAGTAAGGTACACATCAATAACATGTATATCAAATATACCTTTGTTCACTTTGCCATCCTTCTTATCCGCCAAATACTTGGGGCAGTTCCGCTTCCAGTGACCAGTCCCTTTGCAGTAGAAGCACACAGTTTCAGGCTTGGGTCCAGCTTTGGGCTTCTTCCCGGGAGTGGCAACTTGCTTGCCATTCTTCTTGAAGTTCCCCTTCTTTCCCTTGCCCTTTTTCTTGAAACTAGTGGTCTTGTTAACCATCAACACTTGATGCTCCTTCTTGATTTCTACCTCCGCAGCTTTGAGCATTGCGAAGAGCTCGGGAATTGTCTTTTCCATCCCTTGCATATTATAGTTCATCACGAAGCCTTTGTACCTTGGTGGCAGTGATTGAAGAACTCTGTCAATAACACTATCATCTGGAAGATTAACTCCCAGCTGAGTCAAGTGATTATGATATCAAGACATTCTGAGTATGTGTTCACTGACAGAACTGTTCTCCTCCATCTTGCAGCTATGGAAATTGTTGGAGACTTCATATCTCTCAACTCGGGCATTTGCTTGAAATATTAACTTCAACTCCTGGAACATCTCATATGCTCCATGACGTTCAAAACGTCTTTGAAGTTCCGAATCTAAGCCGTAAAGCATGGCACACTGAACTATCGAGTAGTCATCAAATCGAGCTTGCCAGACGTTCATAACATCAGCATCTGCTCCTGCAGCAGGCCTTTCACCTAGCGGTGCATCAAGGACATAATTCTTCTGTGCAGCAATGACTATAATCCTCAAGTTACGGACCCAGTCCGTGTAGTTGCTACCATCATCTTTCAACTTAGCTTTCTCTAGGAACGCATTAAAATTCAAGGGAACGGTAGCACGGGCCATTGATCTACAACATAGATATGCAAAAACTATCAGGACTAAGTTCATGATAAATTAAGTTCAATTAATCAAATTACTTAAGAACTCCCACTTAGATAGACATCCCTCAAGTCATCTAAATGATACGTGATCCAAATCAACTAAGCCATGTCTGATCATCACGTGAGATGGAGTAGTCATCAATGGTGAACATCTCTATGTTGATCATATCTACTATATGATTCACGTTTGACCTTTTGGTCTCCAGTGTTTCGAGGCCATGTCTGTACATGCTAGTCTCGTCAAGTTTAACCCGAGTATTCTGCATGTGCAAAGCTGTCTTGCACCCGTTGTATTTGAACGTAGAGTCTATCACACCCGATCATCACGTGGTGTCTCAACATGATGAACTGTCGCAACGGTGCATACTTAGGGAGAACACTTATACCTTGAAATTTAGTGAAGGGATCATCTTATAATGCTACCGTCGTTCTAACCAAAATAAGATGAATAAAGGATAAACATCACATGCAATCAAAAAATATGTGACATGATATGGCCATCATCATCTTGTGCTTTTGATCTCCATCTCCAAAGCATCGTCATGATCTCCATCGTCACCGGCTCGACACCTTGATCTCCATCGTTGCGTCATGGTCGTCTCGCTAACTATTGCTTCTACAACTATCGCTAACGCATAGTGATAAAGTAAAGCAATTACATGGCGTTTGCATTTCATACAATAAAGCGACAACCATAAGGCTCCTGCCAGTTGCCGATAACTTTTAGAAAACATGATCATCTCATACAACAACGTATATCACATCATGTCTTGATAATATCACATCACAACATGCCCTGCAAAAACAAGTTAGACGTCCTCTACTTTGTTGTTGCAAGTTTTACGTGGCTGCTACGGGCTTCTAGCAAGAACCGTTCTCACCTACGCATCAAAACCACAACGGTGATTTATCAAGTTTGCTGTTTTAACCTTCAACAAGGACCGGCCGCAGTCAAATTCAATTCAACTAAAGTAGGAGAAACAGACACCCGCCAGCCACCTTTATGCAAAACTAGTTGCATGTCTGTCGGTGGAACCGGTCTCATGAACGTGGTCATGTAAGGTTGGTCCGGGCCGCTTCATCCAACAATACTGCCGAATCAAAATAAGAGGTTGGTGGTAAGCAGTATGACTATCACCGCCCACAACTCTTTGTGTTCTACTCGTGGATATCATCTACGCATTGACCTGGCTCGGATGCCACTGTTGGGAAACGTAGCATGCAATTTCAAAAAAGTTCCTACGCTCACGCAAGATCTATCTAGGAGATGCATAGCAACAAGAGGGGGAGAGTGTGTCTACGTACCATCGTAGACCGAAAGCGGAAGCGTTTGACAACGCGGTTGATGTAGTCGAACTTCTTCTCGTTCCGACCGATCAAGCACCGAACGCACGGCACCTCCGAGTTCTACACACGTTCAGCTCGATGACATCCCTCGCACTCTTGATCCAGCAAAGTGTCAAGGAAGTAGATGAGTTCCGTCAGCACAACGGCGTGGTGATGGTGATGGTGAAGTGATCCGCGTAGGGATTCGCCTAAGCACTACGAAGATATGACCGAGGGTGTAATCTGTGGAGGGGGGCGCCGTACACGGCTAACAGATATTGTTGTGTGTTCTAGGCGCCCCCTCCCCATGTATATATAGGTGGGAGGGGGAGGGGAGCTGCCATGGGGCACCCCAAGTAGGAGGAATCCTACTTGGGGCCCTAGTCCAATTCGCCCCCCCCCCCCCTTTCCTTATTACCGGAAAGGGGGAAAAGGGAAGAGAGGGGGGAGGAAGGAAAGGGGGGGCCGAACCCCCTCCTCCTTCTCCTATTCGGCCTCCTTCCTTAGGGGGGGGGCGCCAGCCCTTGTGGGCTGGTGTGCTCCCCTCCTGTGGCCCATAAGGCCCATTATTCCCCCGGGGGGTTCAGGTAACCCCCCAGTAGTCCGATAAATACCCGATACACTCCGGAACACTTCCGGTGTCCGAATACTATCATCCTATATATCAATATTTACCTCTCAACCATTTCAAGGCTCCTCGTCAAGTCCATCATCTCATCCGGGACTCCGAACAATATTCGGTCACCAAATCACATAACTCATATAATAAAAAAATCGTCATCGAACGTTAAGCGTGCGGACCCTACGGGTTCGAGAACTATGTAGACATGACCGAGACACCTCTCCGGTTAATAACCAATAGCGGAACCTAGATGATTATTTTGGCTCCCACATATTCTATGAAGATCTTTATCGGTCAAACCGTTATGACAACATACGTAATTCCCTTTGTCCATCGGTATGTTACTTGCCCAAGATTCGATCGTCGGTATCTTTATACCTAGTTCAATCCCGTTACCGGCAAGTCTCTTTCCTCGTTCCGTAATACATCATCCTGTGACTAAGTCACTTTGCTTGCAAGGCTTCTTATGATGTGCATTACCGAGAGGGCCCAGAGATACCTCTCTAATACTCGGAGTGACAAATCCTAATCTCGATCTGTGCCAACCCAACAGACACCTTCGGAGATACCTGTGGAGCATCTTTATAATCACCCAGTTATGTTGTGATGTTTGATAGCACACAAGGCATTCCTCCGGTATCCGGGAGTTGCATAATCTCATAGTCGAAGGAATATGTATTTGACATGAAGAAAGCAGTAGCAATAAAACTGAACGATCATTATGCTAAGCTAACGGATGGGTCTTGTCCATCACATCATTCTCCTAATGATGTGATCCCGTTCATCAAATGACAACACATGTCTATGGTTAGGAAACTTAACCATCTTTGATTAATGAGCTAGTCTAGTAGAGGCTTACTAGGGACACAGTGTTTTGTCTATGTATCCACACATGTATCAAGTTTTCGGTTAAAACAATTCTAGCATGAATAATAAACATTTATCTTGAATAAGGAAATATAAAATAACAACATTATTATTGCCTTTAGGGAATATTTCCTTCATTCCTAACCATGGACATGTGTTCTCATTTGATAACGGGATCACATCATTAGGAGAACGATGTGATGGACAAGACCAACCCAATATCTTAGCATAATGATCGTTCAGTTTTATTGCTATTGCTTTCTTCATGTCAAATACTTATTCCTTCGACTATGATATTATGCAACTCCCAGATACCGGAGGAATACCTTGTGTGCTATCAAGCGTCACAACTTAACTGGGTGATCATAAAGATGCTCTATAGGTATCTCCGAAGGTGTTTGTTGAGTTGGCATAGATCGAGATTAGGATTTGTCTTTCCGAGTATCGGAGAGGTATCTCTGGGCCCTTCTCGGTAATACACATCATAAGCTTGCAAGCAAATGACTAAGGAGTTAGTCACGAGGTGATGTATTATGGAACGAGGAAAGAGACTTGCCGGTAACGAGATTGAACTAGGTATAGAGATACCGACGATCAAATCTCGAGCAAGTAACATACCGATGGACAAAGGGATTACGTATGTTCTCATAACGGTTCGACCGATAAACATCTTCGTAGAATATGTAGGAGCCAATATGGGCATCCAGGTTCCGCTATTGGTTATTGACCGGAGAGGTGTCTCGGTCATGTCTACATAGTTCTCGAAACCGTAGGGTCCGCACGCTTAACGTCCGTTGACGATATAGTGTTATATGAGTTATATGTTTTGGTGACCGAATGTTTTTCGCAGTCCCGGATGAGATCACAGACATGATGAGGAGTCTCTAAATGGTCGAGAGGTAAAGATTGATATATAGGAGGATGGTATTTGGACACATGAACTGTTTCATGACGTACCAGGAAGGAATCGGGTCACCGGAAGGGGTTCCGGGCACCCCCTGGCAAGTTATGGACCTTATGGGCAAAAGGAGGGTACAGACCAGCCCACAAGGGGGCTGGTGCGCCTCCTCCCTTGGTTGGTCAGCCCTAGGGAAAGAAAAGGGGGAGGGATAGCCCCTCCTGCCTTTCCCTCTCATGGTAGAAAGGAAAGGGGGGGGTGCGCCACCCTCCCCTGCCTTTCCCCACACTCCAAATAAGGAAAGGGGGGCGCGGCTTGGGAGAGACCCCAAGTAGGATTCCCCCTACTTTTGCACCCCCTTGGCTGCTCCTCCCTCCCTCCCACCTATATATATGTTGGAGGGGGGTGCCTAGCACACAACAGTCAATTGCCTAGCCGTGTGCGGCGCCCCCCTCCACAGTTTTCTCCCTCGGTCATATTTCCGTAGTGCTTAGGCGAAGCCCTACAGAGATCGCATCATGATCACCGTCACCACACCGTCGTGCTGCCGAAACTCATCTACTACTTCGCCCGTCTTGCTGGATCAAGAAGGCGAGGACGTCATCGAGCTGAACGTGTGCAGAACGCGGAGGTGCCGTGCGTTCGGTAGTAGATCAGTTGGAGCAGGAAGAAAGTTCGACTACATCAACCGTGTTGTGAAACTCTTCCGCTTACGGTCTATGAGGGTACGTTGACACACTCTCCCCCTCGTTGCTGTGCATCTCCATGGATAGATCATTTCGTGTGCGTAGAAATTTTTTTGTTTTCCATGCAACGTTTCCAATAGTGGCATCTGAGCCAGGTCTATGCGTAGATGATATGCATGAGTAGAACACAAAGAGTTATGGGCGGTGATAGTCATACTGCTTACCACCAACGTCTTATTTTGATTCGGCGGTATTCTGGGATGAAGCAGCCCAGACCAACCTTACATGTCCACGCACATGAGACCGGTTCCACCGACTGACATGCAACTAGTTTTGCATAAAGGTGGCTGACGGGTGTCTATTTCTCCTACTTTAGTTTAATCGAATTTGACTACGACCGGTCCTTGAAGAAGGTTAAAACAGCAAACTTGATGAAACACCGTTGTGGTTTTTGTGTAGGTAAGAACGGTTCTTGCTAGAAGCCCGTAGCAGCCACGTAAAACTTGCAACAATAAAGTAGAGGACATCTAACTTGTATTTCCAGGGCATGTTGTGATGTGATATGGTCAAGACATGATGTGATATACGTTATTGTATGAGGTGATCATGTTTTATAAATTATCGGCAACCGGCAGGAGCCTTATGGTTGTCTCTTTATTGTATGAAATGCAAACGCCATGTAATTGCTTTAATTTATCGCTATGCATTAGCAATAGTTGTAGAAGCAATAGTTGGCGAGACGACCACTACGCAACGATGGAGATCAAGGTGTCGAGCCGATGATGATGGAGATCATGATGATGCTTTGGAGATGGAGATCAAAAAGCACAAGATGATGATAGCCATATCATGTCACATATTTTGATTGCATGTGATGTTTATCCTTTATGTCCTTGATGCACCGCTAGATGACAGACCTATTGCAGGAGCAGATGCAGATGTTATGAACGTTTGACAAGCTCAATATGATGACTACTTGATAGTTTAGTGCGCCATGCTTTACGTCTTAGAATCGGGGCTCCAAACACATTTTGAACGACATGGCACATATCAGATGTTCCAAGAGCTGAAATTGGTATTTAAGGCTCATGTCCGTGTTGAGAGGTATGAGACCTCTGACAACTACTTTGCCTAAAAGATGGAGGAGAATAGCTTAGCCAGTGAGCATGTGCTCAGAATGTCTGGGTACTACAATCGCTTGAATAAAGTGGGAGTTAATCTTCCAGATAAGATAGTGATTGACAGAGTTTTCTAGTTACTATCACCAAGCTACTAGAACTTCGTGATGAACTATAATATGCAAGGGATGATGAAAATGATTCCCGAGCTCTTCGCGATGCTGAAATCGGCGAATGTAGAAATCAAGAAAGAGTATCAAGTGTTGATGGTTAAAAAAGACCACTAGTTTCTAGAAAAAGGGCAAGGGAAAGAAAGGGAACTTCAAGAAAGAACGGCAAGCAAGTTGTCGCTCCCATGAAGAAGCCCAAAGCAGGACCTAAGCCTAAAACTGAGTGCTTCTACTGCAAAGGAAATGGTCACTGGAAGTAGAACTGCCCAAAATACGTGGCGGATAAGAAGGATGGTAAGGTGAACAAAAGTCTATTTGATATACATGTTATTGATGTGTAGCTTACTAGTGTTTGTAGTAGCCCCAGGGTATTCGATACCGGTTCAGTTGCTAAGATTAGTAACTCAAAACAGGAGTTGCAGAATAAACAGAGACTAGTTAAGTGCGAGATAGCGATGTGTGTTGGAAGTGATTCCAAGGTTGATACGATCACCATCGCACACTCCCTCTACCTTCGGGATTAGTGTTGAACCTAAATAAATGTTATTTGGTGTTTGCGCTGAAGCATGAATATGATTGGATCATGTTTATTGCAATACGGTTATTCATTTAAGTCAGAGAATAATTGTTGTTCTGTTTACTTGAATAAAATCTTCTATGGTCATACACCCAATGTGAATGGTTTATTGAATCTCGATCGTAGTGATACACATATTCATAATATTGATGCCAAAAGATACAAAGTTGATAATGATAGTGCAACATACTTGTGGCACTGCCGTTTAGGTCATATTGGTGTGAAGCACATGAAGAAACTCCATGCGGATGGATTTTTGGAATCACTTGATTACGAATCATTTGATACTTGCGAACCATGCCTCATGGGCAAGATGACTAAAACTTCGTTCTGCGAAACAATGGAGCGAGCTAATGACTTATTGGAAATAATACATACCGATGTATGCGGTCCGATGAGTGTTGAAGCACGCGACGTGTATCATTATTTCCTAACCTTCACAGATGATTTGAGTAGGTATGGGCATATCTACTTGATGAAACACAAATCTGAAACATTTGAAAAGTTCAAAGAATTTCAGAGTGAAGTGGAGAATCATCATAACAAGAAAATAAAGTTTCTACGATCTGACCGTGGAGGCAAATATTTGAGTTACGAGTTTGGCCTTCATATAAAACAATGTGGAATTGTTTCACAACTCACGCCACCTGGAACACCACAGCGTAATGGTGTGTCCGAATGTCGTAACCGTACTTTATTAGATATGGTGCGTTCGATGGTGTCTCTTACCGATTTACCACTATCATTTTGGGGTTATGCATTAGAGACAACCGCATTCATGTTAAATAGGGCCCAGTCTAAATCCGTTGAGACGACACCGTATGACATGTGGTTTGGCAAGAAACCTAAGCTGTCGTTTCTTAAAGTTTGGGGATGCGACGCTTATGTCAAAATGCTTCAGCCTGATATGCTCGAACCTAAATTCGAAAAGTGCGTCTTCATAGGATACCCTAAGGAAACAATTGGGTACACCTTCTACCACAGATCCGAAGGCAAGATCTTTGTCGCCAAGAATGGATCCTTTCTAGAGAAGGAGTTTCTCTCGAAAGAAGTGAGTGGGAGGAAAGCAGAACTTGATGAGGTAATTGTACCTTCTCTCGAATTGGAAGGTAGCACATCAAAGAAATCAGTTCGAGTGATGCCTACACCAACTAGAGAGGAAGCTAATGATGATGATCATGAAACTTTAGATCAAGTTACTATTGGACCTCGTAGGTCAAACAGAGCATGTTCCGCACCAGAGTGGTACGGTAATCCTGTCCTGGAAGTCATGTTATTAGACCATGGCGAACCTACGAACTATGAAGAAGCTATGATGAGCCCAGATTCCGATAAATGGCTTGAGGCCATGAAATCTGAGATAGGATCCATGTATTAGAACAAAAGTATGGACTTTGGTGGACTTGCCCGATGATCGGCAAGCCATAGAAAATAAATGGATCTTCAAGAAGAAGACTGACGCTGATGGTAATGTTACTATCTACAAAGCTCGACTTGTTGCGAAAGGTTTTCGGCAAGTTCAAGGAGTTGACTACGATGAGACTTTCTCACCCGTAGCGATGATTAAGTCTGTCCGAATCATGTTAGCAATTGCTGCATTTTATAATTATGAAATCTGGCAAATGGACTTCAAAACTGCATTCCTTAATGGACTTCTTAAATAAGAGTTCTATATTATGCAACCAGAAGGTTTTGTCGATCCTAAAGGTGCTAACAAAGTGTGCAAGCTCCAGCGATCCATCTATGGACTGGTGTAAGCATCTCGGAGTTGGAATATACGCTTTAATGAGGTGATCAAAGCATACGGTTTTATACAGACTTACGGTGAAGCCTGTATTTACAAGAAAGTGAGTGGGAGCTCTGTAGCATTTCTGATATTATATGTGGATGACATATTATTAATTGGAAATGATATAGAATTTCTGAATAGCATAAAAAGGATACTTGAATAAGAATTTTTCAATGAACCTCGGTGAAGCTACTTATATATTGGGCATCAAGATCTATAGAGGTAGATCAAGAAGCTTAATAGGACTTTCACAAAGCACATACCTTGATAAAGTTTTGAAGAAGTTCAAAATGGACTAGTCAAAGAAAGGGTTCTTGCCTGTATTACAAGGTGTGAAGTTGAGTCAGACTCAAAGCCCGACCACTGCAGAAGATAGAGAGAGAATGAAAGTCATTCCCTATGCCTCAGCCATAGGTTCTATAAAGTATGCCATGCTGTATAGCAAACCTATTTTGTACCTTGCCATGAGTTTGGCAAGGGGGTACAATAGTGATCCAGGAGTAGATCACTAGACAACGGTAAAAAATTATCCTTTGTTACCAAAGAGGACTAAGGAGATATTTCTCGATTATGGAGGTAATAAAGAGTTCATCCTAAAGGATTACGCCGATGCAAGCTTTAACACTGATCTAGATGACTTTGAGTCTCAATCTGGATACGTATTGAAAGTGGGAGCAATTAGCTAGAGTAGCTCCATGCAGAGCATTGTAGACATAGAAATTTGCAAAATACATACAGATCTGAATGTGGCAGACCCATTGACTAAACTTCTCTCACAATCAAAACCTGATCACACCTTAGTACTCTTTGGGTGTTAATCACATGGCGACGTGAACTAGATTATTGACTCTAGTATACTCTTTGGGTGTTGGTCACAAGGCGCTGTGAACTATGGGTGTTAATCACATGGTGATGTGAACTAGATTATTGACTCTAGTGCAAGTGGGAGACTGAAGGAAATATGCCCTAGAGGCAATAATAAAGTTGTTATTTTATATTTCCTTATTCATGATAAAGGTTTATTATTCATGCTAGAATTGTATTGATCGGAAACTTAAATACATGTGTGAATACATAAACAAATACCGTGTCCCTAGTAAGCCTCTACTAGACTAGCTCGTTGATCAAAGATGGTTAAGGTTTTCTAACCATAGACATGTGTTGACATTTGATAACGGGATCACATCATTAGGAGAAGGATGTGATGGACAAGACCCACCCGTTAGCTTAGCATAATAATCGTTCAGTTTTATTGCTATTGCTTTCTTCATGTCAAATACTTATTCCTTCGACTATGAGATTATGCAACTCCCGGATACCGGAGGAATACCTTGTGTGCTATCAAACGTCACAATGTAACTGGGTGATCATAAAGATGCTCTACAGGTATCTCCGAAGGTGTTTGTGGAGTTGGCATAGATCGAGATTAGGATTTGTCACTCCGAGTATCAGAGAGGTATCTCTGGGCCCTTCTCGGTAATACACATCATAAGCTTGCAAGCAAATGACTAAGGAGTTAGTCATGAGGTGATGTATTACGGAACGAGTAAAGAGACTTGCCGGTAACAAGATTGAACTAGGTATAGCGATACCGACGATCAAATCTCGGGCAAGTAACATACCGATGGACAAAGGGAATTACGTATGTTGTCATAACGGTTCGACCGATTAAGATCTTCGTAGAATATGTATGAGCCAATATGGGCATCCAGGTTCCGCTATTGGTTATTGACCGGAGAGGTGTCTTGGTCATGTCTACATAGTTCTTGAACCCGTAGGGTCCGCACGCTTAACGTTCGTTGATGATATAGTGTTATATGAGTTATATGTTTTGGTGATCGAATGTTGTTCGGAGTCTTGAATGTGATCACGGACATGACAATGAGTCTCGAAATGGTCGAGAGGTAAAGATTGATATATGGGACGATGGTATTTGAACACCGGAAGTGTTTCGGGACGTATCGGGAAGGAATCGGGTCACCGGAAGGGGTTCCGCGCACCCCCCGGCAAGTTATGGGCCTTATGGGCCAAAGGAGGGGACAGACCAGCCCACAAGGGGACTGGTGCACCTCCTCCCTTGGTTGGCCAGCCCTAGGGAAGGAAAAGGGGGAGGGATAGCCCGTCCTGCCTTTCCCTCTCATGGGAGAAATGAAAGGGGGGGGGGGGCGCCACCCTCCCCTGCCTTTCCCTGCTCTCCAAATAAGGAAAGGGGGTGCGGCTTGGGAGAGACCCCAAGTAGGATTCCCCCTACTTGGACGCCCACTTGGCTGCTCCTCCCTCCCTCCCACCTATATATATGTGGGAGGGGGTGCCTAGCACACAACAGTCAATTGCCTAGCCGTGTGCGGCGCCCCCCTCCACAGTTTTCTCCCTCGGTCATATTTTCGTAGTGCTTTAAGCGAAGCCCTGCGGAGATCGCATCACCATCACCGTCACCACACCTTCGTGCTGCCGGAACTCATCTACTACTTTGCACGTCTTGCTGGATCAAGAAGGCGAGGACGTCACCGAGCTGAACGTGTGCAGAACGCGGAGGTGCCGTTCGTTCGGTACTAGATCGGTTGGAGCGCGAAGAAAGTTCGACTACACCAATCGTGTTGTGAAACGCTTCCGCTTACGGTCTACGAGGGTACGTCGACACACTCTCCCCCTCGTTGCTATCCATCTCCATGGATAGGTCATTGCGTGTGCATAGAATTTTTTTTGTTTTCCACGCAACGTTTCCCAATAGTGGCATCTGAGCCAGATCTATGCGTAGATGATATGCACGAGTAGAACACAAAGAGTTGTGGGCGGTGATAGTCATACTGCTTACCACCAACATCTTATTTTGATTCGGCGGTATTGTGGGATGAAGCGGCCTGGACCAACCTTACATGTCCACGCACATGAGACCGGTTCCACCGACTGACATGCAACTAGTTTTGCATAAAGGTGGCTGGCGGGTGTCTGTTTCTCCTACTTTAGTTGAATCGAATTTGACTACGGCCGGTCCTTGAAGAAGGTTAAAATAGCAAGCTTGATGAAACGCCATTGTGGTTTTTGGGTAGGTAAGAACGGTTCTTGCTAGAAGCCCGTAGCAGCCACATAAAACTTGCAACAACAAAGTAGAGGACGTCTAACTTGTTTTTGCAGGGCATGTTGTGATGTGATATGGTCAAGACATGATGTGATATATGTTATTGTATGAGATGATCATGTTTTGTAAATTATCGGCAACCGGCAGGAGCCTTATGGTTGTATCTTTATTGTATGAAATGCAAACGCCATGTAATTGCTTTACTTTATCGCTATGCATTAGCAATAGTTGTAGAAGCAATAGTTGGCGAGATGACCACGACGAAATGATGGAGATCAAGGTGTCGAGCCGGTGACGATGGTGATCATGATGATGCTTTGGAGATGGAGATCAAAAAGCACAAGATGATGATGGCCATATCATGTCACATATTTTGATTGCATGTGATGTTTATCCTTTATGCATCTTATTTTGCTTAGAACGGCGGTAGCATTATAAGATGATCCCTTCACTAAATTTCAAGATATAAGTGTTCTCCCCGAGTATGCACCGTTGCGAAAGTTCGTCGTTTCGAGACACCACGTGATGATCGGGTGTGATAGACTCTATGTTCACATACAACGAATGTAAGACAGTTTTGCACATGCAGAATACTTGGGTTAAACTTGACGAGCCTAGCATGTACAGACATGGTCTCGGAACACTGGAGACCGAAAGGTCGAACATGAGTCATATAGTAGATATGATCAACATAAAGATGTTCACCATTGAAGACTACTCCATCTCACGTGATGACGGACATGGTTTAGTTTATTTGGATCATGTATCACTTAGACAACTTGAGGGAGGTTGATTTAAGTGGGAGTTCATTAGTAATTTAATTAATTGAACTTAAATTTATCATGAACTTAGTCTTAATAGTTTTTGCATATCTATGTTATAGACCAATAGCTCGCGATATAGCTCCCCTATATTTTTGATATGTTCCTAGAGAAAACTAAGTTGAAAGATGATATTAGCAATTATGCGGACTGGGTCCGTGATGTGACGATTATCCTCATTGCTGCGCAGAAAAATTATGTCCTTGATGCACCACTAGGTGACAAACCTAGTGCAGGAGCAGATGCAGACGTTATGAACATTTGACAAGCTCAATATGATGACTACTTGATAGTTTAGTGCGCCGTGCTTTACGGCTTAGAATCTAGGCTCCAAAGACATTTTGAACGCCATGGCACATATGAGATGTTCCAAGAGCTGAAATTGGTATTTTAGGCTCATGTCCGTGTTGAGAGGTATGAGACCTCTGACAACTACTTTGCCTAAAAGATGGAGGAGAATAGCTCAGCCAGTGAGCATGTGCTCAGAATGTCTGGGTACTACAATCGCTTGAATCAAGTGGGAGTTAATCTTCCAGATAAGATAGTGATTGACAGAGTTTTCTAGTTACTATCACCAAGCTACTAGAACTTTGTGATGAACTATAATATGCAAGGGATGACGAAAATGATTCCCGAGCTCTTCGCGATGCTGAAATCGGCGAAGGTAGAAATCAAGAAAGAGTATCAAGTGTTGATGGTTAAACAAGACCACTAGTTTCAAGAAAAAGAGCAAGGGAAAGAAAGGGAACTTCAAGAAAGAACGACAAGCAAGTTGTCGCTCCCATGATGAAGCCCAAAGCAGGATCTAAGCCTAAAACTGAGTGCTTCTACTGCAAAGGAAATGGTCACTGGAAGCGGAACTTCCCAAAATACTTGGCGGATAAGAAGGATGGTAAAGTGAACAAAAGTATATTTGATATACATGTTATTGATGTGTAGCTTACTAGTGTTTGTAGTAGCCCCTGGGTATTCGATACCGGTTCAGTTGCTAAGATTAGTAACTCGAAACAGGAGTTGCCGAATAAACAGAGACTAGTTAAGTGCGAGATAGCGATGTGTGTTGGAAGTGATTCCAAGGTTGATACGATCACCATCGCACACTCCCTCTACCTTCGGGATTAGTGTTGAACCTAAATAAATGTTATTTGGTGTTTGCGCTGAAGCATGAATATGATTGGATCATGTTTATTGCAATACGGTTATTCATTTAAGTCAGAGAATAATTTTTGTTCTGTTTACATGAATAAAACCTTCTATGGCCATACACCCAATGTGAATGGTTTATTGAATCTCGATCGTAGTGATACACATATTCATAATATTGATGCCAAAAGATACAAAGTTGATAATGATAGTGCAACATACTTGTGGCACTGCCGTTTAGGTCATATTGGTGTAAAGCGCATGAAGAAACTCCTTGTGGATGGATTTTTGGAATCACTTGATTATGAATCATTTGATACTTGCGAACCATGCCTCATTGGCAAGATGACTAAAACTTCGTTCTCCGGAACAATGGAGCGAGCTAATGACTTATTGGAAATAATACATACCGATGTATGCGGTCTGATGAGTGTTGAAGCACGCGGCGGGTATCATTATTTCCTAACCTTCATAGATGATTTGAGTAGGTATGGGTATATCTACTTGATGAAACACAAGTCTGAAACATTTGAAAAGTTCAAAGAATTTCAGAGTGAAGTGGAGAATCATCGTAACAAGAAAATAAAGTTTCTACGATCTGATCGTGGAGCCAAATATTTGAGTTACGAGTTTGGCCTTCATATAAAACAATGTGGAATTGTTTGAGAACTCATGCCACCTGGAACACAACAGCGTAATAGTGTGTCCAAACGTCGTAACCGTACTTTATTAGATATGGTGCATTCTATGGTGTCTCTTACCGATTTAACACTGTCATTTTGGGGCTATGCATTAGAGACAGCCGCATTCACGTTAAATAGGGCACAGTATAAATCCGTTGAGACGACGCCGTATGACCTGTGGTTTGGCAAGAAACCTAAGCTGTCGTTTCTTAAAGTTTGGGGATGCGACGCTTATGTCAAAATGCTTCAGCCTGATAAGCTCGAACCTAAATTCGAAAAGTGCGTCTTCATAGGATACCCTAAGGAAACAATTGGGTACACCTTCTACCACAGATCCGAAGGCAAGATCTTTGTTGCCAAGAATGGATCCTTTCTAGAGAAGGAGTTTCTCTCGAAAGAAGTGAGTGGGAGGAAAGTAGAACTTGATGAGGTAATTGTACCTTCTCTTGAATTGGAAGGTAGCACATCAGAGAAATCCGTTCACGTGATGCCTACACCAACTAGAGAAGAAGCTAATGATGATGATCATGAAACTTCAGATCAAGTTACTACTGGACCTCGTAGGTCGAACAGAGCACGTTCCGCACCAGAGTGGTACGGTAATCCTGTCCTGGAAGTCATTTTATTAGACCATGGCGAACCTACGAACTATGAAGAAGCTATGATGAGCCCAGATTCCGATAAATGGCTTGAGGCCATGAAATTTGAGATAGGATCCATATATGAGAACAAAGTATGTACTTTGGTGGACTTGCCCGATGATCGGCAAGCCATAGGAAATAAATGGATCTTCAAGAAGAAGACTGACGCTGATGGTAATGTTAATGTCTACAAAGCTCGACTTGTTGCGAAAGGTTTTCGACAAGTTCAAGGAGTTGACTATGATGAGACTTTCTCACCCGTAGCGATGCTTAAGTCTGTCCGAATCATGTTAGCTATTGCCGCATTTATAATTATGAAATCTGGCAAATGGACGTCAAAACTGCATTCCTTAATGGGTTTCTTAAATAAGAGTTGTATATGATGCAACCAGAATGTTTTGTCGATCCTAAAGGTGCTAACAAAGTATGGAAGCTCCAACGATCCATCTATGGACTGGTGCAAGCATCTCGGAGTTGGAATATACGCTTTGATGAGGTCATCAAAGCATATGGCTTTATACAGACTTACGGTGAAGCCTGTATTTACAAGAAAGTGACTGGGAACTCTGTAGCATTTCTGATATTATATGTGGATGACATATTATTAATTGGAAATGATATAGAATTTCTTAATAGCATAAAAATGATACTTGAATAAGAATTTTTCAATGAAAGACCTCGGTGAAGCTACTTATATATTGGGCATCAAGATCTATAGAGGTAGATCAAGACGCTTAATAGGACTTTCACAAAGCACATACCTTGATAAAGTTTTGAAGAAGTTCAAAATGGACTAGTCAAAGAAAGGGTTCTTGCCTGTATTACAAGGTGTGAAGTTGAGTCAGACTCAAAGCCCGACCACTGCAGAAGATAGAGAGAGAATGAAAGTCATTCCCTATGCCTCAGCCATAGGTTCTATAAAGTATGCCATGCTGTGTACCAAACCTATTGTGTACCTTGCCATGAGCTTGGCAAGGGGGTACAATAGTGATCCAGGAGTAGATCACTGGACAGCGGTAATTTTTTTTCCTTAGTTACCTAAGAGGACTAAGGAGATATTTCTCGATTATGGAGGTAATAAAGAGTTCGTCGTAAAGGGTTACGTCGATGCAAGCTTTAACACTGATCCAGGTGACTCTGAGTCTCAATCTAGATACGTATTGAAAGTGGGAGCAATTAGCTAGAGTAGCACCATGCAGAGCATTGTAGACATAGAAATTTGCAAAATACATACGGATCTGAATGTGGCAGACCCATTGACTAAACTTCTCTCACAAGCAAAACATGATCACACCTTAGTACTATTTGGGTGTTAATCACATGGCTATGTGAACTAGATTATCGACTCTAGTATACTCTTTGGGTGTTGATCACATGGCGATGTGAACTATGGGTGTTAATCACATGGTGATGTGAACTAGATTATTGACTCTAGTGCAAGTGGGAGACTGAAGGAAATATGCCCTAGAGGCAATAATAAAGTTGTTATTTTATATTTCCTTATTCATGATAAAGGTTTATTATTCATGCTAGAATTGTATTGATCAGAAACTTAAATACAAGTGTGAATACATAAACAAATATCATGTCCCTAGTAAGCCTCTACTAGACTATCTCGTTGAACAAAGATGGTTAAGGTTTCCTAACCATGGACATGTGTTGTCATTTGATAACGGGATCACAGCATTAGGAGAATGATGTGATGGACAAGACCCACCCGTTAGCTTAGCATAATGATCGTTCAATTTTTTTGCTATTGCTTTCTTCATGTCAAATACTTATTCCTTCGACTATGAGCTTATCAACTCCCGGATACCGGAGGAATACCTTGTGTGCTATCAAATGTCACAACATAACTGGGTGATCATAAAGATGCTCTACAGGTATCTCCAAAGGTGTTTGTGGAGTTGGCATAGATCGAGATTAGGATTTGTCACTCCGAGTATCGGAGAGGTATCTTTGGGCCCTCCTCGGTAATACACATCATAAGCTTGCAAGCAAATGAGTAAGGAGTTAGTCACGAGGTGATGTATTACAGAACGAGTAAAGAGACTTGCCGGTAATGAAATTGAACTAGGTATAGAGATACCGACGATCAAATCTCGGGCAAGTAACATACCGATGGACAAAGGGAATTACGTATGTTGTCGTAACGGTTCGACCGATAAAGATTTTTGTAGGATATGTAGGAGCCAATATGGGCATCCAGGTTCCGCTACTCGTTATTGACCAGAGAGGTGTCTTGGTCATGTCTAAATAGTTCTCGAACCCGTAGGGTCTGCATGCTTAACTTTCGTTGATGATATAGTGTTATATGAGTTATATGTTTTGGTGACCGAATGTTGTTCGGAGTCCCGGATGAGATCACGAACATGACGAGGAGTCTTGAAATGGTCAAGAGGTAAATATTGATATATAGGATGATGGTATTTGAACACCGGAAGTGTTTCGGGACGTACCGGGAAGGAATCGGGTCACCGGAAGGGGTTCCGGGCACCCCCCGGCAAGTTATGGGCCTTATGGTCCAAAGGAGGGGACAGACCAGCCTACAAGGGAGCTGGTGCGCCTCCTCCCTTGGTTAGCCAGCCCTAGGGAAGGAAAAGGGGGAGGGATAGCCCCTCCTGCCTTTCCCTCTCATGGGAGAAAGGAAAGGGGGGGGGCACCCTCCCCTGCCTTTCCCCGCACTCCAAATAAGGAAAGGGGGCGCGGCTTGGGAGAGACCCCAAGTAGGATTCCCCCTAGTTGGGCGCCCCCCTTGGATGCTCCTCCCTCCCTCCCACCTATATATATGTGGGAGGGGGGTGCCTAGCACACAACGGTCAATTGCCTAGCCGTGTGCGGCGCCCCCCTCCACAGTTTTCTCCCTCGGTCATATTTTCGTAGTGCTTAGGCAAAGCCCTGCGGAGATGGCATCACCATCACCGTCACCACACCGTCGTGCTGCCGGAACTCATCTACTACTTCGCCTGTCTTGCTGGATCAAGAAGGCGAGGACGTCACCGAGCTGAACGTGTGCAGAACGCGGAGGTACCGTGCGTTCGGTACTAGATCGGTTGGAGCGCGAAGAAAGTTTGACTACATAAACCGTGTTGTGAAACGCTTCCACTTACGGTCTACGAGGGTACGTCGACACACTCTCCCCCTCGTTGCTATGCATCTCCATGGATAGATCATTGCTTGTGTGTAGATTTTTTTTGTTTTCCATGCAATGTTTCCCAACAAAACATATGTATGGACATGCGTGATGCATGCTTATATGTTTGAATACCAAAATCACAACATTTTGATGTGGCGCATGCATGCTTCGAAAATCGCACAGTCCCCACATAGATCTGGTTCATGATGCGTCGCGTGCTCCCCTCCCCCCACTTCGACCCGGTGGGAGGGATTCGTGCGTACACATGCGCGCGAAGTATAGTTGCATGTACCGAACCGTATAAGACGAACCAAAATTTAATCCCCTCCTAATTATAAGTCAAACTAACCTCTATCGCTGTCGGTCGAAGTGATTAACCAAGCGGGCACACATAGACGATGGACAAAGCATCTCGCCGATAACCCCATGAGTGAGTGCTAGAGGACAGCCGCCATCGCTTGCTTGTGGGCCAAACACATGTATGGAGTGTTGTGGTTGTGATGTTTGAATACCTAATATATATGCAGAACTTTGATGTGGCACCTGCCTCGGAAACCTTTAAGTCCACCGCACGAAGTGAGGTTCATGACACGTAGTATATATATATGTTTCCCCCTCCCCTCTTCGACGCGTAATATATACTCCTACGTACCATAACACAACCCGAAAATAATCCTCCTTGTTCCTCAAATTACCTTTCTCGTTGTGTCATATATTAGATGGACGACGACCTCGCGGGCCCATGGAGGGAAGAGTCGCAGGCGAATGAGTGACAACCATCATTTGCACGTGGCCGATGTGTTGGTGATGTTTTTAATACCCAATATGCACAACTTCTTTGCGGCACCTGCCTCGAAAACCGAAAAGTCCCCACACGGAGCGAGATCGATTCATGACGTGTGTGTAGTATGTGCTGCCCCGGCCCCCTCCTCCCCTCTTCGATGCATACTATATACTCCTACCGCAAAACAATCCAAAAATAAACCTCCTTGCTGGGTCAAAGTGATGGAGGACAACCTCACGGGCCCACGGATGGAAGCATCACACGCGAGTGAGTGTCCTATATGATGCGTAGTATTGCCCTCGGCCACCCTCTTCAACACGTACTATATATATATATACTCCTATCGTACGTATAACAAAAACCAAAAAATGACCATCCATGTTGGTCAAATTAATCTCTCTCATCGCATGTCATAGTGCTGGACGGCGACCTCGCGGGCCCACGCGAGTGAGTGTACTAGCACCACCGCGTGCATGTGGCCCAAAGATGCATGTCAAACTTTTTGTGCAGCGAACATGCGACCAAAGGAGTTTAGTGTTGAAAATTGAAAAAAATAGATAACATTTGTCCCCTTTTTATACATTGTTTGATTTCCCAGGGATTTAAATGTGCAAAAATCAAATTTGATCTACAAGAGACCCGTGATAGTGCATGAAAATGGATTGCAAAATCATATGTGTACGTGTCCCTGGGTACATGTTTAGTCCCCATGCAAGAAATTTCTAACATCGAGAATCTTGATTTTAAAATCCAATATATCCAAAACTAAGTTGAAATTCATGAAACTTATCGTGGTGTCATATGGACAACAATAGACTGTGATATATTTTTTCAAATTTGAGACAAGTTTTGATATAATCTTCTTACATATAGGAAATTATAAATAATTATCAACCAATATCACAAACGAACTCTTTATTCGAACCGTGTGCGTTAGACCAACAATGTAAGTGCTGTGCTTCAGTTAAGCAATAAAGCGGCATAATTAATCATCAAAAAGGAAAATCAATATAATACATGCCGCGCACGCGTCCCGTGTGCCGTACGAGCATGCGTGAGTTGACGAGACGCATGCTAGCAGGCAGACCGGAAGGCCGAGGCATGCGCGTGTTCGCTACGCACTCACCGTGGGGCGTGCTAGTAGCTGTGTGAAATAACGGTAGGCGTGCCAGCAGTCCGCTGTGCAGGCTCACCGGGAGGCGAGCCAGCCCTTTGACCGCTGCCCACCTCGCTCCCACAGCTCCATATTAATGGCGCGCTCGATCCGCTGGTCATAATAGGCGGCCGCACACCTCGTCCACAGTTGTCACCACCGCATGGAGTGTATTAGGATTTTGCCGAAGCGCACCATAGGTGGGAGTGGCGACACCGGGGCTGGTGAAGCACCCGCGCAACGCATGAAGCTGGGCGCAGAGGTTGCTGTCGCCGCCGACGAGGTCTCGCGCGGGCAGCAGTGCGACCTTGACTTCGTCGCCGTTGTCGTGCCTCCCAAGCCGGAGCCGGAGGTCCAGAGCTACTCCGGCAACGACTCCGACTCCGACGGAAAACCGGTTAGTCCTCCCCTTTGTTGGGAACAGAAACCCTTGGTTATGTTCACCAAGTCCATAAAATCAGAGTAAGATTCGTTAGATCCGTGTAGTGTATTGATTGTTTGAATGGTATCTATGGTTAGTGATTAATTGTTTGTTCTGTACAAATGATTTTTTTACTAATAATCCGACTAGGGTTAGCGTGCGTGCTAATAATTCGTAGCCAGATCTTGAGAATTGATTTTGAATGTCCTACATATATGTTTGTGCCCTTTTTTTCTTCAAGATCTTGAGAATTGATTTTGAATGTCCTACATATATGTTTCTGCCTTTTTTTTCAGATTGCTATGTACACAGATGAGGCTCCGGCCAGCGGCGCCGCCGGCTGTAGATCATGCACCCGGCAGCGCGGGCAAAAGCGGCCACGCCCCCTGGATCTGAGGAACCCGTAGAATATTGGGCGGACCGCATCAACGATATCCTGGACGCCATCCTTGGGGAGATCATCTTCTTTCTCCCCACCAAGGATGGCTTCTGCACACAGGTCCTCGCATCTCGGTGGCGCACTCTGTGGCATGCCGCACCTCTTAATCTCGACATTCGCCGGCTATCTGTCGTTCATGATTTTGAACTCCACGGAGCCATCATCTCCTCCCACCAGGGCTCCATTCAACACCTATGCATCCCGGCATGCTGCCTGCTGCACATACCCTGCATGGTGAACGCCTGGCTGACATCCCGTCAATTCAAAAAACTCCAACATCTTGAGTTCTACCATTACTATGCAAATAGCTGTCCACCAAGCGTTGTAGCTGTGCCCTCACCACCAGTGTCCATCTCATGGTTTTCCTCCTCTCTCCACACCACCACCCTGGCCCGGTGTCATCTACCAGACAATCTGGTACAAATTCTTCGACTCCCACTGCTAAAAAAACTCACGCTTGTGGTGGTCGATCTGTCGGAGGCCTCACTCCACAGCATCATCCACTCCTGCTGCCCTGCCCTGGAGCGTTTGCTGCTTTTTTTTGGAAAAGAAATCCGTATCCGTTGTCTCCAAATAAAGCCGCCTCACGTTGTAAGCATTGGAATTTACTTTAAAGGAGAGGAGCTCATCATCAAAGACGCCCCTTCACTCCAAAGGCTGCTCCTTGATTATCGTTATGCACCTTCGAAAATAACTGTGGTCTCTACGCCTAAACTGGAGACCTTGGGTGTAATTCTGGATCCGTTTGAAGGTTACAAGATGGTGGTTGGCTCCACACTTATTCAGGTACTGTATATTATCATCAACACTTTTGTAATCATAAGCTGCATTTTTCATTTGTGTGCGTAAGTTTTATATCATCAACACTTTTGTAATCATACGCTGCATTTTTCATTTGTGTGCATAAGTTTTATATAATCTTGGAGTACGCTTTTGGTACTAATATTATGTTCTATGCTCAATGAAGAGTTTGTCCATGGGTACCCTATCAATGGTGCTGGATTCTGTCAAGACCTTACATATCAGTACGTGGTGTTTTGATCTTAACATGATTATCGGCTTGCTGTGATGCTTTCCATGTCTGGAGAATTTGTATATAGATGTGATGATATCAAGCACATTGATATACTTTACTAGAACTAACCATTCAGCTGTACTATTTTTTTAGACATTAACTGTTTTCAGTCTTCATTTCTATCTAGGCTAAAGGACATGGACAAAAAGGTATAACCAATCGGTGGCATAAGAAGCACCGGAATTTTCTCAGTTCTCATGACATTCGTTTGAGGACAATAACGCTGGAAGGATATGCATCCAACCATGCAAACACTAGCTTTGTCACATTCTTCCTGTTGAATGCGAGAGTACTATTGTCCATGAGGATTAAGTTTTTTAACAAAAACTTTCTCATGGATGGACACGTTGAACAGCATAAAATAAGTTTCAGGTGGACAAAATGGCTTCTAAACGTGCTCGACTTATATTTACAACAACTTGTCTTCATGTACCAGTAGATTTTCTGATCCAGGATCTTAATTTTATGGATCAGACCGATCCATTGTGACTGCCGAAAACTTTGGTTGAGTTAGTTGTTATTGTCCTGTTCAATCTGAATTTTGTGTAAACCTGATGATAAATTAATCATCGTGCTTTTGTACCTTCTGTAAGCTGGGGTTAGATATTGATGCCCTTTTCAACTACGCTTTGACCCATATTTTCTTTCATACAAACTAGAGCTTCTATCATGAAGCCTCATGGTTCCGAGAGGGAACTTGGTCACATGATATGTGTACGAAACGACATACGCTGTATCTTCCCGCCTTGATTTATTTTACAGAGGCAACATGCAACTGTGCTAAACGTATGAAATTATTCAGGGTTCGTTTCGCCTTTTCATACATTGATTTTCCTAGGCATTTTTAACAAATAGCCACCATGTTATTATCGCAAACGGTCGTATTAGTTCAACCGTGGGCGTTCAACTAACCATTTACTACCGCGGGCAGTTGTTTGATTAGACGGGACGACTGTGAGCAGTCCGCCGCGCACGCCACGTGCGCTGCAATTTATTGCTGGTTTTGGGCTTTTGTTTTGGCTGCCTCGGGAAGGTACTTAGAAGAGTGCTCCGTTCTCATCTACAAGCACCGCCGCCGAGGATCGCCGCCTGCTGCGAAATGGAGGATGAGCCGGCCAACAAGCGGGGGCGGGTTGAGCCAGAACCGCAAGAGCCTCCGGCGAACGTGGACTTCATCAGCAGATTCCCCGACGAGATGTTGGTAACCATCATATCCCACCTCCCCATCAAATATGGCGTGCAGACCACTGTCCTCTCGCGGCGGTGGCGCCCCCTCTGGCACACCACCCCCTGGATATCATCGTCGACCACGAGTTCTGCAGCGGGGAGCAGCAACGCCTGGATGCATTGTCCCACGTCCTCGCCATGCACCCTGAGTCGGTCAGACGCCTTGCTATCGACAGGCTCAATCCCCACAACAAGACTGAACCCAGATTGCACTACTGGTTCCTATCCCCAGCCCTGGATTGGCTCGAGGAGCTCAGCCTTCATGCTAGATGTCGTTGCTCGCTACCGCCATCCGTGCTCCCCCTCGCGCCCACGCTACGCCGCGCTACATTTAGGCGGTGCATTTTCCCCCGGATCGATGTCGCACACGCTCTTCCTCTCCCTAAACTTAAGCACCTCGAGCTCATTGCCGTCCGCATCTCGAAGGAGGATTTGGAGCGCCTGCTCGTCGGCTGTACATCGCTCGAGTACCTTCATCTTCATGCGATGGAGGGTTCAGTAGCCTCCACATCACCTCGACGAATGTCCGTGCAATTTATGTGCATTGCTGGCGCCGCCCAAGGTTGTCAGTTGAGGTGTTTCACGATATTGTCATTGAGAATGCGCCTTTCCACAAGAGATTGTATGTACTTGATAAATTAGGTCCAGCAAGAATTAGGGTCATTCATGCACCGAAATTGACAGTGTTGGGCTATTCGTGTGCTAAATTGAACGAACTTGTTACTGGATCATTATCCGTTCAGGTACAACAGTCTTCTTCTTCTCCTTCTTATATATTATTGAACAACACATTTTATCTAATTGTTGTTGATCTATATGTTCGCCTGTCATCCAGAAAATGATTCCCACAAGCTTGACCCGGCCTCTGCGCACAGTGAAGATCTTGGCACTACAATCTGCCGGCCCCAGTCTGGATGAAGTTGTTAGATTCCTTAGATGCTTTCCTTGCACGGAGAAGCTATACATCGATGTGATGCTCCTTTCCTGTTAATTGTTAACCACAACAGAGCTTAATTTTTTGTTACTTTACCCATGATTACAATGACATAGAATGATTTCTAAAGAAAATTTGGAGGATTTCAATACATATATTTTTTGAGATGCTAGTGTTGTACGCGTTTTATTCCTTCGCCTGACATGCTTTCGTGATAAAAGTTTATCATGAAATATTGAAGGTGGCATTTCACTCTTTTCGTGTATTTTAGAAATCCTGCAAATCAAAGAGGCCCGAAGTGTTCAAATCTGCAGCTATGCATTAATATGTTGTCTTCGTTTGCAGATACTAGCAGGCCTGAAAGTAGAAAATGTTGGGGAATATAACAATCCCATTGAATGCCTTGATCTTCATCTCACAGAAATTACTTTTAATGAGTACCGAGGCACCACACCAGAAATTAAATTCGCCAGGTTCTTTGTTGAGAAAGCAAGGTTGCTCAAGGTAATGAAGTTTGCCCTATATTTACTGCGCAGAAGTGAATGGATTGCTAAAGAGCGCAGGCGTCTACAGCTGAATGGAAAAGGCTCTGCACAAGCTGAATTTCAGTTTGTAACTTCATATGACAGATTATTCGGAAGTCACTGTATCGAGTCGCTATATGACTTCTCGGTGGCTGATCCTTTCGCAGAAATAATGCATGAAAAAGATTCTGAAGAAGACGAATTTTATGTGTCTGAATAGGTTGAACCTTGTAGTGTTTGAATTTGGGCCTTGTAATGCTGGAATTTGAACCTTGCAATATTTATGGTATTTGTTATATAACGTAATTGGATGTTTAATTTGGTCTTGTAATCATGTCCTGTTACAAGTATATATATGTTGTTCTTCTGTACACAGAGCATAGATATTCTGCAGACAGAGCATATCACATCGCACACGGACCACACTAGGTAACCCGTCGGTGATGAATTCATCAATCGCAAACGGCTATATACTAACAAGCGTTTGCCCACAACACACACGGCTTATTCCATCACAAACAGCTCGGATGGATCAACTGTATGCCACATATCGCACACACAACTCTAATCTGATTCCTGCGTGATGTCTCCGCCATCGCTCGCACAGTTCGTCTTATTTGCCATGTATTACTGTGCCGGCCTCTGCTCGCATCCCTCGGCGCGCTCTACTCGCCGTTAGGCGCCGCAGTGCGCTGTGCTCGGCGTTAGGCGCCGCAGCGCGCGCGCTCTGCTCGCATCCGTCGGCGTGCTCTGCTGTTCGTCGGCGCGCTCTGCTCGCGTACCTCCATGCGCTCGGCTTGTGGACAGTTTTTCCTTGCGTGTTCAACTTCTATATGCATATATGGTTGCTCGCCGTTGAGGCGCCGCGGAGCGCTCTGCTCGCGTCCGTGCGCGCGCGCTCTGCCAGCGGTTGGGGCCTGCGCGATCACGTTGGGGGCTCATATGCATGTGGTTGCGCCGCGCGCGTCGCCACGATGCAGTTATGTGCGGCACGATGGAGTTACGTGCTACAAATTAGAACTGCCATCCAGGCATGCGGATATTCCAGTCCGTCCGGATTCCCGCGACCATTATAACCTTAGTCTATTCAACCTTTCGATCTCGCCCCACAACACAACAAGCACACCCACGACGACACATACATAGAGGATATCTAGCGGCGCTCCAATGGAGTTCGGCGAGCATAAAGTCTAGACCCACGCGAGGGAGACGGATCTCACAGTGGTGTACACCATCGACCCAGCCGTGGTGGAGGACTACATCAACATCGTGGAGCAGTTGCTTGCTGGAGACAAGTACAAGGTGGTCGGCATCGACCTCCAGTACACCATCGGTCTTCTCGGCAAAGATCGGAAGGTTACCGTCGCCCAGTTGTGCGTGCGCCATCATGTCCTCATCTACCACTACTGCATGGCCAGAGAGCCTTGCGACCGTTTTGCCAGGTTTGTCAACAGCACCGACTACAAGTTCAATACGGTGGAAACCACCGATGATGTAAAAGCACTCAGGGTTACGGGCTTGGCCTGCAAGAACCTTGTCAAAACCCGTGAGCACTACAGGGTCTGGGGCAGCACGAAGAAGGACTCCCTGGTTGAACTCGCCTCGGCCATAATCGACCCCTACTACGAAAAGATGAAGCAAGATGCCAAGAGAATAAGTCCTGTATCCTGGCACGGGGCCTGGATACGGCAACTGGATGAACCTCACCTCAGGTTCGCGGCCAAGAGCGTGTACACATGCTACGAGATGCACAGGCGGATCGTTGACATGAGAAAGTGCCTCGTTACCAAAATCGACGATGCCGGATCGAGCCACAAGCAGAGCAGTAGCGGCAAGCGTCACAAGAAGTAGATGATGATCAGATGATCGTTTATCCTAGTTAATTATGCATATAATATATACTTGACTTTGGTGTGTGGAAATGTCATGTGTGTAGTAGCCACCTATGTAATTATGCATGTAATAGTTTACTTTGGTGTGTGCAAATGTCATGTGTGTAGTAGCCACCTATGTAATTTGATGTTTAATTTGGTTATGCAACCATGTCCTTATAAGTGTGTATATATATACATATATATGTTGTTGTTCTGTATGTAATCCCAACGTACAACACACACGTCTTATTAGCAGCAATCGTCTGTGTTATTATCGGTCTTCGCATACATTTCTGATTACAGACATGTTTGCCGCGTATCACACACATCTTATTAAATTGAACCGTTTCTGTTCTCTTGGCTCAACACAAACAGTTCATCCGAGTGAACTGTTTGCCCTCTATCGCACACGCCTTGATCTGGCTGACCGTTTCTTTTGTTCCGCCTAATCACAAACAGTTCATGTGAGTGAACCGTATGCCGTATATCGCACACACCTTCATCTGGCTGCCCGTTTCTATTCTTCTGCCTCATCGCAAACAGTTCATTGAACTGAACCGTATGCCCCGCATCGCACACGCAACTAAATTCTGAACCATGTTTGATGTATCCACCATCGCAAACGTTTTGCATCTTTTTCACGTTTTTTTACATCACCGTTTGCGATTATTGCAACACACATAGTTTCGTCGAAGGGTCTCTGATTGTAGTGTCGCGTTAGCAGCATCCTGTAGTAGTGATAGTACCCTCCCGTGTCGTGTTATGTTTGCCAACAGACATTTGAAAGTCTTGCCTCAATGTTTGTCATGCTTCTCCGGTCCTAAAGATACAAAATATGTGTTAATTGTATGCGAGAAAGCAATAGAAGTTTGGAGGAGGCTGGGGATAGACAAAATTATTAAGAGAGCCTGTGAAGTTG
The DNA here is from genome assembly GCA_011799875.1 of Thinopyrum elongatum. Lineage (NCBI taxonomy): Eukaryota > Viridiplantae > Streptophyta > Magnoliopsida > Poales > Poaceae > Thinopyrum > Thinopyrum elongatum. Next base: position 628,682,509 of record CM022303.1, on the reverse strand, counting down.
ATCATACTGGGGAACCGCTTCTAGAATTCCTACTCCTTTTACATGATGAAAATTCCGAATGTTCAAGAGATGATTGTGGTTACTGTCTGGTATTTGTCATGGGAAAGATGAAAGTTGGTCCATGAGGAGAAACTTCAGAGTGCATTCCGGATCTCTATGGGGATTTGTGCACTTACGGCTAGCTTTGTTGTTGCTTCTTCTCCAAATGCTTCCATGAACAAAGGAAGGTTGGACAAGGGCCCCTAATGGCTTTATCAAACTGAATGTTGATGCATCTGTTGATCAAGACCAGGGCATTGTTGGGGCAGTCATGAGGGATGACAAAGGCAAATTCATTGCGGGAAGGAATGGAAGGATTGGTTTGTGTGCAGATGTCTTAATGGCTGAAGCTTTGATGCTCAGATTTGGTCTATCACTTGCACAAAGGGAGGGTTGGAACCGCATGTCATTAACTTGATAATTTGGAGGTCATTGATACCATAAAAAATGGAAGACAATCAACGAGAGCGGCGACGATGATGGTTTTTGATGATTGTTATCATTTTGTTTGTGATTTTCTCTTCTAGGTTCAAGCATTATAATAGAACAGGGGCATACCCACGTTAAACCTCCGGGGTGCACATGACACTGGGTCAAGCAGCTTTCCATACTATATTTCAACTATAGTATGTTGTGTGACATGGACATGGAGTATCTGCTGCCGAGCTCAAATGCACCTCAATGAAATAGCAAAATAAAAAAGTAGTAAAAAAGTTCAAAAATTTCTGATTTTTTTTGTGGTAGACGAAGTTTTTGTATGCTCGGAAAATTTTGGCACGAAATGACATTCATTGAAGTCATGGCAAAAAAAAAGAAATCGATACTCCAAAAATGCTACTTTTGAAAACATTATGGAGTACCGATTTTTTTGTCACGACTTCCACAAATGTCATTTCGTGCTGAAATTTTTTTAGCATACAAAACATTTTCAAAGTTTACCATAAAAAATTCAGATTTTTTTGAAGATTTTGACTACTTTTTCTTGATTTTACTGTTCATCAGGGTGCATTTGAGCTCGGGATCAGAATAAGACTTTCGGTGTGACACCCCTTTTTAGTGAGATATATGTGTGATTTACGTGTGGGGCACCAGGTCATTTTCTCGTCGGGTCTGCCCCTAGTAATAGAATTGCAAATGATGTTGCTCATGAGCTTGCTAGGTCGGGTGCCCTGTACTCCCTCGTGACGCCTCCACAGGGAACCGCCAGGGGCGATCTCAAACACCGCCATCAGCCAACCACGACGCAGCCTCCCTTCCGCCATAGGCCACGGTGGTGGCGGCGAACCTCATGGATTGGCTAGGTTGAGGCAAGCGGGGAACACGCGCGCAGTGGCTAGGGCGGCTTCCCTAGTCATGCGACGGCGGAGCTCACCTCCATGGCCAGTAGGAACCCACATTCTCTGGCAATGGTGGGGCGTTGCGGCGGCCATGGATCTGGATCGCACAGATCCATCATCGGCTTTCATGGATGGCCATCAGCGCGATGAGAGGTCAGCAAGGGAGGTGGGTTCCCTGGCGGCGTTCTGGCTGCTACGAGCGCCATCATGAAGCGACTCAGTGCGGATCCGGGCAGCTGATGGTTCAGAGTGGCAAGAATGTCGGTGAAAACTGTGTCAACCTCACTCATGGCGGACGATGACGACATCCCGGGCATCGTCTCCGTGTCGAAGGCATTGTCGGTTGCAATCGTCTTCACATCGTTCCAGCTGCTCCGGGGGAAACCCTAGATCTGGGATTCCCAGACCGGACGATGACGGGGCCTTAGGGGAAGTCCTCCTTCTTGGGGGCATAGTCTTGGAGCAGGTGCTGACTGGAGGGGACAAGAGGAGGAGCGGTGTTGCATCTACCATAGCGTCGACATCGGGTCTCGGCGAAGTAGTGCGGCGGAGCCTTTGTGACGGATGCATGTTGATGGATACACGCATGTGGTGGAGCTATCTAGCGTCGTAGTGGTATCGACGTCGGAATGGCCTTGCAAAGGGAATGTATTGATCGCTCCTGAAGGTGAGATGACAGCAACTGCTTCTAGAGCGTGTGCATGTGGTGCGCGCAGAGGGTCTTCTAGACCGGTTGGTACTCTCGGCTTGCCAACGGGTAGCTTGGTGAGATCACCGGATTAGATGGTGTGTGTTGATGAGAAGTCAGGGCACATCATCAAGCTTGTAGGTGTAGCGAATGTGGTTGGCAAGAAGGTGGCTTTGGGTTGATCCATGTATTTGTTTTGCGGGGTTCTATTCAATAATATAATAAAATGGCTGTGTGCATCGCTTGATGTAGAGGCCGGGGGTATCCACCTTTTCGGAAAAACTGAGCTCGTTAGGTTGGCTAGATTCCAGCCGACCGTTGATTGATTTCAGGAGTCTTTAGATGAAATTGTAACTTTTCTCACAAACAATGTACTCGTTGTTTCAAATGAATAAAGATGGTGAATTTTGGTTCAACAAATAAACCCGGAGTATGCGACAAATGTTAATTCCATGTGAATAAGCCGTACAAAGGATTTTGTATAGCAAACTGTGAGTGTACCCGGAACATTATGATCCACAAGCACAGCTCAATGAACTTCTGTTATCAACATTATTACTTATTTTAAAACATGACATAAGTAATTAGAACCAAAAGAAGTCACAGTGTATTTGTCTAGAGTATTCTACCATCCAAAACTAAACACATGTCTTTTGTGAAGTAAAATGATTTTTTTATATAAAAGCAGAATTTCATATATTATATCGTAGTATAAACTGAGCCACCATCACTCAAAACTTAAAAGCAGTCAGACATCAGAGCATTCCAGCTAGAAAATCCAAGAACCAATTTCAAGCAGCATACCGAGTCCGCTGTTCCATACCATTAACTTCTGTAGAATATCCACTTAAACCATGAGCAGTCTGATATTGATCTTACATGTGAGTATAGGTAGATTACATGATCGATTTCTAAGGCAAAGAATGTAATTCTGAGTACAGTGGCACATAGGCAGAAATGGCGGACAGCCATCTTCAGTGTGGTGGACCACTTCGACTTGCCGATTTGCAGATGAATTTGGTCCACCCCGCAGTTTCAAATCTTCACAATCATGTATTTCAGTCCAAAGCCACTTGTTATTTAGTGTTAGAGACGTCAACAATCAAAATTCAGATAAAACACCCGCAAAAAAAAAAATCAGATAAAACGTTGTAAAGTTGCATAGTGGAGTGCATGTGCAGTTTTATGTTGTGGAGATTTTTGTCAACCAACTACTGCAACACAAAGAAGACATCTTTCAAGTGCTCCGAAGTAATGTTGTGTTCAAAAAATAAAGTATCATTACAAAAGAATTGATACTTTCATCCAAGAACTGATGCACAGCTTCATGTTGTTCAGCTAGCACCATCTCCTATTTAAACATGCCCCAATTAATTAGCATCAAAGGAAGTGAGAATGCAATCATCCAAAGTGTTTCTCCATAAAAAAACAAACGTCTAGCATTAATAAAATAAAAATGAGCTCACACATTGTACCCAACGAAAAAAATAGCGCGCTATATCATGGTTATAACGCAGTTATAGCATATTTGGAAGGGAGACGCTACGTTATGCCAAATTCTGCCGCTACGGCGCTAATCGCGTATATAGCGCACTAACCACGCTATAACGTTGTAACGTTTAACGTTTTAACGTGCTCACGAGGCAAAAGTGAGAGAACCAGAGCCCATCTGGCCCAAAAGGCCAAAACCAACCCACGACCACCACCCTTCTGACTCTTTTATCGTTCTCCCACGACAAGACCTAACCCAGTAATCCTAGTTCTCAACTTATCCCCTTCCCAGCCAAGATGAGCGGCGGCGGCGGCAAAATCAGCGGAGGCAGCGGCAGCGGCGTCATCTTCTCATGAGCAGTGGCAGCACCATCATCTCCTGAGCAGCGGCGGCACCATCATCTCGCGGCAGCGGCATCATCTTGTTGCAGTGGCTTCGTCGTCCAGATCGACTCCATCCTAGCACCGGCAGGGGCGATGTCAGCCACACCGCCGGCAAGTCAGCAACCAGGTAATCTCGCTTCCACACTTCGTTCCTCACGCCATCTACCAGCAATCCACCACAGGTTGTTTTGACTCTGATGTGTTTATACAGTATACAAGTTTGTTCTGAATCTGTACTGATGTAGCTTGTGTTATCACTTCTACTCTGTACTGGACTAAACTAAAGCTTGTGCCACGAGTACCAAGTTTGCTTCTTTCCTCTCTTTGTATACTTTGAATGAACTGAAACTTGTGCTTGTGTTATATATTGGATTGTAGGCATTGATATATACTCTGGAAAAATATATATGCTTGTGTTATCTATTGGAAAAATATATATCAATTCTGAATATTTACTGATATACCAATTGTTTTTTTTTACTCTCTACTGAAGAGATATTTGTAAAGCTGTCATTGGTGTTTTAATTCTGCATATTTACTGATATATGAATTCTGAATATTTACTCTGTACTAAAGAGATATGTACTGAACTGAAGATTGTAGGCATTGATATTATACTTTGTCTGATTGTAGGCATTGGTGTTTCAAGCACAGTATCAACGGTACAAGGACAAGCTGCCATTGTGTTTCAAGCACAGTATCAACGGTACAAGGACAAACTGTCTGAGACTTAGTATTTTTATGTCCTGGATTTGGCTAATTAGTTGCTTAAATACTTTATTTCTAGATATATTTGGATTTTTTTTGCAAACGCTATTTTGAAATATAGCACGCTATTAGCATGCTATAACTTGTGTAGCATTTGGAGAAGGGCCTCGCTATATTTTGTAGCGCGCTATTTTTTTCGTTGATTGTACCATTAGCAAACGAGGCAAATCATTTACTAGGTCTCTCTCAACAAGATGCATATACTTGCCCAAACTGCAGATTGAAGATACTCACTGATAACAATTTACCATGTCTTTTACAACATGCCCCCCCCCCCCCCCCCCCCACTTCCTTTTCAAAAAAATATAAAAATCTCCCTTCAACACTACTATGCGAACGAATCTCAGAGGAATCAGACAAGTTGCCTCATTAGTCATTACTGAACCATCATTGCTCCAAATAAAGCACCAGTCTCCTATTGTTTTCACGAGTGCAATGATTGTAATGCTGCATAGAATGGTACATATGGTAGGTATGGTGGGTCTCCATATTCAAGATTGGAGACCACTTTTACTTGCTGACGATCCATATTATAGCACCTCATAGACATGAATTTGGTATCCCGTCCCTCTGTGAAGAAGATCAAGTCACACACCGGATGAATCGCCATCCAACTGTGACTAATACGTTGTGTCCATCCAGTTACAATGCTATGCTTCAACATCCACTCTTTTTTGACATAGTCCTCGAGAACATAAACCACTATTGGAAACCTGCTATCAGCATCATACAGAAAAGTGGAATAATGCAAGCAACCATGTGACTGATGAAGAAAACCATTAAACGGGCCAGGAGGGAGACGGAAGATCGTCCATGTCTCCCCTTCTGTATCCACTGCAACTAGACAATCGTATGACTTGAAGCCATAGGCGTGAAAATGCATACAACCGTTGAGGAATACAGTAGACCGGAGCTGATGACCAAAAGGGAAAATATACTCGTCCCATCTCTTTTCTTTACGAGCCCACCGTCCGGTTTCCGACGAATACACATTCACTCTGGTGTGGTAGAAGTCACCGTCGATCTCCTCCAGCAACATAAACCAAACTTTAAGATCGCGGGCTATTTGATTTCGCGGCAGGCTCGTGGAAAAGCAACAGCCGCTATAGCTGGAGATAGCGGCCGCTAAACCATTTAGCGGGAACAGTACACGTGCATGCATGCCCGAGCTCAAAACTAGTACATGTGCATATTTGTATCAAAAAACAGGGGAATTCCAGCAGGAAACGGGGGAATTTCAGCAGGAAACATGTGCATACGAGTACAATTGAGGTCTGCAGCAGTTCAACAGATACATATCAATAAAAATTTAAGCTCTCAAGGTCTGCAGCAAGCATAACATCACCAGTTAACCACTTAAGTTCATCAGGTCTGCATAATAGTACAACATCACAACACGTCCATTACATGCATCAGTTCACAAATCATTTGCTACTTTTCCAAAAGCACACAGGATAGGATAGGATAATGAGCGGCATGAGGAAGTTCGTAGAGAAACTAACATGCATCAGTCAGAATCGGAGCTCATGTTTGTTTCGTCGTTGTCGTCGTCACTTTCTAAGCAGAGGAAGCAGAGAGCAAATCATCTTGAGGAGTAACAGGGATCATCTTCTTCTTCTTCTTACCATAGATACCCCTCTTCCTTTTAAGTGGATTAATTGCCGAAGTTGATGGTCCAGCTTGTTCTTGTTCTTGATCTTCACCTTCAGCTTGTTCTTCAACAACAATTGGCACCACACCAGTGATCCATTCATTGTCATCATCTTCTAAGACATCAACCACCTCCTTCTCAATGGGGTCCCTGATTTTGTGTAGTTTTTTGTCCTTCAGTTTGGAGTTGAACTTGATGAACACAAGGTCCCTCATCCTGTCATGCAGCAGCCTGCTGCGTCTCTTTGTGTGAACCTACATAATGAACAAATGAAGAGTGTGAACAAAAAAACATGAAATGAACAATGCATGAAAGTGGAAAGAAGGAAAAGAATATACTTACTAGATCAAATACACTCCAATTCCTCTCACAAGCAGAGGAAGTACATGTCAAACCAAGTATCCTTGCAGCCAAGATCCTTAGTTTTGGAGCACTTGTCCCATGGTTCATCCACCATTTAGCTTCAACATACAACAAGGGGGATATGTTAGGAAACGTTTGGGCAGGATAACATCATAAGAAACAAGGGGGACATGTTAGGAAACCATTTACCTGGATCAAACCTTTTGTTTTTCCTTTGTCGTACAGCAATGTCCCTTCCAAATGAACCTACTCCCTCTTGATAATGGTCAATCTCATCAATTATTTCTTCTTGCATGATAGGATCTTCAATCATCTTTGAAATACAAGTTATTAGTCCTTCTTTGAAACTACCATCAATCTCAATATCAAGCTTGTTTGCATAATAGTAGTATGGGTTCAAGTAGTATCCAGCCATATGCAATGGAGTCTTCAACTTGTTGTCCCATCTCTTGTCAATGATGTCCCACACTTCCAGAAAACGAGAGTTGTCATTGTCAAACCTCACAGAGATCTCTTTCTTTGCATCCACCATACAACCATGAAGAAATGGGTTACTAAGAGCATTCTACAATTATACATTACGAGGTAATTGTTCTATTGAGATCTAATAATTAAGTAATGCAACCATAACATCAGGAGGTTTTTGTCTTAATTTATTTGATGATATTATCTTACATATGCAATATAAATATATTACAAGAGATAGTGGCATGGCGTCAAGCAGAGTAAACTGCAAAGCACATCTCTGTTACAGTCAAATGACAAATAATTAACACCCCTAATTCGCTCTACACAGGTTCTGAAAGTAGTACTACATATAGCAACATATTTGTTCTTCACAAAGGTTCTTGAGTTGTCGCTTATTCACTTCACACAAGCAAGTTAAGCTGATCTGTATAGGTATGCTGAACCTGAATCTACACTTCTACAGGCCATCATCTAAAGAAAAAATTAAGTGAAAAATCTGAACCTAAGCTACTAGCCTGCAACATGAACCTACAAATCCGCAATGCAATCCCAAGAGCATGTTGAATCAGCAAACAAATAAACGTTACATAGAGTCGGAGGACTCCTTTACCTCCTGGTGATGTGCTGGGACCTAGTGTTGGAACTGTGTGAGACTGAGACGTCATGCCGTGGTCGCTGCCTTGCCGCCTTGCCACCTCCCCGTAGCTGAATCCGGCTTCCGGCGAAGCAGCAGTCGGCCCGCCGACCGCAGGTGGGAAGAACGGCGTAGCCGCCGCAAACTTTTTGACGGGAGGGGGAGAAGGGGATGGGGACTGAACGCAACTAGGTTTACTGGAGGAGCTGCTATATATATATGGTGCGAATTTTGGGCCATTTGTGGTCTACTTGGGCCCTTGCGTTGCAGATATTTGGCCCATATCGCGAAACTGCAGCGACCGCTACGACAAATCGCGCCGTTTCGCGCGCGATCGCGCAGTTAGCGGCAGATCGCGGGATTTGTGTGATTGCGTCGCGGGGAAGGTGCCAGCGCGCGATAGCGCCGCGATCGCGCTGATTTCGCCCGCGATTTAAAAGTTTGACATAAACACATAGAAGTGGGAAGACACGGCCGGATCAAAACCCAGGCATACAGTGCTCACCTCCTCGGCCTTGCTGGGTTCAGGTAGCATGGCCCACTCCTTCCTCGTGGGATTGCACACGATGTAACGGCATTCGTCGCCCCTGGCGGCGTGCCAGCGGCAGAGGAGGAGGCCGCTACAGCAGTCTAAAAGATCGACGCGCTGGTGGTTGGGCAGGAAGGCGAAAGACGTGTCTATCAGAGGAGCGCGGCATCCCCTCGAGAGACTGGTGAAGCGGAAAGATGAAACCGTAAGCAACTCCCCGGTGGCGCTGCTGGTGTAGAGGAAGCCAGCGAGGGGTTGGGGGAGCTTTTTGCGGTGGTCGGGGTGGTCGATGAGGTAGAGCCAGTGCTTGGAGACGCACTTGAGGCGGCGGAGAGACATGGCGGGGATGCGGGAGAGGATCTCCACGAGGAGATCGTCGGTGAATCTCTCGAACGCCATGCCGCTGCGGGGAGAAGAGGGCGATCTGCGCAAACAGAGATGGAGGAAAGGTAAGGGGGTCGCTGAAGCAGGAAAGACGAGGATCCTGATGCTTCGTGTACCTGACTCGAGTCGAGGCGCGGCCTTCCTCCCACGGCAGAGAGCGATCCGCCGGACTGGACATGAGCATGACGACAGAATAAAGCGGCGACGGGGGCGCCGTCGAGCGTGAGGGAAGGAATTGGAAACCTAGTCTATGGAGCCTTTTTTTTTTTTTGAGAAACAGTATTTTTTTTTTGAGACAATGAGAAACAGTCTTATGGAACTGGGAGTTCTTATTTCTATTTTTCTCTCCGTTGCTCGATTGGGCCGTGAAGGGGGGCTCTTGGTCTGATTTAGTAAGAATCACAAAGAGACCTTCAATTCCCTGCAAAAAAAAAAAAAAAAAAATTGCCGGTCCAATTACCGGTTCATTTTATCTTTCGAATTTATTTGTTTCATATAAAAATTTGCGGGAGATTTGTTTCATAGATTTTATAATAGATTAAAAGAAGTTAAAAACAGTTGTAAAATGGAGAAAGATGTATGGGAAATAAAAGAAGTTTTGCCATTTGTGCGCATAAATGTTTACCGGTATTTTAAAGAATGTTCGTCACATTTTATTTTTTTAAACATGGCATATATTAAAAATGGTCACCGTGTATTGTAAAACTGTGTGACATGTATTTAAAAATATTCATTACATGGGAAAAAAATCAGCCTATCTAAAAAATGTTCATCACATATTTGAAAAGATTAGTGTATTTAAAAAGTCATGTGTTTTGGAAAAATTTTGTAGATTAAATAGATTGTTTGTATACGTGTCAGTATATGTTCATATACAGAAGAAAAAAATCCAATTATAAAAACATAAAAACAATAAATTAAGAAGAAAATTTGTTTTGGTAGAAAAATAAACATGCATAAGAAAAGCTAACACAGAAAAAAATGAGAAGAGAAAAAACAAGAACGAACATAGCATGGCCTAACGAAAAAACTCGGAATAGTAATAGCCAACAAGAAAAACTAAAAACAAACTACTGAAAAAGAAAAAGAACAAAAGAATGTGCGCCCCAAAAGAGCGCGCGGGGGGCGGGAGGCATGCAAGAAGCGGTCTCAGAGCTGCCGACGGAGGTGGAATGTGGCTTAGGCGGAGTTACTTCAGCAATCCTTGGCTAAAAGTTTATATTTAAATTATGATGTGCATAATTAAAATTCTAAATAGCATAATTTCATACTTTAAATATTCTTTTTGTTTTTTTTTTTAACGTCAAATATTCTTTTTGTTAGTACTAGAACCAAGTGTTAAATGCGAACAGAGTCGCTCAGATGGTTAGGTTCCTCTTGGTGGAAGCACTGGTGCTCGCATTTTTCTGAAATTACTTCAGGCATTCCGGCAATAAGTGTTTTTTAATGTTCTCCTTAGTTTACTAAGATACTTGCCATGACATCCACTAAAGCCAGCTAATAAATGGAGCCAGCATTTCCATCAGCCTGCAAAATAGAGTTTTTTTTACTGGTAATTGTAGGGAAAAGTCCCCACAACAGATCAAAACTTTATTAATGAAAAGTAAACAAAGTACAAAGATTACAAGAGGTAACCTTAAAACTGACCTCTGAAAGAATAAGAAAAAAGAAAAAGAACCTTGTAAATAAAGCAAAATCAAGGAGGTAGGAATGAAATCCATCTCAAAAGATCATCCTTGAATGCAGACTTTATCTATGCTGCATGAGAGATATATCATGAATGAAAGCACTTCTCCATTTGTTAAAGCTTTGTCTTTCATGTCGAAAAACTTTCCAATTCCTAATGATCCAAATGTTCCAGCAAGCAATGAAAACCACCTCACAGAAAAAGGGTTTAGCAAAACCCCTCTTGGCTTGAGTAACAAGCTCCCCCATTGTATCACCATGAGACCAATCAATCTGAAGATAATTCCAAACTCTGGCACTGAAGTTACAGCGAAAGAAAAGATGGTCCCTAGTTTCCCTTGTCTGCAAGGGGCAAAGAACACAATTAACACCATCATCGAGGTGCCAATGCCTCCTCTCAACCATGTCCTTTGTGTTTAATCTGTCCATGATAAGCATCCATGCAAACACCTTGATCTTCATGGTCCAAGCAGATTTCCAAATCCAAAGAAGCAAATGATTAAAGGATAAAGAGGAGTGCATGCAGGTGTAAAAAATCTTTGGCTTGTATGTATTGCTAGTCCCTTGCCAATACCAGATGTCCTTCGCACCCTCCCTTCTGTTATGAGTCACCATCAAAGACTGCAAAGTCAAAAAATCAGCAAAAACTTGCTCAGATAAGGGTAGGTGAAACAGCTCAGTTAATTCCTGTGAATCAAAAGCCTCCTTAACAGTTATCCAGGGATCTTTCACAAAGGAAAACAACCTGGGATATCTTGACTATAAGGTAGTAACATTGTCACCAATCTTCCAACAGTCAGACCAAAAAAGAGTCGTATATCCTTCGTTGATTTGAACCCAAGAAGAAGATCTGAAGTGATGCAAAATTTTGCAGATGTCCTTCCACCAAAAAGAGCCACAATCTTTAGTCGATTGAGATACCCTGCCATAATAATATTTGTCCCAAATTAGAGATACCCAAGGCAAATCTTTCCTATTGAGAAAATTATTTGCATGCTTGAGCAGAAGAGCCATATTTGGAACACCATGATTCATGATCCCAATGCCTCCCTTGTTCTTAGGTCTGCAAATAAGATCCCAACCAGCAAGTGATGGAGCAGGTTCATCTCTATGTTTCCTCCAGAGACATTGTCGCTAAATCCTTTCAAGTTGACTGAGGATACCAGGAGGTATAGCCAGAATGCTGAGAAAAAATATAGGAATGGATGATAGAGCAGAGTTCAAGAACTGCAGTTTTTCCCCTTGGTTAAGAAAGGAGGAGCTAGCAGACATCCTCCTTTCCATACAATCCACCATAAGCATGAAATCAACCATGTTTGGCCTGGTAGTTCCAACCGGCAGACCCAAGTATGTGAAAAGCATCTTCCCAATTTGGCAGCCAAAACAAGTTGCAAGCTCTGTAATAGAGGCATTATCCAGATTGATTGGGATGATGAAGGATTTATGATAATTAACATCTAGCCCAGTGGACTGTGAAAACACCTTGAGCATGTCTTTAAGAGCAAGCAATTGGGCTCTATCTGCAAGCAGAATGATCAAAGTGTCATCAGCATACTGAATAATTGGGTAATCTTGATCATGGCAGGGTATTGGCAACTGAAGTATGCCTCATCTGAACATATCATTAACCACTGACTGCAGCAAATCAGCAGCAATGACAAAAAGAAGTGCTGAAATGGGATCACCTTGTCTGACACCCTTTTTACAAAGGAATTTCCTCCCAGGGACACCATTAAGCAAAATAGATGAAGTGCCAGTAGATAATAGTTGCTTCATCCAGTTAATCCACTTGTCATTAAAACCTTTAAACTTCAAGATATGCACAATAGTCTCATGTTCAAGTGAATCAAAAGATTTTTCAAAATCAAGCTTAAGGATTACAATGGGTCTCTTAGACTGATGACATTGGTGTAGATACTCAAAAGTCCAACCAATACAGTCTTGTATAGTTATGCTCTTGATAAAACCATATTGATTTTTATGAAAACACTGCATGATGATTCTTTGGAATCTATTAGTAGCCATCGTGGAGAGAAACTTCAGGCCCATCCCAGTCAAATAAATTGGTCTGTAGTCACCTACCTCCTTAGGAGCCAGCTTTTTTGGGATCAGAGTAATATATGACCCATTAATATTCTCAAGAGCTGCAGTACCATCATAGAAAGCCTGGGCCAACTCATAAAACTCATGAGAGATGGTATGCCAACACTTCTTGAAAAGAAGTCCATTAAACCCATCTGGGCCAGGGGTCTTATCAATGGGCATGTGCTTGACAATATTATCCATTTCCTCTTTCCCAAAAGGTTCAGCTAAAAAATCAAGCCCCTCAATTGGAGAAAGTAAAGAACCAAGGTCAAAACCCATTACTATTCCCCTGGACACACCCATTCTATTTTTGAAACAATTCCATATGATCCCCTCCATCTGAGAATGATCAGTCACAATAGACCCATCAGGTAGTTTCAGACTAGCAATTGAATTTCTCCTGTGCCTCTCAATAGCCATGGCATGAAAAAACTTGGTATTTTCCCCACCAACTTCAATGTACCTAATGTAGGGTAACGCTGCAGAAAACAAAAAAATTCCAACTTACGCACCAGCCCAGGACCACTATGGAGACTCCATACAAGGTTTGATCTTTTCGTTACCGACTCGTAGCACAGCGGAAGTAGAGTCGATGACGATCGGCGGTGCAGATCCCCGCATCTAGGATTTACAACCTCCCAACCGCGAGGATGTATACCCTCGTCTACCCCTCGGACAGCCCTCCGGGAGGCAGTCGGACAGTCCCTCAGACGGTGTGGCAGACGGCCCTTCGGGAGGACCTTTGAAACTCGGACGGTCACTCGGACAGCCCTTCAGGAGGACCTTCGAAACTCGGACGGTCACACGGACAGCCCTTCGGGAGGCACTCTCGAACTAAGACCGAAACTACGATCTCTCTATAGAGTTGCACACATACGGTGTCATCTATCCGGCAGGGCTTCACAATCCAGAACTAGTTCCCACCGGAACCCAGACAGCCTTTCGGCTCTACGAAACTATTTCGCTTGGAGGGAGAGAGAAGCCAGATCATTGCATGGCACTTGTATGTGAGAAAGAGTGAGTGTGGAGAGTGCCTCTCCACCTCTATTTATAGGAAAACCCAAGGGGTAGGGGGGCACATGAAAAACCCAAAATGCCCACACTTTATGTCACACATAAAAGGGCATAAAGGGATGACAAGTGGAGCTCCATGGAGAATTTGCACCCTTGAACGTCCCACCTTCATGGGGCCCCCCCAAAGGGGGTTCCTTGATCCCCAAGTCCTTCTAGAAGCCTTTTGGGAAAAGCCCCAAAAGGTGGCTTTCCATAAAGTGATTTTCACTATTCACGGAGACAATTTTCCGCGATCGTTAAATCCGAAAATATTTCTGGGGGTCTTAGAATAATTCTAGTACCCACACAAATGATTTTGGACACATTCCGAAACAATTTTGGATTAGTGATTTTCATCTGCGAAAAGCAACCAAACCGGTTCCAACAGCTCCGGAACATTTCCGGTTTTTATCTCGGAAAATTCCCAGAAGTTTCCAGAATGATTCTGGCACCCTCCAAGAATTATCAGGCGTGTGCCGAAACCAATTTGACTTAATGAAATACCCTTAAACAACTTTTCAGTTTTACCGAAACTCATCCGGTGTCCTCTCTCTCCGGAACTTTTTCGCTGTCTCCGAAACTTTTTTCGGAGATTTTCTCTCAGACTCCCTGTCTAGTATTCAGCAGATAGATGACCCTTAAGCGTGTGACCCTATAGGTTCAGTGAAGTATAGACATGACCCGGAACCCCTTCCGATCAATGATCAACATTGGAGCCGTGGACACCCATATTGATCCCTATACCCACAAGAATAAATATTTGAGTGAACCTCCAGTTGCCGTGTGCTATTCCTGTTGCTTCGCGATATGTTACAAACACCTGAGGTGAGATTTATTGCATCCCCATGGATCAACAATTTGTCCAGCATGCAAGGTACCTCGTTATCGGTTTTGTTCTCTTTTCTCGTTTCCGTGTTTCGGCATCCCAGTGAACAAATCACATGTGTCTGGCCAGACGATGATGGATACCGTAACACCAAAAGGGCCCGAGAATATCTCTCCATTGTCGGAGGAGCAAATCCCAATATTGAGCTATCAAGTTACTTGACACACTTTTACATGAACCCGTAAGCCGCTGTAATAGCCACCCATTTACGGATGACGATTAACAAACCCCAAAGTTCATGAAGCAAGTATGAAGAAACTCGATACTCTCATGGTCTAAGGAATTATGCAAACATTAACCATCTCTGTGTTATTAACCATTAACTTGTGACGAATGTATCTCATAGCATAACATTAATTCGGGTCGATTCAACACAAATGTTCTTCTAACATTTTGCCCTCAAAAATTGCTGGCATAGACATGCCCATGATCAGGAAAACAGAACCATCATGCAACACTTGAGCTAGTCTTAGAGGCCAGACTAGGAATTCTTCTTACCGTTTATTATTCCACACGTGCATATGAGTCTTCCTCCGAGCCTCGTGTTATTGTAGACTTGAGAACCATAGCAGTTATAGCATGGAACATAAACATAATTATGAACAGGGAGATAATCAATAGCATTTATTATTACCTCTAGGGCATATCTCCTATAGACTCCCACTTGCACTAGAGTCAATAATCTAGTTAATGCTAATACCCTTTACACCCATGGCACACTGGTGTAAAATATGCTTCGCATGTGGTATAGCCTGATGTCCAATGGATCTGACGACTTCAGCTCCGTGTGTATCTTTGCATATCCTCGTGTTTTCACGCTTTCACAAAATGCATATTTTGTGTGGACTTGGCTTTGTATATATGTGAATCACAGGTCGAACCTTGATTCCTCAGACTGAGCTATGGAGCAACTATCTGCAATAGTGTCCCATTGACCAAAGCCTTCTTGGAACCATACTAAGTTCATGAATGAACTATATGATTCAACATTTTCTTTGTCGCTTCGAAAGTGGCAACATACTTTGCCTCTGTTATAGAAATCGCCACAGTAACTTGTTTGGAACAGTTTCCAACTAACTGTGCCACCATATTGTGTGTTACACAAAACCCTCAATTTAAATTGAAAATCACATGGACAAATGATGAAGACTGTATCGATGTAACATTTTACAACAAACTCTTCATGATCTCCGCTTGCGAGAAAACATGTCATCAGTGCTACTTTAGTACTCAATGACCTTTTTTCACTGTTGTCCTTTGATCAGTACTTTTGATCACTTTGGTATCTATACTCGCAACAACTTTGGAGTATTGGACATATCTGGTTGTTTTTACATACCATGGAATACATGATTAATCCAAACACAAGAGTGTGTGGAATCTCCATCATGTATTTTACTCATCAGTGTTTTGGGACACCGAGTCTTGCAAAAACTCTTTCCATGTGACTTTTGCAAGAATTAGTCCTTGACGTTTTTAGTGCTAAACTGTTTTAGCATCTTGTCAATATGTATTTTTGCTTAGCCCCATTAGGTAAATCTATCTCCATAGATCATCATGTCTAATATTGAGGCTATTTAGCCCAAGCTCTTCATCAAAAAACTATTTTCAAATGAAGTCCTAATTCGTGTCAAGAAATTTATTTCTATTTAACAATGTGTCAAGCACACAAGGTGTTTAGAAATATTATTATGCTCCCACTTACTTTCTTGAAACCACAAGCATCTTCGTTAATCATTGATGAAGTCAAACCCCTTTGACCATTCCATCAAAAACGAAGATTCCAACTCCATTTTGCTCTCTTCTGTCCATTCCTAGAACTCTGAAGTTTGCATACTTACTAGCATCCTCTGGATTGACAAAATACCTTAGACTGTAACAAATGCAAGTCCTAGGTTTCATTTCCATCAGATGGAAATTCTTTCGTCATCCATGTTTCATATCTCATGATTGAAATATGTATTAATTTCTAGTTTAACCCGAACCGATTTTAAGCATTGCTACGGTGAGAAAAACTTATCGCAGTTAACTCCTTGAACTTGTTATTGCAACAAGTCGAGCTTTATGGATAAAACATTTTTATCCGTATCAGTTTTTAGTTCCAATACAATCCGTTATACTCTAAGTCTTCCGGAGGGTTTATCAAGATTTAAATCTTGAATCATTTTATGGAAACTATTTCGGATTATATTGGCATTTAGCCAATCCCGGAGTCAGGGCCCATTAACGCTTCCTTGTATATTGTAGGTATACTGTTGTCTAACAACAATATCTCATATGCGCACCTGAGAGGTTTCCATGAGTTTTTCCTACGTGGTTCAGCTGCAAGTTCGACCGAAGTCCATACATCTCATGTAGAGGCTTCCGTATCAGTCGCAGTAGGAAACTCTGGAATCACTTCCAAGGTCTCTTACCTTTGATCTGATGATGAAGATACTGTTATCTCACCGAGTTGCACTGTTCTCCCACTCACCTTTTTGAAAGAACCATTTTCTTCAAAAAGCATACCGTTCTTTGTGGCAAACCTATTTTCCTCGGTATAGTGAGGGAGGAATACCCAATTACTTGGGATAACCTACAAAGTAGCGCTTGTCTGATTTGGAATAGGTTTGTAAATATTTTACACAAGCCCCATATTCTAAATGTTAAGAAAAGACATAACATGGTTGGGCGTACCATACCATGGCGTCATTTCAACAGACCCGATGGAGCTCTTTTCAGTGTAAAAGCCACAGTCTCTAAAGCATTACCTTAAAAGGGATAATGGCAAATTGATTTCTGTCATCTTTGATCTTACCTTGTTATAAATGGTTCGATTACATCTTCACAGACATTCCACTCACAGTGGTGTTTCGGGGGATGTAAGTTATGAAACTCTTTTCACAACTCATCAGACATTCGCTAAATTTGTAACTCAAACATTCCTTTCCGCAATCAAATTGCAGAAACATAATTTTCTTGTTACAATAATTCCTACTTCATTTTGAAAACCTATCGAATGATTTCAAAAGATCCAGACTTACGTCTCATCAAGCAAATATCCATATATCTACTTGAGTCATATTTGAAGATAGATAAATCCACTGTTTGCAACATTATTTATTGGACTACACACATCAAAATGTATGATCACCAATAAGTTCATTGCTCGTTCACTACTAGAAAAAAGGCTGTTAGTGGCGCACCAGTTTTTGCTATTAATGGCGCACTATAGGTGCGTCACTATTAACACGCCACTAGTAACAAATAGTAATGGCGCACCTCTGGTGCGCCATTAGTATCCCAGATAATAGTGGCGCACCACATAGTGCGCCATTACTATGTCCAACAGTGCGCCATTACTATGCCTCCTAGGGGGCCATATTTACCTTCACGTATGCCCCCAAGTGCGCCATTACTATGCCCCATAATGCGCCACTGGTATTTAGCCTTGGTGCGCCACAACTGGGGGCCATATTTGCCTTCACCTATGCCCCAAGTGCGCCATTACTATGCCCGATAATGCGCCACTGGTATTTATCTTGGTGCGCCACTAATTCTCAATATGGTGCGCCACTACTATGAATATTAGGAATTATTATTTTTTGCTTTTCTAGTATTTGCACAGGTTACAAAATACGTTACAGCACAGAATATAAACATCACACAATAGAATTCATTATATTAGTCTCCAAATTCGAAATAGCGAACAAAGTTCAAACATTAGCCAAGTTTAGGTCTCAAGACATTAGCAAAGTTCATCATGTTAGCCGAGTTTGTCGTCACATTACAAAGTCGATATCGATCATCTAAACTACCATCACATAGAAGAGAGCCGCGGTCACGATGAGCATCATCGCGATGAAACTGGTCTTCATCCGGTTCTTCCTCCGCTCCCTCCTCTCTCCCGCTAGATAGCGCGCGTATCTAGCTTCCGCCTCTGCCCTAGTGGTGTACCCTTTGTAATTGTTACCGCTGAAACGGTGAACCTGTCTCTGACACTCCTCCCAGTCGTCGTAGACTCCGGGAACCTTACCCTTGTACACGACATACGACGGCATCTCTATGCACTAGAGAAACAAAACGTTAGTAGCAATTCACAGATAATATATAAGCAATATATAAGTATGCAACAAAAGGATCGGAAGAGAAAAGCAACACATTAATAGCACGATTCATGGTCCTACTAATAAATAGCATCGATTACATATAAGTTGAACGACTGTCCAAACTAAAGAGACATACAAGTTCATTAAAGTTTAATTACAACATGAGCTAATCGATATTTCAGAACTACATAGCATCAATACTTTCGACTCGACTAAGGGACCGGAGCGTGGATGAAGCCGCTATCTTTCATGATGGTCATGAATGTGCGGTCGTTGTCAGCCTGCATTTGTAGCGTTGTTTCTATTTCACTGTTGGACGGTTGATATTTGAGGTAGAACTGCCCCGAGGTACGAAGGACATCTTGATAGATGATTTCCGCAAACTCCGACTGGATGCGAAAGAATTCTTGTCTGATGTCCTCGTCCTGGATTGCCGACAAGTGTGCGGCCCAATCTTTGAGATTATTTGGTAGCATAAGGTGATTATGGTCCCTTACAATCGCCCGCATGTGATGGAGGGCGTAGTAGGCATCCTTCTGACTGCCAGGCGGCTGCTTGACGCAGGGGAACGTCTTTACGTGGGTGAGCACGTGCTTGCCATACCTACAAATTGGCCTCCTGAAGGTGCCTCCAGATTTGGCGTAGCCGGGGAGAGCATCATCAAGAACTTTCTTCATGTTTGTGTAGTCTTTCTTCGACTGACGGTCCGAGTCAAAATACGTGGCCATGGAATATTTCAGGCTTAAGAGGATGAGTGTGCAATGTGTGTCACTGCACAAAACACGGAGTGTTAGAAAAAAATGAACGATCGAAATCTAAGAAATCATATGTTACGGGGCGGTGAGGGGATGACTTACTCGGAAAAGTAAGGCACGAGGAAGTTATCCTTATCTGGGTTCGCCAGAATGACGCCTTCGAGGTATGAACTCGCGACTTGCCGGTCCCCAGCGCTGCCCAAGATCTTGGCACGCATGTAGAAGGGGTCGACTATCACGATGTCCGGGGTCTTGTCTCTAATGATCCGCATCTCCATACTGAGCGAAAATAGCCGAATGAAGGTGTAGTGCAGCGGATGAAGGTTAAACATAGCGAAGATGTCATCAAACCGCAGGACGATCATACGCCCGATGGTGCTATCGACAAAGCCCTTGCCCTTTGGCACCTTGGCCATGAAAACCGGGTATGCCACATCATTCTCGGAGAGACGCCGCTTCTCCATAGAAAGAACACTGTCATGCAGACTCCGCATAGCACCGGTTGCAGCATTGAGCAGATTAGTCGGTAGCATCGGCCTACCCGCCACATGCACCCTCCTCGAGATATCCTTAGGTATTGGTGGCCCGTCCTGAGCACGGATCGTACTCGGTGCCGGCTGGCTCGCACCCTTGTTATTTTTCTTTTCCGTCCCTTCTGCTTCTTCTGCTGTAATGGGATCGAGTTCTGCTCAGAGACCACCTTCTTGAGTGTGTTGGGGCTGATAATATTTCGCACCTCGGCTATTTGAGTCTCGGTGAAGGTGGCAGCTGGAGGCGTCTCCTGAGAACTGAACGCCAGACGACGCCTGTTGCAATTGGGTTTCTCCACTGTACCAGCTAGATCGCGATCGTCTTTTGCAGGGTTGGGTTCTTGAGAAGGAGGCCCCAAGAATTCGTCACCGTACCCATGTTCGTTGAAGTACTTATCAATGTTGGAAAATGTACCGTCGTTGTCGTCCGGATCCTGTGCCATATGCATGTCCGGATCAGCTGACGGCGGTAGCGTTGCGGCGGTCTTGCCATGGCTTGGCGCCGGCATGACTGGCGGTGTTGTCTGTGGGGTGGTGTCCCCCGCCCCCAAACGAATCTGGCTCTTCAGCCAAAGCATTGACCAGCTTAAGCAGGCGCTGAGGGTCATCACATCATCTTCGTCGGCCCCAGGGGGTCGAAACAGAGGTAACAAGTCGTTGCAGCCCGCAGCACCCGAATCAGTTGAACCCTATACATGGTGGGTGGCATCGGATTACCGTGGAACATGCGGTTGCCCGGTTGAACGATTTTGGCCTTGGCGACATCCATCAACTCGCCATCCACGAAGTGCAGGAGAGTGCATGGAACGTCGGCGGCGCCCTGCGAAAACATGTAGGGCGTCAGGGATGCCCAGTCAAAGGCAAGGAGATGAAGTCATCGGCCGAGGCTTAGTTACCGTGATGGCGTCGAGCTCGGCTAATGTCGAGGCACCGCCAACGGCGGGCGTGCAAGTGACGGAGGGGCCGCTTGCTGCCGAGGTGCCGGCCGGCGTATTCTTCCCACACCCGGGTGCATTAAGCTCCAATGCCGGCGCCGACGCCGGAGACACCAATGCCGGCGCGTTGTGCGAGTTACTGCCCGTGAAGCTGGGAATCGGGGGCGGCCCCTGTTGGCCGCCCGCAATCCACGCCTGCAGCCCCTCAAG
The DNA here is from genome assembly GCA_011799875.1 of Thinopyrum elongatum. Classification (NCBI taxonomy): domain Eukaryota; kingdom Viridiplantae; phylum Streptophyta; class Magnoliopsida; order Poales; family Poaceae; genus Thinopyrum; species Thinopyrum elongatum. The sequence continues at coordinate 628,661,545 of CM022303.1, read as the reverse complement.
CAAGGTAGGCATAATGGCGGTGATCGTCGCTCCCAGTTGGTCTCGCACTTGCTCTTGGACTATCTCCGAAATCCGCGGCACTTGTGCCTTGAGTTCTTTAACCTCGCGCTCCTGGCCTTCCGAGCTGGTCTTTCTCTCCTTTCGCCCAGCCTTATAGTATTCCAACCATTTCGTGGACAAGCCTTTGCCGGCCACACGACCAGCTGACGACGGCTTACTGAACTTATCCTTGTGTTTCATTACGTTCAACGCCCTATTTAAAGTGGTGTCCCAAGGGGCAGACGGGGAGCTCTGAGACCCCGCGCTACTGCTTTCAGTTTCCTGCAGAAGGAACGTGAACCATTTAGAAATTTGGCTTCATTAATTAGAATGCAACCATATGGAGCTAATTACGCGAGGGTGTATTCCTTACCAGAACAAGCTCAAGCGCCTTCACCTTCGGATCCGTGGTAAGCTCCTTTGTTACCGGGTCCACCTTGTACCGGGCCCTGACATAGTTCCTAGTCTGCTTTTCATGGAATTTATCGAAGAGTGGCGGTAGGCCTTGCTTGGCACGCTCTGCGTCCTCCTTGTCCCATATAGGTTCCGCCACTCTGTAACCGCCAGGACCGAGTTTGTGGACCCCTAAGTTCAAGTCCCGCATATCTTTCCCCCACTGACTTGATTCCGCGGATGCGTTGCTCTTCTCATAACTATCACCACTTAGAATCCTTCTCTTCACCGTGGCTCTCCAAGTAGCCAGGGTCGTGCTCATCTTCGTGAGGGCGGCACTGTTCACTTTATTCCCTGAGAGGCGTGTGTTTGCGAAGTCACCGGGGAACTTGTATCGTTCGTGCAGCTTCGTGAAGAGGAGGTTGCGCAAATTCCCTCGGTCATGATGCCTTAGGTTCTCGGTGTTGATCGAGACGGTGCTCCGGAGAATGCACCCGAGTTGTCCCGCGTACCCACTGACTAATTCTTTGGGTGCCGTTGGATGCCCACTGGAGGACACTTCAGTAAATTCCTCCTTGACGGTGCCGAGCACGTTCGGGCGCCATTCCTTCCGTTGCCTCTTCGGTTGGCTGCCATCTATGCGTGCACTGCCATCATCAGTGGTGGCATCCCCGGCGGCACCATCAGTGGTGTCATCCCCGACGCCACTAGGGGTTGTGTAGTCGGGATCGGTGTCTTCCGCGGCGTCCTCATAGCGGTGAGGTTCTTCCTCCATCTCCTGGGACAGCTCCCAGAATGACTTGCCCGAACCGCCGGCCTCATCGTTGTCGGCCATGTTCGCTCTAAATAGGAAAAAAGGCTAGAATGATTAATTGTAAGACGGTGGCGAAAGCATTTTGCCACGTACGCAAGTGAGGACGCCTAGGTGTTCGTCACATTGCTGAGCCAGCGGCGGCTGGGTAATAACAAGGTCGAAACCAGGGGCCATGTACTAGTTAAACTAAGCAAAAATTGTGTTTGTATTCAGACGTCGACATGAATCGGGCACCTTCTAGGTCAAGAAAATTGGGCATGACCTCTGCTAATTTTCTTGACCTAGGAGTGCCCCATTCTCAACCGAAACGGAAATTAATCAACATTTCAGGAGAAAGGGGTAACTATTTATCTTTGATCTACTGTCAACAGCATATCCGATTGTCAATTCTGCATGGGCTCCCCAAATTAGTTTTGACAGAGAGGAAGACAATGTAAGAAATTTTTGAAAGCTTTACAGCATATGATTCTACATGTGTCTATATATCTATAATTTTTTGTGACATGCGGCGGCGGAGGCTAGGGTTTGAGACGAGGGAGGAGGCGAGGGCGAGGCTGCTAGGTTTTTTTTTTAGTGGTTGCTAGGTTTTGAGGGGAGGGGCGGCTAGTAGTTGGGCTGGGCCGCGGCTAGCCGGTTGGGTTAGCAATGGCGCACCTTTTAGGGGTGCACCATAAAAAGGGGTATATCAATGGCGCACCTTTTAGGGGTGCGCCGTAAACACCATGATAGCAATGGCGCACCTTCTCCTGGTGCGCCATTACTAACTTTTTTTATTTTTTTTGGATTTTTAGTTGCATGTAATAATTTAAGATTTGAGATAAAAGAAAAGGAAAATGCAAATGGAGTGATAAAACCATTGTGCAAAGATTTAGAATTCGATGACATGGTTGAAATCAAGTGATACATGTAATAATTTAGTTGCATGTAATAATTGAGCTTGCCACTGACACACACACACACACGCGGCCGACACGTCGTGATTCGATCTTAGCTATCTTTTCACAATCTTCTTGCCCTTCTTTTTCGCAAATGGAGTTCTTCTCTTGAACGGACGTCCTTTAGTTAGGGTGGTCCTGCTTCTTCTTGTGGTGTATGGTACTTCATCGTCGTCGTCATCTTCCATCTTCGGGTCGCCGTACTTGTCGAAGTCTTGCTCATTGACGACTCCATCCATTCCGATGATGTTCCTTTTGCCTCTCCTCACGACAACACGACTGGGCTTTGACGGGTCGGTAATGAAGAAGCATTGGTCCACTTGGGAAGCCAGTACCCATGGCTCATTTTTCGCGGTGACGTTTGCGCCCGCGGTCTTGGATTTGGCTTCGGGTATAACCATGGTGGTGAAATACCGGTCTTCTTTTAGGACGCTCTTGGCCCATCTGACATGGAACATCGGGACCTTCTCTCCAGCGTAGCTCAGCTCCCAGATCTCCTCGATCCTTCCGTAGTATCTGTCCTTGTCGTTACCAGTGTAGGATTCCATCGTTACCCCGGAGTTCTGATAATCGCTCTTCATGTCCTTTTCCTCGGTGTAGAATGTGTAGCCGTTGATATCGTACGCCTCATAGGTCATCAGGTTGTGCTCGGCGCCCTGTGACAAGGCGAATATGAGTTTTTCTTCCGCGGAAGAATCCTCATGTAAAGGGTACGACAGAAGCTTCTCCTTGAACCAACGCGTGAAACATGAGTTGTGCTCTTTGATTATATCTCCGTCCGTCCTTTGTTGGCCTCGGTCATTGTACGTCTTCTCAATAAAGGTTTTGTACTCTACCACCCAAGGATCGACCATGTCTATGTGTTGTAGCGCGACTAGGTTTGCTCTTTCAAAGTCGGCGAGTCGACCCTTGAAGTCGACATGCATTTCGCGGCGACCCTCGCGGTGACCCCATCCAGCGAGCCTGTCGAGGTGCCTGTTGACGGGCAGACCAACGGGGTTCTCGATGCCTAGATAATTCGTGCAATAGGAGATGCACTCTTCGGTCAGAAAGCCCTTGGCTATGCTTCCATCTGGACGTGCCCTGTTGCGAACGTATCCTTTGATGACACCATTCATCCTTTCGAACGGCATCATGTTGTGCAGGAACGTCGGCCCGAGTTGGATGATATCCTCCACGATATGGACCAGCAGATGCACCATAACATCGAAGAATGCGGGCGGGAAGTAGATCTCAAGCTCGCATAGTATCACCACGATCTCTTCCTGTAGCCTTCTGAGTTGCCTCACGCCAACCGACTTCCGAGAGATGACGTCGAAAAAGTTGCATAGGCCAAATAGCGTTTCACGGACGTGCGCGTCCATGATCCCACGGATTACAACTGGAAGTATCTACGTCATCAGCACCTGACAGTCGTGAGACTTCATCCCGCTGAACTTCTGCTTCGCTGAGTCTAGGTATCTGCTTATTTTCCCCGCGTAACCGTAAGGAAGTTTTACTCCTACGAGGCAGGTGAAAAACTGCTCGATCTCCTCCTGACTTAGAGTGAAGCACGCAGGAGGGCAGTCATATTCGATCTTCTTGGCCTTTTTGCCTTTGCGACGACTTTCCGTGTCCTTCGCCTCATCATCATCATTAGGGCGTTTTGCGTAAAGCTCCTCCCTGATGCCCATTGATTGCAAGTCTGCCCTTGCTTTCGGCCCATCTTTGGTCCTCTCTGGCATGTTGAGCAGGGTACCAAGCAGACTCTCGCACACGTTCTTCGTGATATGCATGACATCAAGGCTGTGAGGCACACGGAGGATCTTCCAGTACGGCAAGTCCCAGAAAACAGACCTCATTTTCCATACCTTCAGCAGCGGCTCTGGCACCTTTCGCTTCTTTCCCGGCGGTGGGCACTCTTTCCAATTTTTCAACAGCTCGTCTATTTCCTCGCCGCTCCTCGTACGCGGGCGTCTTCGGGGTTCAGTTTCACCATTGAACAGATCCTTGCGTTTTCTCCATGCGTCATCGTCACGAAGCCACCTTCGATGTCCCATGAACACGGTTTTCGAAGACCCGGGATCTCTATCTAGCTGGCGATACGTTGTGTCATCTATGCACCTGACGCATGCACAAAATTCGTGGACCACCTGCCCCGCGACATATCCGTAACAGAGATAGTCATGCACCGTCGTGAGCAGTGCGGCTCTCATAGGGAAATATTCTTTCGCTGCGGCGTCCCACGTATTGGCTGGCGTTTGCCACAGCGTGTCTAGCTCCTCTTTCAGCAGCCCCAGATACAGATTGATGTCGTTCCCTGGTTGTTTCGGCCCTTCAATTAGCATACTCATGTGAATGTACTTCCTCTTCATGCACATCCAGGGGGGAAGGTTGTACATCCACACAAACACAGGCCAAGTGCTATGTGTGCTTCTCTGGCTGCCAAACGGATTGACTCCATCGGTGCTCGCGCCCAGCACGATGTTCCTTGGATCGTCCCCAAATTCTGGGTGTTCGAAGTTCAACGCTTGCCACTGGCTCGCATCCTTAGGGTGACTCAGCATCTTGTCTTTTTTATTTATCTCCGGATCATTTTCATCATCTTCTCGCTTCTTCTCCTCCCTATCCGCGTGCCAACACAGGAGCTTTGCTAGCTTAGGGTCCGCAAAATACCGCTGCAGACGAGGAGTGATCGGAAAGTACCACACCACTTTTCGAGGAGCTTTCTTCCTCTTCTTGTATCGAGTGACGCCGCACACCGGACATATGGTAGACTCCGCGTGCTCGTCCCGATAAATGATGCAATCATTCGTGCACACATGGTATTTCATGTGCGGTAAATCCAGAGGACACACGATTTTCTTCGCCTCCTCAAAACTGGTCGGGCACTTGTTCCCCTTGGGAAGACGTTCGTGCCAGAATGACATGTTCTCGTCGAAGCATGCGTTGGTCATTTTGTGTTTTACCTTCATCTCCAGAGCCATGAGCGTTACTTTCAGGCGGGTATCCTCGGGCCTCCATCCTTCATACAATGGAGTAACCGCATCTATCTCCAGTTGATCCAGCTTGGCTTTCTCTCGGGCGGCAGCTCTTGCGTTACCCGTCTGCTTGAGAAGCAGCTCTTGAATATGAGGGTCCTGCACCCAGCCCATCGATGGTCCATCGTCGTCTGCTCCGGCATCTTCATCTTCATGATCATGCCCTTCGTCTTGATCTTCCTCATCATCATGTCCGGCATCTTCTACATGATGACTGTGTCCTGCATCTACTTCGTGATCATGTCCTGGAGATTCTTCGTCTTCTCGCCTGCCCTCGCCGCTATTGTCTTGCTGCCCTTCCTTATTTCTTGCCCGGCCCCCATGGACGACTTCATAATCATCTTCATCACCTTGCCACCGATAGCCATCCATGAAACCACGCAAGAGCAGGTGGTCCCGCACCTGTCTGGAATCCGGGTCCATAAGGCTCTTCAGCTTGCATCTTCGACACAGACATCTTATCTCCGTCTCGTTCTTTTGAAGCATCTCGGCCTTCGCGGAGCTCAAAAACCTATTCACGATGCCTTCGGTCATCGTGCGGACCATGGTCGCCTGCGGGGTAGAGCAAAACGATATTTTAGAACCAAAAAAAAATTGGCATGACTTTGCCTAAAAATAGGACCAAAAAGAATGCATAGTGCCAAATTCTCGCCGAAACAAAAATGAATCAACATTCCGGCAAAATATTGGCAACTATCGCATTTCAAATACCGGTACCTGCAAACACAAACATATGCAACACCACAAACATACGTAGATCTAGGCCATAAAAAGTGTGTACGTTGTTGGAGGGAGAAAAAAGTAGATCTAGAACATAAAAAAAGCTTTCCCCTTACTTACCTATCAAAAAAAGGAAATTTAACCACTTAATTTGGGTGAATCTATGGTGCAAATGAGGTGAGGAGGAGGAGACAGCCGAGACCAAGCTTGGTAGAGGTGGAGAGAATGAAGTGGGGAAAGTGAGTGTGGTAGGTGGCTGTCAAAAATATCTAGCTGCTCTCAGGTTACCAATGGCGCACCTCCTAAGAATGCGCCATTGGTAACCAGGGTTACTAATGGCGCACCTGGTGTGTGGGGCTCCATTACTAGTTTTGAAAAAAAAAATTGAAAAAAAAATTGTTAGTAGTGGCGCACCGTGGGTGTGGTGCGCCATTACTAGTTAAAACTAGTAATGGCGCACCAAACCACGGTGCGCCACTGGTAAATCTGGGGAGGGGGGTGTGCCCAGGAGAAACTTAGCGGTGGCGCACCACACACAAGGTGCGCCATTAGTAATATAAACATTAGTGCCGCACCCATGTGTGGTGCGCCACTGCTATTTGGTAGTGGCGCACCACATACATAGTGTGCCACTAATGTCTATATTAGCTATAGCCCTTTTTCTAGTAGTGGTTCCTTTTGGCCTGTGAACGGTATTTCAGTCACTTCACCTTTTGGAGGAAAGTTGCAAGTGTCAGATGATTCAAAATCAAATGACTTCAAAATCCATCATAATGGAATTTTCCATGCGGGTTTCGCCAATGTGACCAAATGCAGTGACACACCTGTGTGGTATTCTTTTAGTCTTGCAACATTTAGCGTCAGTGTTATGGATGTATCATATTACCATCAATATTCATAACATACATTCCATCGATGATGGAAGTATGGCCCTTATGTTATTCATAATACCGAACAACAATTGTTCTTTTATGAACAACACTCTTGCAACAAACATTATGCAAATGGGCTAGAGTGTGCAAGACTCTAAAATGAATTATGAAAGTAAATACAGAGGTAATGTATTATTATCAATATTCATGACATACATCTCATTCATAATGAAAGTATGGCCCTTATGTTATTCATAACATCGAACATCAAAAGTTATCTTATGAACAACCTTCTTGCAAGATACCTTATGCAATGGGCTAGAGTGTATAAAACTCTAAAATGAATTATGAAAATAAATACATAGGTAATACACCGATGGAAGATATAGTAACATTTTACTATGTTCCCAGCGCATATCAAAACCTCATTCCTGGCCAGCCTTTCAGGCCATACTAGTTCTTGCATCGAGTCGCAACAGAATGCAATCGAGTGGGTATCTTTGTGATCAACTCACAATACCCAAGAATTAGTGATTAAAATGTTTAATCATAATTCCCAAGAACTATTTCTTTGACCAGTCTTCCATACATCAATAACTTGTATGACATTCATACATGAGCTGGATATTCAGTCTTCTCTCCTTTTGCCTTTATACTTCTAAGAGTTTAACTTTTAGTATTTCTCCTACTCTCAGAAGAAGCACCCAACTTAAGAGTGGCGTTAGCCCCGGACTTCCTAGGCGTGTAAGTCACACTAACACCCTTTGTACATTTCCTTTCTCTTTAAGTTGTTGTTTTATTCACCTTTCATCATATGACAGGCGTTCTTCTGGATCCCTCTCTTATCAGTCTAATGCATAGTAAACACTTTACTAATAATTTTCAAAACAAACATTGCTTTGGATATCCCATATAGTCTAGCCTTTGTTTGTATCTGAAACTAATTTTGAGTTCCACGAATATCACATAACTATCCCAAACCTTTGAAGTTTGGGTCTTATGGAAGCAAACATATTGCACTTGACCGAAACGGAATTCTAGCTTTTGGATTGAAGGACGAGAGTCACATCATCCATAGCATTAGCGGGAGAATACAAAAAGCATGTGATAGGACAAAGTCCTTCTCGGCACTCTTGAGGACAATCCTCATATTACGTTACCAATCGTAAAGTTTTAACCAGATATTTAACAGCTATTCAGTTTTAATAGGGAGGGTGGAAACGCGAGCCATTCTTCTACAACTATTATGCATATAACACTTAGACAGTGTTCATTATTAATTGCACTGAGAATTAAACAAGTTAATTCTATAGGGCGCTCCCACTCAAATCAATATCTCTCATAATTGATTGTGAGTGATTCAAGACCCATATTACAATTCAACGCCAAGGATGTATCCATCTCAAGTGACGATAATTGCAATTGGTAGGCCAACTTGCCAATCACATCTTTATGTGACTCTTGTTCATCTTTCGATGCGTGTGTTCCGAGCTCATGACTTTCATGCCTGAACGTCAAGACAACCAAGTGATCTCGCTGCGAGGTCTCAACTCACCCGCCTCACACTTCTCTAATCGTTCGTACCCATGTATCCATGTGATACCCCGAAGAGATAGGTGCCGTGACGGTGCTACACTTGGGAGAACACTAACTACTTGATATTGTTGTGAGAGATCACCCTAATAAAAGCGACTACTGCGCAATCAAGAATGGTGCATCATAAGGGATAAACATCTCCGGCAATTCATAATAGCATGATATGGTATAGCCCTTTCTGACGGAGAAGTCTTTAATTTCTTCATCTTCGGCATTTGCGTCGGTGTTCACCTTCGCGAAGTTTGCCACCACCTTGTCGATGCACCAGATAATATTGCTATCTCTATAGCTAATAAAATAAGTGCATTACTTAAGGTTGACACGCAGGTCATTAAAGTGACAATCATATGGCTCCAGACATCATGCCGAATCATGACACGCAGGTCATGTTAATTTATACATCATATAGCCATCTCATACATAATCAAATTATTATGAGCACCGCTATACCACATCACATGCAAACCATCCTGCAAAACCAAGTTAGACGCCTCTAATAGGTTCATACAAGATTCATTTTACATGGCTTCTAAGGTTTCGAAACAAACCGAAGCTACCTATGTCCATGTAACACCCTGGTTTTCGCTCCCTATTTTTTTTTTCTTCTTTCGCGGGATTTGACTCCCGTCTTTTTTCTCGGTGTTATCAGATTTCTGTCGCTCTTGGGAATATGAAGATGGTATATAGTCTTGCCTATCCTATCCAACCAGAGATTCTCTCCAGATCAACCTTGCCACCCAAGATATATTCTTAGGCTTTGCCACCGAAACCCTACCTTCCGAGTTGCCGGAAGGGAAACCCTAACTCTTGCAGTTACAAAGGAACCCCAATTTTCTTTGATCTGATGCCTCCCAAACTTCTCCCAGTGATCATCATATCCTTATAAACCCCAGATATGCAAAAATATTGCCAAGTCATTTGCAATATTTTTCATTTATAATTAATTCCTTTTTCTACCGGTCAAAGGAATTAAATCCAGGAAAATATCTATCCATCTCCGAAGTTGATGAAAACTTGTGGAGATATTATTTGTGATCATATTGAGCTCCCATAAAAATATTGGCCATAATTAAATATGGGAAATTGCATTTTCCTATTTAATGCCAATATTGCATTTTGGGCAGTTTCTAAAGGAACTACCATTTTGGTAGCCAGGAAAAATCCCAAATAAATTGTGGAGCTTCTCTTATCCATATCTTTTCCATTTACATCAAAATCCAAGTCCCAAGGTTCAAAGGTTGAGCACAGCATCAATTTGCAAATTCTGTTCAGATTTTCAGTTTGTAGAGGAAGTGCTTGAACCCTTGATCAATTTGAGCTGAAATTTTTCATGGTGATTAACATTGATAAATAATCCATGTATACCAAAAATCAGCTCAATTCATCTATCCATTCATCCACAGCATTTTTCTCAAGTTTCTGTCCATTTTTCTCAAGTTTCTGTCCATTTGGAGGTCCAGTCATCCGCCCGCGTAGCGCCAGGACCCCGCCGCCACGCCGGACCGCCGCCGCCTAGGGACACCCCCCAGCCCGCTCCGTCCCGCGCCAAAGGAAGCCGAGAGGGGGAAAGCGAGGGGGCCGCCGCCGCCAGCGTCGCCCGGGCCAGGCCCGGCGGCAAGCGCTGACGACGGCGGCAGGGAGGGAAGAAGGAGGGAGGGGCGCTGGAGAAGAGGATCGGGGCGCGGCCGGTCGCCCGCGGGGGCGACGCGGTCGCGAGAACCCGAGGCTTTTCCTCCCTATAGACCGCCACCTTGAGCAAATTTCTTTACGGTTTTCTGATTCAGATGTATATAGACGCATTTTAGTGTCCTTGCACTCATTTCAGTCCATATGTAGCCCATATTGAAATATCCAGAACATCTTATAAATTTTGAACGGAGGTAGTTAACTTCTGAAACCTTGTCAAGTTAACAGTTCAGCCAACATCTAGAGTGCACTGCCCAACATCAAGAAATAGGGAGGAGACCGAGGGAAAGGGGCACCCCATTGATCATATGGCCACAGAAGAATGCAGGCTGACCCAGCTAAATCATGTGGTAGCTGAAGCTGAAACCGGAGCCATGACATGCACAGCCGTGTCAGAAAACAAAATTCACAAACAATGCTGCACTGGGCTGGATTGTGCATGCAACATTAGTACATTACAGACATCATATAACTATCAGCACGGGTAGCATGAGAAGTGCAGTGCACAAACTATTTTAAACCCACCTATGTGAATAAATATACCGACGAACAAGCAGGATTTCTGAATCAATTATGTGTACATTATGATTGATGTTGTTCTGCTAACACCTTTTCCTACTTAAAAAAGCCAACGCGTAATTAGCATTTAGCCCCGAAGATATGATCCTATAGATTATCTTATTAGCAGAAAGCAATAGGTCTCTGCCAGCAACATGCTTCTAAAGTTCTGATTCCTCGAAGAGATAAGTTTAAGTTGCATGCTAATAATTGACCAGTCCTTCACTAAATGATCATAGTAGCTTTGCTGAAACATTTTGCAAAGTTAACCGAGCACATGGAGGTAGCACTGAACAGAACCACTGGTAGTATACAGAAACAAGTACAGACAACATAAAGCAACCCAAATATGAATGACAACTGATGTCAAATGTGCAGTGCCGCTAACTCTGCATACAATGGCACATAGGGCAGATATGGCGGCTTGACACCTTCAAGATTGCAGATCACTTTGACTTGCCGGCGATCCATATTATAGCACATGAGTTTGAGATCCTGCCCAATAGTGAAGAATATCAAGTTGCATTCCGGATGAATCGCAATCCAACCAAACCCATCAGTGCAGTAATCTGTTCCTCCCAATATGTATGAAGTTTCAACGCGATGCTTCAGTGTCCATTTTTTGCTTTGGTAGTTCTCAAGAACATAAACTACTAGTCGATCAACACCACCATCTCCATCTCTCTGAAAATTGGCATAATGCAAGCGGCCTTGTGAATGTTGAATAAAACCGTTAACCAGACCACTAGGGACACTGAAGTTCATCCATGTTTCCCCGGCCGTGTCCACCACAGCCAGATAACGGGAAAAGTCATGGCCATCGACTTGAAAATGCAGATAGCCGTTAAGAAAGACAAATGATGACTGAAGTTCAATGAGCATGAGACTTTTGTTCCATCTGTTTTCCTTATAAACCCAAACTCCGGTTTCTGACGAATACACTGTCACTCCAGAAATGTAGTTATCCTGCTCCTCCACTAACTCAAACACATAGAAATGCGAAGACAGGGCTGGGTTGAAGCCCAAACATGCGTTGCACACGTTGACACTGTCCTGGCCGGAGTCCGGCAACAGGACCCACTTCTCCGTGGCAGGATTGCACACCACATAATGGCACTTGCCAACCTCAGCCGAGACGTTGTACAAGCGGCAGAGGAGGAGACCGTTGCAGCTGTCTAACAGATCGAACTGCTGGTGGTTGGGCAGGAAGGCGAATGAGGTGTTCATGGTGTTGAGGAACTATTGACAATACAATTGATAGGGGTGCTGGTGCACATATATAGGTACAACCAATACATATGCAACACAAATATATACTCAACACCCCCCGCAGTCGAAGCGTCGCCGGAGACACAGAGACTGGACCGAAACTCCTCGAAGACGGGAGTTGGCAATCCCTTAGTCATCACGTCAGCAAACTGCTGTGACGTCGGAACGTGGAGAACTCGAACACGGCCAAGGGCAACCTGCTCACGCACAAAGTGAATATCGAGCTCAATATGCTTCGTACGTCGATGGTGCACCGGGTTGGCGGAGAGGTAGACCGCGCTGACATTATCGCAGTAGACGAGAGTGGCTTTGTGAACCTCACAAAGCAACTCCTGAAGAAGCTGACGAAGCCAAGAGCACTCAGCCACGGCGTTAGCCACGGCTCGATACTCTGCCTCGGCGCTGGAGCGGGAGACCGTGGGCTGCCGCTTCGATGACCAAGAGATCAACGAGGGCCCAAGGTAGACGCAGTAGCCGGACGTGGAACGCCGAGTGTCGGGGCAGCCGGCCCAATCAGCATCCGAGTAGGCGACGAGGTCGAGGGAGGCGGAGGCCGTCAGAGTGAGTCCCATGGACATGGTGCCGCATATGTAACGAAGAATACGCTTCACCAAGGTCCAATGAGAGTCACGCGGGGCGTGCATGTGGAGACACACCTGCTGAACAGCATACTGCAGGTCGGGGCGAGTCAGCGTCAGGTACTGTAAAGCACCAACAATGGAGCGATAGAACGCTGCATCGGACGCGAGAGACCCCTCCAAGGCAGAAACCTTCGCCTTCGTGTCGACGGGGGTGGACGCCGGCTTGCAGTTAAGCATACCGGCACGCTCCAGAAGCTCATGAGCATACTTCTGCTGATGCAGAAAGAAGCCGTCGGCCCGACGGACCACCTCGACACCGAGGAAGTAGTGCAGAGGCCCCAAGTCCTTGAGGGCGAACTCGTCACGAAGACGAGCCGTCACTCGCTGAAGGAGCTCGGGGGAGGACGCCGTGAGTATGATGTCGTCGACGTAGAGCAGCAAATATGCAGTGTCGGCGCCCTGATGATACACAAAGAGTGAAGCATCGGAGCGAGTGGACTGAAAGCCCAGAGACTGCAGAAAGGCCGCGATACGCTGGTACCAAGCCCTGGGCGCCTGCTTCAACCCGTAAAGAGAACGGGAGAGCAAGCACATGAAGTCCGGATGTGCAGCGTCGATGAAACCAGTGGGCTGCTCACAGAACACCTGCTCGTCAAGATGACCATGCAAGAAGGCGTTGGAGACGTCCAGCTGGTGCACAGGCCATGCGCGTGAGACCGCCAACTGAAGAACCGTGCGGATCGTGCCCGGTTTAACAACCGGGGCGAAGGTGTCGGTGAAGTCCACACCCGCACGCTGCCGAAAGCCGCGAACCACCCACCGAGCCTTGTAGTGCTCGAGAGAACCGTCTGGGCGAGTCTTGTGGCGAAACACCCACTTGCCAGAGATGATGTTGGCACGAGGGGGTCGCGGAACAAGATGCCACGTGCAGTTGCGCTGCAAGGCGTCGAACTCCTCCTGCATCGCAGCTAGCCAGTGGGGATCCCGAAGGGCAGCGCGAGCGGAGGTGGGGATGGGTGACGGCGTCGAGGTCGAGGCAGCACACACGTACTCGTCGGAGGAGTAGCGGGTGCTCGGCCGAAGCATACCGGCGCGGGCGCGAGTGATCACGCCGACGGGCGGGATGGCACCGGCGGGGCCGGCCGGTGGCCCGCCCGCAGTGGCCGCGGGACCCGCTGCAGCGGCGGCCTTGGGCGAGGAGGCAGCGGCCGGCGAGTCGGCGGAGGCAGCCGAGCCAGCGGGTGTGGCGACGGGCGAGGGGGAAGTCGAGTCCGTCGCCGTAGTGGCGGCGCCGGTCGGGGAGGCGGGCGGAGTAGCCGCCACGGAAGGCTCAACCTCAGGCGAGGGAGCCGGAGACCCAGGGGTTCGATCGGACTCAACCTCAGGCGAGGGAGTCGAGAACCCGGGCGGCGGCGGAAGGCGCCGGGGTGGTGGCACAACCGGAGGCCGCGACCGCGCTGCACTCCAAGCAGGGGGCGCGGGGGGCGGCGTCGCAGGAGCCGAGGCCGGAGGAACCTGAAAAAAAGGGAAAACCGTCTCAACAAAATACACGTGCCTCGAGGTGTACACACGATGAGTGACAGGATCATAGCACCGGTAACCTTTGGTGTTAGGAGGATAGCCAAGAAAGATGCAGGGAACGGAACGTGGTGCGAGTTTATGTGGCGTGGTGGAGGCGGTGCTAGGATAACAGAGACACCCAAAAATGCGAAGACCGTCGTAGGACGGCGGTGTGCCGAAGAGAAGATGATGAGGGGCGTAGTTCCACCGAGGGCGACACGGACGGATATTAACTAACAAGGTGGCGGTGGCGAGAGCATCGGGCCAGAGCCGAGCAAGCATGTTAGAGTGGAAAAGCAACGTGCGGACGCAGTCATTAAGAGTGCGGAGGATGCGCTCGGCGCGGCCGTTCTGCTGGGACGTGTAAGGACAGGTCAGACGGAAGATGGTGCCGTGAGAGGCAAGAAGGGTGCAAAGAGCGACGTTGTCAAACTCTTTTTCGTTATCGGTTTGGAGTGCAAGGATGGGGCGACCGAACTGTGTGGTGACATAGGAATAAAATGAGGTGAGTGTGGCTAAAGCATCGGATTTACGACGAAGAGGAAAAGTCCACACGTAGTGGGAATAATCATCTAAGATCACCAAGTAGTACAGGTAGCCCGTGTTACTTGCAACGGGAGACGTCCAAACGTCACTATGAAGTAACTGAAACGGAAAGGTGGAAACTGTGGTGGACGCACTAAAGGGAAGACGGACGTGCTTGCCAAGGCGACAAGCCTCACAAGAATGTTCATCGAGCTTATTAGATGAGAAAGAAAAACTTCTAAGAATCTGACGCAAAACAGCGGGGTTGGGGTGGCCCAATCGAGCATGCCAAAGGTCGATGCCGGCAGCAAGGGCGACAGGTGTGGAGGTGGGGGCGCCGGCGTGCACGGGATAGAGCTCACCGGGGCTATCACAACGGTGAAGTACCATCCGGGTACGGGCGTCCTTCACAGAAAACCCGGCAGCGTCAAATTCAACAGTAAGTGGATTCTCACGAGTAAGACGACGAACGGAAACTAAGCTAGTGACTAAGTCAGGTGAAACTAAGACATTAGACATGGTGATAGGAGTGGAAGTAGAAGGAAAACTAGTGCTACCGATATGAGTGATAGGTAAAGAAGAACCATTGCCAACGGTGATGCGAGTGGGTGTGTGAACGGGAGTAGAAGAGGATAGGTTACCGGGATGAGCTGTCATGTGCGCAGTAGCACCTGAGTCCATGTACCAGTCGCCTCCACCGCCGTAGCCACGCGGCGAGGGCGCGGAGGGCAGGGCGGCGAGGAGGGCGGGATCCCACGGCGCAGGTACCTGTGGCGGCGGCGGAGCTCCAAAAGACGGCACCTGGGCAGGCGGGCCGTAACCACCGAGGGGCGGGGACGAGAGAGGAGCGCCGTAGCCGGTGCCAGCCGGCTGATACGACACACCGAAGAACTCCTGGTGGCCCGTGGGGTGGGGGCCGAGGAGGCTCGGAGCAGGAGCCCGCGGGACGGGCATGTGATAAGCATGCACGACGCCTGTCCACGGGTTCTGCCCGGCCGCCCATGACGGGAGCGGCTGCTGGTGGCATGGCGCACTGCCGCCACCCTGGGCCGGCTGCGGCTGCTGCTGCTGACGACGGCCGCCGCCGCCCCGCCGGTTGCGCCGGCCTCCGCCGCCTTGCGGCTGCTGAGGGGGCGCGGGCGGCAGCGGGTAATACTCGGCTGGCGCAGGCGGAGCTGGCGGGCGGGGCGCGGTCGGTGGAGTCGGCCCGCCACCGGTGGTGCCGAGGAAGTCCATCGGTGCAGCGGCGGGGTGGGTTGGCGCGGTTCGGGAGAAGGAGGTTTAGGGTTTCGGGAGCAGCGGCGCGGCAGAGAGCGTCGGCGGCTGATGGCGCGAGGCTAGCGGCGCGGCAGGGAGGAGCGGCGCGAGCAGGGACGCAGTTGCGCGGCTCGGTAGCGGCTCGAGCTGGCGATCGGGAGCAGCGCGTACAGGCGATCGCGATCGGGCGAGGAGCGGCTCGGTGGAGCGGGCGGCTCGGGGACTCGCGGGGCAGCAGGGAGCGATCCGCGGCAGCAGGCGCGGCAGCAGGGAGCGATGCGGCGCGGCAGCACGCGATCGGGAGGATCGGGCTGCGCGGGACGGTCTTTTGGCCGCGACAACGCACGTACGTAGACTTGGAACTAAGCAGGCAAGCACACAGCTCGATGGATTTTCCACCGAGCTAGCTTCAATGTACTAGCACGTACGTATCAAGCCGGCGACTTGGATCGGGTTAGCGAGGACGCGGCGGCTGGCGATCGGGATCGATCTTGCTAGCTGCTGGCGATCGGGATCGATCGGGCTAGCAGCAGCAAGCGAAGACGCGGCGGCTGGCGATCGGGAAGCGACGCGGTGGCTGGCGATCGGGAGAGTGGGCGGAAGCGGCGGCGGCAGCGGCGGCGCGTGGAGGCACGGCGGCAGCTGCGGCGGCGGCTAGGGTTAAGATCGTGCTGCGATAGATACCATGTTAAAAAACTATTGACAATACAATTGATAGAAGTGCTGGTGCACATATATAGATACAACCAATACATATGCAACACAAATATATACTCAACACATGGGAGGGGAGGGCGATACGCTGGTGAAGAGGACAGGTGATTCCAGAAACCAATCCTCGAGGTTGCTGCTACCGAGGAAGAAGCCGGTGAGGGTTTGGGGGAGCTTCTTGCGGTGGTCGGGGTGGTGGATGACGCCGAGCCAGTGGTTGGAGACGCACTTGAAGCGGCAGAGCGACTTGGCCGGGACGCGCGAGAGGATCTCCACGAGGAGGTCGTCGGTGAGTCTCTCGGCCGCCGTCCTGCACTTGCTGTGGCAAGTAGGGGAAGACCTGCGGAAACACGGATCAACGAGAGCTCATGGGATTGGAGGTGGAGGAGGAATCCATGCGATGTTAGATGTTGATGATGATGCTCAGCGTACCTGAAAGGAGATGGAGTGCGGTCTTCTTCCCGCCGGCGAGAGCTCTCCGCCGGGCTGGCCATGGCGGAAGAAAGCGGCGGCGGCGGCGGCGGTGAGCTAGAGGAAGGGGAGTGAAACCGACGGGAGTGGGACTGCGAATTTCTTTCCTTCTGCGTTAACAGGCTGGGCCGTCGATGCTTCGATTCATGGGCCGTCATAAGAGTCGCAGCTGGACCAAATTGGAAAGCCAGACCTTGCAAAATGAAATTCATTTACATTTGAAATTGGTTCCTCAAAAACATTTGAAGGCGACCTGCTGGGAAATTCTATGATGATTTTGACTTAATTGAGGGGATCAAAGAATAATTAGCGGCAAACATCATATCAGATCAACCAATAATGGGACTCTCATGGAGGAAAGAAGGTATTTTGCATTTCAATTCCTTCCTGTAAAAATGTGAAGTGGACTTAATGGAAGCTTTTGCAAGTTGACTTTTTCTATTGAATGATTTGCAAATTGATCCTGATGTAAAATAAATATAAATAAGCTGCAAAGATTCGGTCGGTCGGCAATATGATTGCACGCCAGATTGGCAGTTCGGCATTGCCAGAGGGAAAGGGAGCACTCCACCGACTAACTTACCGACGTTGGGTGCGGTCCTATGGGATGCCATCGGCTGAGGTCGAAAGTGATCATAATTTGCAAAGGATGACTGTGATGATACGAGGGATGTTGTGCAAATCGAAGATCATGATGAGATCTCTAGGATGAATGACAGAAAAATAAGATGTCCCGAGCTCTAGGAAACAGTGACATGGTGAAGATCAACACCGATGGAGCTTCCCCTTGTAAGCAGTAGGGGAGGGGTAGTCGTGTGGTCATTTGTGATTAGCATGGCAACTTAGTAGCCGGAGCCAGCAACTTTTACCTACGGTGTCTGTTCTGGAAGTGCGGGACTTCTGACATGCAAGCATGCAGTGCAGCTAGCCTGTTTGTTTCAGCTTCCGTGGCAGAGTTGATGCATAATAAGCTTTGTCACTTAAGTACATGTGGACGTACTTCAGGCAACTGCACTGAAAATGACCAGAATCCATATTCAACTTTATTGTCAAAAAACAAATAGTTGTACGTTTCAACTTTTGATTTTCCTTACAAGAATCTACTATCTAAAGCTGAAACAAACATGACTCAAGGAGATTAGGTGTGAGGGTGTCATTCTTGAGATGGAAAGTAAGGATGTTGCGGGGAAGTTGAACAAGGGAATTAAGGACTATTCACCTCGGCCTCAACCCAAAGGAATCTATGCGCCAACTCCAGCAATGTCTAGTCAAATCAGTATGTTGAACGACAGATGTAGTAGCTCACTAGTAATGTTGCGCGTGCAAGCCACATTTTCCGTAATTGTATTATATAAAATGAAAATTTTCCAACAAATAAACTATATCTAGAATAACAATATAATATCATGCAAGTAGAGAAATATCTAATAGAAGTGGTGATCGAAAATTTTGTATGCTTTATCTAGACAAAGATATTTCAAAGAGATGAGAAAAATTCCCCGCAAAAAAAAAAGAGATGAGAAAAATGAAATAAAGGTTGGGTGTGCAAGATAGTAGAAGGGTGTCGGCCTGTCGGGTAGCAAACACGGAAATGGGAGGGATTGTGAGGAGTAATTAGGAAATTTAGTTAATGATCATTAATGCAAATTAGCATTGATCCAATTAAGTTATAAGCCGTTGGATGATGATTGGATGTATGGCTAGAATAATTTGTATTCCACCACAATGGTGCTTTCTATATTGGGACAGATGCAGACAAATAATCAAGCTATAGAAGGAGTGAGAGGAGGAGTGGGGTAGAGGAGGAATCGACTTAACATCGGAAAAAATAAGGCAACTGAAAAATGGTCAGCCCCTCCGGCCCAGTAACCCTTGAGATGGTAGAGAAAGCACACGATCTGTGGGCTTGCTTCTAATTGGTGGAGACATGGATAGAGTAGGTGATGTTTTTGTTTCGCGATATCTCCTTCCCTCAAAAGATCTCCCTCTCCTTATCTCATTCTCAGTCGCAGCCCACCCCCACCCCCCAAAAAATCATGTTCCTCAACGGCGGGGCTAACAAAAGAATAAACATTATGATTGTTGAGGTTCTGCTAAACACGTTTCCTATCCTATCTAAAACAAGGCGACCTGAAATTAGCATTTAGGACGCAAGAAAGTGACCTTGTTTCATCCAAGGTGTTTCACCATATACAGACCTAGCGGTAAAGAAAAAATGACCATAAATATTATATCATCAGACATGCAATGTTATTACTAGGCCCATGTCAATAACATACCTCTAGTTATCCCAACTGCAAATAGAAGACATAATTTTAAGCCGCATGATGATAATTGATCAGTCCTTACAATAAATGATCACAATAGCTTTGCTAAAACACTGTACTTGCTCGTACTGCGGTTTTGGGTGACACCAGGTTTTCGCCCCATGGTCTGTTGTTCCTGATGGTTTCCTGGTGTTGCTCCGAACTTGCTTCTTCTCTTTCCCTAGCTTTCTGGTTTCGGTTATTCGAGACAATGTATTTCCGTTATGAAAGTAATGGAAAGGGGGGAAGCCAGTTTTGAAAAAATAATGATCACAATAGCTTTGCCAAAACACTTTGCAAAGTTAACCAAAAGAACATGGAGGTAGTAGTGAACATACACAAGTACGGACAGCACAAAGTGCATAAAAAATATGAGCAACTAATCATTCTTTCATAAATCTGTGAGGTTGAACTACAGTTCCAGAAATAAAAGGATGCAGCCATGAGAGCACTTCGGTAAGACAAAAGTAAGCACCAAATTCAAGATGACATGTCAAGCCAGCTGCTCTATAAGCACAAACAATCCTGACTTCTATCGAAGATCGATTGCTTAAGGCACCAACAATCTCATATGTTGTCACTTATGCAAACAATGTAATTCTGAGTACATTGGCACATAATGTTAGAATAAATCCGAGGCGCTCCGTCGATCTATCTTGGATCAAGCAATCACACAAGCACGACACCGGGATTTGTTAACGAGGTTCACCGATATGGCTACATTCCCGGGGCCTGATTACGGGCGCTTCTCCCCATGACACCGCTACAATATCGCACCCCGGTCACCCGCACACGCCACCGGCTCCCCCTGCGTTCCTAGGCTATTATGTTGGCATATGTTATATCGTGTGTCTACCCCGGTATATATGAGAGGCCTAGGATACAAGTGTCCTATTAGGACACAACTCCTACCATGTCTAAACATAGTCCAAAACCAAGTCCAACTGTAACCTACCTTGTACAATAATATTCGACACAACTCTAACACATAATGCAGAAATGGCGGATTGCCATCTTCACGGTTGCAGATCACTTCGGTTTGCTGACTTTCCATATTATAGCAGATAAATTTGGTTCTCCCCATCGTGAAAATGATCAAGTTACAATCCGGATGAATTGTGATTAAATCAAAATGCTCGTAAAGGAAAACAAGTTTGTCTCCAAAATACGCATGAAGTTTCAAAGCTGTGCTTCAGCATCCATTCTTTGCTATCATAGTTCTCCATAACATACACTGAAATTCGAACCACAGCGCCATCTCTCTTTGTGTGAAAATTGGCATAATGCAAGCGTCCATGCGATTGCTCAATAAAACCACCACTCAAACCACGAGGGACACGAAACTTCGTCCATGTTTCTCCCTCCGTGTCCACCGCGACTACGCAATGGGACGACTCACGGCCAAAGGCAGGAAAACACGGATATCCGTTAAGAAAGACTGATAGCTTATTAGGATAAGTGAGAGTAATATGCTCGTTATAGCCCTTCTCCTTATGAACCCATCTCCCAATTTTAGTTGAATACACCTCTACTCCAATGAAGTCGGGGTCCAACTCAAATGCGTGGAAATGCGATGACACGTTGGGATCAAAGCCCAATTGTGCAGTCATCGCTGTGTCACGGCCAGAGTCTGGCAACACAGTGCACTCCGTGGCAGGATTGCACATGACATAATGGTCCACGCCAGAGGAGTCGTTGCAGCGGGAGCAAAGGAGCAGTCTGTTGCAGACGTCCAAGAGTTGGATGGATCGGCAGTAGGGCGGGATGGTGAGAGTGGTGTCAATCAGAGAGCGGCGGCTCCCGGATATACTGACGAAGTTGGTAGGTGATTTCAGCAAGGACTGCACGTCGTTTCTGCTTTTGTATAAGAAGCCAACCAGGGTTTGGGGGAGCTTTTTTGGTGATCGGGGTGTTTGAGGAGGATCAGCCAGTGGTTGGAGACGCACTTGAAGGTTGAAGCGGCAGAGCGACTTGACGGGGACGCGCGAGAGGATCTCCACGAGGAGGTCGTCGGTGAGCCCGTGGGTCGCTGCCCTGCGGTCGCTGTGGGGAGAAGAGGAGGACCTGCAGAAATATGGAACGAGGAGAGCTCACGGGATCGGAGGAATGTATGCGATGTTAGACTATATGATGATGCTCCGCGCACCTGACAGGATATGGAGTACGACCTTCCTCCCGCGGGCGAGATTTATTCGTGGGGACGGTCATGGCGGAAGAAATGGCTGGCGGCGGTGCCGTGTAGTCGTCACAGCGAAACCTGTTAAAGCTTAATTAACATATGTTAATTATGGGGGAATCTCTCCTTGTACCAACCGCAGGCAGTTGCCAAGGCAACTTTCGCGTCGGTTCCTGCCATCTCTCCCGAACGAATGTCTCTTCAATGCATTCCTTCCGCTTGTATAAATACCTATAATCATCTAACGAAAGAACAACTATTCACTTTTACTTCTCTGTCTTCCGTCTTTCTTGTTTTACATTAACATGTTATCAGCAGAAGGCTACAGGTTTGGGCCTCTCGGGCTTGCCTTTTCCTGCCTGCGCTAAAACTGGTTAAATAAAATCCCCGGGCTCCCCCGAACTATGTCTGGCTTTTTTCTTTCAAAAAAGATCACAATCTATTATAAAAATTTATCAGAAATACAAAGCATCTCAAACATAATAAAAATTTATGTCCAACTTCTTCTACGGCCGCACCACCACCGATGACCATCCGAGGTCACCCGTCCACTTCACCGGTGCCTCGGGGAGACGCTGCCCTCTGATCGACACCTCTTGTGCCTTCCTATCCAACCACCGGCGCGTTGATCTATTGGACCGTTGCAATGACCTCGTCCTCTGCCCGCTGGTACAACCTCTCTGCCGAGGTTGGCGAGTTCCATGATGCCTTGTGCAATCTGAACACGGAGAAGTGGGTCCTGTTGCCGGACAGGCCACCAGCAAGGTAGCCCACACGTTTGGGCTTCAACTCAGAACTTGTCGTCGCATTTCCATGTGTTTGAGTTGCTTTCCCTCAAAAAAAATGTGTTTTGAGTTGCTGCAGACTAGTTCCTCGGGTGGGGACTACGGGCCTCATTGGGGCGGAGGTTTATTCGTCTTAAGCTGGGAAATGGGCTCGTAAGAAGAAGGTCTGGAACGAACTAATCAGGCTCACTGATTCTAAGCTAGCAGTTGTCATCCCAGCATTGTGTGGCTGAGGTGGACAGAGGGAGGAAGATGGAGGAAGTGCTCTGTTCCTGGCGGTCTGGGCAGTGGTATTATTCAGCAATCACGGGACACAGAGGGAGGAAGATGGAGGAGGTTCTTCAGGCCTCGTTTGGTAGAAGAGTATTTGAGAGGTTTTGGGAGGATTTGGTGAATCCCTCTCTTCCACCCAATCCTCTCAAATCCTCCCAATCGCCAAACCCCTCACATACCCCTTCTATTTGGTACACAGGGATTGATACAGAGGGTTTGCAAAATTAGTATACTATAATTAAAGATGCAATTTTTACAACTTCAAAAGCTTCAAAAGCTCATAGAAGAAATGTACTTGCAACAATGGTGCAACTAGATAACGCAAAATAACAAAAAGGCTCATATAATCTGTTGCATGTACTATCAACTGTTCAAATGAAAATGTTACATGCATACATGCCACGGTCCAAATGAAAAATACAAGATGTTCGATCAACGAAAGTCAACGGTTCATTACAACATAAATTTGATCGGCAAATGCTCCGAGACATGTTTGCGGGCTACACGGTGTGAAGGAGACTTGTGGCAGCAAAGTGGTCACCCGTCTTCCGCGAGATCAGGTCCCTATAAAAAACAGATGAATTGGTCCAAGGGTTAGATGTATTTTGAGTAAATGATATTAAAGCTCGCACTGCGATCTTGCCGCTGAAAACAAAATTCAGTGTGAAGTGACCCTATCTGGTCAAATAAAAACTTTCCGTCCTTAGTCTGTACATCTCCTGTTATCTGTTGGCACCCAAACATCAGATCAAAAGAATTAAACAGAAAAGGTAGTACACATGTACAGCATGATGATGCAATTAAACCAAGACCTAGGTCAATGGTGAATTCAACGAAATCGTCAAAGGCAGAAGCACAAGGTTCATAACAAACAAACAAAAAATCTCAAGCAGATCGCAGAGTTAAAATTCAAACAACTGGCATCTTCTGAAGTGAAGCAAAGCACATTTGAAACTAACTAGAATACGTCTGGACTTCTAAAATTCTTAGAATGTGTTAAAAGCTCGCAATGAAATATTGCCCTGGATGTATGTATGTTTATTTCCTTCAAATTCAAACAACTATTCAATGAAGCTCGCAATGTGGACTATTTCCTTGCTGGCTAGGGGCTTTATGTATCATAAGAAAAACATGTTCAATTTTTTTTGCCACGGAGTTGGATATAAAATTTGCCACGGCTAACAGGAGTGCTAGTACTTCTGAAGCAAAAGCAACACATTCAGTTCTTACATCCAACCAGCCAACAAATGAAAAAGCTAGCGAGTTGGTTGTCCCAAAACAAATTATTCAGATTGTTCAGATTTTGAAGAACAGATTATTTGAAAACAAAACATTCAATTTGGTTGGGCCTCTTTAAGCCTGAATATTATGCAAAGAATTTCCTTATGACCGTAGGTTGTTCAGTTTTGGTTCAGGAATCAGATCCTTTTTTTCTGACTGAACATTATTCGGAAATAAGCACATTCAGTTTGGCTCATCAGACATTAATTCTGCCTGGGCCTCCTCTTCAATTCCGAATTCATCTCAGTCAACTTAGAAAATCAAAGATGACACACAAATTCATCCATCCATTTATGGTATGCTTTTTTTCAGATGTAATAATAATTAGAAGAAGAATATTGGATGTAGATGTTTTGTTTCTATCTAGGAATATAACGGTGCTGGCAAAGAGGATGCGGAAAGTATACAGAGCCGGCCGGGTCAATCGGACGGACGTGCATGGGATTCATCGATGGAACAACCAAACCAAACCAATACATGTATGGAATCACCAATTTGTCTCTCAGGCGATGAGTGAGTCTTCTAGACAGAGACACACATCGTCTGTATTAGCTGCTGCAACCTGCACCTGCAAGGCAAGGCCGGCCATTTACTCGCCTCGCCTCGGAATTGGCATGGCCCGCAGGTCACAAACAAAGCTAGCTGGAATGTATACACGCTCACGCACCTATTATCAGCCGGCCGGCACCGCCGCACGCGGCGCATCTCCATCTACATCACCTACCTACAGTCACCACCAGCCAGACCACCCGGTGGCCGGGGTGTGGAAGAAACCTAGATGACGGCGTGCTTGGCGAGCGAACTGGGGAGGACGAGGCGGCAGCCATGGCCGGGGGGGTGGAAGAAACCTAGATGGCGAGGGGACAGGCGGAGAGGCGAGGCGAGGCGAGGACTTACAGCCGGGGGTATGCCGGAGGAGATACGCCGACGTCGAGGCGGCGGGCGACGGCTTCTTGAGGAGTCGGGCGGCGGCGGCGGCGCGTTAAGCGGGCGACGACAGCGTGTTGAGCGGGCAACGGCAGCGTGTTGAGCGGGCGGCGGCGGCGTCGTCCCCTGCGAATCCCCGAGTCCCCCCTCGAGGGCTGAAAACCACGTGGAAACAGGGTATCGGAGGGGGCTCGGAGGGGTTTGGGCCGTGGAATCCTCGCGTATCAAACGGGCCTTCGGGGTTTTGCGCGGTTTCTGGGCCACGCGAGGAAAATCCGCTGAAAACCCCTCCGACCCGCTTCTACCAAACGAGGCCTCCCTGAACTTCCGGCTGGCGTCAACTGTTTCTGCATGCTACTACCTACACTAGCTTGGTTAATTTCAGGCAGTGTTTAAGCGAAGCGAAGGTACTGTGACATGACAGATGGACTTAATTATCTCCGCTCGAGGACGTGATCAATGGCATGCAGCTTAAATTACATCCTAGATTTGCAGTTTCGGGGAAGCACAAGTCTTATTGGCAGAGGCCTACTGAGTTATCTCTTCTCTGTTTACGGTATTACTCCCTCCGTCCCAAAATAAGTGGCGCTGATTCAGTACAAAGTTGGTACAGTTGGTATAGTTGTACTAACTTTGTATTAAATCGGTGACACATATTTTAGGAAGGAGGGGGTAATATGTTACTAGACATCTTTTGACACAAAATTGCTCAAATGACTGCCAAGTTGCCAACAGCCAGAGAGGGAGAGAGTTTTCCCCTAGGTCTCACCTAGGGTTCCCCTTATCCCCGGCGGCACCTTGCTAGGGTTCCAAATCTACCCGCAAGATCTACCGATCCTCATGTCAGGAGATCCTTTCGATCGATCTGGCTGAGTGCCTGTGGTGTCCTCGAACTCTACAAGAGATCGCATGGCGAATATGGGAAGACCAGGGGCGCCCTTGGGAGGCGCGAGCGGGACCTCGGGCTATAGCTCGCAGGATCGATCTGGTGCTTCAATACTGAAGGACAAGTTCCAGGGACTGAATCTCCATGGAGAGGAGGAAGAGGAGCTTGATCTGTCAGGGGAGGTGGAAGAGATTATAGCGGAAAATCGCTGGATTGCAGTGTTATAGCGGAAAATCGCTGGATTGCAGTGTTTAGGGTTCATACTCATAAACCGTTTAGCCATGTCTCGCTGTTCAAAACATTGCGTAATGCATGGGCAGCGACGCAAGGCGTGATCTTCAAACCAATGGGACCTAATCTGTTCTTGGCGCAATTCATGTGCCTAGGTGACTGGAATCGTGTAATGGGTGGTGGTCCACGGATCTTTCGCAACGCAGCAGTGGTAATGGAGGAATATGATGGCATATCAGATGTCAGATAGTACAAGCTTGACAGAATACCTGCTTGGGTGAGGATCATGGGAATCCCTGATGGACTAATGAAAAAGA
This sequence comes from Thinopyrum elongatum, assembly GCA_011799875.1. Taxonomy (NCBI): domain Eukaryota; kingdom Viridiplantae; phylum Streptophyta; class Magnoliopsida; order Poales; family Poaceae; genus Thinopyrum; species Thinopyrum elongatum. Next base: position 628,635,356 of record CM022303.1, on the reverse strand, counting down.
AATCAGTAGCGGAAAAAAATAGCGGGCAAGGTGGGCATCCCTCCAATCAGAGTTGTTGTTAACGAGGGACGGCTGAATCCCTCCAAGTATCTTAGGGCAAGGGTTTATCTGAAACTTGATACACCACTTGTAAGATTTGTCCCGTTTACGCTAAAGGAAAGCAAGAGATACCCAGTGGAATTTAAAAAACTCCCAGACTTTTGTGGCTTGATGGGTCATCTTGTGACAGAGTGCGGCGATGGCATCCATGATCCGGAAGCATGTGAGTGGGGCGAATGGCTATTGGTGAATTATGAGGAACAAAAAGATCGTGCTGCGGCAGGCAGGAGAGCTCCCCGTGAGAATGGGGGAAGTGGCACAAACAATAGAGGAGGCCGAAATAATGGGAAACCGGGTGATGCTAACCTCCATGAGCAAGAGAGCATGGACGTAGGGGAGGAAAACTCACAGCTAGGTAATACTGTGATCCCGAGTGCAAGGAAACGTCTGATCTCGCAGGATGGAAAGATAAATAATTTAGCCGACCCAGCGGCGACTCCTCCTGCGGGCTTTGTTACGGACAAGGTCCTGCTCCTTGAAAATTTCTAGTGAAGAGCAAATTGATAAATCACAGATGAGCACACCTCAGAAAATCCATGATAACAAAAGGTTAAAGGAAGTAGTTTCAGAGGCAATAAGTGATACATCGGCGTCCTCCTCTGGGGAGGAACGCCAGACGCAATGAAGCTCATAAGTTGGAACTGTCAGGGCCTCCTCGGTGCCCCGACAGTTCGTTCGCTTCTGGATCTCCAGCGGCGGCATAATGCGGATGCGTTCTTTCTGTCTGAGATGCATCTAGATGAAGTTAAGGCAGAGGGTTTGATGAGAAAGATGGGAATGGACCACAAGATTGTAGCTCCAAGTCTTGATGGTAGGAAAGGTGGTTTGTTGCTAGTCTGGAAGAAGGAGGTGAGGATCTACTCCCGGACTACTACATTCAGTTGCATTGACGTGTCGGTGGAGGAAACCGATGGGAAAGTTTGGAGACTAACTGGTGTGTATGGAGAGCCTAGTTGGGACAACGAGAGAACATACCAACTCCTGCGTGATCTTCATGCTCAGTCCACTCTCCCATGGGTGGCGATTGGCGATTTTAACGAGATCTTATACTCGTCGGAAAAAGAGGGAGGAGCCCCTCGGCAGTAATCTCGGATGCAAGCATTTCAAGATGCGCTCATGGACTGCTCTCTGGAGGATATTGGTTACCACGGGGACAAGTTTACTTTTTTCAGAGGAGGATTGCGCGAACGTCTGGATCGGGCTATGTCTAATGCAGAGTGGATGGAGATGCATCCATTGTGTGGATTGAGTAACCTGGAGATGGGCAAGTCGGATCACCGACCGATTTGCCTTGATACTGATTTCTTGGCCGGAGTGGCAGCGGCACGCCCCTAGTGCCAGTCGCAAGTTTGAGGCGAGATGGCTGGCAGAAGAAGCAGTCGAAGAGATTGTTAAAACGGCTTGGCTGAAGGCTGTTACTCAAGGCCTTTGCCCTACAGCAAAGGAGAAGCTAAACGCCGTTCATAAAGAGCTTCATGCGTGGGACCGTAAGGTCCTGAAGGGGCCGCGGTATAGATGAAGATCATCTCAATAGGAGCATAAGATGCTTATGAAACAGCCATATGACGCAGAGATAAAGGCAAAACAGCAAGATCTCACGATGCTGATTGAAAATCTCCTGGAGCAGGAGGAGATCTACTGGGCTCAACGCGGTCATGCAAATTGGCTATGTCGCGGCGATCGCAATACAAGGTTTTTTAATCAGTTTGCCTCGGCACGTAGAGGTCGTATTTAGTTAAGAGATTGAAAAATAATAATAATACTTGGGTTGAGGGTAATGATAACCTCAAGCCCTTGATTCTTGAGTATTTCCAGAGTCTTTTTAACACTGACGCAGGGATAATTGATGATGGTTTCCTGTCCACGGTGAAACCCGTGGTTACAGCGCAAATGAATACCCTGCTGGTAGCTCCTTACACCAAGGAGGAAGTGAAGAAAGCATTGTTCCAAATAGGCGACATGAAGGCCCCGGGCCCTGATGGCCTTCATGCGATATTTTTTAAGCGCTTTTGGCATATTATAGGTGAAGAACTTACTAAGGAAGTGCTTGATGCAATCAACAATAAAAAGATCCCAGAAGGGTGGAATTCCACAAATGTGGTGCTGATCTCTAAGGTGGACAGCCCTGAGATGATAACCCAGTTCAGGCCCATCAGTTTATGTAATGTGTTTTATAAAGTCATTTCGAAAATGCTAGCTAATAGATTGAAGAAAATCCTTCCTGAGGTAATCTCCCCAACTCAGAGTGCATTTGTGCCAGGCAGGTTAATAACTGACAATGTGCTAGTTGCTTATGAAAGTTTTCAAGCAATAAAGAAGAAAACCCATCGATCCAATGGAGTATGTGCAGTTAAGTTGGATATGCTAAAAGCGTATGACAGAGTAGAATGGGGCTTCTTGCAAACAATGATGGCAAGGATGGGATTTCACCCACAATGGATTGAGCTCATCATGGAGTGTGTCTCTTCGGTGAGTTACAGAATCAGATTTAATGATACTGAAACAGAGGAATTCATACCATCGAGAGGGTTGAGACAGGGAGACCATTTATCCCCATATCTATTTTTGATCTGTTCTGAAGGACTCTCGAGTATGTTATCTTTTGAGGAAGAAACTGGTGGTTTGGAAGGGGTAAAAGTATCTAGAGATGCCCCATCTATTTCACACCTTTTGTTTGCAGATGATTGTTTGATCCTGATGAAGGCGACAAATCAGAATGCAAACACTTTGAAGAGGATTCTTGATACGTATTATGCAAGCTCAGGCCAACGTGTAAGTACCCCAAAATCTAGTATCTTCTTTAGCCCTAATACTAGAGTTAATGACAGGGAAAGTGTTTGTGCTACGTTGGATATCTTAACTGAAGCTTTGTCAGACAAATATCTCGGCCTACCAACAATGGTTGGTGTTGATCGGAGTGACTGTTTCCAACACTTAGTGGACAGAGCATGTAAGAGGTTAAAGGGTTGGAAAGAAAAGATCCTCTCCATACAAGGTAAAGAGATTCTGATTAAAGCAGTAGCGCTAGCAATTCCATCATATGCTATGTCTGTGTTCAAGCTGCCAAAAGGAATCTGCAAATCAATTACCGATGAAATTTCGGGTTTTTGGTGGGGTGATGGAGATGACAAGAAAAAAATGCATTGGCTTGTATGGTGGAAAATGTGTGTACCAAAGGAAAGGGGTGGCATGGGGTTTAGAGACCTTCATAGCTTTAATCTTGCTATGTTAGCAAAGCAGTGTTGGCGACTACTCCAAAACCCTAATTCATTGTGTGCACGAGTTTTGAGCGCAAAATATTACCCCAATGGAGATATCTTGAAAGCTGGTCCAAAGAAAGGAGCTTCGTTTACTTGGCAAAGTATTGTAGCGGGAATTCAAACTTTTAAGAGCGGTTGTATCTGGCGCGTAGGCTCCGGTTCACATATCAATTTGTGGGAAGACCCATGGATACCCTCAAGTGCAACCAGGAAGCTAATTACACCTAGAGGTGGCATCATGTTAACAAGAGTAGAGGAGATAATTGACCCCCATACGGGGCACTGGGATGAGGAACTTATTCGGAACGTACTCTCGCATGTCGATGCACATAGAATACTGCAAATCCCTTTAAATGTGGAAGCAGTGGAAGACTTCGTAGCTTGGCACCATACAAGGTCCGGAACATTTTCAGTGCGATCGGCATATCATATCAAATTTGAGCACCAGTTCAGACGCCACTTAAATCGGAACAGTCCAGGTAGTGCTAATGCAAATGGAGTATGAAAAGATCTATGGAAACTTCGGCTACCGGGGAAACTTAAGCATTTTGGCTGGAAAGTTTTGAAGGGTTTTTTGCCTTGCTATGGGGTTTTGGCCAGTAGACATATACCATTGGTCCCGCAATGTCCTCTCTGTGGTATTGGAATTGAGGATATTCAACATTGCTTGTTTACATGTTCTCGAGCATATGCAATCTGGAAGGAGTTGGGATTATCGACAGAGATAGATAAGGCGGTCTGTCAGGATTGCTCTGGCTCGATTAATCTAGATTTCCTGTTCCAGGTACACTCGCCGGTGCATAACATTCCTACACCCGAGTTCATCTTGGTGGCTATGTGGTTCATTTGGTGGCAGAAGAGACTATATACGAAAGGGGAAACTGTCCTGTCGACAGAACAAGCAGCAATGTCAATCCAGGTTCTAGCTACAAATTTCGTACGAGCAAACACTCCAAACCAAGCTGTTCGGAAGAGGAATCACGTATGGATAAATGTTGATGCATCCTTTCATGCGGACAATTTCTCAGGTTCATGCGGTGTCATAGCCCGTAATGATCAAGGACAATTTTTAGGTGCAGCAACTCAATTGATACCCCATGTGGCTACTATAGAAGAAGCAGAACTGATAGCTATCCGGTGTGGACTAAACTTAGCTGCAAATTTGGGTTGCACAAAGCTGGTAATTGAATCTGATAGTACAAGTGCGTTGGATGTAATATCTGATCCTTATGCTTATATGGGAACAGCAGTGCCTATCATAGCGGAGTGCTCCCTGTTGACAATGGAATTTGCTCATATATCTTTTGACCACTGTAATAGAGAAGCGAACTCAGTAGCGGATGCATTAGCAAAACATTGTATTAGATCCGCTACTAGCAAAACATTGTATTAGCTTGAGAAAGTCTGAAGTGTGGGAAACAAACATCCCTGACTTTATTCTTCATCTTTTTGTAAACGACCTGGCTATCATTTGATGAATAAAGTTATTATGCTCAAAAATTGCTCAAACGACTGGGAAGACGTCCTCTTTGTTTGTGGGCTTTGTTCACACAGGTGGGTTATAACAGAGTTTGGACTAACCAAATGTTGGGCACACGCACACCACTAGTTCGTTACTACTGAATTTCTATTTCTGGTGTACGAAAATAAGTAGTGGCTGTCGAGTCACTGTTCCTTGCACATTCAGCTGCAAGCAAATGATGGAATGGGCACATTCAGATTCAGACTTACTGTAAATAGTCCAAGCCTCCAAGGCAAAACTGTGTTCTTCTCTAGAACTGCATCTTACATGATCACCGGGCAGAAGCTTGGGCCTGGGGATTTCTACTGTTTCGATGGCTGCACAAGTGCATTTTCTTTCGTTCAGATAATGGAGGAGAACACCTGTCTCTGCCTCTGCATATCTGGTCCGAGCAGGGGCATGAAGCCAGGCCGGCGAAAGTGCTAATACGAGCCCAAGCACAGAACAACATAACAAAGTTCACCATAATTAACGCTCGGTAACACTGTTTTCTATACAATGCAGAATATAGTTCGATAAAAGATGATTTACGAAGGGTGCTATAAAAGTTTACAGCCGAACAAAAAGCCTCCTGCCTTACTTTGTGACAGAAAAACATTTACCTCGAGAGTAATCTAGCCAAAGACTTCATAAAACTTCTCAACTACAAGCAAGCCCGAGTCGATTGATTCGAGTGGGTCTTTACGGAGCCGATGCCTCAAACAGTTGGGAATCACAGTGGCAATGTCCTCCACTGTCACAATGTCCCTTCCTTTCAAGGCAGCCAACGCCTTGGCCGCCCTGTTAGTGACAATGTCTCCTCTCAGTCCATCCACATTCAGCTCCGAACACACCTGGGATATCTTAACCCGGAGATCATGGTCGAGCTGCACAGAACCGAGGTTGCTCCGAGCCGATGTGATCTGATCCTGGAGCTTCCCTTGCTCCTCCAAGTAGGACTGCCGGAACGATTTCGGGTCCCTGTCGAACCGAGCCCTCTCCTCCACAATCTTCACCCTCAGCTCCGCGTCCCTGACCGTGCCGACCTGCGCGTGCATCCCGAACCGGTCCAGCAGCTGCGGACGGAGCTCGCCTTCCTCCGGGTTACCGGACCCAATGAGGATGAACCGCGCAGGGTGGGAGATGGAGATGCCCTCCCTCTCCACCGTGTTCCACCCGGAAGCCGCGGAATCCAGCAGAACATCCACCAGATGGTCGTCCAGCAGATTGACCTCGTCCACATACAGTATCCCCCTGTTGGCCTTGGCGAGCAGGCCTGGCTCGAACGCCTTGACACCTTCCGTGAGCGCCTTCTCGATGTCAATGGTGCCGCACACCCTGTCCTCGGTGGCGCCGAGGGGCAGGTCGACCATGGTGATCTTGGTGGTGGTCACGGGAAGGTCCTCGCCCTTGAGGCGGCGGTCGCGGACCTCGGGGCCCATGACCTCGGGGTCGTAGGGGTCGGAGTTGAACGGGTCGCCGACAACGACGCTGATGTCCGGGAGCAGGTCGACGAGGGAGCGGACGGTGGTGGACTTACCGGTGCCCCGGTCGCCCATGATCATGACGCCGCCGATCTTGGGGTCGATGACGTTGAGCAGCAGGCAGAGCTTCATCTCGTCCTGCCCCACGATCGCCGGGAACGGGTACACCGGCCGTTGGCTCTCCTTCGCGCCCGCCGCCGCCGGCTTGGTCTCCTAGAAACATGAGAGTAAACAGTACCGCATTGTAGGCTGGACAGATTTGAGGGTTTGGGGGCGCGCTGGTACCTGCTGGGCGGCGGAGGGGGCGGCGACATTGCAGACGGCGAAGCGGCCGCGGCGGAATCCCCTGCTGCTCCTGGACGGAGCCCGGGCTGCGCGTGGAGAGCTCGAGTGAGTGAACTGGGAGGGGGCCTTTGGAGATTCCGCATTCCTGGATTTCAAATTAGAGGGCGGGGGGAAGAGGCGATACCTGAGACGGCGGCGGTTGCGGCGGTGGTGAGGGAGAGAGGGCGGGAGGTGGAGACGGAGAAGAGGGCCGGCGAGGCGGCGGCGGCCGACGCCGGGGAGAATAGGGAGGCCATGGCCATGGGACGAGGGGAGTGGATGAATGGAGGGGGGCGAGGGGATAAGAGAGAGATTGAGGTTGGATAGGCCAGACGCTGTTTTGTTTTCTGAGGGATGGGCCGGAGTAAAGCTGGCCATATGGGCCATGCCTCGCGGGCCGGCCCATGGACATGGATTTTTGGCCCGGCATGGGCCTGGCATGAAACAGAGAGCAACTAATCGAGGAGGGCACCGAACTTCGGCAGCCTCCCAACACTTAGGGTGGACCGAGAGCGCGTCATTTGGCGTGTTCTCTGCCGTCGCCACGTGTCGTGCTCTTGACGCTTCGCCTGGAATATGTTTTATTTTTTATTTTTTTCACGCGTTTTCGGCTTTTTATGGTTTTCTCGGATTTTTTGGCTTTTGGGTTTTCCACGGTCTTACTTAGCTCTTAGACAAAAAACTTTAAAAAAAATATTATCCTTGCGTGAAAATCGTGTTTTTTCTTCCGTGAGAGGCACGGTTTAGCTTTACTGAGAGGTATGATTTTGCTTCCGCATTTTCTCTTTTTTTTTCCTTCCGTGAGAGGCACGGCCGTGTCTCTCGGAAATGAAAAAAACACGTTTTTTTTTCCTTCTGCGAGAGGCACAGTTTAGCTTCCGGGAGAGCAGCCGTGCCTCTCGGAAACTAAAAAAAACATGTTTTCTCTTTTTTTTCCCTTTCTGCGAGAGGCACTGTTTAGCTTCCGCGTTTTCTCTTTTTTTCCTTCCATGAGAGGCACAGCCGTGTCTCTTGGAAACGTAAAAAACACGTTTTCTTTTTTTTTTCTTCTGCGAGAGGCACGATTTAGATTCCGCGAGAGCAGCCGTGCCTTTCGGAAATGAAAAAACATGTTTTCTCTTTTTTCCTTCTGCGAGAGGCACGGTTTAGCTTCCGCGAGAGCAGCTGTGCTTCTCGGAAACAAAAAAAAACACGTTTTTAATTTTTTTTCCTTCTGCGAGAGGCACGATTTAGCTCCCACGAGAGGCATTGATTTGCTTCCGTGAGAGCAGCCGTGCCTCTCGGAAACGAAAAAACACGTTTTCTCTTCTTCTTTTTTCTTTCCGTGAGAGGCACGGTTTTGCTTCCGCGAGAGGCACAACCATGCCTCTCGGAAACGAAAAAAAACATGTTTTATTTTTATTTTCCTTCCACGAGAGGCATGGTTTGCTTCCGCGAGAGGCACGGCCGTGCCTCTCGGAAACGACTTTCGCAAAGGGAAAAAAAACTGCTCCCGGTTCATTTTTTCGTCCGTTTTTTTTAAAAGCTCGTCAATCCTATCAACATGGGATCCAGTTTTAAAAATCTCGACGAGAGGAATCCAACAGTGTAAGCAGTTCAAGATTTGGACACACGTATAAAAGATAAAATGTTTTGAATAATGGATATACCAAAAAAGTGGAAAACTCACAGGTTGCAACAAGTAGCGCACATGCAGTGCGCCATTTGTCGCAACCTGGGGAAATAGGAGTGATATTTGGAACAGGTACTCCTCAATTAGTGATTTCGCATGATACATGACTAAATGTGAGATGATAATTAAGGGTACGCTTAGAGCGTCAAATTTAGAAGCTCATTTGCTTGCCAAATACTCAGCTATGCTTGACCAGGGTCGCCATCTGTGACTTATTTCTCCTCATTACCTTTCTTGTATTCCTTTAAACACTAGTTAGCATGCACGTGCAATGCACGTATTTCTTACAAAGGAAAAGCATGTTCATCTTAGTTAAGAGGCAAACATTCAAAATAATAATAATAAAACCCTAGTGACGTACTACTAAATATTACAAAATTAATAGATCATAATAACCCCTAATAATGAACCAATGATTGTCTTTTGGCACATGAATAATGTTTTGATTTGGTGTGTTGAGTGGAGATTTTCTATACGGGTAAGAATCACTAACATATGCAAATTTCTGACACACAAAGGTATATATTTAAACTCTTGAGGGATGTTGTTGCATTCTGTCGCTCTAGTACTCTTCCACAAAAGGTTGAGTCAGGGGCGACATGAGCCGGCTAGGCGAAAGTTCGGCGGTACCGGTGCGAGCATGGGGATATAGTGCGGAAGGTTTTTCTACTTTAGAGCATCTCTAGCACACCCCGCATCCCGCCGGCCCGCAAAATGCGTTTGCAGTTCACGGAAAAACGGTTTTGCGGGCCGGCGCGGACGGCCGCAGATGCAGACCCCACATAACGGACCCGTAAAAAAAGATATTCGTGGAATATGCTCTTTTACGGCTCGGCTTTGCGGGGTCTGGTCTGGCGCCGCTCCTTCCGGTCCGGAAAATCTAAATTTGCACCTCAATTTGATTCAACATAATGTATTTCTTTGCTTTTTCAACAACATTGGATACATAAGACATCACCAAATCTTTGCTAGAATAGTAAGACCAAAGAAAACAAGAACCACATGTATGCATTTTAGAAGATTTCCAACTTCCATAACTGCTCCCACTAGTTGGACTAATATCTTCTCCATGCATTCATTGTTGATATGTGGATTCTTGATTTTGCATTCTTCTTTCTTCATCTTTGGTTCGAAAGAAGTAGACGTTGCTTCCCCTCTAGTTGCACATGCAGCCGCATCATTGCCTTCGATTCTACTAAGGAGTGCACGAACGTCTATTAAGTTTCTTTCTATCAATAAACCAATGTATTCGCCTTCCCAAAACCAAAATGAGCATCCATCTTCCTACACACATGATTGAGCATGTTCGAAATGAGCTACCGCATTTTGAACCAAAGAATGAGCTATCAAAATGAGCCGAACAAAAACAGCACGTACCCCGTCGTTTTCGCATTTGAAGAACACCCATCCGGTGTGCTTCGGCGTGCCCGAGGTTAGCCGCAGCACTGCCCGCGTGCAATCGTCGCACTGTATGAGCGGCATCGGCGTGCCACAAAGCCGCTGCGCGAGCGCCGAGCCCGGTGGGCGGCCGGCCGAATCCATGCCTGCAAACCGTCAGCGGCGGCGGGAGGACGAACCCGTACCTGCATGCGGCGATGCGACCTTGCCGAGGCTGCGCGAGATGCTCCCCGACCACTCCATCGCTTGGTGCAGCCACCGGCGACCGGAAATGCCAAATCCGGCCGCCAGCAATGAAGGGTCGCAGATCCGCAACTTTCCGGCCCGCCGACGCAGGAGGGGGTGGCGGAGGGCAACCTAGTGCGTGTGGCGGCCTTTCGGCGTGCTCCCGCCGGCTACTTTCGCCGGAATCTTGGGCGGCGGCCCGGCGGCGGGGCGAGGGGGAGGGGGGAGGTGGTTGGTGGGGAAAAGCGCGGGCTGAAATGTCCCCCCACCAACCGCTCCCGCTATATGCAGGGCACCGACGGGGCGGGGGGGGGGGGGGGGGGGGGGGAAGGGCAAACCCGCGTATTCGCGGGTTGGGGTCAAGTTTTTGCCGCGCCCCTCATAATTTTTTAGGGGACGGCCGCGTTTGCGGGGTCTGTTCGGGCGGGATTTTCCGCGCCGACCCGTATTTTGGCGGTTATTTTGCGGGTCGGGGCGTTTTGCGGGGTCTGCTAGAGTTGCTCTTAGCGGAGGCAGTTTTGAAGGAGGAGATACGGTGGTGAGAGATGTGGGGCGCGAATTTTCGCTAATGTGTTTTTTCAGTTACTGATACTATATGGTGTGATGATTTATTTTCTAATTAAGGTGTAATGATTCCTAATTAAGGTGTTCTGGAGATGACACTGGATATATGGTGTGACGATTTATTTCTTACTGAAGGTGTAATTAAGGTGCAATGATTTCTAATTAAGCTGTTATGGAGATAATTAAAATTAATTAATAAATATGTGAATTTGATGTGATACAACATCAGACAAATCTGGTCCATTGACGACCGGTTGATATGTGGCTGAGATGTAATGTTTATGCCTCTACTCGCTTATATAATAGTAGTGGAGATTCACATTGATCAATAAAGTGTTGGCAATTCTAAAAAAATAAAAAAAAATAAGGGTACCTTTTTGCAAAGGTCGTCCTAGCTTGTCACGGGTTGACAAACGGTGCATTACATGTGCGTCATTTGTGGCAACCTGAGAACTTTTTTTTTTTCGTAGATTTATTTATTCAAAATATTTTATCTCTTAAATCGTGTGTTCAAATCCCGAACCGTTCACAGACTGGTCTAAAGTTGACCCATCGGTGATAGCATGTCTCGATGATCCAAATGGACCGATTGTAATCACTGACCGTCCTCTATATTTGACCCGTCTGTGTAACCGTCTTATGTGTGACCCTTTGATTTTCTCGCTGATCAGTGTTGTGCTTACATAGGCTATCATAATACATTGTCCACTCCCATCTCCAATCTAAACTTTTACTTCACCGTCGATCCCTCCCCTTCATCGGCATCTCTCTTATCCCTCCCCTTCCTAGAGTTGGTGTTCCGTGGCGGTCTCTTTGACGTCTCTGAGGCCATCCATCGCGGCCCCAACGTCCCCATTGTGACGTCCGGATAGTTAAGCTACAGTAATTCCCCACTAATGATGCCACGTCACCTCGGTTACTATTGGTAATCTCGCATTAGTTCAAAACCGATTCAAATTCAAATTCTAGGCTAACAACAAAAGTTTTCAAATATTAAAACTAAGTTGTTCGGATTGTGACAATAAATCACAAATGATATTGGTGAAGGAACCACACTTTTATAATGTGTTTAAATGCACTGTAATGAATAAAACAATAGCAAGAACAATTATTTAAATGCTTTTAAAAACTAAACAAATACTAAACTAGTTTATTTAGTCACCCAACTTTTTGAGGAAGTGGCCTATGGTATTATGCTAATTTAGGAGCAAGGGTTATATTTTTGTAAAACTATTTTGCTAACTAAAATAAATAAAACAGAAAAGAATAAATAAAAACAAAAGGTAAAACAAAATAACAAAAATATTTAAAAGGAAACCCCCCCGGCTACCCATGGCCTCGGCCCAGCCACCCAGCTGGCCGGCCCAACCACCCACCACGAGCGCCCTAACCCTAGCGACCCCCCCATGTCCCGCACGATCCCCTCTCTCCCCTCGTCTCCCTCCCAGCGCCGCCTCCACCTCGCACCCACACGACGCCCACACGGGGCTCGCCCCTCGCGTGTCCCGCTCGGCCGCCGGCCATGGAGGCCCCCGTGTTGGCCGCGAAATCGTTCCCGCGCCGTGTGCCACGGCCTCCTCCTCCTCCCCGTTCGTGGATCAGGAGGGGGAAACGAACCCGGTGCCCCTCGCCGCCTCGACCGTATCGCCGCTCGTCACCGACCGCCGCCCGACGCTACCTTGCCGACGCCCGACCCCGACTCCTCCTCGAGCCCACCTCGCTCAACTACAGGGCTCGGTGAGCCCCGACTTCCTCTCCCTCTTCTCTTCTCCGCCGCGCTCGGTCGTGCGCCGCCCCGCCTGCCTTCGGCTTTCCTCGCCCCGCTCTTGCTGCCCACCGGCTCCACGCCATGCCCGCCGTCGCGCGCCTCCTGTCGCCCCCGTCCCGCGCGTCTTTGCCCTCGCCCGGGCCGCGACCTGCTTGCTAGCTACCTCTGCTGCTGCTTGCTAGCTGCTGTTGCAGCTGCGCCACACCCGCGACCGCATGCCTCCACCGCTCCCTCTACGTGCTGCCGCCGCGTTCTAGCCTCGCCCGCCTCCGCCCACCGCTGCCTACAGTCGTGCCCGACGCGCCCCGGCGGCCGTCGCCCGCGCTCTGCCGGGCTGCGCCCGCAACCCCGCCGTAACGAGCTGGCGCCCACGCGCCCGGATCCACTGCCCGTCACCCGCCCCGATTGGCCTCTGGGTCACTGACCAGAGGGGCCCAGCGCCCTGAAAAGAAATAAAAATAATAATAATAGGAAAATAATTAATTAATTAACATAATTAATCAATTAACTTAATTAAGTCGGTTTAGTTAACTTAATCACTTAGTTAATATAATTAACTCTGTTTAGTAATCTGTCTCAATGACAACCGGGCCCCATCGGTCAGTTTGACTGGTCAACGGTCACAGTTGATCGCTGACATCATGTTGGTGCAATAAATCTTTTTTATTGAACTAATCTGTTAAATCTAGAAAATGATTTAAAATCTCTAAAAATTAATATAAAATAAACCGTAACTCGGATGAAAATACTTTGTACATGAAAGTTGCTCAGAACGACGAGACGATACCAAATACGCACTCTGTTCGTTCACCACACGTCCCTAGCATAGCGAACATGCAACAATCCCCCTCCGGTTTGTCTGTCCAAAAATGCCAAACACCGGGGATACTTTCCCGGATGTTTTCCCCATTTGCCGGTATCATCTATCCCTGCGTTAGATCACCCCTGGCACCACATATTGCCTTGTTATATTTTGTGATGCTTTGTTTGCTCCGTATTTATTGTTTCTTTCCCCCTCCTTCTCTCTCGATAGACGCCGAGACCGACGCCGACGCAGCCGAGTACGACTACACTACCGACGAGCAGCCCGTTGACGATCTCTCTCTCTCTTGCCCGAGCAACCAGGCAAGCCCCCCCCCCCCTGATCAACCCGATATCGCCTATTCCTTCTCTCTACTGCTTGCAGTAGAGTAGTGTAGCATGTTACTGCTTTCGGTTAATCCTATTCTGCTGCATAGCCTGTCTTTGCTACTACTGTTGATACCTTACCTGCAATCCTAAATGCTTAGTATAGGTTGCTAGAACTACATCAGTGGCCCTACACTCTTGTCCGTCTGCCATGCTATACTACTGGGCCGTGATCACTTTGGGAGGTGATCACGGGTACATATACTATATACTTTTACATTACCTATGTTACTGTTCGGAGATGGGGGCTGAAGGGGCAGGTGGTTCCATCCAGGTAGTGGTGGGCCTAGGTTCTCGACGGCCCCCGAGTGTTACTTTGTGGCGGAGCGACAGGGCAGGTTGTGACCACCTAGGAGACAGGTGGGCCTGGTCCTGGTTGGCGTCCGCGGTTACTTCAAAATAACACGCTTAACGAGATTGGGTATTTGATCTGAGTCTGGCTACGAGCCTATACGCACTAACCACCACGCGGGAACAGTTATGGGTACTCGACGTCATGGTATCAGCCGAAGCCTCCTAGACGTCAGTGACTGAGCGGCGCGCGCCGGGTTGGACCGCGTAACGCAACTTCCTTTGTAATGGAGGTTGCTAGGTCTGCTCTCCGGCCGCCCACGCAACGTGCAGGTGTGCAATGGGCGATGGGCCCAGACCCCAGCGCGCATAGGATTTAGACCGGCGTGCTGACCTCTCTGTTAGGCCTAGGTAGGGCTGCGACGTGTTGATCTTCCGAGGCTGGGTATGACCCAGGGAAGTGTGCCCGGCTAGAGGGATCGAGCGTGTTGGGTAATGTGGTGCACCCCTGCAGGGAAGTTTATCTATTCGAATAGCCGTGTCCCTCGGTAAAAGGACGACCCGGAGTTGTACCTCGACCTTATGACAACTAGAACTGGATACTTAATAAAACACACCATTTCAAGTGCCAGATACAACCCGGTGATCGCTCTCTCACAGGGCGACGAGGAGAGGATCGCCGGGTAGGATTATGCTATGCGATGATACTTGGTGAACTTACCAGCTACTCTCTTCTATATGCTTCAAGATGGAGGCTACCAGAAGCGTAGTCTTCGATAGGACTAGCTATCCCCCTCTTATTCTGGCATTCTGCAGTTCAGTCCACAGATACTACCATTTCATTGATACCCATTGCATATGTAGTGTAGATCCTTGCTTGCGAGTACTTTGGATGAGTACTCACGGTTGCTTTGCTCCCTCTTTTTTTCCCTTTCTATACTCGGTCGTCGCAACCAGATGTTGGAGCCCAGGAGCCAGACGCCACCTTCGACGACCCCTACTACACCGAGGATGCCTACTACTACGTGCAGGCCGCCGACAACGACCAGGAGTAGTTTAGGAGGATCCTAGGCAGGAGGCCTGCGCCTCTTCGATCTGTATCTTAGTTTGTGCTAGCCATCTTATGGCACCTTGTTTAAATTATGTCTGTACTCAGATATTGTTGCTTCCGCTGACTCGTCTATGATCGAGCACTTGTATTCGAGCCTTCGAGGCCCCTGGCTTTTATTATGATGCTTGTATGACTTATTTATTTTTAGAGTTGTGTTGTGATATCTTCCCGTGAGTACCTGATCTTGATCGTACATGTTTGCGTGTATGATTAGTGTACGATTGAACAAGGGGCGTCACAAGTTGGTATCAGAGCCAACTGCCTGTAGGAATCCCCTTCCAAACTCCTTGGCCGAAGTCGAGTCTAGTTATTGCAAAACTTTTACTAACATGGCTCTGTGGCTTACGGGCCCACATCGCTATTGGGTGGTATTAGGATCTTTTACTCCTCGATCTTTACTCTGGGATTCTGATCTCTCTTCTATTCGGGTTAAATGATTTTACTAATTATAACTCTAGGTTCTCGATACCACTTCCTGCCGGAGAGCCCGTTCATTCCAGATGATCGACTGCTTCACCAAAAGGTTCCGAAGATGCTATTCGATGTTTTCCCGAGACACCTGTGTCCACCGCCTTTGCAAATTCCCTATCGCCGTTATATCCTTACGGATAACTACATACACTTGCCACTCTTACATTCAATCCCCTTTGGTCTTGTTATTGCAAGATGCCCCGAACTGCTCTTCGTTGTTCCGACAATCTTTTGAGCTTACTACCTTGCAGTTCTTGCCTCATGAATACCCCTACGGGTAATTCCTCGCACTTACCGAGTATCCGCTCATCCCCAGTTGTTCAAGTGTTTCACAAAGGTCTTCGAAATACTATTCGATCTTCCAAAAAATCCTCAGCAGCTTATTGCTCTGCAAACACTTGTCTGCTTGCATTATGGAGGCTTCCCATATGTCTGGCAATATTCATTAGTATCCTTTGACACCATCATTTTGATCTCATTGATTCAACATGAGTGCGAATGCACTCAATCATCACTTGATCCTTTCTAATTATCTTCCGGCTCAGACGTCCTTTTGAACATGAGCTGGTTCTCGACCAATCAAATTGTCATCGATTGTGTCCCTAAGTCTGTTCAAATAACCCATCCTTGATCAGAGCGTCTGCTTCTGATCCTTCATTTTGGAATTCATAATCCCTTTGTTATCTAAGCATCAAATTATTCAGATGTCCTATAATCCGATGCCTTTGCGTTCTTTCTTCATCTGGTTGTGTGCCGATGCTCACATCAGCTCCGCTATGGACATCTGATCCTTCGTCGGATTATTTATCGACAGTGTCCTTCATATTTAACTGTCATGTGAATTCTTCCATGATACATAATGCATTTGGTAAATTGTATCCTCTGCGTTCCCAACCATACTCTTCTTTCGAGCTTGTATAATTTACTCCTGAAGCATTATATGTTCCTAAGATGCCCTATGGGATGAACATATACCTTCCCTAAACCGTGTGAACCCGAAAGTTTACACAAGACATTCTCTTCTGGTGTTTTACCAGATACTTTTCAACTCTACAACTTCTTCGAAGACGAGAATCGAATGAAATGTTATGCATTGAAGAAGTGGGAGTCGACCCCGAACCTTTGTGTTCTTGCCCATGGACTCGATGTGGAGCTTATCATGAAAGCTTCTTGCAAGAATATTTAATCGTTTGGATAATTCTTTCGGTGTCACTGAATTGTTTCCCTTGCAGCTATGGTTCCGACCATGCTAACTTTATTTAATATATTTCTGAAAGGAAACCATTCCAGTGCCTTGTCTATTTTTGACAAGGTTAAGGTATCTGCTGTTGTCGGTCAACAACCTAGTTCAACTTCTATCATGTTCTACCTTCGAGTTTTACCCCGTGGTATCTCGAGGATATCATGCCTTTGCACAACATCTTACTAACTTGTTGAAGTAATAACTTTCCTGGTCGTAATCACTCTACAGGCTCTAGGTTGCCGTCAACCGAGGACACCGTTTAGTAAATCAAATCCGCTCTAAAATTCAAATACCCCTAGTAATTGTTACTGGGAAATTTAAACTCAGTCATGTCGTCCTAGACAATCGGCTACACCCTTATCTTGCTTTCTTTGATTGTGCTACCTCGACCTTCTTCGATGCACAAATTCTTCAGAGTGCGAGCACGACTTACGTCGAGCTTTCAACATCATGTTTCTTGTTCTGAAAGGCAACTTTGATTCTTAGCTTGCATCTTACTTGTTGTTCCTATGACTTTCACGTCGTCATTCCCTGCTTGACGCCGTCGCTGTTTGATTGCGTGCTCTTGAAACCTCCCGGCAAATGTGTCGGATCACCTTCAACACTTTGACTTCTTTCGAGATGCCAACTATGTTCATGTTGAGAAATACCCTCCTTGCCCTCGATGCTTTTTGTTATCATCGACAACACCGTGAACTTCTTTTCATCGCGAGCTTGTCCGTGTTATGGATGCAACTTGCTATCCTGTTTGCATTATATTCTACCTTGAAGTATTACTGTCCTTTATGCCGACTATGTTGTGAGGATTGCTTCACCTCTTTGAAAATTCTTGGCATAGTGATACTTCTCACCGTCACCATTCTTTCTTGGTCCCCGTGTTGATTCTAACCGGGATACCATCTAACAAGCGGTGCTGCTTGGATTCTGTACTACTGGCAACCCTATTGCTTTGAATGTTAACGATCGACAGTTTGTTCTTAGACTGTTGATTATTGAATCGTCACTCTAACATTGATCTTGCTGCCCAAGGTCGTAGTTCGGTCACACCTTTCAACTAATGATTAATGGTGTATGTTTTCCTCGGGCATACAACATTATATCATTTGAATTGTCATATGTCATCTCCTTGTTCACATAATTGTGGAAATCCATCCGTGTGGAATTCTCAATGAATTGTCGCTGAGTCCATCAGCCACCTCCTCATCCTCTCCTTGGTTTAATGATGAACTATTGTTTCGGGAACCCGCTCCTATAGTTCATTTCCCGAGAATCTTACAATGTCATCTTGACAATTTGTGTTGCACCTTTTCTTCTCGGACATCCTGAGTCTGAGGTATCATGTCACAAATCAGATCTAAATCTCGGTCAGATATGATGGTTGGAACATATTTCCAAGAGTTATAGCAATTGTCTTTATATGACCCGGTAAGATGATGTCATGCCTAGCACACCTGGCCGGAGGACCTAATGTTTTAGTTTCCTTTTTAGCAGGGTTAACCATTCTTTCATGAGGAAATTGTAAGACTTATTCTTGAGTTGTTCCTGATGGATCCCTTGTGTATCCATAGTCCGACCTTTGCTCGAAGACCATGTCATCTGTGGTACTCCGATTTTCAACAAAAACATTTTGAAGCACAACCCTAAATTTTCCTTATCCGTTATCCAAACACTGTTGTATGGGTAACATCATGAAATCCCTTGCCCCTTTACTTAAATGGTCGTCTACTTGTTGTCCTGACATGGATGGGAAAGATATACTCTTGATACTCGAGTGTAACCACATTTTCCTTCCATTGTTCGGATTAGTTTACTAATAACTTTTCCTTTCCATTGTTTTGTTTAACCTTTCTTGTGATCTATAAGATATGAGCAGAAATAAATCCCTGCTTTAGTAAGCACCTCGGTGTACAACTCTGTCAGCAAGACCCTGATACTATATGTTGATAACATTTCGGTAACCACCGATGGACGAGAACTTTGCCTATTGGTCCGCCTCGTTTCAACGAGCAGGAAAATGGTTCTCTTCGTCCCTCGCCCTTGGTACCGATGATGTTGCCGACATAAATGATAGGCTATCCTCTGACATGCCTTGCTTACATGATCATGCAAGACGTCTCCGCCCTTCCTACTTTTAACCCACATGGTGGGCCCATAACCCACAGTTCCACAGGATCGAAACCTGACTCTCCTGTACAACCCTGTTTCTAATGGTTATTCCTCACGCTTGGCTTCGTATTTAATTCACGGGCCACCTTCCTTAGTGCTCTATTCTGGTATCAGACGCAATACTTACTCTCGCTGCTCTGAACCCCTTTCTCACTCTGGTTCAGACTTCGAGCAACTATCTATCCGCTTGGAACCTCTTATTGTACCTTCGTACCTTACTCTCGATGTATTTTATATGTTCAACTCGAGAGATACTCTTGTGCTCATTCATGGGTTAACCCCATATTGTTTCCCTCATAAGCATTCTGTCGTAGCCGAGCTGCTCCTTACCGATTCGTAAATACGTTGGAGTTCCCAAAGAAAAGAACGACTTCACCATGATGACCTGAAGTAGAGAAATTAAGACGTCAATGTAATGGATCGACCTCTTCGAGGAGAGCAACCAAGGCCGAGAAGATCCGTTAGAATTTCGTAACTAGACCTTCCCCCCTTCTCTACCTCTTAAATCTCGGGACGAGATTTCTTGTAGTGGAGGAGAATTGTGACGCCCGAATAGTTAAGCTACAGTAATTCCCCACTAATGATCCCACGTCACCTCGGTTAATGTTGGTAATCTCGCATTAGTTCAAAACCGATTCAAATTCAAATTCTAGGCTAACAAAAAAAGTTTTCAAATATTAAAACTAAGTTGTTCGGATTGTGACAATAAATCACAAATGATATTGGTGAAGGAACCACACTTTTATAATGTGTTTAAATGCACTGTAATGAATAAAACAATAGCAAGAACAATTATTTAAATGCTTTTAAAAACTAAACAAATATTAAACTAGTTTATTTAGTCACCCAACTTTTTGAGGAAGTGGCCTATGGTATTATGCTAATTTAGGAGCAAGGGTTATATTTTTGTAAAACTATTTTGCTAACTAAAATAAATAAAACAGAAAAGAATGAATAAAAACAAAAGGTAAAACAAAATAACAAAAATATTTAAAAGGAAACCCCCCCGGCTCCCCATGGCCTCGGCCCAGCCACCCAGCTGGCCGGCCCAACCACCCACCACGAGCGCCCTAACCCTAGCGACCCCCCACTCGTCCCGCACGATCCCCACTCACCCCGCACGATCCCCTCTCTCCCCTCGTTTCCCTCCCAGCGCCGCCTCCCCCTCGCACCCACACGACGCCGACAGGGGGCCCGCCCCTCGCGTGTCCCGCTCGGCCGCCGGCCATGGAGGCCCCCGTGTTGGCCGCGAAATCGTTCCCGCGCCGTGTGCCACGGCCTCCTCCTCCTCCCCGTTCGTGGATCAGGAGGGGGAAACGAACCCGGTGCCCCTCGCCGCCTCGACCGTATCGCCGCTCGTCACCGACCGCCGCCCGACGCTACCTCGCCGGCGCCCGACCCCGACTCCTCCTCGAGCCCACCTCGCTCAACTACAGGGCTCGGTGAGCCCCGACTTCCTCTCCCCCTTCTCTGCTCTGCCGCGCTCGGTCGTGCGCCGCCCCGCCTGCCTTCGGCTTTCCTCGCCCCGCTCTTGCTGCCCGCCGGCTCCACGCCATGCCCGCCGTCGCGCGCCTCCTGTCGCCCCCGTCCCGCGCGTCTTTGCCCTTGCCCGGGCCGCGACTTGCTTGCTAGCTACCTCTGCTGCTACTTGCTAGCTGCTGTTGCTGCTGCGCCACACCCGCGACCGCCTGCCTCCACCGCTCCCTCTATGTGCTGCCGCTGCGTTTTGGCTTCGCCCGCCTCCGCCCACCACTGCCTACAGCCGTGCCCGACGCGCCCCGGCGGCCGTCGCCCGCGCTCTGCCGGGCTGCGCCCGCAACCCCGCCATAACGGGCTGGCGCCCACGCGCCCGGATCCACTGCCCATCACCCGCCCCGATTGGCCTCTGGGTCACTGAACAGAGGGGCCCAGCGCCATGAAAGGAAATAAAAATAATAATAATAGGAAAATAATTAATTAATTAACATAATTAATCATTTAACTTAATTAAGTCGGTTTAGTTAACTTAATCACTTAGTTAATATAATTAACTCTGTTTAGTAATCTGTCTCAATGACAACCGGGCCCATCGGTCAGTTTGACTGGTCAACGGTCACAGTTGACCGCTGACATCATGTTGGTGCAATAAATCTTTTTTATTGAACTAATCTGTTAAATCTAGAAAATGATTTAAAATGTCTAAAAATTAATATAAAATAAACCGTAACTCGGATGAAAATACTTTGTACATGAAAGTTGCTCAGAACGACAAGACGATTCCAAATACGCTGTTCGTGTGTTCACCACACGTCCCTAGCATAGCGAACATGCAACAATCCCCCTCCGGTTCGTCTGTCCAAAAATGCCAAACACCGGGGATACTTTCCCGGATGTTTTTCCCATTCGCCGGTATCATCTATCCCTGCGTTAGATCACCCCTGGCACCGCGTATTGCCTTGTTATATTTTGTGATGCTTTGTTTGCTCCGTATTTATTGTTTCTTTCCCCCTCCTTCTCTCTCGATAGACGCCGAGACCGACGCCGACGCAGCCGAGTACGACTACACTACCGACGAGCAGCCCGTTGACGATCTCTCTCTCTTGCCCGAGCAACCAGGCAAGCCCCCCCTTGATCAACCCGATATCGCCTATTCCTTCTCTCTACTGCTTGCAGTAGAGTAGTGTAGCATGTTACTGCTTTCGGTTAATCCTATTCTGCTGCATAGCCTGTCTTTGCTACTACTGTGGATACCTTACCTGCAATCCTAAATGCTTAGTATAGGTTGCTAGAATTACATCAGTGGCCCTACACTCTTGTCCATCTGCCATGCTATACTACTGGGCCGTGATCACTTCGGGAGGTGATCACGGGTACATATACTATATACTTTTACATTACCTATGTTACTGTTCGGAGATGGGGGCTGAAGGGGCAGGTGGTTCCATCCAGGTAGTGGTGGGCCTAGGTTCTCGACGGCCCCCGAGTGTTACTTTGTGGCGGAGCGACAGGGCAGGTTGTGACCACCTAGGAGACAGGTGGGCCTGGTCCTGGTCGGTGTCCGCGGTTACTTCAAAATAACACGCTTAACGAGATTGGGTATTTGATCTGAGTCTGGCTACGAGCCTATACGCACTAACCACCACGCGGGAACAGTTATGGGTACTCGACGTCGTGGTATCAGCCGAAGCCTCCTAGACGTCAGCGACTGAGCGGCGCGCGCTGGGTTGGACCGCGTAACGCAACTTCCTTTGTAATGGAGGTTGCTAGGTCTGCTCTCCGGCCGCCCACGCAACATGCAGGTGTGCAATGGGCGATGGGCCCAGACCCCTGCGTGCATAGGATTTAGACCGGCGTGCTGACCTCTCTGTTAGGCCTAGGTAGGGCTGTGACGTGTTGATCTTCCGAGGCTGGGTATGACCCAGGAAAGTGTGCCCGGCCAGAGGGATCGAGCGTGTTGGGTAATGTGGTGCACCCCTGCAGGGAAGTTTATCTATTCGAATAGCCGTGTCCCTTGGTAAAAGGACGACCCGGAGTTGTACCTCGACCTTATGACAACTAGAACTGGATACTTAATAAAACACACCATTTCAAGTGCCAGATACAACCCGGTGATCTCTCTCTCACAGGGCGACGAGGAGAGGATCGCCGGGTAGGATTATGCTATGCGATGATACTTGGTGAACTTACCAGCTACTCTCTTCTATATGCTTCAAGATGGAGGCTACCAGAAGCGTAGTCTTCGATAGGACTAGCTATCCCCCTCTTATTCTAGCATTCTGCAGTTCAGTCCACAGATACTACCATTTCATTGATACCCATTGCATATGTAGTGTAGATCCTTGCTTGCGAGTACTTTGGATGAGTACTCACGGTTGCTTTGCTCCCCCTTTTTTTCCCTTTCTATACTCGGTCGTCGCAACCAGATGCTGGAGCCCAGGAGCCAGACGCCACCTTCGACGACCCCTACTACACCGAGGGTGCCTACTACTACGTGCAGGCCGCCGACGACGACAAGGAGTAGTTTAGGAGGATCCTAGGCAGGAGGCCTGCGCCTCTTCGATCTGTATCCCAGTTTGTGCTAGCCATCTTATGGCACCTTGTTTAAATTATGTCTGTACTCAGATATTGTTGCTTCCACTGACTCGTCTAAGATCGAGCACTTGTATTCGAGCCCTCGAGGCCCCTGGCTTGTATTATGATGCTTGTATGACTTATTTATTTTTAGAGTTGTGTTGTGATATCTTCCCGTGAGTCCCTGATCTTGATCGTACACGTTTGCGTGTATGATTAGTGTATGATTGAATCGGGGGCGTCACACCCACGCAGCTGCTCGCACATTTTCTCGACGCCGCGGCGGCGCTCTCCCATCATGGGACGTCGGGTCTCCCGCATCCAAGCACACAGTTGTAGTCCACATAGTCATAGTTGTGCGGGTGTTGGGGTTGCTCTGCTCCGGGATCTTCCCTACTTCCCATCGTGTCTTTTGCGCATCATTCTTCTCTCTTAGCACTAACCATGGTTGTGAGCTCCATTCCTTTGTAATAATGTTGCAATTTCAATTAAGTTATGCATGTTATGGATGCTTTAGTTATAATTTTAGTAGAGCCCTAGAGTTTATTTTGTTGCTTGCAATGTTAGTGCGCTCGAAATGTTTGGGTTACAATTCTTGGATGTATGTAATTTTCTTGCTATGAAACTTACAATTGCTATGTGTTCTCATGTACCTATGAATATGTTAAAAATATTATATATTATGCATGTTATATGTGACAATTTCGTTATGAATGCTACAAAAAATATTCTAGTTATTTTAGAGTATTTTGAGAGCAGTTTTTTCTCGTTAATGCTGATAAAAACATGGTATGTATATCCTACTTATTTTATGTACCCAGGTTTTTAATTAATAGCTTAGTCCAATGATGCTGTTCTTATTGTTCAAATGCATCTATCACCTCCGTGACTTTGTGAACGCAATCAACTGCCTCATTAGCCATTCTTTGCGGTTACAAGATCCAATGTGAGATAGAGTGCACTGCTGTTCAACTGAAACTCGTAGGATAGTATACATGAGGCATGTCACTGTAGGGACGACTCTTACTTGGCTAGAGTTGTACATCATTGTAGAATTTGTGGCCAGCATCGAGGACTGCGTTCTAGATGCCAATGTTGACCCATACAATGGGTCTTTTGTGCCATTCGTGCACATGTTAAACAAGAGCAATGTTAAGGAGATGCCACTCCTAGTAAGAATTGCATTGTGTTCTTTAGAAACGAAGTATGTCTACCAGAGGGGGGTGAATGGGAGTTTTAAATTTTGTTCAAAAAACTTAAATCTCTCGGAACCCAGCAGCGGAATAAATGAAAAACAGACTACGAAGAACTACTACAGAGAACTGAAGGGAAACTAATGCATGCCTCGAAGTAAATCACACGAATGAAATGAACCGAAAGTAAACATGAGTGACATTGGTAACCGAAGGTGCTCGAAGGCGACATGGAATTTGTTCGACCAGTTCGTCCTTCTGCACAAGGACTACATCTGGTTGGAGGGGTTGTGACTTAACACGGAAGATAAACTCTCTTCACCCTATTCTTCTCGACAATCGATTCATCAACCGATGCCGATCACTCGTGGTAGATACTTGAAGGCGATCTCCGAACCTTTACAGACTTCTTCTTCGAGAACCACAATCACTCTTGGTTTCTGAAGAGATTGACACTGATGCGGCTTGAAGCTCTGTTGGTATTTCCCCAAAGAGGAAGGGATGATGCAGCACAGCGGCGGTAGGTATTTCCCTCAGTGATGAAACCAAGGTTATCGAACCAGTAGGAGAACCAAGCAACACTACATAAACAGCACCTGCACACAAATAACAAATACTCACAACCCGACGTGTAAAAGGGGTTGTCAATCCCTTTCGGGCAACGGCACCAAAAATTGGCAAACGGACGTGAGAGAGTAGTAAATATTGATAGATCGAACGCCAAATAAAATAAAGTGCAGCAAGGTATTTTTGTATTTTTGGTTTAATAGATCTGAAAATAAAAGTTGCAAATGAAGAAAAGAGCGAATAGCAAAACAGATCTTGAAAGCAAATATATTGGAAAAGAGACCCGGGGGCCATAGGTTTCACTAGTGGCTTCTCTCGAGAAAAAATAGCAAACGGTGGGTGAACAAATTACTGTTGGGCAATTGATAGAACTTCAAATAATCATGACGATATCCAGGCAATGATCATTATATAGACATCACGTCCAAGATTAGTAGACCGACTCCTGCCTACATCTACTACTATTACTCCACACATCGACCGCTATCCAGCATGCATCTAGTGTATTAAGTTCATGGAGAAACAGAGTAATGCAATAAGAACGATGACATAATGTAGACAAGATCTATTTATGTAGAAATAGACCCCATCGTTTTATCCTTAGTAGCAACGATACATACGTGTCGGTTCCCCTTCTGTCACTGGGATCAAGCACCGTAAGATCGAACCCACTACAAAGCACCTCTTCCCATTGCAAGATAAATAGATCAAGTTGGCCATACAAAACCCAAATATCGGAGAAGAAATACGAGGCTATAAGCAATCATGCATATAAGAGATCAAAGAAGACTCAAATAACTTTCATGGATAAAAAGATAGATCTGATCATAAACTCAAAGTTCATCGGATCCCAACAAACACACCGCAAAAAGAGTTACATCATATGGATCTCCAAGAGACCATTGTATTGAGAATCAAACGAGAGAGAAAGCCATCTAGCTACTAACTACGGACCCGTAGGTCTACAAAGAACTACTCACGCATCATCGGAGAGGCACCAATGGAAGTGGTGAACCCCTCCATGATGGTGTCTAGATTGGATCTGGTGGTTCTGGACTCTACAGCGGCTGAAATTGATTTTCGTCGACTCCCCTAGGTTTTCTGGAATATTGGGGTATTTATAGAGCAAAGAGGCGGTTCGGGGGGCACCCGAGGTGGGCACAACCCACCAGGGCGCGCTGGGCCTTCAGGCGCGCCCTGGTGGGTTGTGCTCCCCTCGGAGCACCCCCAGGCGCTTCTCCATCCCACTGGATGTCTTCTGGTCCAAAAAAAATCCACAAAAAGTTTCGCTGCATTTGGACTCCGTTTGGTATTGATTTCCTGCGATGTAAAAAACATGCAAAAAATAGCAACTGGCATTTGGCACTATGTCAATAGGTTAGTACCAAAAAAATGATATAAAATAACTATAAAATGATTGTAAAACATCCAAGAATGATAATATAACAACATGGAGCAATCAAAAATTATAGATACGTTGGAGACGTATCAGCATCCCCAAGCTTAATTCCTGCTCGTCCTCGAGTAGGTAAATGATAAAAACAGAATTTTTGATGTGGAATGCTGCCTAACATGTCATATCATATTCTTTCCTTTATAGCATGGACATTTGGACTTTTATATGGTTCAAAGCAATAGTCTAGTTTTGACATGATGACTTAAATACTCAAGCATATCAATAAGCAACTATGTCTTTCAAAATATCAACGCTAAAATAAGTTATCCCTAGCACATCATGCTCAACCATTGATCCATTCATGAAACACACTCGAATATTAACTACACCCAATGCTCAAGTACGATCATAGTGCCTCCTAGTTGGTGCTTTATAAGAGAAGATGGAGACTCAAATTAAAAATAAAAATTGCATAAAGTAAAGAAAGGCCCTTCGCAGAGGGAAGTAGGGATTTGTAGAGGTGCCAGAGCTCAAAGCGAAAAACTTAGAGATAAAAAACATTTTGGGAGGTGTGCTTTTCCCACCAACGAAAACGACTTAGAGTTCCCAACACTTTCCATGCTAGATATATCATAGGCGGTTCCCAAACAGAAAATAAAGTTTATTCCTTTTTCCACCATTTCTTTCACTTTCCATGGCTAGCCGTATCCACGGGTGCCCTCCATACCAACACTTTCCAAGGAATTTATTATTTGAGAACATAAAGTAAATTCATTTTTTTTATTTGGGCACTGGGCATCCCTAATACCTTTGCCTTACTCTCATGCAATGACAAGTGAATAAACACTCATCGTGAGAATAACACATCTAGCATGGAAAATATTAGCCACCCCTCACCGCCTCGCGAGCGGTACGAACACACAAAAGCGAAGTTTATTTTGAAAATTAGAGATGGCACATACAAATTTGCTTAGAACGGCAAAAGAATACCGCATATAGGTAGATATAGTGGATTCATGTGGCAAAACTGGTTTAAAGGGTTTGGATGCACAAGTAGTGATCATACTTAGTGCAAAATGAAGGCTAGCAAAAGATTGAGAAGCGACCAACCAAAAAATGAATAATCTCATAAGCGAGCATTAAGCATAATTGACACCGAATAATGCACCACAAGTATGATATAATTTCATTGCATGATTATTGACTTTCGTGCTTGCATAGGGAATCACAAACCTTAACACCAATATTCTTACTAAAGCACAATTACTCATCAACATAACTCACATTTCACATCATCATATCTCAAAACTATTACAAGGAATCAAGTTTATTTTGTCCAATGATCTTCATGAAAGTTTTTATTATATCCTTCTTGGATATCTATCACTTTGGGACTAATTTTCATGTGTTGCTTTTGATAAGCTCAAACAAATATAAGCGAAGATCATGAGCATAATATTTCTTTCTCTCAAATTAATTTAAGTGAAGCAAGAGAGAATTTATTAAAAAAATTACTAACTCCCAAATAAATCTAAGTGAAGCATGAGAGTATTTATTCAAAAATAATAAAGTACACCGTGCTCAAAAAGATATAAGTGAAGTACTAGAGCAATTCCATAGCTCATAAAGATTTAAGTGAAGCATAGAGAGCAATTCTAACAAGTCATGGCATAATTTTGGCTCTCTCAAATAGGTGTGTCCAGCAAGGATTCATAACTTAGAACATAAAGCAAAACAAGCAAAGACTCATATCATACAAGACACTCCGAGCAAAACTCATAGTATGTGACGAATAAAAATATAGCTTCGAGTAAAATACCGATGGTCGTTAGAAGAAAGAGGGGATGCCACTCGGGGCATCCCCAAGCTTAATTGCTTGCTTCTCTTTGGATAATAGCTTGGGTTGGCATGGGCATCCCCAAGCTTAGGCTCTTCTTACTCCTTATTCCTTCATCCATCGTAAGATAACCCAAAATTTGAAAACTTCAATCACACAAAACTCAACAAAACCTTCGTGAGATCCGTTAGTATAAGGAAACAAATCACTACTATAAGTACTGTATCAAACCAATTCATATTTTATTTTTGCATTATATCTACTGTATTCCAACTTTTGTATGGCAAAAACTCATCAAAGAAACCATAGAATCATCAAAACAAGCACACAATGCAAAGAAAACAGAATCTGTCAAAAAACAGAACAGTCTGTAGCAATCTGAATATTTCGAATACTTATGAAACTCAAAAACTTCTGAAAAATTAGGACAACATAGGAAATTTGTATATCAATCTTGTGTAAAAAATTCAGAAGTTTTCGTCACTTCTCTAATACTAAACAATTATTTTTCTGGACGCAAAAGTTTCTGTTTTCCAACAAGATCAAATCAACTATCACCCAACATAATCCTAAAGGCTTTACTTGGCACAAACACTAATTAAAACACAAAACTCAATCATAACAGTAGCATTATTATGCTAACACTCAAGAATAGAAAGCAAAAGGCAAAAAATAAAATTTATTCATTGGGTTGCCTCCCAACAAGCGCTATTGTTTTACGCCCCTAGCTAGGAATAAAGCAAGGATCTAAGTATTGTCATCTTTGTTCTTGTTTTACTTGGAGGTGTTTTTCTCAAGAGGCTTTGCAAAAACAACATAAAACACATTATCCATGGAAACTTTAGCACAATCGAGTTGCTTATCATCATATCCCATTTGATTTCCGGCAGTGATCCAAGAATAATGTTGATTAACATCATTAAAAACTTGTTGGATAATATCGAAAACAGGGACTTGCTTTTTAAGATTCTCATCAAAGATTTGATTATCCCCAAGTAAATGTCTTAAAGTGTAATCACTATTATAGAGAATTTCATCTATCACGGGTTTTTCATGATTCATACCATAAAAATCAAAGATTTCCCTAGCTTCCCGTATTATGTAGTCAAATTCATTCATAAGAACAAGGGTGGCCAACTTTTTAGCTTTAGGATTCTTTATAACGGGTAACTCATAAAACAATCTTTGCAAGGTAGGATGAGTACGGATAAATCTATTTTCAAGTTTCATAACTAGCGCTGAAATAGCTTCCGTATAAGATTTAGTTCTTTTAAGTATAGGAGCATCATCAAGACTCAAATTTCCAACACAATTGAAAAATTCTTGGATATGTTCTTTTCCCATAACATTTCCCTGCCCCAAAACAAAAGTTTTGGCATCCAGATTACCCGTACGCTCCATTTTCGGAGTTAGGCCATCATCTGTTTCTGCCATACCAAAATCACTCATGATTGCAAGCAAAAAGATAGATCTGACGAGAAAATGGCGAACGAAAAAGAGGGCGAATAAAACGGCAAATTTTTGTGAAGTGGGGGAGGGGAAAACGAGAGGCAAATGGCAAATAATGTAAATTGCGAGGAGATGAGATTTGTGATTAGGAACCTGGTATATGTTGAAGATCCTCCCCGGCAACGGCGCCAGAAATTCCTTTTGATGCGGCTTGAAGCTACGTCGGTATTTCCCCAAAGAGGAAGGGATGATGCAGCACAGCGGCGGTAGGTATTTCCCTCAGTGATGAAACCAAGGTTATCGAACCAGTAGGAGAACCAAGCAACACTACGTAAACAACACCTGCACACAAATAACAAATACTCACAACCTGACGTGTAAAAGGGGTTGTCAATCCCTTTCGGGTAACGGCACCAAAAATTGGCAAACGGACGTGAGAGAGTAGTAAATATTGATAGATCGAACGCCAAATAAAATAAAGTGCAGCAAGGTATTTTTGTATTTTTGGTTTAATAGATCTGAAAATAAAAGTTGCAAATAAAGAAAAGAGCGAATAGCAAAACAGATCTTGAAAGCAAATATATTGGAAAAGAGACCCGAGGGCCGTAGGTTTCACTAGTGGCTTCTCTCGAGAAAAAATAGCAAACGGTGGGTGAACAAATTACTGTTGGGCAATTGATAGAACTTCAAATAATCATGACGATATCCAGGCAATGATTATTATATAGGCATCACGTCCAATATTAGTAGACCGACTCCTCCCTGCATCTACTACTATTACTAGACACATCGACAGCTATCTAGCATGCATCTAGTGTATTAAGTTCATGGAGAAACGGAGTAATGCAATAAGAACGATGACATAATGTAGACAAGATCTATTTATGTAGAAATAGACCCCATCATTTTATCCTTAGTAGCAACGATACATACGTGTCGGTTCCCCTTCTGTCACTGGGATCAAGCACCGTAAGATCGAACCCACTACAAAGCACCTCTTCCCATTGCAAGATAAATAGATCAAGTTGGCCATACAAAACCCAAATATCGGAGAAGAAATACGAGGCTATAAGCAATCATGCATATAAGAGATCAAAGAAAACTCAAATAACTTTCATGGATAAAAAGATAGATCTGATCATAAACTCAAAGTTCATCGGATCCCAACAAACACACCGCAAAAAGAGTTACATCATATGGATCTCCAAGAGACCATTATATTGAGAATCAAACGAGAGAGAGAAATCCATCTAGCTACTAACTACGGACCCGTAGGTCTACAAAGAACTACTCACGCATCATCGGAGAGGCACCAATGGAAGTGGTGAACCCCTCCATGATGGTGTCTAGATTGGATCTGGTGGTTCTGGACTCTACAGCGGCTGAAATTGATTTTCGTCGACTCCCCTAGGTTTTCTGGAATATTGGGGTATTTATAGAGCAAAGAGGCGGTTCGGGGGGCACCCGAGGTGGGCACAACCCACCAGGGCGTGCCTGGGCCTCCAGGCGCGCCCTGGTGGGTTGTGCTCCCCTCGGAGCACCCCCCAGGCACTTCTCCGGCCCACTGGATGTGTTCTGGTCCAAAAAAAATCCACAAAAAGTTTCGCTACGTTTGGACTCCGTTTGGTATTGATTTTCTGCGATGTAAAAAACATGCAAAAAACAACCACTGGCACTTGGCACTATGTCAATAGGTTAGTACCAAAAAAATGATATAAAATGATTGTAAAACATCCAAGAATGATAATATAACAGCATGGAACAATAAAAAATTATAGATACGTTGGAGATGTATCAGACACCTAACCGTCTAGGGAGATTGCAGCTCTCATGAGTAATAGGCGAAGCGTACTAAACTTAGATTCCAGTGATGCTGAACCACTATCTAATTCTTCGGCTCTAGGGTTTTTCTCTCGGTGGATATTAAACTCTAATCGCTCAGTGAGTGGGTTGCTCAACAATCTTCTCAGAATCAAATGGAGCAGCCACCAGACAAAGCCGGCGCGGGGTGGCCATTTATAGCTGCAGCCTTCCCAGATGGGAAATGACCATTTTGGACACGAGGTCCAGCCAATGGCCAACCGACTCGTTCACAACATTCGAATTTTGGAGCAACGGTAACATTACATGAGGAACAAGTAATGCTAACTCCTCGGCCCGAGGTAAATCTCTCGCAACGAAGAAGATCACAGTCTCTTGCTAGCACGTATTTGCTCGGAGCACAAAGAGATTTCTCTCATAGCTTTCATAGGATTTGGGTTTAGCATCAGAGAATCAAAGCTTCGAACGCTATACCCCTCTTAATAGTAGGGTGGTCCTATGACTCAATGAAAGAAGAAGAACAACAAATTAAATTCTACGTCTTCACTTCATCTTCATTCTTCCTCGAGCGCAGTCTTTTGCTTCGAACATGCCCCAAACCAATTGATTAAACTTTAACAATTTTTAGGGGTCCCTCTTGATAGCTTTATCTTCGGTGATAACTTTCACTGCTGCGCAGGGAGATTATCTTCGTCATTTACATCAAACTCCTCGATACATCAGGGACCTGTTACTCTATGTGCACTAGCAAACACATAAGTCTCATACTGTTTATGTCAACAAACTCCAAAACATAAGGGGCCTATCATTGCACCAACAATCTCCCCCTTTTTGGACGGTTGTTGACAAAATAGATAATCATCGAAGTGAAGATAGATAATTGAAATGTAACTCGAACAAGAGTGAACTTGCGTTACGTGACTCGATGATGAAATATACTCCCCCTAGATGTATGCAGAGTCAAATGATATACAATTAAGTTCCTTGAAATTCATTTGAGTGAGTGGAGGATTTTCAATCATACGAGGTAACGATTCGCACTGATGATAGATAATCCAACGAGAATATAGTGCAATCATTCATGACTTCTGTTAATAATTCCACCTGCAAAACAATAAGCTTCGAGAGAATATAGTGCAGCAGGGGGGTTATTAATATTACAGCCCAGGACAGAAGTTTTTACAACAGAGCACAAAAAATGGCGTAAATTGCCTCAAGAGTTCGAGCGAATAAACACAAAGACCAAATCCAACAGAGCAAATCTATCAAAACTCTCGATGTTATTCTCCCCCTTTTTGTCAGCCAATGTCAAAAAGGTGACGAAAACACGAGTGCTAAGAGGTGAATATGATTCACTCTGAGGCATCGCCTGAGGAACTGCCCGAAGAAGTTTCTGATTCGGAGGTGTCTAGAACATCTTCGTCTTCAGTAGCAGCAACAGATCCTTCAAGACTGGCTTGGGTCTTAGAAGAGGAAGGCACATTTGGATCAGCCTCGTGAGTCTTGCGAGACAGAGGATTTTCTTCAGCAGGTTTTTTTAGTAGGCGATGTGGCTTCTGATTCGTCGAGTAATTTGCGCAGCTGAATCCGAAGTAAATTCATTGTTGGTTCACGAGATGGCAAAGGTGGATTAGTGCGGTCTTGAAAATCTTCAGCAGTAAACCCTTGATCAATATACTGATAGAGTTCTTGGAGATGAGAGTTGCTGAGTTGCTTCTTGGAGAAAAATTTACGAAGCAATTTCCATAAACGCTTTTTGTTTTCTGCTGTGATCATATGAACAACTTTTGTTCGGTTGTGAATAGCATTGAGTTCGGCAGCCAAATGCTCTTTTTCTTGACGGTCTTCGGCCATATGCTTCAATAGCAGTTGTTGAGTGCGCATGCTTACTTGAAGATATGAAGGAGGTTGAGTGTTCGGCATACGATCACGTTTAGGTAGCTTGGGTCCATTGAAGGTAGTATGATAATCAGGACTTGACACTGGAGCGTTTCTCGAAGAGAAATTTTCCATAACTTTCAGCGTATCATGCACAGGAGGAATGAAGCTTTTGTGACTGACTTTGGCAAGATATTCGGTCTTCATTGCATAGTCAATCACTTTCTGAATCCAGGGCGCATACACCTTGATGGTTTTTGGACACTGAGCTGAATCCATCAGTATGCGCAGGAACATGTCTTCAACATCGAATATGAACCCTTGAGAGATGGCATGGATGGTGTTCCGAAGAACATCAGAGATAGCATTATCAGTATTCATCCCAGCCAGCGGACAGAGGGTGTATGTGAGGATGTGATATAATGTCTGATTGTCAAAAGTTAAGTGCTCAGGCAGAGGAGGACCATTGTAGTCACGAATCTTATCTTCATCCATTGTGCATTGGAAATCTTCATCAGAGATGGCATCAATGTTATGAACCCGAATCTTAGTTTTGCCATGTTCAAACCGAGGGAAATGAAAGTGCGATACAAAGTCCATGGCAGAGCATTTGATTCGTTTTCCTTCAGTCATCCATTCCATAATCCACTTTGTGCTATCTGACTCATCTCCGGAGATATATAATGATGCATAAAATTAAAGAATAATCTCCCTGTTCCATGGATGCTGATTGTCGGAGTAAATGACCACGGGTAGCCCCATCAGCTCCCTTTGGTATTTCAAGACATCGGGGCAGGCTGTGCCCCTCAAACATCAAGGAGAAAGGGCCGCCTTCTTGAGGCCGGCTGGTCTAGGCAGTCGGTTGCGAGGAGGCGGCGGAGTCCACAAGACGGCCATGAAGTGGGCCGACTCCTAGCAGGCGGCCTCCTGGGAAGCCGGGTCCTAGCAGGCGGCCCCTCGCGCCCTCAAAGTCGGCGACAACATAAACATGATGAGACGGGGCATGGCTACAGTACAGGCCTGCCACCCCCGAATCCAGGGCAGAACATGGCCACAGTACGGCGTACCAAGCAGGCATCCTGCGCCCAGCACGGGACTGTTGCCATGCCGCTCATGACATCACCCATGGCAGAGGAAGCCATGCTCCCGCGATGGGCGGCCAGTACGGCCCGCAGGCGGCGGGCCCTACCTGTCCGTGACAAGCCAGAAGGTGGCGAGCCCAGACCAGTCGGCTTAGTGGGAGGTCGGCTCCTAGCAGGTGGCCCTCCCCCTTCCTTTAAGTTTGTGCGCCATTAACCAGAAGAGACGGGGAGTGGCTACAACGAAACGCCCGCCAGATGGCGGAACTGTACCCACGCTCTCCCCGACCAAGCATGCATCATCAGTGGCATGGCTATAGTGCTATGCAGCCGACAGGACCCGCAAGCGGCAGGCCCAGCTTGTCGGCCGAGTACGAGACCGCCGGGGGGACCCATCAGGCGGCAGGCCCCTACAGTCGGCGAAGAAGCTGGCGACCAGAGACACTGACGGCCGGGTCCTACGCCCGGCCGGATTACCATTGTATCCCTGGGGGGTAGGCCTATATAAACCCCCCAGGTCACCCCATGCAAGGGGTTGGCGGTTGGCACCTTGGCAGATGCCTCGTCGAGCATACACACACACACGCAGAGAGAGTGGAGTAGAGCTAGCCTTGCCCTTCTTCCTCCTCTAGCCAAACAGCTCGAGGAGCAAGCTTGTAGCTACCTGTGAAGTAGTGATCATGCGGAGACCCCGCAGAGCAGGACTAGGGGTGTTATCTCCTAGGAGAGCCCCGAACCTGGGTAAGATTCGCAAGCGCACGCGGTCTCGCTCACTCCCGCTTCTAGAGCCCGGCGATGTACTTTTGTCCCCATCGACGATAAGCCACCCCCTGGCATATGTCGCACGATATCCCCGACATTTGGCACCCACCGTGGGGCTAGGTGCACCGTCGTTCGGAAACACGTTCTGAACGGGAACCCTCTTCCTCCCTGGCGAGCGCAGCCAGTTCGGCACGCCCGACGGCGTTTGCGTCGACACGCTGCACGGCGTGGAAGTTGTTTGCACCGCAAGCAGCCTCGCCGATCTCATCGGCGGTATCCGCCTATTCGATGAGCCCGCACTCGACGCGGGCGCAGCTAGCTCCGAGAGCTGCCTTGTCGATCTCCTCGGCAAGCTTCACATCGCCGACGAGCCGGTCTCCGACCCGGAGTCCGTTGGCTCCACCGACCTGCTCGTCGACATGGTCACCGACGCCAACGTCGCGCTTCCTGATGCCTTCCCCGGTGACGTGGTGATCTTCGATGACCCACTTCCCGCTGCACATGGCAGCGCCAGCACCCGCACCGTCACTGAGGTGCTGGTCATTAGCCACGACGGAACCTCCGACCAGGCCGGCCGGGACCCATTGCAGGCGGCAATGCGGGACCTATCCGCTCCCGTAGCGCTCGGTGCGAGCGGTGAAACGCTGGAAGCATGCTGTATCGCACTTCTCGACAGCGCCAACAAGTTGGCGGCCATGAGACGCCTCACCGAGGCTTACCACCGCGAGATCGACCATGCCGTTTGCGGCACACCGGCTGCTGGCAAACCCAGCCACGTGGGCACGGTCCGGCAGCGCGGCGCCGCCATCGCCAGCATGTTGAGGGATGACCGCCCGGTCTACGCCACGCCCATGGAGAACTTGCACGCCGCCCAGGCAGCGGCAGACGAGCTGGACCGCCTGGAGGGCGACGAGCGCCGCTGCATGACGGAGCGCGTTCAGCAGCTCATCGATGCGGCCACCGCGCAGCAAGAAGCTGGCCGACGGATGGTGGAACCCGGCCTACAGGCTGGGAACCTTTCCCCTCGCCAAGAGCACGGTGCGACCTCCCGGACGCCGACAGCCGGCGACCGCGACCAAGAGCCGGCTGCTAGCCGCAGCCGCACCCGCATTTCCATCGAGCGCGACCAAGACGGCCGCCCACGAGCAGTGGAACGGCGGGACGGTCGTCCTCCTCTCTCGCGCAGGGAGAGGCGCGCCTCCCCGCCGCCTGTTGAGCATCCGACTCTCGGAGGCCGGCTGGGCCCCCGTGAAGGAGTCAGAGAGAACGACGCCCGCCACCGGATCGACCGCTTGGCTCGATCCCTGGCATTAGAAGAAGAAGACGCAATCGGCCCGCCTTGTTTCAGCCCCTGCATTCGCGACGAGCCCTTCCCCAAAGGGTTCTCGCTCCCTCGGGACACTCCTAAGTACAACGGCCCTGTGAAGCCGGAAGATTGGCTGGTCGACTACTCCACTGCCGTCAACATAGCGAACGGCAACAAGCGTGTCGCCGTGAAGTATGTTCCGCTCATGCTCCAGGGCACGGCCCGGACATGGCTGAACAGCCTCAAGCCCCACAGCGTCAACAGCTGGCTAGACTTCACCGAAGTTTTCATCCGCAACTTCACCAGCACCTACAAGCGGCCGCCCAAGCCTCGCCAGCTCTCCCTGTGCATCCAAGGCCCGATCGAGTCCACCCGCGAATACTTAACGCGGTGGGCCGAGCTGTGCAACTCCTGTGAAGGGGTGCATGAGGTGCAAGCCATAGAATACTTCACTGCTGGGTGCCGGGAGGGCACCCTACTCAAGCACCGACTCCTCTGCGACGAGCCGGCCACCCTCGACGAGCTGCTAATCATAGCGGACAAGTACGCCACTGCTGACTCCTCCATGAAGTCGGAGCTTCGAGTGGACGCATCAGGAAAGATGCTCCCTCCGGCCCCTCAGACACCGGCTGGCGATTCCAGTCGGCGCCAACAGTCAAACGACAATAAGCGCAAGACCCCGCAGCCGGCTACTACCAGCCGGCAGGTGGCGATAGTCGAAGACCAGCAGCCAGAGGAGCAGCCCGGCCCCAAACGCCAGAAGGGCGGCAAGCCTGCCTGGTTGCCCGCCTTCTCGTTTGAGAAAACCCTCGACGCTCCCTGCAAGATCCACAGCGGCGCGAAGCCATCCAACCACACCACCCGGAAGTGCCACTGGCTCACCCGCATCGCCAGAGGCGAAGGACTGCCTCCGCCGCCTCCGCCTCCCCAGGAGCCGGCGGTCTGACCAGTCGGCGCGATCCAAGATGAGTTTCCTGAAGAACATGGAGCTTACATCGTCTTCACCAGCTTGACTGACGACAGGCACAGCCGGCGTCAACAGCGCCGAGAAATGAATACTGTCGCCTCTGAAGCCCCAGAGTTCATGCACTGGTCGGAGAAGCCGATCAGTTGGAGCCGAGCTGACCACCCGGAGGTGATGCCTTCTCCGGGTTCCTATGCTCTGGTGCTGGATGCCACCTTTGCAACAGAGAGGCGAGCTGCTCGTTTCTCCCGAATTCTGATAGACGGCAGTAGCAGCATCAACATCCTCTACCGCGACACCATGGAGAAGTTGTGCATCAAAGAGAAACAGCTCCAGCCCAGCCGAACTGTCTTCCATGGCATTGTGCCTGGCTTATCCTGCTCACCAATCGGCAAGATCAAGATAGATGTCCTCTCCGGAGACAAGGATCACTTCCGCCGAGAGCCAATCTGGTTCGAGGTGGTCGACCTTGAGAGCCCCTACCACGCGTTGCTTGGCCGGCTTGCTCTGGCCAAGTTCATGGCGGTCCCCCACTACGCCTACCTCAAGATGAAGATGCCGGGCACCAAGGGCATTATCACCATAGCCGGCGACTACCAGAAGTCTGCCGCCTGTGCCACTGCCAGAAGTCGGCTGGCCGAGTCCCTTGTGATTGCTGCCGAGAAACGGCTCCTTGACCGGGTTGTGGCCATGACCGGCGAGCATCCAGACCTGTCGCCAGATCCCAAGGGGTCAGAAGCTCAGGGCTTTCCAACCGGCCAAAGAAACCAAGAAGATACCCTTGGACCCGGAGCACCCGGAGAGGTTCGCTGTCATAGGAGCTCGCCTCGACAGCAAATAGGAAAGCGAGCTCGTCGATTTCCTCCGTGAGAATCGGGACATCTTTGCGTGGTCTCCAAAGGACATGCCGGGTGTACCGACGGATTTCACCGAGCACAAGCTACATGTCAGAGCAGATGCAAAACCAGTCAGGCAACCCCTCCGCCGCCTGTCGGAGGAGAAGAGAGGAATTGTTGGTGAAGAGATAGCCCGGCTTCTAGCAGCCGGCTTCATTATGGAAGTATTCTTCCCAGAGTGGCTTGCCAACCCAGTCCTTGTACTAAAGAAGAACAACAAATGGCGCATGTGTATTGACTACACCAGCCTCAACAAAGCTTGCCCGAAAGATCCGTTCGCCTTGCCTCGGATTGACCAAGTGATAGACTCCACAGCCGGATGTGAGCTGTTGAGTTTTTTGGATGCCTACTCGGGGTACCACCAGATCAAGTTAAGCCCGGCCGACCGCCTGAAGACCGCCTTCATCACACCATTCAGAGCCTTCTGCTACCTGACCATGACGTTCGGCTTGAGAAACGCCGGCGCCATGTTTCAGCGTTGCATGCAGAAGTGCCTCCTCAAGCAACTCGGCAGAAATGCCCATGTTTATGTGGACGATATTGTGGTGAAGACGGAGAAGTGCGGTACCCTCCTGGAAGATCTCAAGGAAACCTTTGATAACCTGCGCTGTTTTCAAATCAAGCTCAACCCAGAAAAGTGCGCCTTTGGAGTACCAGTTGGCCAGCTCCTCGGCTTCCTTGTCTCAGAGCGTGGCATAGAGTGCAACCCTGTCAAGATCAAGGCCATCGAGAGGATGGAGAGGCCCACCCGACTGCGAGACATTCAGAAGTTCACCGGCTGCTTAGCATCTATCAGCCGCTTCATCAGTCGGCTAGGCGAGAGGGCTCTTCCACTGTACCATTTGATGAAGAAAACCACTCATTTTGAGTGGAACGACAATGCGGACGAGGCTTTCCTCCAACTCAAGAAGATGTTGACCACGCCGCCCGTCCTGGCCGCTCGGGCTGCCAAGGAGCCCATGCTTCTCTACATCGCCGCCACCAGCCGGGTGGTCAGTACAGTTATGGTGGTAGAGCGCCGAGAGGATGGCAAGGCACAGCCGGTCCAGAGGCCCGTCTACTACTTGAGTGAGGTGCTGTCAGCTTCCAAGCAGAACTACCCCCACTACCAAAAGTTGTGCTATGGCGTGGATTTTGCCGCCAAGAAGCTCAAGCCATACTTTCAAGAGCATCCCATCATGGTCGTCTGCACCGCTCCGCTTGCGGAGATCATAGGCGGCAGAGACGCATTGGGACGAGTGGCCATGTGGGCCATCGAGCTGGCCTCCTACACCATCTTCTACCAGCCTCGCGCCGCCATCAAGTCCCAGGCACTGGCCGACTTCCTCGTCGACTGGGCCAAGACCCAGTACCTGCCGCCAGCTCCAGACTCCACTCATTGGCGGATGCACTTTGATGGCTCGAAGATGCGCACCGGTTTGGGAACCGGCGTCGTCCTCGCCTCTCCCAAAGGCGACAAGCTCAGATACACGTTGCAAATCCACTTTGCCGCCTCCAACAACGTGGCTGAGTACGAGGCGCTAGTACACGGACTCCGGCTGGCCAAGGAGATTGGCATCCGCCGGATTCTGTGCTACGGCAATTCGGACTTGGTGGTCCAACAGTCGTCTGGCGACTGGGACGCCAAGGATGCAAATATGGCGAGCTACCGCTTCCTCGTCCAGCAGATCAGTGGATATTTTGATGAGTGCGAGTTCCTTCATGTGCCACGGGCCGACAACGAGCAAGCAGACGCCCTGGCACGGATCGGCTCCACCAGGCAAGCCATACCAGCCGGCGTGTCCCTTCAGTGCCTCCGCAAGCCGTCTATCAAGCCTTCCCCGGAATCAGAATCCATCTTCATGCCGGCTGCTCCCGAAGTAGTCGGATCCGACTCAAGGGCTGCAGCAGCCGGCCCGGGGACTTCGGCAAGCGGCACGGGGACTGCAGCAGTCGCACCCAGCCCGGGGACTTTGCAACCCGGCCTGGGGGCTGCGGCAGCCGGCCCGAGGACTTCAGCAAGCGGCTCGGGGACTGCGGCAGTCGCACCCGGCCCAGGCACTCTACAACCCGGCCCGGGGGCTGCAGCAGCCGTCCCGAGGACTTCAACAACGCAGCAAGACGCGGCCGACCCCACCCCGCCACCTCCCAACCCAACCGCCCTAGTTTCAGTGGCTGTAATGACAGTGGATGAAGTCGAAGCACCATCATGGGCGCAGCCCATCCTCAACTTTCTGGTAAGCGGAGAGCTGCCAGTTGATGAGATCTCGGCCCGGCAGGTGCAACGCCGGGCAGGAGCTTACACGATAGTAAACAGAGAGCTTGTCAGGCGCAGCGTGACCGACGTTTTCCAATGCTGTGTCGAACCAGAGAAAGGCAAGGCAATCCTTAGAGACATACACCAAGGCAAGTGCGGCCACCACGCGGCCTCCAGATCCATTGTCGCCAAAGCTTTCCGCCATGGTTTCTTCTGGCCGACTGCTTTGGAGGACGCCAAGGATCTGGTCAAGAAATGCAAGGGGTGCCAAAAATTCAGCTCCAAGCAACATCTGCCGGCTTCTGCACTCAAGACCATCCCCCTTACCTGGCCCTTTGCCGTCTGGGGGTTGGACATGGTGGGCCCATTCAAGACAGCACGCGGTGGCATGACCCATCTGCTTGTCGCCGTGGACAAATTCACCAAGTAGATTGAAGCAAAACCAATCAAGAAACTAAATGGTCCGACTGCTGTGACCTTCATTGCAGATATCACCGTCCGGTACGGTGTACCACACAGCATCATCACCGATAATGGCACTAACTTTGCCAAAGGCGCCTTGGCCCGTTTCTGCGCAACGCAGGGCATCCGACTGGACTTAGCGTCCGTTGCCCATCCGCAGTCAAACGGCCAAGTAGAACGAGCAAACGGCCTCATCTTATCCGGCATCAAACCCAAACTGGTCGAGCCACTGGAGCGCTCGGCCGGCTGCTGGATCGACGAGTTGCCGGCCGTCCTCTGGAGACTCCGCACCACTCCGAACAGATCAACCGGTTTCACTCCCTTCTTCCTTGTGTACGGGGCCGAGGCCGTCATCCCAACTGACATCGAGTTTGACTCGCCTCGCGTCACCACGTACACGGAGGCGGAGGCGAAGGAAGCATGAGAAGACGGCATCGATCTGCTGGAAGAAGGCCGGCTGTTAGCACTCAGCCGGTCGGCCATCTACCAGCAGAGCCTGCGCCGCTACTACAGTCGGAAGGTCAAGCCACGATCCTTCCAAGAGGGAGACCTTGTGCTCCGG
This sequence comes from Thinopyrum elongatum, assembly GCA_011799875.1. Classification (NCBI taxonomy): domain Eukaryota; kingdom Viridiplantae; phylum Streptophyta; class Magnoliopsida; order Poales; family Poaceae; genus Thinopyrum; species Thinopyrum elongatum. The sequence goes on along the minus strand of CM022303.1, from coordinate 628,594,133 downwards.
TTGATCCAGCGAACAGCCAGCCAGCACAAGCTCTCGGCCCCTTGGGAAGGCCCCTTCATCATCAGCAAAGCCTTGGGCAACGACTCCTATTACCTCATCGACGCACAGAAGCCCAGGGCGCGCAAAAGGGACGATTCCGGCAAGGAAACAGAGCGCCCATGGAATGCAAATCTCCTCTGAAGATTTTACAGTTAAATGCAGTATGTACCACGCTACCTTTTGTACTAAGGGCAAAGGCACCGGGTCCCTCGAGGAGCACTCGGGGGCTACCTTTCTTATCTGTATGATAAGTTTCATGCCTGTGAGTATGTTATTTCATTCCTCCGCCTGGCACCGGGTCTGACCAGTCGGCCCGGGGGCTTGCCGCCTTGTACTATGTTGGCTCTACCTGCAGTCGGACAAGTAGTGTGCCGGCATCTAAGCCCACCCTTGCCATAAGCCGCAGCTCGCAGAGCGACTGTCTGGCAGGCAAGAGTCAAAGGCAGGAAATGGTGCTCACATGAAAAATGGCTAGGGATGAAAGCACCCACATAGCCCAAGTCGGCTCCTCGCCTAGCCGTCCGGTTGCTGAGCAGCCGGCCGGCCGGCTTCTCACTTAAATTGCTATGTTCTAAGCGGCCAAAGTACTTGTCTTCCCAAAATGGCCAAGTACTTGACCCGGCCAGCAGACCGAAGAATGGCTGTCTGGCCGGCAAGGCGGCAGCCAAGGGAAAGCGGCAAAGGAAAAAGCCAAAAGAATAGAAAGCAAGACAAGTCAGAGCTCGGCAAAGCACATCTTGTGTGAGAATTAAGTCACATAGCAAGAGGCCCTCGGCCAGCATTCAACAAAGTTTGAATACACCCCCAGCGGGTGGAACTGCGCGAATTTAACAAAGTTTGTTCTAAAGATTACCAAAGCAGGAAAAGATAAAGATAAGTTGGCAGCCTAGGCCAAAGGAGCAACAGGCGAGTCTGGCAGGTTGGTGGAGTCGGCCGCGCCAGCTGGTGGAGTGGCCGTCTGGCGAGTCTCGGCTTGGTCGCCTTCAGCAGCAGTCGGTGCACTCGCACGCGGCTCGTTGCTTGAGGCCCATTAAAGCTGAGGCTGGGCGTCTGCTCCACCCTCCGGTGGGTCGCCTTCACCATCCTCATCTTCCTCGTCCTCGCCTTTGTCGCTTGAGGCGATTTCTTTCGCCGAGTCCTCGCCGTCATCCGGGTTCAGCCCGAACTAGTTCATCGGCACCTCGGCACCCTCCTCGTCCAGCTCGGGGAAGAAGACGCTGGTGTCGGTGTACTCGGCGATCGCCACCGCACGATGGGTGAGCGCAGGCCCCGCTGCCACCAACTCTTCCATGGCCTCCTACCGGAACGTGGCCAACTGGGCTAGGTTCAGCCCAGGATACCACGCCTTGATGAACTCCAAGGCTCTTCGGGCGCCTGCCCGAGCGGAGGAGCCCCTCCAAGCCTCGAAGCGGCTGATTGCCGCCTCCAACCAGTCGGCGATCCGACTGGGGGTGCGTGGAGCTTGGCCGCCTGGCGAGAGGGTGGAAACCCAGCTGAGACCCAGCACGCTGAAGGCGGCGGAGCAGACGGTGAATCGGCTGCAAACGCGTCCTGACGGCCAGGAGCTGCTCGTTCATGTTTCGAGGCGCGTCAGGCGGGATCTCTATTCCTTCCCTCCTACGCTGGTCGCGCTGCGCCTCGATGGCCTGGCTGACGGTGACGGCGTGACCAGGAAAGAAGTCTACGCAAAATAAAAACAAAGATCAGAAGCCGACTCCCGATGCAGTCGGCAGCTATTCCAAAGAAAGAAGTTTACCGTCGATCATGTCCTCAATCTCGCCGTAGCCAGCGGTGAGGATCGGTTCCTTCTCGGCCCACTTTGAGCGTTCGACCTCAAACTCGGCCTGAAGGGCGCCTTCCGCCTCCTTGAGCTCCTGGAGCTCCGCCTTGTGCTGGTCCGCCTGGTCCGCCAACTTCTTGGCCACACGGTCGCGCTCTAGGGCCGCCTTACGGCGCTCCTCCTCCTTGACGCGCAGCTCCGTCTGGACTTCACCCAGATGCTGCTGCAATGTGGCGTTGGCTCCTACAAAATTGAGAAAGAGAGGACAATCAACAAAGATGACCAAAAAAGAAAAGTGGTTGCCAGAAGATCCGGCCCGACTGCTCAGCACTCAGCCCGAATCTCGGGGGCTACACCCAGCGGGTGCGCTGACGCGCCCCCGCGAGGAAGTAGACAGAATGCTTACGGCGGCTTTCGGTGAGGTCAGCGGTCCGCTTAGCCAACTCCTGGACCTGGGAGTTGAAGGCGGCTGCGCGGATGTTGTGGTAGTCCTGCAACGAAGACAAAAGAAGAGAAAACAAGTTAGCACTCAGAACCTACCTTAAAGTTCCGAGCCGCCTGCTCAGCAGCCGGCCCGGAACTCGAGGGCTACACCCAGTGGGTGCGCTGGCACGCCCCCACGGAAGACTGCAAGAATCAAAAAACAAATCAAAGAAGCATACCCGAACGGCCGTCCGCATCGCCAAGAACGCCTTCGTACACTGCTGGAGGGCGCCGCCTTGGGCCTGGAGCTGGGCCTGAACGTCCTGCGCAGCCTTGTTCAACAAGCCCGTCCCGCCCCCAGGCGTCCATCCTGGTGGGGCGGCACTGTTGGCCTCTGCGTCTGGGGCCGACGAGCTCGCGGCCCCGATCTCCTGCGCCCGCGGCGCCGAGGCCGCCTTCGTCGCACGCCGGCGCACCGAAGGGCGGACCACGGGAGTCACCCCCACCACCAACTCGCCACTGACCGGCGGCGCCGGTGGCACGTCAGGCCGATTGCCTCGGGCCCCGGCAGTCGGCGCTTGAGGGGGCACCTCCGCTTCCGAGACGATGGCATCGCCTCCTCTCCTCTCCATGACCGGCTGGTCATCGCCGGCCCCTCCAGTCGGCACTGGGATCTCTGGCGCTGGCGGCGCCGCGCGCAACGGAATGACAAGTCGCGGGGTCCGGCCGCGCGCGGTTTCTTCCGCTTGCGCCCTAGCGGCCGCGTTCGCCTGAGCCTTGGCGGCGGCGTCCGCTTGAGCCTTGGCCGCCGCGTCCACGTCCACCCACGCTGCCTCGGCCGCCTCCGCCTTCTGCCTTTCCTCCTCTTGCCGCTCCTCGCGCGCCTCTCGCGCGTTCCTCTCCGTCGCCGCCCGGAGGTCGGCGAGCGGGTCCACGCGGCGGGTATTGGCGGAGCCTTCCACCTCCCCGATCACGGAAGCAGCGGCAGACCGCTCAAGAGTGAGTGGGGCCCTGATTCATGCAAGACAAGAGAAAACTCAGAAAAAGTTTGCAAGGAAGAAGAAAGGAAAACACAACCAAGCACTTACGCGGACATCATCGGGGGCTTCTTCGAGGCCCTCTGGAACTGGGCCGCTCTTGCGGCGGCCTCTTGCCGCCTGGTCGTGGCGGCCGTGTTCTTGGACTTCTTCGGCCGGCTGCCGAACAGCAACGAGCTGGCTCGGCGCTTTTGTGGGCCGCCTGGTGCGGTCGGTGCGGCTGAGGAGCTCGCGCCCGCCCTGTCAGTGCCGTGCGGGCGGCGCGGCTCATTCTCCTCCTCATCGTCATCCGGCCAGTCCTCAAGGCCGCCTCCTCCCCCAGAGCCACCTGCTCCACCGCCGCCACCTGTGGCGTCGTCCTCCTCCATGGCGGCCGCCCCCAAGTCGGGGTCTTCCACGTCGCTCCTCGTTCGGTCCGGCATATACTGCTGACCTAGATCCAGAGCACCGGCGGCCGACTGGGCCGGGAGGACCTGCACCATGGCCGACTGGTCAGGCGGCAAAACAAGAACTCGGACTAGCAAAGAGAAAAGAATTACAAGACTCATCGCAGGCGGCGGATGTGCGCGGTCGTACGGCCGCATGCCGAACCGCCAGTCCGCCTCCGGCAGCTTGCAGTTAGAGATATAGTTGACCAGCCGGACCACCTCCACGTCCGGTAGGTCCCGTGTGCACATCCGGCACGGGTCCTGGTGCCCGCTCATGCAGCTGATGATGTGAGGCTGAGCTTGGAGGGGGAGCACCCGGCGCGTCACGAAGGCAGCCAGCAAGTCCGAGCCCTTCATGCCCTCCTACTCCGTCATCGCCTGAAGTCGGGCAAGGGCGGCGGAGGAGGCGGCCGACAGGGAACTCGGCTTGTACTGCCAGTTGGCGTTCGGTTCGGCTGGCGGGCCGGCTGCGTAGGCCGGCAAGTTGACGTAGTCGCTTGTCGGGTGGATGCTCTTGATGTAGAAATAGGATTTCTGCCACAGCTTGGCCGACTGCAGCAGGGAGATGGGCGGGAAGCGGTTCCCGGTGCCCGGGCGCCGCACCGCCACGCAGGCTCCGCATTGAGCTGCCTGGCCCTTGGCGGCGGTGCCAAGTTTGAGGTAGAAGCACTCCCCCCAGAGTTCGAGGGTGGGGAGAGTGCCGAGGTACCCTTCGCACATGGTGACAAAGGCGGCCAGCAGCACCACCGTGTTTGGCGTGAGGTGGTGCGGCTGGACTCGGTAGAAGTCGAGGAAGGAGCGGAGGAAGCCGCTCGCCGGAAGGCCGAAGCCGCGAAGGAAATGGGACCGGAAGACGACGCATTCATCGTCCTCCGGCGCCGGCGAGATTTCTGCTTCGGGGGGAATGCGCACCTGCACATTCGCCTCCCGGGGCAGCCGCCGTGTTTGACGGAGGAAGGAGAGGTGATCGTCATGGACGTTGGAGCCGTCCCAGTCGCCGGCTCATGAGCGCGCCATGGATGAAGGAGCTCATCGCAGGCGCGGCACGGTGGCGAGCGGGCGAGGCTGCGGCGGAGCGAGGAAGCCGCAGCGAGAGGACGCTCGATGATGGCGGGCTGCAACAGCACTTCGACGGGAGGAAAGGGCGCGACGGCAGTGGAGAAGATGAAGAACAGCGAAGGGAGAGGAGGGCGCGCGTGCATTTGCCGCCCCCCTCCTCCCCCTACTTATAGCCCCAGGCGGCGAAGCTGAGGGGGCGGGGGCGTGGGGGATCATGGGATTAACTACGCCCACTCCCCCACGTTCCCACGATTGCGGCGCCAGTAAAGGCCGAGAGCAGACCTAGCAACCCCTTAATACAAGCACAGTTGCGTAACCAGTCCAACTCAGCGCGCGCCGCTCAGTCGCTGACGTCCATTAAGCTTCAGCTGAAGTATACGACGCAGAACGCCCATACTATGCCCACGTGATGGTTAGTGCTATCAGGCCAGAGGCCCCTCGGATCAAAAATCCAAATCGTTAGTGGATTAAGGGCTTGCGGTAACGAGCAGAGACTCACGATCGATGTGACCCCGTCGCCCCGTCTCGAGGACTTGCGGCAAGGGCTAAGAATGCCTGGCCATGCCTCGTATTCAACACTCGGGCACCGCCGGAATCAACCCATCTCGTAAGGCACTGTCGGGAACTCAGGTCCACCTCTACAGGGCGGTACCGCCTGTCCCTCCAGTCCTGTAGTAAAAGTAACTCTCACGGGTACCCCTCAGGGCCGACCCGTCTTTAGTAACATGTTTTAGTGTAAAGTTATAGTAACCAAAGTAACCGTGTGTCCAACACCAAGGGGAATCCTAAGGAATCACCCTCGATGACCAAAACGATGAACTAACCTACAAGGTTAACATCAGAAGTGCTGATGAGGTATCACCCTCGGCACTCGATAGTAACCCAGTAGTGTGGAGCAACTAGGGGGGTGATGTGCGGTGCCGAGGCCTGGTCTTCGATCCCGTTGATCGGGTCTTCTGATACTCCAGCGGGGCAGTCGGGATAAGTGGGGATCTCTGGTGGGTCTCTACCCAGTCTATACTAAGCAGTTTAGGATAAACAGGCAGGTATCAATAGCAGGTTACAATAAACAGGCTATGCAGCAGAATAGGAGCAATCAATTACAGTAGCAAAATCTAATGCAAGCATGAGAAAATAGAATGGGCGATATCAGGATGATCAAAGGGGGGGCTTGCCTGGTTGCTCAGCGGCAAGGGCAAGGGTCATCATCGACGTAGTCGTACTCGGGGGCATAAGTAGTGGTCTCGGAGTCTATCGGGAAGAAAGGGGGAGAAGAAACAATACAAATACATGGCAGCAAAAGCAATTTCATAACTAGACATGGTACTACGCGGTGTTAGGGGTGACCTAACGCGGTGACACACGTCGCAGATGAAGCGGGAAAATATATGGGATATTTTCCCGGCTCTGGGCATCTGTCAGACAGATGAACCAGAGGGAAAGGGTACACGTTCAGGTAGTTAGAGGCATGTGACAGATAAACGGAGAGCGTATTCTGATTTGTCTCGTCGTTCTGAGCAACTTTCATGTTTTAAGTTTTTCGATCCGAGCTACGGTTTATTTTCTACGAATTTTCAAAGTTTAACCAATATTCTGAAATTGTTTTAATTTTAACAGAAATTGAAATATGACGTCAGCAAGTCAAACTGGCTGACCAGAGTCAAACCTGACCGGTGGGTCCAGTGGGGCCCACTGGTTAGTGACTCAGCTAACTAACTGGATTAGTTTAATCTAATTAATCAAATTGGCAAGTGGGCCTGCTCTGTCAGTGTCTGATTAGGGTCTTAATTAATTAATCGATTTTTTTTATTTAAATTAGTTTAAATGGGCGGGTCCCACATGTCGGTGGCACAAAGCCAGCCCAGTCAGCGTTGACTTCGGTCAACGGGGCCAGTGGGGCCCATGGTCAGTGGCTGGGCGGTGGGGCCCGCCGCGCCACATCAGGCGCCAGCTCGGCGCTGGTCATCGGAGTGCGCCGGCGAGGACAAACGGCAGCGAGCAACTCCGGCGAGCCCGGGTTCTCTCCGTGGTGGTCCGTTTCGGACGTTCTCGGGCTCGTTCGGACAAGTGGAGAGAGCTGCGTCGCGCGAGACGACTGGTTGGTCGCGGGGACGGCCGGAGGGACGCCGGCGACAATGGATGGCGGCGGTGGTTTCGGGGGCACTTCGGGTTGGGGCTACGATGTGCGCGCGATCGTAGCAAGCGACGAGCAAGATAGGCATGAACCCGGGACCATTTGGTCATCGGAGCCCTGCCGGCGACGAGGTTATGCGGTGGCGCGTTCGGGTTCGAGCGAGGCGTCGTCTACAGTTACGGGAAGAGCTCAGGGAGAGGGAGAGGGAGAGGGGAACATGGAGCTCACAGTGGGGCCGTAGGGGAGAGGCAGTGGGCTCGGGTAGCTCGGCGTAGACGGCACGGCGGCGATGGCGACGGCGATCCAGAGAAGGGGATCGGCTTGATCCCGTGGCTGCGCCACTCCTCGAGCTGATGCAGAGCTCCCGCTTGAGGGAGACGAGGGCTCCGGAGCGCTTGGACATGACGACGAGGGCGTAGGGGCTCGGTGGCAGCGAGTTCGACGCGGCGACGGCGACGGCTGCGCTTGGGAGGAGCCAGATCGAGAAAGGGGAGGGAAACGGGGAGGAGTGGGGGCTAGGGTTCGTCCAGGGGGATGAGAGGTTGCTGGGCGGGCTCTTATCGGCACCGCAGAGTCGCAGGATGAACGACAGCGAGGCGGGCGACGGCGTGTCGGCGTGCGGGCGCGACAGCGCGGGAGGGAAGGGATGACCGCGGCGGCTGGGCCAGTTGGGCTGCTAGGTGCTGTGCTCTGCTGGGCCTGCCAGGTAAGTGGTTTCGGCCTTTTCTATTTCTCTATTTTTCGGTTTCTCTTTTTATTAATAAATAGAGAGAGAGAGAAGGACTTATTTAGGCATCCCTATCACTTAGGAAAAATATGGGAAAGGTCCCAATAATTCCCTGGTGATTTTAGACACTGCCACAAAAAGTTTGGTTATTTTTGGAGCTCATTTGATTATTCCAAAAATGAATATGGCATTTAAAAAGTGATGTTTGGCACTGTTTGAGGTTGTTAGAGTCTCTTAACTAACTCAATTAATATTGGTTATAGTTTTATATTTGCTCCTGAAATATTTGCAACATCATGAACATTTTTGGTTGGCTGTTTTGAAGAAATAATTATTTGACTTGCATTTTGAATTTTGAATTGGAGTTGAATTATTTCCTAGTAGCAGTGTATTTGGGAATGATCACTATGACATGGCTAATTAATTAGCTTGATGACAGGGTTGATATCTGGGGATGTTACACTCTTTTTCTTCAGAGCAGCAGATTTTGGATCATGTTTGTTCTTCGTTCGGCGTTCTGCTTTTCCTTCTGCCTTTTTCTTCTCGACGTCTAATTTCATGAGACGATGATTTTCTTCTTCCTTGGCCTGTTCTTTTGCGGCCTTTTTGGCTCGTTTTTCAGCATTCTTGAGGTGCTTGGCCTTTTCTTCAGGATAAGAGTCTGGTGTCTTGGTGGACGATTCATGAGCATCAGGAGGAGGTGGAGGCCTTTGCTGGGGTTCACCTTCCCGTATGAGCCCAATCTCGCGACAGTCACCCCATGGAGGATGGAAGGCAATGTTCTTGGCATATCGAGGGTGAACCATCTTGTAGTTAAACCATTTCCATACCCAGTGGCGCCGAATCTTTTGCACGCGTCCTTTTCTCTGAGTGGAATCTTCTCCAGGTACTGTGTTGTAATTATCATGAGAGATATATTCAGTTATATTGGTGAGTGGTTGCCTGCCACCTTTCCTCTTCTTCGGAGCATCTGCCTCTTGTTCATCTGCATTTGGTTCGGATCTTTTCCTCTTGCTAGTTAATGGGCCTACCGTTGGGCCCTTTGCATTTGGTGCTTTTGATTCGTCCGCTGTGCCCAGGAATGCCTCTTTGTCATCAGCCATACTTTGTGGCTTAGCAGAATCTGCAACAGACTGCATTCACTTGTGAATAGAATAGGTACGAGGGAAAATGCGGACAGAGTCACAAATTCTCACATCGAAAGTTTTCTCGAACAAAAAAACATTTTGAGGAAGAACCAGATACAGACTTTGAGAGATGTTTCGAAGGAATGAAACATATAGGTCGTCCTAGTAGGTCCGAAGAATAATACTAGACAGCGAGCTAGGCATATCATTCGAGCAAGACATAACACAAACCCTATATCTGACAGATTTAGATGCAAGGAAAAACTACAAACCACATCCGCACTAGAAAGGTAAAAACTTAGATCTAAGAACTGTGGTAAAATCGGAGAAAATTAACCACGGATGAACTCAAATCAAGAGAGATGGATGCTCGAGTTCGAACTACACGTACCCTAGCTCGGTGACGTGCAGCAGCTACGGCGGCGTGGGGAAGAAGATGTCCCGCGGTGGCGTGGAATGACTCCGGTGACCTCTTTCCGGCAGTTAAGCGGCGAAGGGGTCGTACGGCGTCGAGCTCAAGAAGGAGCACTGCGGCGAGGGTTTCGGTGGAGAGCGAGAGTGAGGAGAAATAGAGTAAAAAGGAAGAAGGGAGCGGCACGGTCTATATATAAGCGAATGGAAATAACCGCACACTAAGGATTGTGATCGGATGGTCTCAAGACAGAGATGATTGCGATTCAACGGATAGGATGGATTGGCAGTTGATATGTTGCACGTGGCAACCGTTAAAGATCGAGGTCCTGACTTGGGCGGGAAACCCCAAATTTTGGATGGCTTTCGCCAAAACAGATTAACGTTCGGACCGAATCTTAATCGTGGTCAAGGACACCAGATAAGTTTCATTCCAGATAAGATTGAACATTTGCAACAGAACAACATAGACTTGAAGAGATAGATTAGAGGGAAAAACAGTGTCCTAGATATTTCACTCAGGCAGAAACACAAACACACGAGCAAATAGCTATGAGAGAAATGCATTCGGACAGAGACCAAATCCATCGAACGAAGAGAAATCCAGCGAAAGAAAAGTGTGGTGGCGTAACCCTCCGTATAAGAACTATATGACCCCGAGCGTTGCACAATTATCATGGCACCCGGTTAGTATAGTTCTTCATTAATGTATTCACTCACAGAAAGAAACTTTCACTTTGCCGAAAGTTTCAGACTCTTTGAGTGTTATGCACCCATTCCTTCAAAGATGTGAAAGGGTTAGCACGGGTGCCGAGTCCAGCTTACTGCACGTTTGCGAAGTCGAGGATATTTAGCTCACACCGTAAAGCACAGAATCTTTTCTCGTCGAGAGGTTTGGTGAATATATCAGTGAGATTGTCTTCGGTCTTGACATGATTGACTATAATATCCTCTCGAGCCACATGATCGCGAATAAAATGATGTCTGATGACAATGTGCTTCGTGCGAGAATGCTGCACAGGATTGTGTGCAATTTTGATGGCACTCTCATTATCACAATATAGAGGAATGTGTTTGACTTTGATGCCATAATCCTTCAATGTCTGCTTCATCCACAATAACTGAGTGCAACATGTTCCAACAACAATATATTCGGCTTCAGTCATAGAGAGAGATAAACAGTTTTGCTTCCTTGATGACCAACAGACCAATGATCTACCGAGGAAGTGACATGTCCCCGAAGTAGATTTCCTATCAACCAAGTCACCAGCCCAATCTGAGTCTGAATAACCAACAAGATCAAATTGTGCTCCCTTAGGGTACCATAAACCTAAGGTGGGGGTGTGAGCCAAATATCTCAGAATGCGCTTGACCGCTTGGTGATGCGATTCTTTTGGTGTAGCTTGATAGCGGGCACACATGCAAACACTCAACATGATGTCAGGTCTGGATGCACATAGGTAAAGAAGAGATCCAATCATCAAACGATTGGCTTTCTGATCGTAGTCCTTACCATACACATCTGCATCTAGCTTACCATTCATGGGCATTGGAGTCTTATAGCCCTTCATTTTGGAATCTTGCATTTTAAACTTCTTCAGGCACTCCTTCAGATATTTCTCCTGAGAAATGAAAATGCCATTTGCTTGTTGACGAATTTGCAGTCCGAGAAAGAATTTGAGTTCACCCATCATGGACATTTAATATTTATCGGACATCATTTTCCCGAATTCTAAGCTGCAAGCATTGTTAGTACAGCCAAAGATAATATCATCCACATAGATTTGACAAACGAATAAATCATTGTCAACAGCACGAGTGAAAAGTGTGGGATCTGTGGATCCTGGCTTAAACCCTTTGTCGAGCAAAATCTTCTTCAGGGTGTAATACCATGCTCGAGGGGCTTGCTTTAGCCCATATAAAGCTTTCTTCAACCAGAAAACTTTGTTAGGATACTCAGGGTGTTCAAAGCCAGGTGGTTGTCTAACATAAACTTCCTCATCAATTTCACCATTGGGGAAAGCACTTTTCACATCCATTTGATATAGCAAGATATCATTGTAACTTGCATAAGCGAGAAGAATGCGAATTGCCTCAAGGCGTGCAACATGAGCATATGTTTCACCGAAATCAATACCTTCTACCTGTGTGTACCCTTGAGCAACAAGTCGTGCTTTGTTTCTCACCACAATACCATTTTCATCTTGCTTATTGCGAAAAATCCATTTTGTGCCGATGATATTGTGCTTCTTGGGATTCGGTTTGTCAACCAGTTCCCAAACATCATTCAATTCGAATTGCAACAACTCCTCTTGCATGGCATTCATCCAGTCTGGATCATTCATGGCTTCTTCATACTTGGTAAGTTCTGCCAATGAAACAAAGGAGAAACTTCCATAGTAGTTAGCCAAACGAGTGCGCGAACGAGTTGTGGGTCGATAACCTGGATTCTCAATTTCATCGAGAATTGATGAGGGATCAACTCGATTTGCCACACGAGGATGGGCATTTTCTTCGTGATTGTCATTATCATCAGCATCAACATTTGTGTCATCATTTCCTTCAGGATTGCCATTTTGATCGGCATTTGGATCTTGATTCTTATTTCCATTCGGAGGAGCATTTGCTTCGGCAGTGGCTTGACGAGTTCTGCTTCGAGTCATAGGAGTATCATCATCAGATGACTCAGGTGCATTCCCTTCAACAGGCTTGACGCTCCCAATGGCCATTTGCCAAATAGCATCTGATATCAATGGTTCATCTATCACATTTGGCAGGTGCTCCTTTTGGGAGCTGTTAGATTCATCAAACCACACATTTACCATTTCCATAACTTTCATGTGGTGAGAGTTATAGACTCGATATGTATGCGAGTTTGAGCCATAACCGAGAAGAAAACCTTCATGTGCCTTGGGTGCAAACTTGGAGGAATGATTCATATCAAGAATGTAACAAGGCGCACCAAAAACACGTAGATAAGAGACATTTGGTTTCTTGCCAGTGATAAGCTCATATGAAGTTTTCTTAAGGAACTTGTGAAGCTAAAAACGATTGATAACATGACAAGAAGTGTTAATAGCATCAGCCCAGAAGCGAATGGGAGTTTTGTACTCACTGAGCATTGTTCTCGCCATTTCAATGAGAGTTCTGTTCTTACGTTTAACAACTCCATTCTGTTTGGGAGTGTATACAGCAGAGAACTCATGATAATTCCATGTTCATCGAGGAATTCAGCAATATGAGTATTTTTGAACTCAGTTCCATTGTCACTTCTGCCGTGCTTGATTCGCACATCATATTCATTCTGGGCCTTCTTAGCGAAGCTTTTGAAGATATATTGAGTACAGGTCTTGTCTTCGAGAAAGAATACCCAAGTGTATCAAGAGAAGTCATCAACAATAACCAGACCATAGTGACTGCCACCGAAGCTTGCATAATTTTGAGGACCGAATAAATCCATATGAAGAATTTCCAGTGGTCTTGTTGTGGTCATGACTGTCTTTGAAGAATGATGCTTCTTAGCCAATTAACAGCTTCACAAGCAGCACAGAGACGATTCTTGTCGAATTTTACATCAGGAATGCCACGGAGATGATTTTTCTTCACCAGGGTCTGCAAATTTCTCATACCAGCATGACCAAGTCTACGGTGCCACAGCCATCCTTCGGTTGCTTTTGCAAGCAAACAAGTTTGGACTAAGGGACCCTTAGAGAAGTCCACAATATAAAGATCACCCTTTCTAATTCCCTCAAAGACGAAGGAATGGTTAGAGGCCATGAAGACAATGCATTTTGAAATAGAGAATAAGACTAGCATGCCTAAATCACATAGCTTGCCAACTGACATAAGATTGAATCCAAGGGACTGAAAAAGCAACACATCATTAGTAGACTTGTCCTTAGAAATAGCAATTTTACCTAGCCCAATTACCTTTCCTTTGCTGTTGTCGCCAAAAGTGAAATACTTCAGAGGAGAAGCAGTTAAGTTGGGGTCGACAAACAACGACTTATCTCCGGTCTGACTAGTGCATCCACTATCCATAATCCATTCAGTGCATCCGGAGACATAGTCCTGCAGAAGAATTAGGCTTTCTTAACCACTCACATCTTTGCAGGTGGCTTCAAAACAAATGAACGAGCAGGATATGATTTCTTTCAATAAGCATAGTTGTTACTCGATGAGGAGTGAGTATAATTGAAAGAGTAAGCATTGAAATTCTTTCCAGATGAATGAGCATAATGATTGTATCCTAAATGCATATATTCATTCTGTCGAATCCTTTGTGCCTGCATGGTTAGGCGAGCAGAAATAGGCAAATCATCAACAGTTTTCTTTGGCACCGAAATGGTGTTCTTTGGGGGGCCACTTCTGCTATTTGGTCCAACATAGCGAGCAGCAGTCTCACCATGTTGATTCTTGAACAACTTATAGCAGGGAATCATCATCAGGATATTCAGAAATAGGAGAGTTGTATCCCGAAAGTAATGCTGGATCGAGCGTTTTGCTCTTTGCAGGAACCCACACAGTTTGAGGATATTGATGTGATTCCCAGTAAGTACCATCTTCATTTAGTTTCCTTTCGAAACCAATACCTTCCTTTCTGAGATTTTTGTGAAGGATAGATTTCTTCAAAACATCACATAGGGTTTGATGCCCTTTGAGTGATTTGAACAATCCAGTCTGAAGAAGATCCTTTAACCTAGCATTTTCATCAGAAACAGAACCATTTTCCTTGATAGAGGGGTTAGCCTTCACAGATGATTCAACATTAGTTTGTTCAAGGCATTTCAAACATGGTGGCTCAAACACTTCAGGTTTCTCTTTAAGTTGTTGGGTGAGAAGAGAATTTTCTCTCATCAAATCCTCATGAGCCTCTCTCAGCGCCTCGAGTTCCTGTTTCCTTTTCAGGTAATCATAGGTCAATCTTTCATGGTCTGCTGAGAGAAAATCATGACGAGTTGAGAGTTTATCCATTTGTGACTTAAGAGTGGAATACTCTTCGGTCAACGACTGGTTTTTCTCCATCTCCTCAACCAACAACCCTTCAGATTTCCTAAGGATTTTCTCAATTTTTTCAAGAGAATTTTGTTGAATATTAGCAATTTTGATCAACTTAGCATGGTCATCCTCATCAGAAGAATATTGATCACTGGAGTGAACCTTATGATGTTTCGAGGATACCTTTTCTTTCAAAGCCTTGGCCATGAAGCAGTAGGCAGGAGATTCGTCGTCGCTTGACGGATTCCTGAAGAAGTTTGTCGTAGCAGAGGAGGCACATGCTATGCCCGCCATGCCGCAGTCGGAATCTTCATCGAATTCTTCTTCTTCTTCGGAACCTGACGATTCTTCTTCATCAGAATCCATTTCCTTGCCGATGTATGCCTTGGCCTTGCGAGAGGTATTCTTGTGGTTGCAGGAGGACTTGGAAGGATTTCTTGACGAGGATCTTGACGAAGATTTTGACGTGAAGTTATCTTTCTTCTTGAAGAATTTCTTCGTTTTCTTCTCATCATCGGAGTTGTGGTTCTTGCTCTTGCTTTCGCCTCGATAGTTGCCCGAATCATATCTCCCACTAGCACAGATTTTAGCTTCCCATAGAGGGCAGTCCAAAATGAAGTGTCCAGGCTTTTTGCAATTGAAACAGGTGTATTCTCCACCAGGTTTTGAAGATTTTGAACCCCCAGAGTTGCTTGAACTTCTTTTCTGGAACTGGATCTTCTTGTGGAAACATTGGAATCATTTCATGATCAGTGCGAGGTCTTTGCTGAGTCGTTCGGGATCATCTGAATCTTCTTCGGCAATTCCATCTGAGGAGGAATCAGCCACAGCTTTGAGAGCATGATTTTTTCGTTGAGTTGAGCCATACAGATCTCTCTTCTCTTCTTCTTGCTCTTCATGAGTGTTCAGTCTTTCCATGACATCAGCAGAATTGAGACTTTTGAAATCAGGACGCTCTCGAATCATCAGAACAAGCGTGTCAAATGAAGTGTCAAGAGATCGAAGCAGTTTCTTCACAACTTCATGGTCAGTGATATCCTTGGCGCCGAGTCCTTGAAGTTCATTTGCTATGTCACTGAGGCGGTCGAAGGTTTGCTGACAGCTCTCATTTCCAATGCGCTTGAAGCGATTAAACTTCGCCCAAAGAGTATCAATTCGAGCTTCTTTCTGAGTTGAAACTCCTTCATTGATCTTTTCGAGGACATCCCACAACTCCTTTTCAGTTTCACACTGACGATACTGAAGGAATTGTGCTCGAGAGAGATGGCCACCAATTTCATCTTTGGCTTGAGCACCCAGTTGGATGAGCTTCTTTTCTTCATCGATAGGAGCTTGAGGAATAACAACTGTGAACCCGATATGCACCACGTTCCACATATCATCATCTATTGCTCAAAGACGGATCTTTATCTTCTCCTTCCAGAAGGGATAGTCCGTCCCATCGAATATGGGAATCTTGAGATGCGACTTGTAGTTCACTGAAGACATACTTAAACTCCAAAGTCGTTAGACTAAAATGAGCAGAGTCAAGGAGTACCTTGCATTGATACCAATTGTAGGAACGAAGTATGTCTACTAGAGGGGGGGGGGGTGAATGGGAGTTTTAAATTTCCTTCGGAAAACTTAAATCTCTCAGAACCCAGCAGCGGAATAAATGAAAAACAGACTACGCAGAACTACTACAGAGAACTGAAGGGAAACTAATGCATGCCTCGAAGTAAATCACACGAATGAAATGAACTGAAAGTAAACATAAGTGACAAAGGTAACCGAAGGTGCTCGAAGGCGACACGGAATTTGTTCGACCAGTTCGTCCTTCTGCACAAGGACTACGTCTGGTTGGAGGGGCTGTGACTTAACATGGAAGATAAACTCTCTTCACCCTATTCTCCTGGACAATCGATTCGTCAACCGATGCCGATCACTCGTGGTAGATACTTGAAGGCAATCTCCGAACCTTTACAGACTTCTTCTTCGAGAACCACAATCACTCTTGGTTTCTAAAGAGATTGACACCTAACCGTCTAGAGAGTTTGTAGCTCTCAAGAGTAATAGGCGAAGCGTACTAAACTTAGATTCCAGTGATGCTGAACCACTATCTAATTCTTCGGCTCTAGGGTTTTTCTCTCGGTGGATTTTAAACTCAAATCGCTCAGAGAGTGGGTTGCTCAACAATCTTCTCAAAATCAAATGGAGCAGCCACCGGACAAAGCCGGCGCGGGGTGGCTATTTATAGCCGCAGCTTTCCCAGATGGGAAATGACCATTTTGGACACGAGGTCCAGCCAATGGCCAACTGACTCGTTCACAACGGTCGGATTTTGGAGCAACGGTAACATTACTTGAGGAACAAGTAATGCTAACTCCTCGGTCCAAGGTAAATCTCTTGCAGCGAAGAAGATCACAGTCCCTTGCTGGCAAGTATTTGCTCGGAGCACAAAGCGATTTCTCTCACAGCTTTCATAGGATTTGGGTTTAGCATCAGAGAATCAAAGCTTCGAATGCTAAACCCCTCTTAATAGTACGGTGGTTCTATGACTCAATGAAAGAAGAAGAACAACGAAATAAATTCTACGTCTTCACTTCGTCTTCATTCTTCCTCGAGCGCAGTCATTTGCTTCGAACATGCACCGAACCAATTGCTTAAACTTCAGAATTTTTTAGGGGTCCCTCTTGATAGCTTTATCTTCGGTGATAATCTTCACTACTGCGCAGGGAGATTATCTTCGTCGTTTACATCAAACTCCTCGATACGTCAGGGACCTGTTACTCTGTGTGCACTAACAAACGCATAAGTCCCATACTGTTTATGTCAACAAACTCCAAAACATAAGGGGCCTATCATTGCACCAACAGTTCTATGTCAACTTATTCATGTTTTATTTAAATCAAATATAGAATGTTGTTGCTTACTTGATATACATATGTAGATGTGTGTTCACTATTTCTGTTTTGCAAAACAGAAAATCTGAGCAAATGTAGGTTTAGCATAGTGGTGACTTGCGAATTGTCATCTTTGATATGATTGACATGGCAACCACCTACTCGACGTCGCCAGAAGATGGATACCTCGTCGTCAATGGGTGGAATGAGATTCATGACATCTACATTAGCGAGGAAGGTGACAAGTTGATCGCCGTGCTCCACATGGGATGTTGAGCCAGTCCTCTTCATGCGTGCCATCTCTAACTGGGTGGTTGACGAGTAGGCTTCTTGTTCTTAATGTGTTGTTATTAAGCATACTTTGTTTATGTTGAACTCTTCTTGTTAAGTACATTGTGGACGAGTAGACTTTGATAAATACTTTGTTTTTGGATTGTCCTTCAATTAAGCACATCATGTTTTTTAAAGCTATAGCTAGTACATAGCCTTTAAGTATTTGAATTATCCTAGAAAAATATAAGATGATCATTGCTTGTACTTTGCAATTAATTTCATCGAAAACATCAAACTAGATGTGCACGGATGCTTTTAGAGCACAAATTAGCACTAGCAGTGTACCTAACAACATACACGCTCCTAGCACATCAGACTTGCTCGATGCGACCATGAAGCCCCGAGATATCATCTCAGGAGCTATGTACCCAACCGTCCCCGTAAGGCGTTGGAGGGCACAAAGTTGTTGTCCCTTGGGTATAGTTTAGCAAGGCCAAAATCAGCAACATTGGGGATGAAATTATTGTCGAGCATGATGTTGTGCTACTTGATGTCAAAGTGGAGAATCTGCATGTCACAGCCCTGGCGCAGGTCCGCATCCATCACCTAGCAGCTGGCCCTAGGCCATGGCAAAAAGTGCGGTGGCATGGCAAAAAGTGCGGTGGCCTAGGGCCCATCTTGAAAAGGGCCCAATATATCTACGTATTGATCTAAATAAATTTCAAAAAATGTGATTTCAAAAACATATCAACATTATTATGGGGTGGATAGGGGGCATTTGCCCCCCTCCCCCTCCCGACGCATTTCATCACGTTGTATTTATTCAGTAGTTATTTATAGTTGTGTGCATATATCTTATAATCATCATTTGCATTATGTAATCATATATACATGACGTATTGAGACTGTATTTGCTAATTAAAATTACACTTTTTATGTTTATGCCTTCATATTTTCATGATATGCGATATATATTGGCAACATATTTATATTACTATGTTATAGTTGGTATCTCCATTGTATCTCATTCGCACAAGGGCCTCCGTAATGCTAGGGCCGGCCCTGCCACCCAGAAGGAAGAATCATCATAGTTGATGCTGGTGACCAGGTAAGTTGCCGTGTTGATCTGGTCCTTATCGCCGCAGGAGAGCTTGTACGACAGGACGCCGCACTCTGGTGGATCCCCTCGCTGCTGGAAATTATTGTCGAGCAAGATGTTGTGCGGCTTGATGTCAAAGTGGAGAATCTGCATGTCACAACCCTGATGCAAGTAGTTGATACCCCTGGCAATGCCCAAAGCGATCTCGTCGAGCTTCTCCCAAGAGAAAGTCTTCTTGGCCGAGAAGATGTACTTGTCGAGGGAACCTCATGGCATGTACTCGTAAACCAACGCTCTTCCAATTTCCTTGGAGCAGAACCCAACTAGATGCACCACATTGACGTGGTGGATCATGCCGATGGTGGAAACCTCACTGATGAAGTCATCTCCATTGCAGCTGGAGCAAGATTTCAACATCTTGACGGCCACATGAACATCATAAGTAGTAAACCCTTAAACACGGCGCCGAAACCTCCATGGCCCAGCTTGTCTCTGAACCGGTTTGTGATTGCAGCAATATCTGTGTAGGCATACCTCGTCGGGGCGATAATATGCTGCATCCGAAGGTACTTCTCGACAGATGGTGATCCTTGTTTTCCAGTACTTGTGGGCAAAGAAGACAAATACAGCCAGCGGCGCGAACACGAACCTGCACAGTACTGTAGCAAGAGAATTAATTGATCATGTTGGTAGCTAGTGTTGAGTTATGTGATGCGAATGCGTAGCTTTTTGATAGTAGAGGAGTATACTAGCTAACTAGCTAAAGACTGAAGGGGTAATTAATTACTAGCAAACCACTTGAGAGCCACCATCGAATATGCTGTGGCACTCACTGCGTAATATTTTGTAATCCAGGCCCTGAATTCCAGAAAATAGGCAGTTCCAAATAACTACCTCAGCCCTGGCAATGTCCTGGCTCACACATTATCCTGGCAGGGCTCCGAGACGAGATCAACTGACTCTTTGGCCCGTGAGTACTCTAAGAGACATCATAGATCGGGTAACGGACATTGCCAGGGCACCACTGGGGGGCAATGAAAAAAAAAAACTCTTGAAGGGGTAAAGGTAGAAGCAAGGAATCCTCTTTTCGACTCTGACCCCCCCCCTCCCCCCCCCCACTCCAGTCGTTGCTTTTCTTTCTGTTACTCCGAAAGTAGCTGCTTCAGCTTCAGCTTCAGCCATGCGAATTCTCGATATTCCTTTTTATTTCTCATCAAACAAATGACAACTTCTTCTGGAAATCCTAGCTATTCTTAGCATGATTTTGGGGAATCTCCTTGCTATTACTCAAACAAGCATGAAACGTATGCTTGTATATTTGTCCATAGGGCAAATCGGATATGTAATTATTGGAATAATTGTTGGAGACTCAAATGATGGATATGCAAGTATGATAACTTATATGTTGTTAGTTACAGAAAAAATTCTTTAGAAAAAATCCCAAGGCTGGGGGGGGGGGGGGGGGGGGGGGGCTATGCCCCCCAGGCCTCAACATAGCTTCGCCACTGTAGGGCTTCCGTTTAGGTGGGAAGCAAGCAATTATAATATTAATGTAGAGGGAAGGGAACTCACCACCTGCTGGACTAGTACTCTGAAAAGCAATCGGCGATGCTTGACTTCCCGCCACGATCCTACCTGAGAGGGAATGTGACGGCGAATCCGCCCCTCATGCCTGCGACGACATCTTGGTAGCTGTAGCTGTAGCCGTGTTCGCAATGGTGGGACAAAGGGGTCATGCTCAAGTACCGGCAAGAAGGTTCAAGGCCTCCAACCGCAGCAGTGTGGTCGTCAATTGACACATAAACGAAAAATGAGCTCGTGTTGTGGCAAGCCACTAGCCAGTACACACTATTATTGCTTGTCATAAGTGGCTGCGAGCAGTTGATGAAGCTAGCCCACCAATCGGAACGAGGGGCTAGTTCGATGAGCCCGTCCGGCCCTGGAGGCCACCGTCCAGACTATGGTATTCTGTCCTACTAGAAGGTATCAGGTCGCCGGCGATAGAGGAATTCAACCTCGGACATACTGGGGGAAATTAGGGAGTCGGTCCCGACAAGGAACAGGGCAGTTGCTCTGCTTCTGCAGGTCCGATCCACCACCAGAAGGAAGAATCATCATAGTTGATGCTGGTGATTGGGTAAGTTGCCGTGTTGATCTAGATCCTGGCATGGTCGTCATCGCTGCAGGAAAGCTTGTACGATGGGATGCCGCACTCTGGTGGATCCCCTTGTCGCCGGAAAGGGTACCCAATGCCTTGGAGGTGGCCACAATGGAAAGGAGGACATGAGGCATGCACATCTGCTATAAGCACCGCAAGATGCACATACAAGGCCATGGACCGCAACGCAACATGGCGACCATGGATCCATGCACACGCCATGAAAGGAGGCTTGGGAGGCGGTGGTGGTTGGGCAGGGTGTTTGGGAGGATCAGTTCGACCACATGCAACGCCAAGATTATCTCTACTATTAAAGTGGATCTCTACTATTAAAGGGATCTATCGTCGTCGTGATGGTTCAGGGGCTGTTTGGATTACAGCCCTCAGTTGCCAATCCAGAAAATTGGTCGCTGACCAAGGCTAGCTCCGTGTTTGGATGGGTATCAATATTTTGGTGCGCCCAGCCCACTGCCGCTTCTCCAGTTCAGTTCGACGCCAAAAAATTGGCAAGTCTGAGGCGGCCAAATCCTGCGCCAATTAATTGGCTAGCCAATGATTACAGCACCACCATCGTCCTCATACCTATGGTGGACAACCCATGAATGTTAACGGAGTTCCGCCCCATCAGTCTCTGCAACGTGGTGTACAAGATCATTGCCAAGTGCCTAGTAAATCGGCTACGACCAATCCTAGGCGATGTGGTATCAGCAGAGCAAAGTGCATTTGTGCCAGGAAGGCTAATCACAGATAATGCGTTAATTGCTTTTGAGTGCACGCACTATATCAGGCAAGAGAAGGACCCGACAAAGAGCTTCTGCACTTATAAGTAAGACTTGTCCAAGGCATACGACAGGGTTGACCGGAGATTCCTAGAGCAAGTGATGCAAAAGATGGGCTTCGCGGACCGATGGGTGAGATGGATCATGACATGTGTCACCTCGGTCAGGTATTGTGTAAATCTGAACGGAGCCCTCTCAGATTCATTTGCACCGTCGCGTGGGCTACGACAGGGAGATCCTCTATCCCCGTTCCTTTTCCTTCTTGTCGATGACGGTTTGGCTGCTGTACTAAAACAGGGAGTGCACAACCAGATTATAACACCGGTGAGAGTGTGTCCATGAGCTCCGCGGATCTCTCATCTCCTTTTCGCCGATGACACCTTACTTTTCTTCCGGGCTACAGTACAGGAGGCAACGAATATCAAGCAAGCGCTAGAATCTTATGCACGTGCTACAGGCCAGCTAATTAACCCGCAGAAATGTTCTTTACTGTTTGGGGAGTCTTGTAATGCAGCGGACAGAGAAGGTGTGGTACAAGTTTTGGAGGTGCAGCAACAAAGCTTTGATGAGTGCTACCTGGGACTTCCTACACCAAATGGACGCATGTCTAAGAGCCGGTTCCAGAACCTACAACAAAAGTATATGAAAAGAATGGTCGAATGGGATGCTTCCCAGCTTGCACAGAGTGGAAGAGAAACACTGATTAAGTCTGTCGCTTTGGCGATTCCAACCTATATTATGAGTGTATTTAAGCTCCCGGCTGCCACATGCGAGGATCTTATGCGTATGATCCGCAACTTTTATTGGGGAGTGGAGAAGGGACGCAGGAAAATGCATTGGCGCGCTTGGATCCATCTCATAAAACCAAAGGCACATGGTGGCCTTGGTTTCCGTGATCTACGGATGTTCAACCAGGCCCTCTTGGCGCGTCAGGCCTGGCGGCTCCTCTCAAATCCAGACAGTCTCTGTGCACGAGTTCTTAAGGCGCGGTACTACCCAAATGGAAGCCTTGAGGATACGGTTTTCTCGTCGGGTGCATCGGCAACTTGGCAAGGAGTGCAACATGGCTTGGAGCTATTGAAAAAGGGCCTGATATGGCGTGTCGGGAATGGTAGCTCAATTCGGATATGGCGTGATAGCTGGATTCCGAGGAAGGGAGTTGGCAGACCTATCACACCTCAAGGCCGGTGCAGGATGTGCAGGGTCACTGAGCTACTTGACAACCACGGCAACTGGCGGCAAGGACTAATACGGGAGACTTTATTTCCTGTTGACGCGGAAGAGATATTGAAAATAAAGACCTCACCACGCATGGGTGACGATCTTATTGCTTTGGCGTATGAGCGGAATGGATGCTTCTCGGTACGGAGTGCTTATCGACTTGCTCTGGAGGATCGTCTCCGGCCTTCATCAGCCGCGGCGAGCAGGGCACCGGACGGGCAGCGAGCCATCTGGGCTTTTATTTGGAGGTGCCCTGCTCCTCCTAAGGTTCGCACCTTTGTCTGGCGCCTTCTCACAGATTGCCTGTCCACATGGGTGAACAAGAAACGTCGAGGAATGGAAATCTCTGACATGTGCTCACCCAAGCGCTCTGTGATTTGCCGGAAACGGAGCGGATGGAGTTGATGATGACGCTATGGCGGTGCTGGCACGTACGGAACGAGCTGACGCATCACAAGCCTGCCCCCCGGTTGAGGCTTCTCGACGCTTCTTACTCAGCTATGTGGACTCCTTGATCGGCCTTCAGAATGCCGTTACGTCGGACCCAGTAAAAGGAAAACAGGTGATTGATGCGGTGCA
Source organism: Thinopyrum elongatum (assembly GCA_011799875.1). Taxonomy (NCBI): domain Eukaryota; kingdom Viridiplantae; phylum Streptophyta; class Magnoliopsida; order Poales; family Poaceae; genus Thinopyrum; species Thinopyrum elongatum. Next base: position 628,570,979 of record CM022303.1, on the reverse strand, counting down.
GCCCAGACCCGCGTTATCGCATGCTCCCCGGCCAGCTAGACCACCGGCGAGATGGGTGCTGCCGCCGACCGGAGGGACGAAATTGAACGTCGATGGTTCTTTCTGTCCGCGTACTGGCTCGACAGGTGCGGGCATGGTGCTTCGAGACAGCTCAGGGGCGATCATCTTCTCATCGTGCAGACAACTTCGTGCGTGCTCGGATGCACTGGAGGCAGAACTATCTGCATGCATGGAGGGCGTCAACCTTGCACTGCAGTGGACGCAAATGCCAGTTATGGTGGTGATTTCTTGGTCGGGTATAATATGTTAACAGGACCGGAGCGTGATAGGTCTCGGTATGTCATGCTGGTTGACCAAACCAAGAGACTTATGAGGGAAGGGAGAAATTGTAAGCTCACACATGTAGCTCGGGAGCAAAATGGCGTCAGCCACTACCTAGCTAGCTTTGGTAGAGTACAAGAGCGCACTGCTGTGTGGCTTGGTTCAGGGCCCGGCGATGTGCCGGACCTTTGTAAGAATGATTTAATCATTGAGTGATCAATAAAACCCCTTTTCACCCGAAAAAAAAATGATTGGCAAGGCTCACACAGGCAAGAACCAAACAGCCTCTCAATCTCGTCCTTCCCCCTACAGTCTCTCCTTGCACTTACAGCTTCTCCCATCCCAGCCCGACAAAAGGCAAAAAGAAAAAGAAAAAAGAGACACACGACCCACGAATGCACCTCCCTCCCTCCTACGCGGAAAAAACCAGCTCCACGCTCCCAGAATCCCCTCGCAAGTCCAAATTGCACCCTCCTCTCGCTCTCTATGCAATCGTCTTCCTCCCCCTCCCCACGAATCGCTTCTTCCACGGACCAACCTCCACACCAAGAACTGGCCACGCGCCGCTTCCGGTCACCGCTCGTTCGAGCGTCCCTTGCCGCCGTCGAGGAACCGCAGCTCCGGGTCGTTGCTGCCCGCCCCCCTCTCTCGCTATACATGGGAATCCCCCTAAATCTTGCGTTGACCATGGCGTGATATCGGTGGCGGCGGCGACACACTCCTCTCATGTATCTCCCTGGGATGCCCTGCCTCCCCTGGCGTGTTGGGGGCCAATGACTGTGGGGAATGGGATCCGGTGGCGCCCGTCGAACGTCGAGATGTGGCACAGCCCTGCCACACACTTGCCCCCGCCCCACCTCCTCAGGATCCTCAATTCCTCATCTAAAAGGTTCGTTTAAGGAGGCGGTCCTAGCGCTCTTCTCGCTTCACGGCAACTTCCTGTATGACCGGTCCTCCTCGATCTCTTCATCGACATGTTCCGGAACTGCGGCCGGAGATCATGCCCAGGATATCTGGATCAGATAGATTTCGGTCGTGCACGTCCGTTTCAGCCTACGAGGTTCCATGAGGACGTGGCGCGAAGCTCTGTTGTTTGTTGTCACCATGGGACATGTCGGCTTCTCGATTTCTATGGTGTTAACAGCTGTGGAGAAGGTCATGGTGGCTGAGATCGGAGGATTAGTTAGCCGGACGGGGCCTTCAAGGCGATGGAGTCAGTCAGGTGTTTGATAAGTCTCAGGAGTAGCAGTGTAAAGTGGGGGCGACAGCATTGGAGGAATTCATTTTTGGTGGTGCTCCTCGGGTGCCGAGCCGGGACTTTCAGGGTGAAAACCTAAGGTCTGGCCTTCACTGGTTGTGCCTGACAATTGCCTTGCTGAAGGAATTGTTTTGAGAGCTCGGACTTCTCCAGGGTGAAAACCTAAGATCTTGGATCGGGCAACGACGGCGCTTGTGCACTGTTTTCTTCTTGGAGGCGTTGCTTTTGGAGACCTTTTATGTTTTTCGGGTGTTGTACTTGGTGGTGGTTTGTGTGCGGCTGCTGAGAGGAGTCGGTCACTATGACGGGACCTTTATTTTTTCCTTTCTTTTTATTTTTTTCTTTGGCTGTGTGTATCCTGGATGTGTTTGCGACATCTTGTAGGTGCAGAGGCTGGGTGTAATTGGTATCTTCTTGATATTAATATATTCCTCTTTAAAAAAAACTCTAATATGCCTCTGGTTTAGTTCCTGAATTAATCTTATCTTGAAGTTTGGTGATCGTGCATGTTTGTTTGTGTTCTCAAGGCATTCAACCTCTGTTTTCACTTCTTGTGCAGGTTTATGTGGACGGAACTACCACCATATCCACCCGGCTTTTTGGTTTGGTCTTGTGATGCTGACGCACATTGTCTTTCATGTTCCTACTATCCGCGTTTCAGTTTTGACTTGTGATGCTGACGCACATTTTCTTTCTACAGCTGTGATATTTCCCTCCTTCATGGATGTATACAACTTTATTAATGGGACAGCGAAGCCGCTGTCATGACAATTGCAGAACGATGCCAAAGATATCAAAAGATTTTCTAATAGGAAGCGTCAAATAGAAGGCAAAGGTGAAGCTCTTGCATCAATCCTCAGACTGATTCCTGCAAATTTCCCAGCAGAACTACAACATGGTAGTCTTGATGTAAATACCATTTCTGTTATTTGCTATGTGGTTGTAGCACAATAGATAGTTCATATTGTTTATCCTCTCAAGTTTAAGATGAGGGCCACCAATTAAGAAAAAACTTTGGTGAGATAGAGGGGCAGGTTTGCTAGATACCACAAAACCGAACTCGAATCACTGTAGGTTCTTCCCACACAAACTTCTGTTCATGCCTATGACCTCTTCTGGGATTTTTTTGAAGGAAACTATTTTGTTTACACCATCCTATTGGCATGTCTATGGCAGCAGTGAAACTTAAACGAACACTTCTAGGCTAGATATTATTAAGGTGTACATACATTTTACATGGATCTTGCCATCTTTATTTGCCAGTCATTTAAAGTATTTGGGAAACTTGAAGGGAAGCTCAAGGAAATACATCATTACCTTTTAGTTTTATTTTCGAGTTGTTGGAATCAATCTGGAAAACATCTTTCTATTGTAGATACAATATTACTTACTATTTGAAGTCTTATACTCTGTTTGACATTACACATTATGGAAATAGTGAGATTATGCTTATGCCACTGTGCTGATAGAGATTCGGTACTTAATAGTATGGAGAGGATAAGATCACAAAGGACGGTGATAGAAGTAATTAGCCCACTCAACAAAGGGAAGCTAAAAAGAAGGTAAAGCATATAAAAAAACAAAATAATTTAATTTAAAAAACGGGGACCTTGCATTCGTATATTTTTTGCATCCATATTTTACTTGCCACTGCTATAAGCTATTCATTCCAAAATAGTGACCGGTACACTTGCGCGACCTGGCTTCGTGCCCCTGCTCAGATCAGATGCAGAGAGACAAGTATTGTTCTCCATTGAACGTAAAGAAAATGTACTTGCGCAACCATCGGAACAGAACCAAGGCAGTTTCATGGAATACCCAGCTCTCACAAGGGGCTGAATGGTAACAAAACCCCAGTCCCAAGCATCTGCCCGGTGATCATCAACTAGTACAATGCAAGGTGCTTACGGGAGGTGCTTAAAGAAATAAATCAAGATTTTTTTAAGCACCGGTGCTTATTTGTACAGGGAAGACGCTTAATTAGGCGTCTCTCCTGTAGAAATAGGCACCGATGCTTCAGAAAAATCTGGTTTATTTATCTAAGCACCTAGCATTGTACAAGGCCTAAGATACAGTTCTAGAGAATAAGAGATTCTGTTTTGCATGGAGGCTTGGACTATTCACAGTAACTCTGAACGAGCAAGGAAACTTATTTTCGTGCATCAGAAACCGAAATTCAGGAGTAACACTGAAGTTGCATTGAACTAGTGGTGTGGATGTGCAGTTTGCTAACATGGAAGGTGCCCACATAAAAATTCAGGAGTAACGCTGAAGTTATTTCGAATTCTGTTAAGCTACCTATCTGAACAAAGACCAAAAATAATGAGGACGTCTTCCTCGTCTTTGGAGCAATGTTGTGTCAAAACAAGTTCGAATGAAGTTCTTTTGACACAACATTATTACCTATTTTAAACAATGTCATAAGTAATTAGCACCAAAGGAAGTGATAATATATTAAACGCATGTCTGATGTGAAGTAAAATGATTACACAAATTATACGAAGCAGAATTTCACACATTATGTTGTAAACAGAGAAGAGATAATTCACCAAACTTGCACTTCTCCCAAACTGCAAATCTAAGATATAAGTCGAGCTGCATGCAATTATCATGTCTTCAAGCATAAATAATTAAGTCCATCTGTCACAGTACCTTCGCGTTGATCAAACACCACCTGAAGTTAACCAAGCAGGTGTAGGAAGTGTACAGGACCATTTGTATGCAGAAACAATTGACGACAGCAGAAAGTTCAGTGGAAAATTGAATAACTAATCTGCCAAAATTCAGGCAAGTAGCTTCTGCACTGAACCACCATTGCTCCAAATTTAAAAGCAGGCAAACATCAGAGCACTCCAGCTAGAAAATACGACAACCAATTTCAAGCAGCATACCGAGCCCGCTGCTCCATATAGCACGAACGATTGACTCCTATAGAATACCCACTCCTTATCATAACAGTCTCATGTAGATCTTACATGTAGAAGATAGTCAAGGTCTATCGAGTAGTCATCAGATCGAGCCTGCCAGACGTTCATAACATCTGCATCAGCTCCAGCAGCAGGTCTGTCACCTAGCGATGCATCAAGAATATAATTCTTTTGTGCAGCAATGAGGATAATTCTCAAGTTACGGACCCAGTCTGTGTAGTTGCTACCATCATCTTTCAACTTACATTTCTCTAAAAACGCATTAAAATTCAAGTGAACGGTAGCAAGGGTCACTGATCTACAACATAGATATACAAAAACTATTAAGACTAAGTTCATGATAAATTTTAGTTCAAATAATCAAATTACTAACGAACTCCCACTTAAATCAACATCCCTCAAGTTGTCCAAGTGATACATGATCCAAATCAACTAACCCATGTCCGATCATCACGTGAGATGGGATAGTCTTCAATGATGAACATCTCTATGTTGATCATATCTACTATATGACTCACGTTCGACCTTTCGGTCTCCAGTATTCCGAGACCATGTCTGTACATGCTAGTCTCGTCAAGTTAACCCAGGTATTCTACATGTGCAAAACTGTCTTACACCCGTTGTATGTGAACATAAAGTCTATCACACCCGATCATCACGAGGTGCTTCGAAACGACGAACTTTAGCAACGGTGCATACTCGGGGAGAACACTATTTATCTTGAAATTAAGTGAAATTATCATCTTATAATGCTACCGTCGTTCTAAGCAAAATAAGATGCATAAAGGATAAACATCACATGCAATCAAAATATGTGACATGATATGACCATCATCATCTTGTGCTTTTGATCTCCATCTCCAAAGCATCGGCATGATCTCCATCGTCACAGGCACGACACCTTGATCTCCATAGTTGCGTCGGGGTCGTCTCGCCAACTATTGCTTCTACAACTATTGCTAACGCATAGCGATAAAGTAAAACAATCACATGGCGCTTAAGTGATTGACACGCAGGTCATACAATAATTAAAGACAACCCTAAGGCTCATGCCGGTTGTCGAACTCATCGACATGCAAGTCGTGAACTTATTACAGAACATGATCATCTCACACATCAACATATATCACATCACATCTTGACCATATCACATCACAACATGCCCTGCAAAAACAAGTTAGACGTCCTCTACTTTGTTGTTGCAAGTTTTACGTGGCTGCTACGAGCAACTAGCAAGAACCGTTCTTACCTACGCAAAACCACAATGGTGATTATCAAGTTGCTATTTAAACTTCTGCAAGGACCGTCGTAGTCAAATCCGATTCAACTAAAGTAGGAGAAACAGACACCCGCCAGCCACCTTTATGCAAAACAAGTTACATGTCAGTCGGTGGAACCGGTCTCATGTGCGTGGACATGTAAGGTTGGTCCGAGCCGCTTCGTCCCACAATTCCGCCGAATGAAAATAAGACATTTGTGGGAAGCAATAGGAACCTCACCGCCCACAACTCCTTTGTCTTCTACTCGTGCATATCATCTACGCATAGACTTGGCTATGATGCCACTGTTGGGGAACGTTGCATGAAAAAAAAATTCTACGCACAGGCAAGACTATCCATGGTGATGCATATCTACGAGAGGGGGAGAGCATCTACATACCCTTGTAGATCGCTAAGCGGAAGAGTTCATCAACGCTGTTGACTTAGTCGTACACCGTCCCGATCAAGTACCGAACGTACGGCACCTCTGTGTTTAGCACAGGTTCAGCTCGATGACGTCCTCGCCTTCTTGATCCAGCAAGAGAGGCGAAGTAGTAGACGAGTTCCGGCAGCACGACGGCATGATGACGGTGGTGGTGAAACTTCTCCGCAGGGCTTCGCCAAGCACAATGGACGTGGAGGGAGGAGGAACTAGAACTAGAGGGAGAGGTGATACGGGGCTAATCCGGTGTAGGCCGATCTTTCACGATTGGAGTGGATTCCCTCGAAGAACACGATGAACACGGGGAAGAACGAAGAGAAATCACAAGGGGAAACACTCAAGAACAAGTCGAATCACACATCCACTAGACAATCAAACACACAAGATCCACAAGGTACATGAACAACAAAAGGAAAGATACAAGGTAAAGTTCATCTCCATAAGGAGGTCTTGATGATATCTTACACGGATCTTCCGGTGAGGGGCCTTGACGATGTATATATCCCGCAGGATCTTCTCACATGGAGGTCTTGAACTCCATGGGAGTGGTGGTCTCTCTCTCTCTCTCTCAAGAGTAGAGGTAGGTAGGAGCAAAGCTCACATACAAATGAGCTATCACTTTGCTAACCCTAGAAAGGATGAGGGGAGGTCTATTTATAGTCTAAGCCACGAAGGGGTAAGCGGGAGAGGGATACAAGGCCAAAGGCCCGCGGCTGCGCACAGGCAGGTATCGGACGTCCGGTCGGTGTCGGACGTCCGGAGGGCGTCGGACATCCGACGTTTCTTCTCTGGACTGGTGGCACCGGTCGTCCGACCACTGGTACTTGTCGGACGTCCGATGGTCGTCGGTCGTCCGGCCGCTGAAGCGTCTTCGTCTGCTGTAGTCGATCTGGCTAGTGGAGTCTCCAGGCGTCGGACGTCCGGAGATCGTCGGTCGTCCGGAGGTCGTCGGACGTCCAAGAGCCGGAACTTGTAGCAGCTCCGTTTCTTCCGTCTTCTCTTCCATGCTTCCCTCGCGGATGGTGTAGTTGTACACTTGTGCTCACACTCCTCCTCGTTATCCGTGAAGCTCCGGCAATACCTATGCATGCACACGAGAGGAATGTCAAGTAGTATACCATCCTCGAAGGGGTCAAGTGAGCACGTGTAAAGGAGATGATTCACCTTTATGTATGTGAAGTAGAGGTCGCGTGTGTCACTTGCCAAATGGACTCTTGACATGGTGATGTCCGTAGGATGCTCCGCATCATCTCCCCCCCTTGGGAAAGATCCGACCTCGGATCAAAAACTAAATCACCATGGGAAAGAGATGGCTTTGCCGTGTAGAAGTGGACGTTCACCAAGTACTCATCATCTCGAAGATCGAAATGGGCACTCTCCAATGTCGCATCGTCTCCTGAGTACTTCAAAAGGAGCAAGGACAACAAACACTTGGAAAAATAAATGTGGTTAGCGTTAGTGCAAAACCAAGCATTCAAGAGGTGATTCACCCAACAAGTGTTGTCATCAAGCATAGCATAAGGTGTGACAAAGGATTGTGACATGGCATGTAAGCATATAAATTGAGCACAATCAAGGACATCATGGAAATAAGTATGCAAATGGGAGGTAGAGATGCAAATGTGTGTGACAAGAGAACAAGCATCTACCTCAAGGTCATAGCAATTATGCATAAGGCGCTCGACAAATGGTCGATGGTAGGCATAAGAATCATTCACAACACCAAAGAAGATGAGATGTCTAAACACATGGGTCAAGTGCAAGACAATCCAAGCATAATGTGCATAGGGTGTAGTGAATATAGTGTGGCACTCAACACAATAGAAAGAGCAAGTGTTCATCATGTGTGAGGCAATCAAGTCAATCATGTGACAATCAATGGGACATGGCATATGTGAGGAAATGATATTGTTGCAACCAAACATGTGATAGGAGCAAGTAATCCAAGAATTGGATGCAACACACAAGGCATATATATCATGATGCATGGAAATTTGAAAATGGCAAGTCAAAGCAAGATCTCTAACAAGTGCGCAATCAAGTGGTCCAAGATGGCCAATAAGTCTCACGGTGCAAGCAACACAAGTAGTATGATCCGCAATATCCATGCTCAAGAAAGATGTCACCTTGAAGGCGTGTCCTTGTGCATTCTTCACAATGCCGAAGCGCAAGCAAATGCGGTGTAGAAGCGAGTCGTGGTAGAATGTCTGAGGCTCGCTCTCAAGAGCTCGAATGGTCAACTCACGTGAAGTGGAAGTCGACACGAAGTCCAAGTTTCCTACACATGCACACAACAAAACAAAGAACGTATGCGCATGGTAGATAAACACATCATCCATCATGATGGTTCTCATCTCTTGCACATATCCATTAGTAGCAAAAGTGCATGAGTAATATGATGCAACAATGGCTATATTCATGGCACTAGGTATATGGTGCAAAAAGGTAAGACAAGCATGCTTCACAAGAAATATGTCAAAATCTCCAAATATATGCGAGAATGCTATGGGGGCAATCTCATTAGCAAGACTAAAATCATTGTTGCACTCAATACATGGCAAATCATCTAGCATGAGAGAGGCAACATATGGAGATATATGACAAGAAGCAATAACAATCATGTGCAAAGCATGGCAATAGGTGCTATCAACCGCATGAAACGAGCAAGTATGAATCATCGGTGATGCAATACAAGCAAGCATATCAATCATGTCGTGCAAGCTAGTAGTGCAAAGATGCAACATACTAGAGGAAATCATGGCAATCATGTCATGTGAGCAAATAGTAGGCATAGGCAATGCACATGACATATCGCAAGCACGAACACAAAGCAAGATCATAGTATGATCATAGGCATGGGGCACAAAGCAAACATGGCAATAACAAGCAATATCTCCACCGAGCTTGCAAATACACATACAAGTATGAAAATCAATCATCATGTGTAATGCAAAGCATGGGTCACAAATGCATGGCAAAGGCATAGTAATGAGCATATCATGCAAAGTGAACATGGCAAGATGGGCATAGAATATGTAATGGACAATAACCCATAGCTAAGTGAGGGCCATCTAGAAGAGATGCGCGAAGTTGTTGCCCAATGGGAACGGTGTGAAATACAATCCACGTGATCCCAAGTCATTGTTGCTCTCTAGAGCTTGTTTTGTCAACTCATGAGATTGTGAGGTTGACAAGTAAGCATGGGTACCTACACAACAAATACACAAACGAAAGAAATTGTGTGTGTGGTAAATATACACATCATCCATCATGATGTGTAGGTGCACATGAGAGTTAGCACAAGATAATCATCGCTCAAAGAAATTTGATGCATGGTATAAGAACATGTCATCCATCATGAAAGAATAGTTATTGTGTATAACACGATGGGGACACAAATTGAGAATGCAAGTATATGGCACATCAATAGCATGTTTATTCAAGGGGAGCATATGGTGCACACAAGTATTGGGATCATGCAATGAATGGGATTGATCAAAATCTCCTAAAATTTATGAGGAAACTATGGGGGTCACCTCATGAGCAATATTGGAAACATCATATGGAGAAAATGGACAACATCCAAAACAATGCATATCCGAAGCTAGGTGGTCATGGCATGGCATATGAGATAAATGATGCAAAGGGAGCATATCAATATCATCACAAGAAAAACAAATGCCAATAACCATGGGCTTGTCATCTATGCCATATGTGCAAATTGGGTTCATTTTAATGGCATATGCATAGTCACTACGAAGAGATTGCAAATATGACATATGGTTGATCTCATGCATAGCATATGACAAGTCAAGCGGATTGTCAAACATGATGTGACCTAGAGAATTGTCACAAGAAATCCTATGTAACATGGCATCACAACTACTAGACTCCACATGGCAATCATCATACTCATCATAAATGGGTAAATCATCGCATGGGGAAATCGCACTAGCATGAAGCATGGTAATAGTTGGATCAACATCATGCAAGCAATCAATGTCAAGAATATCCACTAGTGGGGCTAGAGCATCACCGTCACCTATGTTTTTTTTTTGACTGGGCACCGTCACCTATGTTACCATTTTCATTCCACTCAAGTGGTGTAGGTGAGGTGGTAAAGACCAATTCGTGGTCATCATCTTCATCGTGATGGAACCATGTGGGGGGTGCATCATATTCCACCATGGCCATCGTCTTGTCCAAAGGAAGGACGAAGTTGTCGAGGATTGGCGCGTCATCATATATGGGACCTAGCACCAAATGAGAAGACACAATAGAGGTAGAGGTCAAGTTGTTAGAAATGCAAATGGCCTCATGAGACCTATCAACTATCTCACTCTCTGTATGTGGTGGTTCACTCACTCCCTCAAAATAGGTGCACTCAAAGTCACATATGGTGGAGTCACTCATCTCACTCAAGTGGTGGGGGTTGTGGCTCTCCTCACATGGGAACTGGGGCAACACATCATATATGGGGCTAGTGGTGAAGTCACTCTCACTCTCAATATGGTGGCACGGGTCACTCAAGTCATCATACGTCGCCGTGGTCGAAGGGAAAATCCCATGCTCAACCATCTCATCACCGTCGCCGTGAATGAAGGCCGAAGATGGCACATCATCACTCTCGCCTCCTAAGATGGAAGCATCACCCTTGCTCACCACCTTGTCGCTCGCCTCCAAAGCATTTTCCTTGATTGGCTCCGTAGTCGTAGTCATCGCCACACCGTCTTGAAAAAGAGTCAAAGTAGACTCGGCATCATCAATGCCACAAAGAGGGATGGCGATGGAGTCTAACTTGGGAGCATCATCTTGGAGCTCGTCGGGCTTGGACATCGTGGTGGTACTAGCCTCATGCTCGCCGTCTTGGAGATTGGTCTTCGAGAAGGGTGCTTGGGGTGGAGAAGCCTTAGCCTTCATGAGTTCTTGTTCCGCCTTGAGAGCACCAATATAGTAGTCATCGAGGGACTTGTAGTTCTCGAGGAAGATAGTCTTGGAGATGTCGTTATGCAATCCCATCATGAAGTGGAACTTCATCGAAATGGGGTCATCCACGCTGGCTTGTCGCAAGGCATTCTTCATCTCCTTGAAGTACTTGTCGAGGGACTTGGATCCTTGTATGGTGTTCTCCAATTGGCGTTGAAGTTGTTCCGTGTAGGTTGGAGGCACAAATTCTCGCCGCATAGCTTTCTTCGTCTTGGGCCAACTCATGTTATAGCTCTCCGAAGGTGTGTGAAGCCACCATGTCGAGGCGTAGTCGTGGAAGTTTCTTGTGGCGCACTTCACTTGATCTTCGGGACGAACTTGATGTAGCTTGAGGTAGTCGTCCATCAAGCGCTCCCACTCGAGATAATCCTCGGGTTCAAGAGTCCCATAGAAAGGAATCTCGTGGTCGGTGTCGAGGTCGTAGTAGCTCGTGGAAGTCGTGGACTTGAGCTTGGGGAGCTTCTCTTGAGCATCTTGAGGTACTTGTAGGCAAAGATGCCGAATATCCGAAGGCGAAGATGCCTTGAAGTCGCTTGGCAAAGATGCCAAGGGAGATGGTGAAGTCGTTGAGCGGTTGTTGGTGTTGAGCTCTTGACCTTCACGTTCTTGTCGGTGGTGGTGTCGATGCCGATGTGACCTTGACGAAGATGGTAGCTCGGGAGCACATGCACTTGAGCATCTTCTCGAAGACGAGGAAGATCTCTTGTAGGACTTGATGAGGGCTTTGATCTCCTCCATTTGAGCTTGCATCTTGGCGTCGAAGTTGTTTTTCGTGGCACCGAACTCGTCATTGTTGTTGTAGACCAAAGGAGGTGTGCTTTGCCTATCCATCACAGGACTCGAGCAAAGGTGAGTAGGAAATGAGATAAACAATACCAAGTTACCTTTTCCCAAAGTTGAGGATGTATCCCGTTTCAATCAATGTGAAATGAAAGAATAGTGAAATTGGTACCAGACTTGTTCACTCACACCTATCAAGTAAAGCTTATGGAGTAGCTTGGTGAGGATACTGGCAGATGCAAAATGTTAGCAAGAGTCAATAATGTTGAAAGAGATTGACAAATTCGCAAGTGAAACAAGTAGACCAATAGCATGAATGGCACACGGAAACACACACACGGATAGATAAATGGGTCGTGCAACCAAGGAATGAGCACAAAATGTGGAATCCACGGAAAACGCTCGTGTTGCACAACTCAAGAGAGACGCTAGCACGATTTCTCAATAGGCGGATACGACACTTGTGCACAACCTATAAGATGCAAAATGGATAAACTTTCTATCCCAAGTATGCTATGTATGTATGTTCCGGTGCTTTAGCACAAGATGATCCAAGATGATCGAGTATGATACCATATGATATATTGTAATGCACTATGATACGATGCTATGGCTCTTGCTTACAAGCTTCTTTGTTCACTCTCTTTTGCTTAAAAGCTTATTGTTTTTTTTATATGGCCACTATGCGAAATGCACAAACCAAGATAGCAATTGTGTATATGCGGGAACACGCTTGTGACACAAGGGATGATATGATGATTCCAAGATGATATGGTATGTATGCAATGGAAGGGATGATCACTAATGTGCACAAGTAACGTTAATGGCAATACTCAATGGCTAGTCTCGATAGGTAAGTGACGCAAAATGGGCTAGGGGTTAACAATGCAATGGCAAGGGAGAATATACAATGATGTCGTCGAGGTTACCGTCCGTTGCGATGATGAGTGGCGGTGTTCTTGATGTAGAACCGTTCCTAATTAGCCGAAACACCTTAGTAAACGTAAAAACCGCGAACTCAAAATGTCAAATGTCAAATGTCAAATGGTGGTAGCGGAAAGCGGTGGTGGTTTTGCACTTGGCAATGCGGAAGTAGAATGATGCGTTATGCGAGTCGAAGTTGAATTTGCCATCCCTAAGTAGCCGAAACACCTTAGGAGACACAAGCCACAACTCAAACAAGCTCAAACAAAATTGGGTTAAGTTGGGGTGGTGAAAATGTATGGTGGGCAAGGTTATGTGGAAGATATGGTGGTGGTTGATGAAGAAGCAATCGTCCCTAAGTAGCCGAAACACCTTAGGAGACTCGAATCACTACTCAAGCAACCACTAATGCTATATGGAACAAAATGGGTTCGGTTGCGGAGGTCGGTGGTGGTATAGCGGAGGATGTGGTGGAAGCCCTAGGCAAAGATGCCAAAGTTCCAAAAATTTGATGGAGTCAAATGATGTTGAAAGTATTTTTTTGGGATGGGGGATGTCAATAGCTTCAAAACGAGCTAAAGAACGTCAAAATCGGAGTTCGGATGAATTAGTTATGGGCAAAACAAAAATCAGCCGAAGTCAGTTTTTACAGGGGTCAGACGTCCGATAAGGGTCGGTTGTCCGATGGCTGGAGCGCGGAACGGACGTCCGGAAAAGGCCGGAAATCCGAGGTTTTGTCTCTGTTGCTAGGGGGTCGGACGTCCGGTAAGTGTCGGTCGTCCGATGGTTCCGGGGGCGTCGGACGTCCGATAAAGTGTCGGTCGTCCAGTGGGTCTGGGTCAACGCGAGATGCGAGTTTCGGGACACGATTTTGGGCGGAAATTGGGGATTTTGGGCTTGAAATTGATGAGATTTCGTGGATGGAAAGTGAGGAAATTTGGGGAGATGCTAGATCCACTTGAAACAAAGCAAATCCATGGATCAAAATCAACAAAACATCATCAAACCAACAAATCACAAAAAATATTGGGGCTATTTTTGGTGGGGATTTTCGAAATTTAGGACGAAATCACACAAAAGAAGGCTAGAAAACGGTGGGAGGGACTCCAAATACGTGATCAACGTGGCTCATGATACCATATGATATGGGGCTAACCCGGTGTAGGCCGATCTTTCACGATTGGAGTGGATTCCCTCGAAGAACACGATGAACACGGGGAAGAACGGAGAGAAATCACAAGGGGAAACACTCAAGAACAAGTCCAGTAACACATCCACTAGACAATCAAACACACAAGATCCACAAGGTACATGAACAACAAAAGGAAAGATACAAGGTAAAGTTCATCTCCATGAGGAGGTCTTGCTAATATCCTAGACGGATCTTCCCGTGAGGGGCCTTGGCGATATATATATCCCGCAGAATCTTCTCACATGGAGGTCTTGAACTCCATAGGAGTGGTGGTCTCTCTCTCTCTCAAGAGTAGAGGTAGGTAGGAGCAAAGCTCACATACAAATGAGCTATCACTTTGCTAACCCTAGAAAGGATGAGGGGAGGTCTATTTATAGTCTAAGCCACGAAGGGGTAAGCGGGAGAGGGACACAAGGCCAAAGGCCCGCGGCTGCGCACAGGCAGGTATCGGACGTCCGGTCGGTGTCGGACGTCCGGAGGGCGTCGGACATCCGACATTTCTTCTCTGGACTGGTGGCACCGGTCGTCCGGTCGGCGTCGGTCGTCTGGCCACTGGTACTTGTCGGACGTCCGGTGGTCGTCGGTCGTCCGGCCGCTGAAGCGTCTTCGTCTGCTGTAGTCGATCTGGCTGGTGGAGTCTCCAGGCGTCGGACGTCCGGAGATCGTAGGTCGTTCAGAGGTCATCTGACGTCCGAGAGCTGGAACTTGTTGCAGCTCCGTTTCTGACGTCTTCTCTTCCATGCTTCCGTCGCGGATGGTGTAGTTGTACACTTGCGCTCACACTCCTCCTCGTTATCCGTGAAGCTCCGGCAATACCTATGCATGCACACGAGAGGAATTTCAAGTAGTATACCATCCTCGAAGGGGTCAAGTGAGCACGTGTAAAGGAGATGATTCACCTTTATGTATGTGAAGTAGAGGTCACGTGTGTCACTTGCCAAACGGACTCTTGACATGGTGAGTCCGTAGGATGCTCCGCATCAAGAGGGGGCGCCGCACACGGCTTGGGGATCGTGGTGTGTGTTGCCCCCTCCTCTTCTCACATATATATAGGTGGAGGGGGAGGGGAGGCAGCCCTAGGGGCGCCCCATGGTGGCCGGCGGCCACCCTGGGCTCCTGCCCTAGGCGCCTCCCCCCTTTCCTTCTTTAGGGGTGGAGGAGATGGCCGAGGAGGGGCCGGTGGCTGCCCTGCCTTGCCCCCCTTTCCTTCCTTGGCACGTGGCCAGGGGAGGTGGAGCGTGCCCAACCCCCTAGTGGGCTGGTGCGCCTCCCTCCTTTGGCCAATGAGGCCCACCAAGTACCGGTGGCCTGCCAGAACCCTTCCGGCACTCCGATAAAACTCCGGTGCATTCTAAAACCTTTCTGGAGACCAAATAGTATCGTCATATTTATCAATCTTTACATCCGGACCATTCCGGAGCTCCTCGTCATGTCTGTAATCTCATCCGGGACTCCGAACTACATTCGGTCACCAACTCACATAACTCATATAATACTATATCTTCAACGAACGTTAAGCGTCCGGACCCTACGGGTTCGAGAATGATGCAGACATGACCGAGACGCTTCTCCGGTCAATAACCAATAGCGGGACCTGGCTGCCCATATTGGTTCCCACATATTCAATGAATATCTTTATCGGTTGAACCTTTATGACAACATACATAGTTCCCTTTGTCTGTCGGTATGTTACTTGCCCGAGATTCGATCGTCGGTATCTCCATACCTAGTTCAATCTCGTTACCGGCAAGTCTCTTTACTCGTTCCGTAATACATCATCTCATAACTAACTCCTTAGTCACTTTGCTTGCAAGCTTCTTGTGATGTTGTATTACTGAGAGGGCCCAGAGATACCTCTCCATCATACGGAGTGACAAATCCCTAATCTCGATTCACGCCAACTCAACAAACACCTTCGAAGATACCTGTAGAGCATCTTTATGATCACCTAGTTACGTTGTGATGTTTGATAGCATACAAGGTATTCCTCCGGTATCCAGGAGTTGCATGATCTCATGGTCGAAGGAATATGTATTTGACATTAAGAAAGAAGTAGCAAAAAACTAAACGATCATATGCTATGCTAACGGATGGGTCTTGTCCATCACATCATTCTCCTAATGATGTGATCCCGTTATCAAATGACAACACATGTCTATGGTCAGGAAACCTTAACCATCTTTTGATCAACGAGCTAGTCTAGTAGAAGCATACTAGGGACTTGGTATTTGCTTATGTATTCACACATGTATTTAAGTTTCCAATCAATACAATTATAGCATGAATAATAACCCTTTTATGATGATTAAGGAAATATAATAATAACCACTTTATTATCGCCTCTAGGGCATTTTTCCAACAGTCTCCCACTTGCACTAGAGTTAATAATCTAGATTACATAGTAATGAATCTAACACCCATGGAGTCTTGGTGCTGATCATGTTTTGCCCGCGGAAGAGGTTTAGTCAACGGGTCTGCCACATTCAAATCTGTATGTACTTTGCAAATTTCTATATCTCTATCCTTGACCTTTTCACGAATGGAGTTGAAGCGTCTCTTGTTGTGTTTGGTTCTCATGTGAAACCTGGATTCCTTCGCTAAGGCAATTGCTCCAGTGTTGTCACAAAATATTGTCATTGGACCCGATGTACTGGGTATTACACCCAGATCGGATATAAACTCCTTCATCCAGACTCCTTCATGCACTGCTTCCGAAGCAGCTATGTACTCCACTTCACACGTAGATCCCGCCACGACACTCTGCTTGGAACTATACCAACTGACAGCTCCACCATTCAATATAAATACGTATCCGGTTTGTGACTTAGAGTCATCCGGATCTGTGTCGAAGCTAGCATCGACGTAACCCTTTACGACGAGCTCTTCGTCACCTCCATAAATGAGAAACATATACTTGGTCCTTTTCAGGTACTTCAGGATATTCTTGACCGCTGTCCAGTGATCCACTCCTGGATTACTTTGGTACCTCCCTGCCAAACTTATGGCAAGGCACACATCAGGTCTGGTACACAGCATGGCATACATAATAGAACCTATGGCTGAGGCATAGGGAATGACTTTCATTCTCTCTCTTTATCTTATGCCATGGTCATGCTTTGAGTCTTACTCAACTTCACACCTTGCAATACAAGCAAGAACCCTTTCTTTGACTGATCCATTTTGAACTTCTTCAAAACTTTGTCAAGGTATGTGTTTTGTGAAAGTCCTATTAAGCGTCTCGATCTATCCCTATAGATCTTGATGCCCAATATATAAGTAGCTTCACCGAGGTCTTTTATTGAAAACTTCTTATTCAAGTATCCTTTTATGCTGTCCAGAAATTCTATTTCATTTCCAATCAGCAATATGTCATCCACATATAATATCAGAAATGCTACAGAGCTCCCACTCACTTTCTTGTAAATACAGGCTTCACTGTCAGTCTGTATAAAACCATATGCTTTGATCACCTCATCAAAGCGTATATTCCAACTCCGAGATGCTTGCACCAGTCCATAGATGGATCGCTGGAGTTTGCACACTTTTTTAGCACCTTTAGGATCGACAAAACCTTCTGGTTGCATCATATACAACTCTTCTTTAAGAAACCCATTAAGGAATGCACTTTTGATGTCTGTTTGCCAGATTTCATAATCATAAAATGCGACAATTGCTAACATGATTTGGAAAGACTTAAGCATCGCTACGGGTGAGAAAGTCTCATCGTAGTCAACCCCTTGAACTTGTCGAAAACCTTTTGCGACAAGTCGAGCTTTGTAGACAGTGATATTACCATCAATGTCCGTCTTCCTCTTGAAGATCCATTTATTCTCAATGGCTTGCCGATCATCGTGCAAGTCCACCAAAGTCCACACTTTGTTCTCATACATGGATCCTATCTCAGATTTCATGGCCTCAAGCCATTTATCGGAATCTGGGCTCATCATAGCTTCTTCATAGTTTGTAGGTTCGCCATTGTCTAACAACATGACTTCCAGGACAGGATTACCGTACCACTCTGGTGCAGTACGTGTTCTGGTCGACCTACGAGGTTCAGTAGTAACTTGATCTGAAGTTTCATGATCATCATCATTAGCTTCATCTCTAGTTGGTGTAGGCATCACGGGAACGGTTTTCTCTGATATGCTACTTTCCAATTCGAGAGAAGGTACAATTACCTCATCAAGTTCTACTTTCCTCCCACTCACTTCTTTTGAGAGAAACTCCTTCTCTAGAAATTACCCATTCTTAGCAACAAAGACTTTGCCTTCGGATCTGTGGTAGAAGGTATACCCAATAGTTTCTTTAGGGTATCCTATGAAGATGCACTTCTCTGCTTTGGGTTCGAGCTTATCAGGCTGAAGCCTTTTGACATAAGCGTCACATCCCCAAACTTCAAGAAACGACAGCTTAGGTTTCTTGCCAAACCATAGTTCATACAGTGTCATCTCAACGGATTTAGACGGTGCCCTATTTAATGTGAATGCGGCTGTCTCTAATGCGTAACCCCAAAACGATAGTGGCAAATCGGTAAGAGAATTCATAGAATGCACCATATCTAATGAAGTATGGTTATGACGTTCAGACACACCATTACGCTGTGGTGTTCCAGGTGGCGTGAGTTGTGAAACTATTCCACATTGTCTTAAATGAAGGACAAACTCGTAACTCAAATATTCGCCTCCGCAATCACATCGTAGAAAATTTATTTTCTTGTTACAATGATTCTCCACTTCACTCTGAATTTTTGTTAACTTTTCAAATGTTTCAAACTTGTGTTTCATTAAGCAGATATATCCATACCTACTCAAATTATCTGTGAAGGTTAGAAAATAACGATACCCGCCGCGTGCTTCAACACTCATCAGACCGCATACATCGGTATGTATTATTTCCAATAAGTCGATAGCTCGCTCCATTGTTTCGGAGAACGGAGTTTTAGTCATCTTACCCATGAGGCATGGTTCGCAAGTATCAAATGATTCATAATCAAGTGATTCCAAAAGTCCATCCGCATGGAGTTTCTTCATGCGCTTTACACCAATATGACCTAAACGGTAGTGCCACAAGTATGTTACACTATCATTATCAACTTTGCATCTTTTGGCATCAATATTATGAATATGTGTATCACTACGATCGAGATTCAACAAGAATAGACCATTTACTAAGGGTGCATGACCATAAAAGATGTTACTCATATAAATAGAACAACCATTATTCTCTGACTTAAATGAATAACCGTCTCGCAATAAACAATATCCAGATATAATGTTCATGCTCAACGCTGGCACCAAATAACAATTATTGAGGTCTAAAACTAATCCTGAAGGTAGATGTAGAGGTAGCGTGCCGACGGCGATCACATTCACCTTGGAACCATTCCCGACACGCATTGTCACCTCGTCCTTAGCCAATCTTTGTTTATTCTGCAGCTCCTGTTTCGAGTTACAAATATGAGCAACCGAACCACTATCAAATACCCAGGAGATACTACGAGCATTAGTAAGGAACACATCAATAACATGTATATCAAATATATCTTTGTTCACTTTGCCATCCTTCTTATCCGCCAAGTATTTGGGGCAGTTCCGCTTCCAGTGACCATTTCCTTTGGAGTAGAAGCACTCAGTTTCAGGCTTGGGTCCAGCTTTGGGCTTGATCACGGGAGCGGCAACTTGCTTACCATTCTTCTTCAAGTTCCCTTTCTTTCCCTTGCTCCTTTTCTTGAAACTAGTGGTCTTGTTAACCATGAACACTTGATGCTCCTTCTTGATTTCTACCTCCGCTGATTTCAGCATCGCGAACAGCTCGGGAATCGTTTTCGTCATCCCTTGCATATTATAGTTCATCACGAAGCCTTTGTAGCTTGGTGGCATTGACTAAAGAACTCTGTCAATAACACTCTCAACTGGAAGATCAATTCCCAGCTGAGTCAAGTGGTTATGATACCCAGACATTTTGAGTATGTGTTCACTGACAGAACTGTTCTCCTCCATCTTACAGCTATAGAACTTGTTGGAGACTTCATATCTCTCAACCCGGGCATTAGCTTGAAATATCAGCTTCAGCTCTTGGAACATCTCATATGCTCCGTGGCGTTCAAAACGTCTTTGAAGTCCCGGCTCTAAGCCGTAGAGCATGGCACACTGAACTATCGAGTAGTCATCAGATCGAGCCTGCCAGACGTTCATAACATCTGCATCAGCTCCTGCAGCAAGTCTGTCACCTAGCGGTGCATCAAGGACATACTTCTTCTGTGCAGCAATGAGGATAATCCTCAAGTTACGGATCTAGTCCGTGTAGTTGCTACCATCATCTTTCAACTTAGCTTTCTCTAGGAACGCATTAAAATTCAAAGGAACGGTAGCACAGGCCATTGATCTACAACATAGAAATGAAAAAACTATTAAGACTAAGTTCATGATAAATTTTAGTTCAAATAATCAAATTACTAATGAACTCCCACTTAAATCAACATCCCTCAAATTGTCCAAGTGATACATGATCCAAATCAACTAACTCATGTCCGATCATCACGTGAGATGGGGTAGTCTTCAATGGTGAACATCTCTATGTTGATCATATCGACTATATGACTCACGTTCGACCTTTCGGTCTCCAGTGTTCCGAGACCATGTCTGTACATGCTAGGCTCGTCAAGTTTAACCCAATTATTCTACATGTGCAAAACTGGCTTACACCCATTGTATAAGAACGTAGAGTCTATCACACCCGATCATCACAAGGTGCTTCGAAACGACAAACTTTAGCAACGGTGCATACTCGGGGAGAACACTTTTTATCTTGAAATTAAGTGAAGGGATCATCTTATAATGCTACTGTTGTTCTAAGCAAAATAAGATGCATAAAGGATAAACATCACATGCAATCAAAATATGTGACATGATATGGCCATCATCATCTTGTGCTTTTGATCTCCATCTCCAAAGCATCGGCATGATCTCCATCGTCACTGGCACGATGATGTCTACTACACAACTTGTTCTTGTAGACTCGTCTTGGACCTCCAAC
Organism: Thinopyrum elongatum; assembly: GCA_011799875.1. NCBI lineage: Eukaryota > Viridiplantae > Streptophyta > Magnoliopsida > Poales > Poaceae > Thinopyrum > Thinopyrum elongatum. Next base: position 628,549,855 of record CM022303.1, on the reverse strand, counting down.
CGCAGAGTTTTGTAGGACAGTAGCAATTTTCCCTCAAGTGAATGACCTAAGTTTTATCAATCCATGGGAGGCGTAGGATGAAGATGATCTCTCTCAAACAACCCTCCAACCAAATAATAAAAAGTCTCTTGTGTCCCCAACACACCAAATACAATGGTAAATTGTATAGGTGCACTAGTTCGGCGAAGAGATGGTGATACAAGTGTAATATGGATAGTAGATATTGATTTTTGTAATAGTAACAATAAAAAACAGCAAGGTAGCAATTGATAAAACGGAGCACAAACGGTATTTCAATGCTTGAAAATGAGGCCTAGGGTCCATACTTTCGCTAGTGCAATCTCTCAACAATGCTAATACAATTGGAACATTTAACCATCCCTCAATGTGCGATGAAGAATCACTCCAAAGTTCCTATCTAGCAGAGAACATAAGAAGAAATTGTTTGTAGGGTATGAAACCACCTCAAAGCTATTCTTTCCGATCAATCTATCCTAGAGTTCGTACTAAAATAACACCAAGCTATTCTTTCTGATCGATCTAACCAAGAGTTCGTACTAAAATAACAGCATATGATACACATCAACCAACTCTAATGTCACCTAGATACTCCAATGTCACCGCGAGTATCCATGAGTTGATTATGCGATATGCACCAAACAATTTCAGATTCATAATACTCAATCCAACACAAAGAACCTCAAAGAGTGCCCCAAGATTTCTACCGGAGAAACAAGGACGAAAACGTGCATCAACCCCTATGCATAGATTACCCCAATGTCACCTCGGGAATCCGCGAGTTGAGTGCCAAGACATAGATCAAGTGCTCTCAAATCCATAAAAGAATTCAATCCGATAAAAACAAAATCTCAAAGGGAAAACTCAATTCATCACAACAAGATAGAGAGGGGAAAACACCATATGATCCGACTATATTAACAAAGCCCGCGATACGTCAAGATCGTGACATCTCAAGAACACGAGAGAGAGAGAGAGGGAGAGAGAGAGAGAGATTAAACACATAGCTACTAGTACAAACCCTCAGCCTCGAGGGTGGACTACTCCCTCCTCATCTTGGTGGCCGCCGGGATGATGAAGATGGCGACCGATGATGATTTCCCCCTCCGGCAGGGTGCCGGAATGGGGTCTAGATTGGTTTTTCATGGCTACAGAGGCTTGCGGCGGCGGAACTTTTGATCTAGGGTTATTTCCGATGGTTTCTTTATTTATAGGATTTTTTAGCGTTGGAATAACACGAAGATGGGCCTTGAGGTGAGCACAACCCACTAGGGCAAGCCAGGCCTCTCTGGCGTGCCGTGGTCGGTTGTGCCGTCCTCGTGGCTCTTCTGGCCCTCCCACGAAGCTTCGTTGGTCTCTTTTCTTCCAAAAAAATCATCAAAAAGTTTCAGCTCATTTGGAGAACTTTCATTTCTGCACAAAAAACAACACCATGGTAGTTCTGCTGAAAACAACGTCAGTCCGGGTTAGTTCCTTGCAAATCATACCAAAACCATATAAAATTGTTGTAAACATGGCATGAATACTTCATAAATTATAGATACGTTGGAGACGTATCAGCATCCCCAAGCTTAATTCCTACTCGTCCTCGAGTAGGTAAATGATAAAAGAAATATTTTATGAAGTGTGAATGCTAGCAAAGTGCATAAGTTTGATCAATGATAATTTCAATCACTTTTCCGAGCATCATAACAACAACTCTTTCTCATAAAACTCATCAAGATAAAGTAGCAGCTGAAAGCGGATTTTTTGTTGTGGAATGCTACCTATCATATTCATCATATACTCTTTCTTTTGTAGCATGGACATTTGGACTTGAATGATTCAAAGCAATAGTCTATAATTTGACATGAAGACTTCAATACTCAAGCATATCAACAAGCAACCATGTCTTTCAAAATATCAACACTAAAGAAAGTTATCCCTAGCCCATCATGCTCAATCATTGATCCATTCGCAAAACACACTTGAATACTAGCTACATCCAATGCACAAGTATGATCATAGTGCTCCCTAGTTGGTGCTTTATAAGAGAAGATGGAGACTCAAAATAAAAATAAAAATTGCATAAAGTAAATAGATAGGCCCTTCGCAGAGGGAAGTAGGGATTTGTAGAGGTGCCAGAGCTCAAAGCTTAAATTGAGAGATAAAATTTTTGAGAGGCATACTTTTCCCGTCAACGAAAGCGACCGAGAATTCCCAACACTTTCCATGCTAGATACATCATAGGCGGTTCCACCATTCTTTCACAATCCATGGCTAGCCGTATCCACGGGTGCCTTCCATACCAACACTTTCCAAGGAATTTATTATTTGACAACATAAAGTAAATTTCTTTTTCATTTCGGGACTGGGCATCCCTATTACCTTTGCCACACTCTCGTGCAATGACAAGTGAATAAACACTCATCTTGAGAATAACACATCTAGCATGGAAAATATTGGCCACCCCCGGCTGCTTCATGAGCGGTATGAGCACACAAAATGGAAATTTATTTTGAAAATTAGAGATGGCACATACAAATTTACTTGGAATGGCACGGAAATACCGCATATAGGTAGGTATGGTGGACTCATGTGGCAAAACTGGGTTTAAGGATTTTGGATGCACAAGTAGTATTCGCACTTAGTACAAATGGAGGCTAGCAAATAGATTGAGTAGCAACCAACCAAGAAACGAAGATTAACATAAGCAAGCATTAAGCGTAACTAACACCGAATAATGCTCCATAAGTAGGATGTAATTTCATTGCATAACTATTGACTTTCGTGCTTGCATAGGGAATCACAAACCTTAACACGGATATTCTTACTAAAGCATAATTACTCACCAACATGACTCACATATCACTATCATCATATCTCAAAACTATTGCAAAGAATCAACTTTATTTTGTCCAATGATCTTCATGAATTTTTTTATTATATACCTCTTGAATATCTATCACTTTGGTGCTAGTTTCGTATATTGCAATTGCTTTTGACAAGCTCAAATAAATTTAAGTGAAGAACATGAGCATAAAAATTTTCATCTCCAAAAATAATATAAGTGAAGCATGAGAGAATTTCTTCAAAAATAATAAAGCACACCGTGCTCAAAAAGATATAAGTGAAACACTAGAGTAAATGACAAATTACTCCAAAAAGATATAAGTGAAGATCGAATGAGTAGTCATGTAAATGGGTAGCTATTTGAGGACTCTCTCTTATTTAAAAATTTCAGATCTAAGTATTTATTAAAACAGCAAGCAAAACAAAATAAAATGACATTCCAAGAATAGCACACATCATGTGAAGAAGCAAAAACTTAGGCTCAACCGATACTAACCGATAGTTGTTGATGAAGAAAGGTGAGATGCCTACCGTGGCATCCCCAAGCTTAGATGCTTGAGACTTCTTGAAATATTATATTGGGAGGGCATCCCCAATCTTGAGCTTTTGTGTCTCCTTAATTTCTTTTATATCCCGGTTTTCCTAAATCTTAAAAACTTCATCCACACAAAACTCAACAAGAACTCGTGAGATAAGTTAGTATAAATCAACGCAACACCTTATCATTATCTACTGTAGCAAATCACTAAAATTATTATTTAACATTGCATAATAAATGCCTCTGCATATTTAATACTCCTATCCTCAAATAGAATCATTAAACAAGCAAACATATGCAAACATAACAGCAATCTGCCAAAACAGGATAGTCTGGAAAGGAAGCAAGAATATCAATACTTATTTAACTCCAAAATAAAAAAATACTACACTGTAGAAAATTTATCATAGCTTATTGTGCAAAAAATTTCAAAATTTTATCACATTCTGTCTTTTCTCAAGAATTCACGCAATAGCATGCAACTTTCTGTTTTCAAACAACTACACATAGACTTGCAAAATAAGCATGGCAAAGGCTATACTTGACATTTTTATTGAAGTAAAAGATATAAAACATTATTCTAAATAACAACAAGTAAATCCTAATAAAATAAAATGATGCTCCAAGTGAAACACATATCATGTGACGAATAAAAATATAGCCCCAAGTATGGTTACTGATAATGTTGGAGACGAAAGAGGGGATGCCTTCTGGGGCATCCCCAAGCTTAGTTGCTTGGATATTCCTTGAATATTAACTTGGGGTGCCTTGGTCATCCCCAAGCTTAGGGTCTTGTCACTCCCTATTCTCCTCATATCGATATCTCACCCAAAACTTGAAAACTTCAATCACACAAAACTTAACGGAACTTCGTGATATGGGTTAGTATGATAAAAACAAATCATTCACTTTGTTACTATCAAGATAAGATTCATAATTGTTTCAACATAATTCCTACTGTAATATACAATTTACTCAATTTATATTAAGCAATATAAGCCATACAAACCATAAAACAAGCAAACTATGCATTGAAAACAGAATCTGTCAGAAACAAAACAGTACGTAAAGATCTGAATTTTATTCATACTTTTGTAACTCCAAAAATTCTGAAAAATTAGAAAAGCATAGGAAATTTGTAGATCAATCATATTTAAAAACTTCAGAGTCTTTTGATGCTCCATTGAATTTAAACAATTCTGTTACTGGAAGCAAAAGTTTCTGTTTTTGCACAGAATCAAGTCAACTATCATCCACACTATCCCAAAGGCTTTACTTGGCACTTTATTGAAAAAAATCTATAAAACATGATTACTACAGTGGCCTAATCATGTGAACACACAAAAACAGTAGGGGTAAATGTTGGGTTGTCTCCCAACAAGCGCTTTTCTTTGATGCCTTTTAGCTAGGCATGATGATTTCAATGATGGCCACATAAAAGATAAGAATTGAAACACAAAGAGAGCATCATGAAGCATATGACTAGCACATTTAAGTCTAACCCAATTCCTATGCATAGGGAATTTGTGAGCAAACAATTTATGGGAGCAAGAATCAACTAGCATAGGAAGGCAAAACAAGTGCAACTTCAAAACTTTCAATACATAGAGAGGAAACTTGATATTATTGAGATATGTAAAAGCAAATGTTCCTCTCACATAATAATTTTCAGTAGCATCATTGTCACACCCTAGTTAGTTCATGCAGTAGAGTGTTGCATCATGTTTAAATTTTTCCAGAAACTTGAAATGGGGATGTTAGAACCCCCAGCACCCCCCTGGAAACAACTAGGGTTTACTAAAATCTTTTTCAATGAACCTGAAATGCCCTTCTAAAATGTCCATCATTTTTGTCTTGGGTTAGAACCTCTGCCAAAACTGGTTCACATTTTTCTAGGTCATCATAAGGTCATTGAATTAAATCACATGTAACTTGCATTTGGGCATTTAAATGCTAGTGAATATTTTAAATGTCCAAATAATCCCAAACTGAAATGTTCCATGTTGGATATACTTTATACAGTGGGCATGAGCAGTTTGGTGAGTTTTGAAAGTGCTTGGGTATTTTTAGAAAAGACACAAAGTTGCAGAAAAATAGAAAACATAAAGAAAAGAGAGGGAGAGAGTTACCTAGGCCTCTTACCTGGCCAGCCCAGCCCACTGGCCTGGTGCCAGTCATCGCCTACCTCTGCCAGTAGGCAGAGGAGGGACACCGCGACACCGCCGAGCTCGCCACGCCACCACCCTGCCTGCCTGCCCTCACCCGCGCCAGCGCAGCGCCTCGAAGAGCCTCCTCGGCGCCTCCTCGGCGCCTCCCCGACCCCCTCTCACTCTCCCTCATCCCCATCTCCTCCTCTGTCTCTCTCTCCCGCGATTTCCGCGACCGCCCGAGAACACCGACGAGCACCCCCGTGGCCACCAGCCCTCCCTCGCCATGCCGCCAGGTCCAGAAGCTCCGCCATGTCGTCCTCGACCTCCTCGCTAAGCTACGCAACACAGGATGCCCTGAAGCCTCGCCAACGCCACCGTTTCCGACCTCGAGTGCCGGTGATCCCCTCCGTCGTTCCACCGAAATCCGAGCCTCCCCTGCCTCGCCAGCAGCACCAGAAGAACCGCGGTGAGCCGCTACACCATTTCCCCCATGCCCCGTTGCCTAATTCGTACTCTAGCCGCATCAACCACAAGAGTCGAGTGCTCCCCGCCACCGGCCATGTCGCCGCCGCGGTTGCAACACCCGCACGTCACACCAGAGCATGTAGGCGTGCTCAGCGCCTCCTCAGGAAGCCGCAGATCCTACTAGTTCAGCTCGAAACGCGCCGTAGCGCCTAACCCGTCGTTGCCCGAACTCCGGCGGCCGCAAAAGAGCTCTCCGCCGTCAGCTCCGGCCACCCCAGCTGCTGCTGCTTGACTTTTTGGATGCGCCTCACTCCCAGGAACCCGTAGGAGCAAACCACGCATCGAATGGAGCTCCGTAGCGAGCGCACGGTGCACCTCCGCCGTCGGCCGTGGTCGTCGCCGGTTGGCCTCCGGCGAGCTGACGTGGCGCTATCATTAGCAGCTAATGACATCGCTAATTAACCCTAGAGCCACTTACAAATGGGCCCCACTGCCTAATTAACCCCGGGTTTTATTTCCTGTTTTGTTTAGATTAACCCAGCGGGACCCACGCGTCAGAGTTGACCCTGCTGACGTGGCCGTTGACCGGTCCCACCTGTCTGTGACACGAGCACTGTGAGACTGACCAGTGGGACCCACTGGTCAGGTTTGACCTGGACCTTCTCCGTTGACCTGCTAACGTCACACCGACGTCATGCTGACGCAGTAAATCATTTTCTGGTTTTTAATAATTCAGGAAATCCCAGAAAATGCCCAAAACTTCAAAAATTCATAGAAATTAATCTGTAACTCCAAATGAAATAATTTATATATGAAAAATGACCAGAAAAATCCAAGGAATCTGAATATGGCATTTTCATGCATGTTTGAACAAGTTAACCTCACTGAATAGGACAATTCATGATTATGGAATGAATAGTAATTAGTTTTGGAGTTGGAATTTGCTATAGGTTTGAATTCCACTTCAATGAATATGACTAACTGTTGCACTAGGTCAATTCAGTACCTTAATATGACATATCATTCATATAAATGTGCATTGCATTGATTGTGGTTCCTCTTGTGTTTGCCGGTGGTTGCTCCCTCTCAGTAGACGTGGTTCCGACGACGTGTTCGATGACACCGATGAAGAACTATATTATCTTCAGAAGTGCCAGGCAAGCAAAACCCCCTTGTTCATTCCGATACAATCCCACTCTCTCGCTCCTGCTCTCTTGTACTGCACTAGGGCAACATCGATTCAACTGTTACATGCTGCGGTAGCTGAACCCCTTTTCCTCTGCATGACCTGTCATTGCCACAGTAAATAGATGAAACCCACTAGCATGAGTAGGAGTTGTTTGAGCCCTGATGTGCCTGCTCATTCATGCCTGTTTGTAATGCCTGCTACTACTTAGAGTTGAGTCGGGTCTGATTCATCGGGGATGATTCAGAGGTGATGAACATGTCCTACTGTGTGTGAGCCAAGTGTGTGAACACGATTTGGTAAAGGTAGCGGTGAGAGGCCATGTAGGAGTACATGGTGGGTTGTCTCATTGAAACCGTCCTCAGGAACTGAGTTCTGTGTTTGTGATCCATGAACAGCTACTACCACACGTTGGGCCCTGAAATATGACCCCGCTCGACTTATTAACCGCCCCTATCCTCTGTCCAGGAGTTGCAACTAGTTTCTGGTGTTTGTAGGATATGTGTTGGAGGCCGTGCATAGCGCTGACCCTAGGGGTGGGCTATGTCGCGGTAGATACACCGTGGCCCGGTGTACCGAGCGCCCGTTTGGTGTCTCGGGAACCCTACACACATCGTTTGGGGCTGTGAGCGAAACCCCGGCCGGATCTCCTCGTGGATGGAACCCGAATAGGCGATAAACCTGGACTAGAGACTTGTGTGGTTAGTTAGGTCGTGGTCTACACCCACGTCGGCTTTCGCTTGAAGTCTGCCGAGCACATGTCGTGTGCAGACGCTAAGTGGTGGAAACATGTGTGAAGAAGTACACCCCTGCAGGGTTAATATGATCTATTCGAATAGCCGTGTCCGCGGTAAAGGACTTCTGGGTTGCCTGTACAGTTCATAGACAAGTGAAAGTGGATACTCTAAAACTCGCAAGATAAGCGTGAATGCCATGGATGGCGTTCTCGTAGGGAGACGGGAGCGGATCCATAGTGGTGTATTGATATGGTGAATATGTGGACTCGTGTGCGCCACCTCAAAAGAGTTACTTGCTGTCGTAGTTCAGGTTAGCCACTGAGTCAAAGCTGGCCTGCTGTAGTTAAACTCCACCACCCCCTTTGTTGATACCGATGCATATGTAGTTAGTTCTGATGTAAGTCTTGCTGGGTACATTTGTACTCACGTTTGCTTAATTTATGTTTTTGCAGAGAGACTCAGTCTCGCTAGTAGTTCCGCGTGGACTTCGACGTTTAGCTTGTTACCTCAGCTACGATCTTGTGCCCTCGACAGGATCTGGTAGATAGTCGGGCTTCTCAGCCTTTTTCACTTGTAGATGTCTGTACTCAGACATGATAGGCTTCCGCATGTGCTTTGACTTGTATGCTCTGAATGTTGGGTCATGAGACCCATGTTTGTAATACTTGGCTCCTCGGAGCCTAATGAATAAATACTCTGAGTCGTAGAGTCTTGTTGTGATGCCATGTTGTATTTGCCCATATCCAGCATATTGTGTGTATGATTGAAATGCTTGGTATGTGTGGGATCCGACAACCTAGTTGTTTATCCTTGGTAGCCTCTCTTATGGGGAAATGTAGTCTTGTGCTTCCATGAGTCATAGTAGTCTGCTACAGCCCGGTTCACCGGAGTCCTGCTAGCCCAGCACTACTGCTCCGGAACACTTAGACTGGCCGGCATGTGTCCTTCCTCGATCCTGTGTCTGTCCCTTCGGGGAAACGTCACGCGGTGTCTTTCGGAGTCCTGTTAGCCTGCTACAGCCCGGATTCCCGGAGTCCTGCTAGCCCAGTTGTTACAGCCCGAATTCACTCGCTGATGATCGACACGTTCGTTGCTGGGTCATGTATGCCTGTCCCCGTAAGTTAGTGCCACTTTGGGTTCACGACTAGTCATGTCGGCCCGGGTTCTCTGTCATATGGATGCTAGCGACACTATCATATACGTGAGCCAAAAGGCGCAAACGGTCCCGGGCCATGGTAAGGCGACACCCATGGGAATACCGTGCGTGAGGCCGCAAAGTGATATGAGGTGTTACCGGCTAGATCGATGTGACTTGGAATCGGGATCCTGACAATCATGAATGAATTCAACAATATAACTATCACATAAAGCATTCTTTTCATGATCCACAAGCATAGAAAATTTATTACTCTCCATATAAGAAATTTTATTCTCATTCACAATAGTGGGAGTATCATATGAAACTCGAATACTATAAATTGTTTCCACATTAAAAGAGTAATGTTCAGTAAAAGGATATTCAAAATTATGGCAATAATTATCACTACTTTTTATAACATAAGTATCATTGCAATAATCATCATAAGTAGCAACTTTGTTCTCAGCATAGTCAATTGAAACCTCTTCCGGAATAGTGGAATCATTACTAAATAAAGTCATGATCTCTCCAAATCCACTTTTATCATTATAATAGGATTCAACACCCTCCAAAATAGTGGGATAAATATTATCTAAAGTTGACACTCTTCCAAACCCACTTTCATAAATATTGCAATCATCATAAATAGGAGGCATGCAATCATCATAGCAAATTTGATCATTCAAAGTAGGGGGACTAAAAAGATCATCTTCATTAAGCATAGCATCCCCAAGCTTGGGACAAACATTAATTGCAGCAAATAAATTCTCAAACATGGCATTCTCATCAAACATAGCATCCCCAAGCTTGTGGCTTGGTATATCATAAGCATAATCACTCTCATCGTTAATAGTATGAATAGTACCAATGGTATAACAATTGCTATCATCATAATTTCCCAAGTTGGTGCCAAAAAGATTTCCAAGATTATAATAAGTATCATTGTCTTCACAATCATAATCATCACAACGAGCAATAGTCATAACAAAATCATCATCAATAGTGCTCTCGGACATTGTGCCATAAGACAAAGAAGCAATATCATCATCAAGTGCATCATCTTCCACAATTATTTTTGATTCATTTTCATGAGGCACAACAATAATAGGAGCAACATTATTTGGGAGTGATACCTTTTTACCTCTATTCTTTCTTCTTTTCTTCTTCTTCACCACATCATGTGTGGGTTTAATTAATTTCTTCGAGCTTCTTATTGATGAGATTGGTTGGATAGGGAGCTCCTCCTCGTCACCTATTTTATCATGAGAGACAATAGGAGGGAAAGTGGAAATCTTTACCCTTTCATTAGTATTCCTTTTATATTCCATTGGTTTTCCCATCTTTCTATAGTTGGCAATGTAAGCATTCTCATTGCAATTTACCATGCAAAACGTATAGATATTTTTTAGATTAGTTTCAATGTCGTCCATGAGAATGAATACTTCAAACCAACTATTTTTATGTGTCAATTCTTTACTCCCAAAAATAGACAAAGCTCATTATAAAGTTCAAGGGTGATCAAGTTATTACAATATTTGGCCATGATTCAATCATGAAAAAGTTTACATTGGAAATTAAGATGACCAACCTTATTGCAAAGTTCACAAGTAATAGGACAAAGAGAGCATAATTTTGTAGCAAATTCATCTATCACTTTGAGCAAAAAATTAGTTCTATCATGTTTATGCTTCTTACAAAATCTATCTTCCCTATAAGGCACGTCTTCACAAACTTTATGCACTCCACAAAAATTGACATGCTTATAAGAAACATTTTTAACATGACTAGTGCAATCATCATTAGTATTTTGGATATTCATAGAATTCATAGTAACAACATTGCAATCATGCTCATCATTTATGCAAACATTTTATTGAATTCTTCTTCTATCAATTGAGCACAATTTTCCTTTCCATCATTTTCACGAAAGACATTATAAAGATGAACAATATGATGCAACCTCAATTCCATATTTTTTTTGTAATTTTCTTAAACCAAACTAGTGATAAAACAAGAAACTAAAAGATTCAATTGCAAGATCTAAAGATATACCTTCAAACACTCACCTCCCCGGCAACGGCGCCAGAAAAGAGCTTGATGTCTACTACACAACTTGTTCTTGTAGACTCGTGTTGGGTCCTCCAAGCGCAGAGTTTTGTAGGATAGTAGCAATTTTTCCTCAAGTGGATGTCCTAAGGTTTATCAATCCGTGGGAGGCGTAGGATGAAGATGGTTTCTCTAAAACAACCCTACAATCAAATAATAAAAAGTCTCTTGTGTCTCCAACACACCAAATACAATGGTAAATTGTATAGGTGCACTAGTTCAGCAAAGAGAAGGTGATACAAGTGTAATACGGATAGTAGATATTGATTTTTTTAATAGTAACAATAAAAAACAACAAGGTAGCAATTGATAAAACAGAGCACAAACGGTATTTCAATGCTTGAAAATGAGGCCTATGGTCCGTACTTTCGCTAGTGCAATCTCTCAAAAATGCTAATATAATTGGATCATATAACTATCCCTCAATGTGCGATGAAGAATCACTCCAAAGTTCCTATCTAGTGGAGAACATAAGAAGAAATTGTTTGTAGGGTACGAAACCACCTCAAAGCTATTCTTTCCGATCAATCTATCCTAGAGTTCGTACAAAAATAACACCAAGCTATTCTTTCCGATCGATCTAACCAAGAGTTCGTACTAAAATAACACCATATGATACACTTCAACCAACTCTAATGTCACCTAGATACTCCAATGTCACCGCGAGTATCCGTGAGTTGATTATGCGATATGCATCAAACAATTTCAGATTCATAATACTCAATCCAACACAAAGAACCTCAAAGAGTGCCCCAAGATTTCTACCGGAGAAACAAGGACGAAAACGTGCATCAACCCCTATGCATAGATTACCCCAATGTCACCTCGGGAATCCGCAAGTTGAGTGCCAAGACATAGATCAAGTGCTCTCCAATCCATAAAAGTATTCAATCCGATAAAAACGAAATCTCAAAGGGAAAACTCAATTCACCACAACAAGATAGAGACGGGAAAACACCATATGACCCGACTATATTAACAAAGCCCGCGATACATCAAGATCATGACATCTCAAGAACACGAGAGAGAGATTAAACACATAGCTACTGGTAAAAACCCTCAGCCCCGAGGGTGGACTACTCCTTCCTCATTATGGTGGCTGACGGGATGATGAAGAGGGCCACCGGTGATGATTTCCCCCTCCGGCAGGGTGCCGAAACTGGGTGTAGATTGGTTTTTCATGGCTACAGAGGCTTGTGGTGGCGGAACTTTTGATCTAGGGTTATTTCTGATGGTTTCTCTATTTATAGGATTTTTCAGCGTTGGAATCACGCGAAGATGGGCCTCGTGGTGAGCACAACCCACCGGGGCAAGCCAGGCCTCTCTGGTGCACTGTGGTGGGTTGTGCCCTCCTCGTGGCCCTTCTGGCCCTCCCACGAAGCTTCGGGGGTCTCTTTTGTTCCAAAAAAATCGTCAAAAAGTTTCAGCTCATTTGGAGAACTTTCATTTCTCCCCAAAAAACAACACCACGGTAGTTCTGCTGAAAACAACGTTAGTCCAGGTTAGTTCCATGCAAATCATACCAAAACCATATAAAATTGTTGTAAACATCGCATGAATACTTCATAAATTATAGATACATTGGAGATGTATCACACGACACCTTGATATCCATAGTTGCGTCGGGGTCGTCTCGCCAACTATTTCTTCTACAACTATTGCTAAGGCATAGCGATAAAGTAAAGCAATTACATGGCGCTTAAGGGATTGACACGCATGTCATACAATAATTAAAGACAACCCTAAGGCTCCTGCCGGTTGTCGAACTCATCGACATGCAAGTCGTGAACTTATTACAGAACATGATCATCTCATACATCAACATATATCACATCACATCTTGACCATATCACATCACAACATGCCCTGCAAAAACAAGTTAGACGTCCTCTACTTTGTTGTTGCAAATTTTACGTGGCTGCTACGAGCAACTAGCAAGAACCGTTCTTACCTACGCATAACCACAACGGTGATTATCAAGTTGATATTTAACCTTATGCAAGGACCGCCGTATTCAAATCCGATTCAACTAAAGTAGGAGAAACAGACACCTGCCAGCCACCTTTATGCAAAACAAGTTGCATGTCAATCGGTGGAACCGGTCTCATGTGCGTGGACATGTAAGGTTGGTCCGGGCCGCTTCATCCCACAATTCCGCCGAATCAAAATAAGACATTGGTGGGAAGCAATATGAACCTCACCGCCCACAACTCATTTGTGTTCTACTTGTGCATATCATCTACTTATAGACCTGTCTATGATGCCACTGTTGAGGAACGTTGCATGGAAAACAAAAAAAATTCTACGCACACGCAAGATCTATCCATGGAGATGCATAGCTACGAGAGGAGGAGAGAATCTACATACCCTTGTAGATCACTAAGCAGAAGCGTTTATCAACACGTTGATGTAGTCGTATACCTTCAAGATCCATCCCAATCAAGTACCGAACGTACGACACCTCTGTGTTCAACGTACGTTCAGCTCGATGACGTCCTCGCCTTCTCGATCCAGCAAAAGAGGCAAAGTAGTAGATGAGTTCCGGCAGCATGAAGGCGTGATGACGGTGGTGGTGAAACTTCTCCGCAGGGCTTCGCCAAGCACAACGGACATGCACGGAGGAGGAACTAGAACTAGAGGGAGAGGGGGCGCCGCACACGGCTTGGGGATCGTGGTGTGTGTTGCCCCCTCCTCTCCTCACATATATATATACTTGCAAAAGAGCCCGTGCGTTGCAACCGGAGAGTAAATAATACACGCTTTTAACCCAATAACCATGACTCAAGCCCTAATAGGTTCACGTCCTGTATTTTCACATGGCATCACATTTGTGCTGCCGATGAAGGCCTCGATGCTCACACAACGAAAACGCGTTTGAATGTAGTCAGTCCTAAGGCGCCACTCGCTCGGAATAAGATTTGAAATATATTGTTTTCCCCCGTGAGATTTCTTAGAGGTGTGCATGCGTGGTTATTGATATTTTCTTTCTTCTCAATATGTTTCTAATGGGTGTTTATTTGCAATTCAGATCGCTGCTAGTACAAAAGAAAAATGGACCATGCACTATAGATTAAGTTTGCGCAAAAATAATATTTTAGAAATATTTAACAGCTAGAAATAATATCATATTTAGATTCTACACATTTTTTTAATCAAACTTCATATATAACATGTTAAAATCGGAGTTACGGTTTAAAAAATAAGGATAATTTTGTTTTAGATAAGCTGTGGATTGATTAACCAAAAAGTCAGGGCGTTTTCTGTTAAAAAACGATTCGTCTAACTTAAATATGGACGACGGGTTGATTACCTGATGAAACATCAGGAGGTGTTCTCAAAAAATGCAAAAAAATGATTCGGTTGTGAGTTAAACGTGTACTGGGGGTTAATTTAGAGAAAAACAGAGGATTTTTTATAAAATGGCGCGACAGTGAACCGACAGAAAATGCCGTGCTTTATTATTAGAGAGACAGAGATATAAAAGAAAGTCTTCCATTGCTTTCTCACATAGCAGGCTAGCTAAATGGGCTGGTTCATGCTAGGAGACTCAAAGTACGCGGGCAGGGTTTGACTCCTCAGAACACGACTTTATTTTTAATTTACGGAACACAGTTTTTTCTCCTACAAAAACAACGGAAAAATAGAAAACATACAAAAAGAAAAGAGGACGTACAAGAAACACTGCCCTTACTTTTATTTCTCAGTTTAATATATACATGGCTGATTTGGTCAAAAGGAACCAGGCGCCCATTACAATCAGAGTGATGGACCTAAGCAAGCTGGTTGGCCGCGTGGACATCCACACGGCAGGCCAGGGATCGAATACCGGTGCCCCTCCGTCTTTGTTCCTTTTTTCTGTATTTATAATACAAACACACAAACGTGGCAGTTCCTTTTTTTCGTATTTTTAATACAAACACACAAACGTGGCAGACATAGGAAATAATATAGATGACGAAAAAAAGTGGAGAAATGATATGTCCTTTAATATTAGGTAAAGATAGGTGGAGGAGGAGGGGAGGCAGCCCTAGGGGCGCCCCAAGGTGGCCGGCGGCCGCCCTGGGCTCCTGCCCTAGGCGCCTCCCCCTTTCCTTCTTTAGGGGTGGAGGAGATGGCAGGGGAGGGGCCGACGGCTGCCCTGCCTTGGCGCCCGCCTTTCCTTCCTTGGCACGTGGCCAGGGGAGGTGGAGCGCACCCATCCCCCTAGTGGGCTGGTGCGCCTCCCTCGTTTGGCCCATGAGGCCCACCAAGTACCGGTGGCCTCCCGGAACCCTTCTGGCACTCCGATAAAACTTCGGTGCATTCCGAAACCTTTCCGGTGACCAAATACTATCGTCCTATATATCAATCTTTACCTCCGGACCATTTTAGAGCTCCTTGTCATGTCCATGATCTTATCAGGGACTCTGAACAATATTCGGTCACCAACTCACATAACTCATATAATACTATATCGTCAACGAACGTTAAGCGTGCGGACCCTACGGGTTCGAGAATGATGCAGACATAACCGAGACGCTTCTCCGGTCAATAACCAATAGCGGGACCTGGATGCCCATATTGGTTCCCACATATTCAACGAAGATCTTTATCGGTCGAACCTTTATGACAACATACATAGTTCCCTTTGTATGTCGGTATGTTACTTGCCCGAGATTCAATCGTCGGTATCTCCATACCTAGTTCAATCTCGTTATCGGCAAGTCTCTTTACTCGTTCCGTAATACATCATCTCATAACTAACTCCTTAGTCACTTTGCTTGCAAGCTTCTTATGATGTTGTATTACCGAGAGGGCCTAGAGATACCTCTCCGTCATACGGAGTGACAAATCCCAATATCGATTCACGCCAAATCAACAGACACCTTCGGAGATACCTGTAGAGCATCTTTATGATCACCTAGTTACGTTGTGACGTTTGATAGCACACAAGGTATTCCTCCGTTATCCGGGAGTTGCATGATTTCATGGTCGAAGGAATATGTATTTGACATTAAGAAAGCGGTAGCAAAAAACTGAACGATCATATGCTATGCTAACGGATGGGTCTTGTCCATCACATCATTCTCCTAATGATGTGATCCCGTTATCAAATGACAACTCATGTCTATGGTCAGGAAACCTTAACCATCTTTTGATCAACAAGCTAGTCTAGTAGAGGCATACTAGGGACTTGGCATTTGCTTATGTATTCACACATGTATTGAAGTTTCCAATCAATACAATTATAGCATGAATAATAAGCCTTTTATGATGATTAAGGAAATATAATAATAACCACTTTATTATTGCCTCTAGGGCATATTTCCAACACATATGTCATCGGATTGCAATGTGGTTGTTAATGATAGCAAATAGGGGAGTGCTGCAAGTTATGGTTCTATCATTAGAGAAATTATACTCCCTCTGATCCATATTACTTGTTACTCATGCCGCCCCTCCCCTCCCCGCTGGTGGCCACCACGCACTGCCTGCCATCACATTTGTCACTTCCTAGTGGGTCATAGGAAATTATCTATTTTGGTTTAGTTAAAAATAAAATAAAATAAAATAAAAATGAATTTAGGGGAAGAAGTTAGGGGACTGGCAGCTTCCCCTAATTTTTACTGGAAGGCCAAAAAACTAGTTTTGCCGGAAGATTTTAAGGGAGCTGTTGGAGCTGCTCTTAGGCCGACCCGGAGATCTTACTTTTGTCCGCGTAAATATGGTGACAATTTAATAAAGCTTTGTGATTTTGTCAGAAAAAACTATGTATGTGGCTCTTCTCCCTTTCGTTTCCTTCCCTTCCGTTCTTCCGTGATAGCCGCTGCAATCCTCACTATCGAGATATAGGGCTCTGTCTGTCTACAGTGGGGAGAGGTTAGGGCTCGATGGCCGCGATGTTGAATAATGGCTGTGAGTCACAGGAAGAAAGAAGTCCATATTTCACTGTCAAATGTGACCTGATGGACGAATACCCCCCTGAACTCAAATTTGGTATAATTTACTCCCCAAAATTCTGAAAATAGGGTTTTTGTAACACCCTGGATTTTGGCCCTTTCTTTTGATTTTGATTTTGCTTTGGATTTCCTTTTTCTGTGGCTCTGTGGTCTGGAAACTTGGGAAGATCATCTCTTCTCAGGTCTCACAAGCAGCTGGTCATCCTCAAACCCATCCCAAGACCTTGTCATTTCCCATCTTGGACCAATTCTAATATTCTTTTTCTTGGGAATATTCCTTTTTCTATTAAAGGAATAACCCTGTTTGCCCTAGGTTGTGAAGCAACCTATATTTCTATCTTCCAAAAAATTCCCAAATAATTCTCATAAATTGTTTGGATCATATATGCCCCAAATATGTCCAAACTTTCCTTTCCTGGCCCAAAAATAATTCATCAATATTCATTCTACAATTCTGTCCAGTGTGGCTTTTTGTGAAGGAAGTGCCACCTATATTTTCTTGATTGCTCCCAAACTTTTTGGGCATTCTCTCTTATCCAAATAAATGACACATGACAAAATTCAACTCCATTTTCTTAGTGAATATTCCTCAGCAAATTTCCAAAGTTTCTGTCAGATGGAAGCCTTTGTGAAGGAAGTACTAGCTAGGGTAATTCAAATGAGTTGAAATTTTGCAAGGTTCTTTATATGATCAAATAATGACCCTCCACCCATTTTGAGCTTCATTCATCAATCCATGTGAGCTCAACATCAAATCTTGGTTTCTGGTCAGATTTTCAGGTAACTATATTTTATATTGCTTCATTATTGCTGAAAATTTACCAGGACATGCTCCTACCCATATAAACTCTCTCCACAAAATTAGGACTCATTTCATCTAGCCAATTTCCCTCAAGAATTTTCCTAATATTCTGTCCAGAGAAGACCACTATGAAGGAAGTGCCATTTTGGCATGTCCAAATGGCATGAAATTTATACAGTGTCTTATTATGCCTAAATAACCCCCTCTGCCAAGTTTTAGCCCAATCCAACACACATAGTGAGTGCTGCTTCATGATCTTGATTCTGGACCAGATTATGCAATTGTTAAGCAACTATATTAAATCATGGTCCAAATCACCTCAAAATTAACAGGATGATTGTCCATCCTACCTTAATCCCTCTGACATCTCTTATCTTCTTGTGGCCATTCCACTTAACCACATGATCTGGTCCAAGTTTGCTACAGCAAACTTTCAGTGAGGCCTCCTATCAATCCAGAGACTCTTTTGTTGATCTATAACTTCTGTGCTGCCTTGGGGAGAAAGGAATACACCGCAGACATACTTTGCCAGCCCCTCTAGTCATTTCTTTGCTAGTAGACGCGGGCGACCACGCTGTTTGACGCCCGTGCACGCGCTCTGCAGGTCTGGGCCGCGTCTAGAGCACTGTCCAGCTCTAGTCACCTCGTCTCTCATCGCCCTCGCGTGCCTGAGCGTGTCTGGTGGCTTCCTCGTGTCGTCGCCATCGCTCTGGGACCCTCTCCCCCTCCGGATTCTTCCTCTACGCGTCATCCCCATCGAGGAACAGAGCGAGCCCATGACCTCCCGTAGTCTTCCTCTCCCCTAGCTTCTTCCTCCCGAGCCATCACCTCCCCCTACCTCTCGTCAGGTCGGCAAACGTCACGGAGCCAAGCTAGCTGCCACCGACCTGAGTCTGCACACTGGAGCTCCGGTGACGCATCACCGTGGCCATGCTCCCTTCCCACCTCGGCCATGGCTATAAATAGCCCACCCCGAGACCCCTCAAGTTCACCAGCCTCCTCTCCTCCCTCCCAGAAGCCTCCTCGACCACTCCATTCGCCTCCATTCGCCTCCCCTCGCCTCTCTCTGCCGACGCGGCCGCCGCCTCGGCTAGTTCCAATTCCGGCAAGCCGAACTCCCTCTCTCCGTTCCACCACCACCAGAGCAGGCTCTCCATCCCCCTGAAGCCTCCCCGCCCTTTGCCTCCTCCCCCGGTGGCCTCTGGCCGTGAGCCCACCAGC
Organism: Thinopyrum elongatum; assembly: GCA_011799875.1. NCBI lineage: Eukaryota > Viridiplantae > Streptophyta > Magnoliopsida > Poales > Poaceae > Thinopyrum > Thinopyrum elongatum. The sequence goes on along the minus strand of CM022303.1, from coordinate 628,530,723 downwards.
ATCCGAAGTCGCCGTCCGCTGCCGTTGTAGACTGCTACTTCTTGAGCTTGCGTTGGTTTTTCCCTTGAAGAGTAAAGGGTGATGCAGCAAAGTAGAGATAAGTATTTCCCTCAGTTTGAGAACCAAGGTATCAATCCAGTAGGAGACAACACACAAATCACCGAATACCTGCACAAACAATCAAACAACTTGCACCCAACGCGATAAAGGGGTTGTCAATTCCTTCACGGTTATTTGCAAAAGTGAGATCTGATAGAGATAGATAATTGATAAAGTAAATATTTTTGGTATTTTTGTTTTATAGATCGGAAAGTAAAAGATTGCAAAATAGTAGATCGGAAACTTGTATGATGGAAAATAGTAGATCGGAAACTTATATGATGGAAAATAGTAGATTTGAAACTTATATGATGGAAAATAGACCCGGGGGCCATAGGTTTCACTAGAGGCTTCTCTCAAGATAGAAAATAATACGGTGGGTGAACAAATTACTGCCAAGCAATTGATATAAAAGCGCAAAGTTATGACGATATCTAAGGCAATGATCATGAATATAGGCATCACGTCTGTGTCAAGTAGACCGAAACAATTCTGCATCTACTACTATTACTTCACACATCGACTGCTATCCAGCATGCATCTAGAGTATTAAGTTCATAAAGAACGGAGTATCGCATTAAGTAAGATGACATGATGTAGAGGAATTAACTCAAGCAATATGATGAAAACCCCATCTTTTTATCCTCGATGGCAACAATACAATACGTGCCTTGCTGCCCCTACTGTCACTGGGAAAGGACACCGCAAGATTGAACCCAAAGCTAAGCACTTCTCCCATTGCAAGAAAAACCAATCTAGTTGGCCAAACCAAACCGATAGTTCGAAGAGAATTACAAAGATATCAAATCATGCATACAAAATTCAGAAAAGATTCAAATAATATTCATAGATAAGCTGATCATAAATCCACAATTCATCGGATCTCGGCAAACACACCGCAAAAAAGTAATACATTGACTAGATCTCCAAGAACAACAAGGAGAACATGGTATTGAGAATCAAAGAGAGAGAAGAAGCCATCTAGCTACTAGCTATGGACCCGTAGGTCTGTGGTAAACTACTCATGCTTCATCGGAAGGGCAATAGGGTTGATGTAGAAGCCCTCCGTGATCGAATCCCCCTCCGGCAGGGTGCTGAAAAAGGTCCCTAGATGGGATCTCACGGGTACAAAAGGTTGCGGCGGTGGAAAAGTCTTTTCGTGGATGCCTCTGTTGGTTTGGGGATGTATGAGTATATATAAGCGAAAGAATTAGGTCAGGAGGTGCACGAGGGGCCCTCAAGGGTGGGGCGCGCACCCTACCCCCCTGGGCATGCCCTCCATCCTTGTGGCCGCCTCGTGGCTCCTCCGACTTCATCTCCAACTCTCCTGGTTTCCTTCTGGTCCAAGAAAAATCATCGGGAAAGTTTTATTCCGTTTGGACTCCGTTTGGTATTCCTTTTCTGCCAAACTCAAAAACAAGGAAAAAACAGAAACTGGCACTGGGCTCTAGGTTAATAGGTTAGTCCCAAAAATAATATAAAATAGCATATTAATGCATATAAAACATCCAAAATAGATAATATAATAGCATGGAACAATCAAAAATTATAGATACGTTGGAGACATATCAAGCATCCCCAAGCTTAATTCCTGTTCGTCCTCGAGTAGGTAAATGATAAAAACAATTTTTTTGATGTGGAATGCTACCTAACATATTTATCCATGTAATTTTCTTTATGGTGGCATGAATGTTAAGATCAATAAGATTCAAAACAAAAGTTTAATATTGACATAAAAAACAATAATACTTCAAGCATACTAACAAGGCAATTATGTCTTCTCAAAATAACATGGCCAAAGAAAGCTTATCCCTACAAAATCATATAGTCTGGCTATGCTCCATCTTCATCACACAAAATATTCAAATCATGCACAACCCCGATGACAAGCCAAGCAATTGTTTCATACTTATGATGTTCTCAAACCTTTTCAACTTTCACGCAATACATGAGCGTGAGCCATGGACATAACACTATAGGTGGAATAGAAGGTGGTTGTGGAGAAGACAAAAAGAGGGAGATAGTCTCACATCAACTAGGCGTATCAACGGGCTATGGAGATGCCCATCAATAGATATCAATGTGAGTGAGTAGGGATTGTCATGCAACGGATGCACTAGAGCTATAAGTTTATGAAAGCTCAAAAAGAAACTAAGTGGGTGTGCATCCAACTCGCTTGCTCACGAAGACCTAGGGCAGTTTGAGGAAGCCCATCATTGGAATATACAAACCAAGTTCTATAATGAAAAATTCCCACTAGTATATGAAAGTGACAACATAGGAGACTCTCTATCATGAAGATCATGGTGCTACTTTGAAGCACAAGTGTGGTAAAAGGATAGTAACATTGTCCCTTCTCTCTTTTCTCTCATTTTTTTTATTTTTTTATTTGGGCCTTCTCTCTTTTTTTTTGGCCTCCTTTTTTTTTATTTGTCATCCGGAGTCTCATCCCGACTTGTGGGGGAATCATAGTCTCCATCATCCTTTCCTCACATGGGACAATGCTCTAATAAAGAAGATCATCACACTTTTATTTACTTACAACTCAACTCGATTCTTAGAACAAAATATGACTCTATATGAATGCCTCCGGCAGTGTACGAAAGAATTATGAACGGTGGCTTTGAAACAAATACGATATCAACTACATAATCATGCAAAGCAATATGACAATGATGAAGCGTGTCATAATAAAACGGAACGGTGGAAAGTTGCATGGCAATATATCTCGGAATGGCTATGGAAATGCCATAATAGGTAGGTATGGTGGCTGTTTTGAGGAAGGTATATGGTGGGTGTATGGTACCGGCGAAAGTTGCACGGTACAAGAGAGGCTAGCAATGGTGGAATGGTGAGAGTGCGTATAATCCATGGACTCAACATTAGTCATAAAGAACTCACATACTTATTGCAAAAATCTATTAGTTATCGAAACAAAGTACTACACGCATGCTCCTAGGGGGATAGATTGGTAGGAAAAGACCATCGCTCGTCCCCGACCGCCACTCATAAGGAAGACAATCAATAAATATATCATGCTCCGACTTCATCAAATAACGGTTCACCATACGTGCATGCTACGGGAATGACAAACCTCAACACAAGTATTTCTCAAATTCACAATTACTCACTAGCATGACTCTAATATCACCATCTTTATATCTCAAAACAAACATAAGGAATCAAACTTCTCATAGTATTCAATGCACTTTATATGAAAGTTTTTATTATATCCTCTTCGATGCCTATCATATTAGGACTAAATTTATCACCAAAGCAAATTACCATGCTGTTTAAAAGACTCTCAAAATAGTATAAGTGAAGCATGAGAGTTCAATAATTTCTATAAAATAAAGCCACCGCCGTGCTCTAAAAAAATATAAGTGAAGCACTAGAGCAAAATTGCCTAGCTCAAAAGATATAAGTGAAGGACAAAGAGTATTCCAATAAATCATGATTCATGCGTGTCCCTCTCAAAATGTGTGTACAGCAAGGATGATTGTGGCAAACTAAAAAGAAAAGACTCAAATTATACAAGACGCTCCAAGCAAAACACATATCATGTGGTGAATAAAAATATAGCCTCAAGTAAAGTTACCGATAGACGAAGACGAAAGAGGGGATGCCTTCCGGGGCATCCCCAAGCTTAGGCTCTTGGTTGTCCTTGAATATTACCTTGGGGTGCCTTGGGCATCCCCAAGCTTAGGCTCTTGCCACTCCTTATTCCATAGTCCATCAAATCCTTACCCAAAACTTGAAAACTTCACAACACAAAACTCAACAGAAAATCTCATTAGCTCCGTTAGTATAAGAAAATAAATCACCACTTTGGTACTGTTGTGAACTCATTCTTTATTTATATTGGTATAATATCTACTGTATTCAAACATTTCCATGGTTCATACCCCCCGATACTACCCATAGATTCATCAAAATAAGCAAACAACACAAAGAAATCAGAATCTGTTAAAAACAGAACAGTCTGCGAAGATCAGAATTGTTCTAATACTTCTGTAACTCAAAAATTCTGAAACATTAGGAAAACATATACAATTTGTAAATAAATCTCGTATAACAAATTCAGGGTTTTTCAACTCCCCAGTGAATTATTAAAATTCTGAGACTGGACGCAAAAGTTTCTGTTTTTCAGCAAGATCAAATCAACTATCACCGTAAGCCATTCCAAAGGTCTTACTTGGCACAAACATTAATTAAAACATAAAACCACATCTAACCAGAGGCTAGATGAATTATTTATTGCAAAACAGAACCAAAAAAGCAAAAGGAAAACCAAAAATAAAAATAAAATTGGGTTGCCTCCCAACAAGCGCTATTGTTTAACGCCCTTAGCTAGGCATAAAAACACGAATAGATCTAGGTATTATCATCTTTGGTATGCAATCCGTAAGTAGCCCTCATAATAGATTCATATTGCAATTTAACTTTCTTTCTAGGAAAGTGTTCCATGCCCTTCCTTAACAAAAATTAAAATCTAATGTTTACTTCTTTCATATCAATAATTGCACCAATCGTTGTAAGGAAAGGTCTACCAAGAATAATAGGACAAGTACGATTGCAATCTATATCAAGAACAATGAAATCTGCGGGCACATAATTCCTATTTACAACAATAAGAACATCATTAATCCTTCCCATTGATTTCTTAATAGTGGAATCCGCGAGATGTAAATTTAAAGAACAATCATCAAATTCACGGAAACCTAACACATCACATAAAGTTTTTGGAATCGTGGAAACACTAGCACCCAAATCACACAAAGCATAACACTCATAATATTTAATCTTAATCTTAATAGTAGGTTCCCACTCATCATAAAGTTTTCTAGGGATAGAAACTTCCAATTTAAGCTTTTCTTCAAAAGATTGCATCATAGCATCCACGATATGTTTAGTAAAAGCTTTGTTTTGATTATAAGCCTGAGGAGAATTCAACACGGATTGCAACAAGGAAATACAATCTATTAAATAACAACTATCATAATTAAATTCCTTGAAATCCAAAAGAGTGGGTTCATTGCTACTTAAAGTTTTGACCTTTCCAATCCCACTTTTATCAATTTTTGCATCAAGATCTAAAAACTCCGAATCATTGGGACGCCTTTTAACTAAAGTTGACTCATCTCCAGTCCCATCTTTATCAAGATTTATATTGGAAAACAAAGATTCAATAGGAGTCACATCAATCACTTTAAGATCTACATCATTATTTTCATGGAAACTAGAAGAACATGTTCTTACAAACCAATCCTTTTTTGCACGCATCTTAGCGGTTCTTTCTTTGCACTCATCAATGAAAATTCTCATAGCTTTGAGAGACTCATTGATATCATGCTTGGGTGGAATAGATCTAAGTTTCAAAGAGTCAACATCAAGAGAAATTCTATCCATGTTCCTAGCCAAATCATCAATCTTAAGCAATTTTTCTTCAATCAAAGCATTGAAATTCTTTTGCGAACTCATAAATTCTTTAACACTATTCTCAAAATCAGAGGGCATCTTATTATAATTTCCATAAGAATTGTGGTAGGAATTACCATAATTATTAGAGGAATTACTAGGAAACGTCCTAGGATTGAAATTGCCTCTATACGCATTATTGCCAAAATTGTTCCTACCAACAAAATTCACATCCATAGGTTCATTATTATTTTCAATCAAGTGGACAAAGGCATATCATTAGGATCCAAAGAAGCACTCTTGCTAGCAAATAATTTCATAAGTTCATCCATCTTTCCACTCAAAACATTAATCTTTTCAATTGCATGCACTTTTTTACTAGTGGAAGATCTTTCGGTATGCCATTGAGAATAATTAACCATAATATTATCTAGAAGTTTAGTAGTTTCTCCTAGAGTAATTTCCATAAAAGTGCCTCCCGCGGCCGAATCTAAAAGATTTCTAGAAGCAAAATTCAGTCCGGCATAATTTTTTTGTATAATCATCCACAAATTCAAACCATGAGTAGGGCAATTTCGTATCATGAATTTCATCCTCTCCCAAGATTGTGCAACATGTTCATGATCAAGTTGCTTAAAATCCATAATCTCGTTCCTAAGGGAGATGATCTTAGAGGGAGGAAAATACTTGGAAATAAAAGCATCTTTACACTTATTCCATGAATCAATACTATTTTTATGCAAAGATGAAAACCAAGTTTTAGCACGATCTCGAAGTGAGAACGGAAATAGCTTCAATTTAACAATATCATTATCTACATCTTTTTTCTTTTGCATATCACACAAATAAACGAAATTGTTTAGATGGGATATAGCATCTTCACTAGGAAGGCTAGAAAATTGATCTTTCATAACAAGATTCAGCAAAGCGGCATTAATTTCACAAAATTCCGCACTAGTGGCGGGAGCAATCGGAGTACTAATAAAATCATTGTTATTGCTGTTGGAAAAGTCACACAATTTGGCATTCTCTTGAGCCATCATGACAAAGCAAGCAATCGATCACACGAGCACACAAAAAGCAAATGAAGAAGACGAACGGAAGAGGGACGAAGAGAGGCAAAGAGAGGGGCGAAGAAAAAGGAAAATCTTTTCGAAAATCATTTTAGAAGTGGGGGAGAGGAAAACGAGAGGCAAATGGTGAAAAATGTAATGCAAGAGATGAGAGTTTATGATGGGTACTTGGTATGTCTTGAATTGGCGTAGATCTCCCTGGCAACGGCGCCAGAAATTCTTCCTGCTACTTCTTGAGCTTGCGTTGGTTTTTCCCTTGAAGAGGAAAGGGTGATGCAGCAAAGTAGAGATAAGTATTTCCCTCAGTTTGAGAACCAAGGTATCAATCCAGTAGGAGACAACGCACAAATCACCGAATACCTGCACAAACAATCAAACAACTTGCACCCAACGCGAAAAGGGGTTGTCAATCCCTTCACGGTTATTTGCAAAAGTGAGATCTGATAGAGATAGATAATCGATAAAGTAAATATTTTTGGTATTTTTGTTTTATAGATCGGAAAGTAAAAGATTGCAAAATAGTAGATCAGAAACTTGTATGATGGAAAATAGTAGATCGGAAACTTATATGATGGAAAATAGTAGATTGGAAACTTATATGATGGAAAATAGACCCGGGGGCCATAGGTTTCACTAGAGGCTTCTCTCAAGATAGAAAATAATACGGTGGGTGAACAAATTACTGCCGAGCAATTGATAGAAAAGCGCAAAGTTATGACGATATCTAAGGCAATGATCATGAATATAGGCATCACGTCCATGTCAAGTAGACCGAAACGATTCTGCATCTACTACTATTACTCCACACATTGACCGCTATCCAGCGTGCATCTAGAGTATTAAGTTCATAAACAACGGAGTAACGCATTAAGTAAGATGACATGATGTAGAGGAATTAACTCAAGCAATATGATGAAAACCCCATCTTTTATCCTCGATGGCAACAATACAATATGTGCCTTGCTGCCCCTACTGTCACTGGGAAAGGACACCGGAAGATTGAACCCAAAGCTAAGCACTTCTCCCATTGCAAGAAAAACCAATCTAGTTGGCCAGACCAAACCGATAGTTCGAAGAGAATTACAAAGATATCAAATCATGCATATAAGAATTCAGAAAACATTCAAATAATATTCATAGATAGGCTGATCATAAATCCACAATTCATCGGATCTCAGCAAACACACCGAAAAAAAGTATTACATCGAATAGATCTCCAAGAACAACGAGGAGAACATGGTATTGAGAATCAAAGAGAGAGAAGAAGCCATCTAGCTACTAGCTATGGACCCGTAGGTCTGTGGTAAACTACTCACGCTTCATCGGAAGGGCAATAGGGTTGATCTAGAAGCCCTCCATGATCAAATCCCCCTCCGGCAGGGTGCCGGAAAAGGTCCCTAGATGGGATCTCATGGGTACAGAAGGTTGCGGCGGTGGAAAAGTCTTTTCGTGGATGCCTCTGTTGGTTTGGGGATATATGAGTATATATAGGCGAAAGAATTAAGTCAGGAGGTGCACGAGGGGCCCACAAGGATGGGGGTGCGCCCTACCCCCCTGGGCACGCCCTCCGTCCTTGTGGCCGCCTCGTGGCTCCTCCGACTGCATTTCCTAGTCTCTTGGTTTCCTTCTGGTCCAAGAAAAATCATCGCGAAAGTTTTATTCCATTTGGACTCCATTTGGTATTCCTTTTCTGCGAAACTCAAAAACAAGGAAAAAAAACAGAAACTGGCAGTGGGCTCTAAGTTAATAGGTTAGTCCCAAAAATAATATAAAATAGCATATTAATGCATATAAAACATTCAAAAACAGATAATATAATAGCATGGAATAATAAAAAAATATAGATACGTTGAGATGTATCATAGACCTACTCGACTCTGAGCTCTCCGGCTCTCATGACAAGTCCAGGAGGGTGCGGCTCGTCCCGCTAATCACTCCGGTAGGCGGCACGGCCCGAGTGTTGGCCGGAGCTGCCGGCGATCGCCGTCGGGCACCGGCTCTGCCTCGGCCGGGCGCGAGCGACGAAGGAAGAAGAAGAAGAAGACCCAGCTGGCGACCCCACCTCCCTGCGGAACTCACCTGGCAGCTGCACATTGCGTTTACTTGGACCTGCTGACTGGGATAAGTGAAAACGTATTCTCTGGAATACGTTTTCCAGGTTAGAAAGCGTATTTTCCTCCTTCCTCGACCTAAAGTACGCTTTCTCTGTAAGTAAACATATTCTCAGCCTTGTGCTTTCTGTTTTTCCAGTCAGGGGCCTGTATGTGAAGAATCTTTTATAGATTGGTCCCTGATCTTCTACGGTCCATATCTCCGCGAATGTAACTCCGAATCAGGTGATTCCAAAGCCTACGTCTTTGTCTCGTCGAGCCCGTTATGTTGGTACCATTTTCACTATGTTGTCACATACTAAAAATGACCATTTTACCCTTCCCTTATCTAGCCCCCTCCGAGAGAGAAGCTTTTCCGGCAAGTCTTTTCGTAGTTTCACCGCACTCTTCCCGGTGTATTCTTCACCCCCAAGCAAGCCACGACAGCCACTTGCATGATGACCTTGCAATAGCCATGGTTTTCTACTTGAATATTTAAATATTTTGTGCATGTTAATATTTTCTGAATATTTATATGCTTGTGAGTCCATGCTCATTATTATGCCATGATCATTGTGCATCTGTTAGTTAAATGATTACTTGCTAGTGTGGTTTTCATGCTCTATCCTGGTAATTATTTCCGATGCTAGTGGTGATGCTATGTTTATATACTTGTGTTATTCATGATCATCGTTATGCTATGCTCATTTGCATCGAGTAGACTAAGTGCTTTATTATTGTTGATGCTAATGTTGCATATGTTAAATGGTTATACTTCCCATCCATGTTCATGTTGATATCATGCTCATATGCATTGTGTTTCATCATGCTATTTTATTATGACTCATCTCATCCTCATTCAAGTTTAACCAGACTTTAATCGAACTTGAACACCTGTTGACTGAGTCATAGTGCCATCGAGTCGAACTAACCAGTGCAGCCACACTTGCCTTAATGGGAAGGCCTTAATGCGGTCTATTGTCATGCCTCTCGCTGGTGCTTCCAACTAGGGAAGGTTATGTGCGCACGCTACCCTGATCAGGTAGGTGACCATAAGCCTTGTGTGCCCGTGTTTGGTATTGAGCTCATGCCCCTGTTTGGGACCGTTTTTATTTTGCCATGACAGTGGCCATTGGATGTCACGAGGTGACATCGGGGCCACCCATGACTTAGCCCAAAGGGGAGTTTGTCGGAGTTGCCGGGAGAGTGTCATGCAATAGATCGGTTTTGTCGAAACGCTGTTGGTCCACCCAAATGGGAGCACGAGGCCTTGGGTTCTGTAGTGTGGGTACAGTGTACTAACCTCTGCAGAGTGTATAATCTATCGATAGTCGCGCCCACAGATATTTGCCCAGTTCGTAGTAGGTCACACTATGGGTCAACAGTAATCATAACCTGAATAATAACAACCCTGGTTCGATGATGAAAGAAGTTGGTTGATCTTTATGTGATCGTGAGAGGATCACAGTGGTATCATGGATACCGAAGTTGGTTGATATTTATGGTGTCATGTGATGATCTCGGGTAAAGGTCAAGCTCTTTGTGGTCTTGTGATCACTACGGTATTGTTAATACCAAGCTTGGTTGGTCCTGAGGTGATCGTGTGATGCCGACGATGGTAAGGTAATGCATGTGATGGTTACGAGGTAACCTCTGAACAGAGTAAGTTGGTCCATGTTATTTTAAGCATGTTGCATGTTAGTATCATCATTGTTCATGTCTCGAGTAACATGTTCATGCCATGCTCATCTGATATTGTTCTAGCGGTATCCGGTTCACCATGTACATGCCATGTTGTTCTAGTTGTATCATGCTCATCCTTGTTTAACCTGTAAATTGCCATGCTGTTATTTGTCTAGATTGCTTTTGGTTGCTGTGAGCTTGCGAGTACATTCAAAGTACTCACCTGGCGTGTCATGCCAGTTTGCAGGTCATGCCGTGTTTGCTTGCTTGTCGAGGATGCCGAGTTTGCGAGCTAGGATACGCGTTCTAGCCAGAGTCCCTGCCTAGTGGAGTCCATCGTTGTCGTCGTGTTCCGCTGCTAGAAGTTATTCCGCTGTTTCGAGTTGTCCTGCTGCTAGCATAGAGCTACATTCGTAGGCGTAGCGTCGCTGTGCCGAGCTATTCCATTGTAATACTCGAACCTTTATACCCCGAATATTTGTAATAAAGAGCGGATTTGTTCTATGCCAAGTAGTGCCGTATTACAGAAGACTTGATCTCTAGGCTGGAATACGGGGTGTTTCGGTCTCTTTGAGCCGGGGTGCCACAGTTTTTTTTTTGAAACTTTCTCAAAATAGGGTTAATCTTTCCCTAAGCGGTTTTGCTATTGATTTTAGGGAATTTAGTTGGTTTTAGAAGGTGAGTAGGCCATGACTTTTGACGTGGCATCAGACAGCTTCTTCCAAGCCATACCAGACCAGACAAGTCGCTCCTTCCAGAAGAGCCGCTGCTCCCTTACCGCTCCGGCGTCCAGACCATACGCCACCATAGCGGCCGCCGACGTTCAAATCCTCTACCCTCTCCATCTACTACCGCCGTAGCATCCCTTAGACCACCTCCTCATCCAAATCACCCATCTTCTCCGCCACCACAATCAGCAGTGCGCACCAAGGCCACAGACGAGCTGCTGTTTTTTTTGTTTCTGAATTTGAAGTTCACATAATATGCAGCGAAACCAAGTAAAGACCACTGCTCTTCGTTATCCGATCTCCATCCATTCATTCATCCATTGCTCCTTCACACATGATACAAACTTTTTTTTCTGGCACACAAGGAAGAGCGCCTGCATGGGAATTAATTAAGATACTGCTATTACTGGTACTATATATACATGATTAATTCTTCTGCTATCTATTTGTTGCATGTTATTCCCCGCTAGCAAATTATGCCTTTTTTTAGCATCTGACTGAGATAAGTAATTCCTGCTCTCTTCCTACCTGGCAGAGAATGCAGATGTTTGCAAATTGGAATGTGGCTCCCTCATCCTCGAACATGGCTCCCCATCAAAACCCATAAACGAACAATAAACACATAAACGACATAAACAAGGGCGGCTGATGATACATCAACGTCAGAAACCCCATAATCCCCTCCATCAAAACCCTTTCTCATGGGCCCTAAAATCCTGGAATCACACATCAGAGAGAGGAGCAGCAGGTTCGCATCATGTACCGGGATCCCTGGCGTCAATCCGATTATGATTTCATCGTCTAGATCATGGGCGACGGCGGCTACAGCAACTTCAACCTCGGCGAGGCCGAGGAGGTGGCGTCTAAGGAAGCAGAGTAGGCGAACTGACCGGAGAGAGAAAGAGAGGTTGGGTTCGTTCGCCTTGTCCAACCCAACCGAGTCACGTCAAAGGACATAAGAGCATCTCCAACAGGCGTGATAGATTAACCGTGCGCTGGAAAAAAGGACAATTTGGTGCGCTCCAGCAGGCGCACGAAAGTATGGCGCGCTAATAAAAAGGCGCGTGCGGGAAAAAGCGGCATCGCGCACTGCAGTTTTGGCGTGTGTCATCCAGCGCGCTGGATAAAAGCCACGTGCGGGCGCTGTGATGACCCCGGCTTAATCGTGCACTAACCATACACGCAAACGCACATGATCAAGCCTAAGGACTCAGTTGAAGATATCACAACACCACTCTAAAACATAAATAAAGTCATACAAGCTTTATATTACAAGCCAGGGCCTCGAGGGCTCGAATACATAGCTTGATGGCATACAGGTGTCAGCGGAAGCATTAGAGATCTGGGTACAGATATAACAGAGTTACAGATAGGCCTTTAAGAAGGCGGGGTAAAATAAAAACACTACGATCGAAAGGCATAGGCCTCCTGCCTAGGACCCTCCGAACCTACTCCTGGTCGTCGGTCGGCTCCTCGTAGTAGTACTCACCGGGAGGGTAGTAGTAGTAGTCGTAGTCGTCGACAGGGGTAGCTATCTCAAGGGCTCCGTCAGTTGGCCGCGACAAATGAATATGGGGAGAAAAAGAAAGTAAAGCAAACGTGAGTACTCATCCAAGTACTCAGCAAGCAAGGATCTACACTACACATGCAACATTATCAAAGGGAGGCTGTATATGTGGACTGGGGTGCAGAAATGCCAGAATAGAGAGGAAGGCCTAGTCCTATCGAAGAATAGCATCTTCATTGGTCTTGCAACATTAGAAGAGTACTGATTAACATAATGTAAAGTAGTAGTAAATGTCGTCAACCTTGCCCAGAGATCCTTCCTCGACTCCCTGCGAGAAAGCAATCCCAGAGCCATACTATCCAGTATCATCTCAAGTCATCAGTTCTAGTTTTACCGATTGGGATACAACTTCGAGTGTCCGCTACCGTAGGACAGGCTATCAATAGATTGTTTCTTCCCTGTAGGGGTGCACCAACTTACCCACCACGCTCGATTAAGTCCGGCCGGACACACTTTACTGGGTCATGACCGGCCTCGGCCAAACGATACGCCGCAACCCGACCGAAAACTTAACAAAGAGGTCAGCACGCCGGACTAACCTATGCCCCCAGGGGTCTTGGGCCATCACCCCGGGAACTCCTGCACGTTGCGTCAGGCGGCCGAAAGCAGACCTAGCCCCCTTAATACAAGCGCGGGCTTAACCAATCCAATTCGGCGCGCACCGCTCACTGATGTCTATTAAGCTCCGGCTGAAGTATACGACACAGAATGCCCATAATATGCCCGCGTGATGGTTAGTGCTATCAGGCCAGAGGCCGCTCGGATCAAATATCCAAACCGTTAGTGTGTTGGTAGTGCGGTAACGAGCAGAGACTCACGAAAGATGTGACCCCGTCGCCCCGTCTCGAGGACTTGCGGCAAGGGCTAAGAATGCCCGGCCACGCCTCATATTCATTACTCGGGCACCATCCAGGTCCACCCGACTTCATATCACTCTCATCATAACCTCGTGCGGCTACCCCTCAGGGCCGACCCATCTTTATCCAGAATAAACAGTGTCAACAATAATGTAAAGGCATCCGTGTGGCTACCATATCAAGAGGGAATCCGAGGCATCACCCTCGTTGGATTCCCACCTGACGTAAACATCAAGGTGAACAGAGGAGGAATCACCCTCGAGGTCCACTCTTGAGGAGTTGCGCGATGGTGCCGTTATCGGGGGTGGTGTAGGAGGAATCACCCTCGCTGACCGCGACCAATTAACTAACCTACAAGGTTATCATCGGAAGTGCTGACGAGGTATCACCCTCGGCACTCGATAGTAACCCAGTAGTGTCGAGCAACTAAGGGGAAGTGATGTGTGGTGCCGGGGCCTAGTCTTCGATCCCGTTGATCGGGTCTTCTCATGAACCAGTGGGGCAGTCGGGATAAAGTGGGGTCTCTGCTGGGTCTCTACCCAACCTATGCTAAACAATTTAGGATAAGCAGGCAAGTACCAATAGCAGGTTACAATAAACAGGCTATGCAGCAGATATAGGATAACAGCAGCAGCAGTAACTTCTAATGCAAGCATAAGAGAGAAGAGAATGGGCGATATCGGAATGCTCAAAAAGGGGGGTGCTTGCCTGGAAGCTCGGTGGCAAGGGTCTGATCGTCAGGGGCATAGTCGACCTCCGGAGCTGCATCAGTCTCGGGAGCTACGTCGACGTCGGGGTCTACCGAGAGAGAAGAGGGGGAGGAAACAAATAAATACACAGCTGTAATGCCACACAGAGTATGCTATGACTAGGATGGAGTGCAGGGTTGCCTAAAATATGTCTAAGTCATTTTTAGTTATTTTAGGATTTAAGTTGGATTTATGAATCGGTGTAGATGCACTATTCATATACTGGAATCGGGCTAAAAGTTACAGGTTCCCCTATGTAGGGGGTTCCGACATAGAAACAGACGACACGATCAGATTTGTCTCGTCGTTCTGAGCAACTTTCATGTTTTAAGTTTTTCGATCTGAGCTACGGTTTAAAAGTTATGAATTTTCAAAGATTTAAATGATTTTTTGGATTTATTTTTATTTAGCAGAAAAGGAATTATGATGTCATCATGAGGTCACCACTGCGTCAGCAGTCAACAGGGCGCTGACCAGGGTCAAACCTGACATGTGGGCCCCACATGTCAGCCTCTGTTGGTTAACAGAGTTTAAACTTAAACTAAATAGTGTTAATTAGACAACTGGCCCCACATGTCATAGACTAATTAACTTAATTAATTTGTTTTTATTTATAAAATGTTTTAGTTAATTAACAGGGCAGTGGGGCCCGCATGTCAGTGGCACAGTGGGCGCCCACTCAGCACGTTGACTGGTCAAACCAGTCAATGGGGGCCCCTGGACCCATGGGCAGTGTCACTGGGGGTGGCCCCAGGCCTGCCAGCGTGGCGTCGGCCGGCGGCTCGACGCCGGCGACCTACAAACGTGGCGGAGGGGCGCAGGCGGCGTCGGAAATGCGCCACAGGGGGTCTTTTCGCGCGCAACCACTTGCGTTCGAACGCTGGCGCTCGCGCGCGTCGCGTGGTGCTAACATTTTCGCCGGAGGTGACCTAAATCGAAGGCGGCATCGACCGCGGCGGATGCCGGAGTTCGGGTGCTGGCGGCTACGGCGACATGGGGCAATTCAAGCGTTGCGGGGAGCGGCGTTAGGCGCCTACGAGCTCCAGGAGCTCGACTACGAGATCGGACGCGAGCTCGGCTGATTGTGGCCATGACAACGAAACGGCAGGTGGCGGCCGGAGTACGGCAATGGCGCAAGCTAGCTACGGGGCGTCCTCAAGCGAAACAAAACAGAGGAGGCTCGCGGCTCACCTAGCGGCACGCACGGTGGCCCTTGGCAGGTTAGTAGCAGTAGAGGCCGGGGCCGGAGATGATGGGGATCGCCGGCGTCCCGAGGAAGAAGACATCGTGGATCTGGCGCTGTGCTGCCTTCCTGCTTGCGTCAGACAGCGGGGTTTACGTGGCGCAGCACGGCGGAGCGGCTGGACATGGCGGTGTGGTCTGGAATCGACGTTGGCCGTGAGGATGACGGCGTGCGGCGGCGGAGGCGCTCGGTCGCGGTGGATCTGGAGAGGGAACGAGGCGAGGAGCGAGCGAGGGAGAAGGGGGGAAATGGTGGAGGAAGCCAGGGGGAATGGACGGGCCTCGGCTTTATCCTCCTTGCGTCGGTGGCCGTCGCCGTGTCGACGTTCGGCCGGCGCGCGCGCGGCGACTACCGGCGTGGTGACACGACGAAGGAGAGAGAAGGGAATGGGCCTGGTGGGCTGGTGGTCGGGGCACTGTGCACTTAGGCCCAGTGCACAGTGCCTCGTTTTATTTTCTATTTTCTGTTTCTTTCTTTCTTTTATGTTTTGTTAATTGTTAGGCCATATTTGCCCTTTTATAAAATGTGGGACTTGGCCCAAATATTACATTGCATTATTACCTTTCACCAAAAACTTGTTTGGGCAAAGTAGGATTTTATTTGAATTTGATATTATTATAAATGGATTAAATAATTCTGTTTTGGTGCTGTTTCATGTAGGCTGAGTCATTTAGCTAACTCAATTATCTTTTTTTATATTTTTATAATTGCTTCTGGATTATTTGTTGTTTAATGAACATTTTTCCAACAAGATTTGAACAACTTCATATTGCACTTTTGAATTTGAGTTGATTTGCAGAATAGAGTTTGAATTGATTATTTAACCAAAGTGATTAAGCACTGCAAATAAGAGTGACTTGGCATTACTAGCAGATGATCACAGTGGCTATTACATGGGGGTGTTACAAATTCTCCTCCTCTAAAAGAAATTCTCGTCCCGAGAATTTAGGAGGTAGAAGGAAAGAGGTCGGGATATTTTTCCCGAAGATGATCCTCGCGTTCCCAAGTGGCTTCATCTTTAGTGTGATCGACCACTGCACTTTTAGGAACTTGGTCGTCTTCTGACGAGTTCGACGTTCAGCTTCGTCGAGGATGCGGATGGGATGCTCCTTATAAGAAAGATCATCTTGCAATTCGAGCATTTCATGATCCACTGCGCGATGCGGAGATTCCTTGAAGCATTTACGAAGTTGCGACACATGGAAGACTTCGTGGATATGAGAGAATTGCGGTGGCAACTCCAATTTATATGCCACCTGTCCACGTCTGGCAACAATGCGAAAGGGGCCGATGTAGCGTGGAGCTAGCTTGCCCTTGATTCCGAAACGGCGAGTGCCCTTCATAGGAGTGACACGAAGATAAGCTTGATCACCTGGTTGATAGGTCAGACCCCAACGTTTGCGATCATCGTTGCTCTTCTGGTGGTCCTGAGCCACCTTGAGATTTTCTCTGACAATTTGGACTTGTTCTTCGGTGTGTTGGATAATGTCCGGTCCAACGAGTGGTCGTTCCCCAGTTTCTGACCAATTCAGAGGGGTTCGACACTTACGTCCATAAAGCACTTCGAAGGGGGCCATTTTCAAGCTGGCTTGATAGCTATTATTATAAGAGAATTCGGCAAACGGGAGAGATTCTTCCCACTTCTTACCGAATGATATAACACAAGATCGAAGCATGTCTTCAAGTACTTGGTTAACCCGCTCAACTTGGCCTTGGGATTGGGGATGATAAGCTGAACTCCATGTAATGTGAGTCCGCATAGCTTCTTGGAAACTTTCCCAGAACTTGGACGTGAAAAAAAACCGCCATGGTCCGAACTGATCTCCTTCAGAATACCGTGGAGTGAAACAATTCTGGAGATATACAATTCTGCTAACTGGCTAGCAGTGATAGTCTCCTTGACAGGCAGAAAATGTGCAACCTTGGAAAGGTGGTCGACGACGACAAGAATAGCATCGTGACCCTTCTGAGACTTGGAAAGGCCAGTAATGAAATCCATTTGAACCTTATCCCATTTCCACAAAGGAATAGGAAGTGGTTGAAGAATTCCAGCATGCTTTTGATGTTCTGCCTTCACACGACGGCAAACGTCACATTCAGCAACATATCTAGCGATATCCTGCTTCATTCTAGACCACCAGTACCTCTGTCGAAGATCGTGATACTTCTTGGCGCTACCCGGATGGATAGACAGTGGCGTATCATGAGCCTCCTTCATGACCTTCTCAGTCATAAGCTCGAAGCGAGGTACTACAATGCGGTCTCTGAAATATAAGGTTCCATCTTCAGCAATCGAGAAATCCCTGTACTTATCAAGGTGAAGTTCTTTTTTCATCAGATCTACTTCAGCATCTTTGGCTTGCGCAATCTTTACAGCTTTCTCAAGATCTGGCTGTACCACAAGGTTATTAAGAGAACCCTGCGGAATGATACAGAGGTTCAGCTTGCGCAGTTCTTCATATAGCTGGGGTTGAGCTTGCTTAACCATGAGGTTGTTGCAATAGGACTTGCGGCTCAAGGCATCAGCCATTACATTAGCCTTGCCAGGGGTATAAGAAATACCACAGTCATGGTCCGTGATTGTTTCCAACCATTGCTGTTGACGAAGATTAAGATCCGGTTGGGTGAACAAGTACTTCTGACTCTGATGATCGGTATAAATCTCACACCGATTACCAAGGAGGTAGTGTCGCCACTGCTTCAAAGCATAGATCACAGCAGCGAGTTCGAGATCATGCACTGGATAGTTTTCTTCATGCGGGCGCAATTGTCGTGAGGCATATGCAATTACCTTCCGTTCTTGCATTAGGACACAGCCTAATCCTTGACGAGAGGCATCGCAATATATCACAAAGTCCTTGTGAGAATCGGGTCTGGAAACTCTCCTGGCATTTGTCTGTTCACTCAAACTTAACGCCTTTGTGGAGCAGATTAGTCAGGGGCTTGGCAATCTTGGAAAAGTTCTCGATGAGTCGACGGCAATAACTTGCAAGGCCGAGAAAACTTCTCACTTGCTTGGCATTCTTCGGAGGAGTCCAGTCAAGAATAGCCTGAACACGCTCTGGGTTCACGGCAATACCGTCCTTGGAAATCACAGGTCCAAGGTAGGTTACTTCAGAAAGCCAGAATTCGCATTTGGAGTACTTGGCATACAACTTGTGTTCTTGAAGCCTTTCTAGAACAAGGCGAAGATGTTCAGCATGTTGTTCCTTATTCTTCGAATATACTAGAATATACCACGACAAACTTATCGAGGTAATCCATGAAGATATAGTTCATCAGGCGGGAGAATGTAGCGGGAGCATTTGTTAAACCAAACGACATGACAGTGTATTCATAGGAGCCATAACGAGTAACGAAGGCGGTCTTCGGAATATCCTCTTCACGGACACGGATCTGGTGATAACCCAACCTCAAGTCGAGTTTAGAGAACACCGAAGATCCAGCTAGTTGATCATATAAATCACTGATCCGAGGAAGCGGATATTTATTCTGAATGGTTGCCTGGTTGATAGGACGATAATCTTGGACCGACCTATTCGTACCATCTTTCTTCTTGACGAAGAGAGAAGGTGCTCCCCAGGCAGAGGAACTGGGATGAATGAAGCCCTTCTTAAGTGATTTGTCGATTTCTTCCTTAAGCTTGAGAAGGTGGTGCAGAGGCATCTTGTAAGGACGCTTCGCAATAGGAGTTGTGCCAGGCTTCAAGTCGATAACAAACTCGACAGCTCTAGCAGTGGGTATTCCTGGAAGTTCTTCTGGAAAAACATCCTGGAATTCGCAGACAACTGGAATGTTTTCAATCCCCTCAAGCGGAGAAGCGTTCAACGCATTCAAGGCATAAATCTGAGCCTCGGCATTCTGAGTGAGGTGATCATGATAATTCACTATCTCATCTGATGGGTGCGGGAGGTGTACAACTTTAGTAGCACAATTGATTGAGGCATAGTGAGCCTTCAACCAATCCATTCCCAAAATAAGATCAATTTTGGAAGATCTCAGGATAATTGGGAATGCTTGGAACTTCAACCGCTCAATTTCAATAGTGACTTCGGGGCTGAATAGAGAGGCTCGGCACTGGCCCGCGGGAGTGTTTACCGCTAGTGGATGTTGTAAGTTTTCACACTTAATGCCATGCATGAATGCAAAATCTTCCGACATGAATGAATGCGATGCTCCTGAATCAAATAAAATAGATGCAGGTACTGAATTAACAAGGAGTGTACCCATCACAGTTTCTGGTTGATCCTGAGCTTCAGTCATGTTGACGTGGTAGTACTGTCCACGACCATGAGAAGGCCTGACATTGTTGTTACGCTGCTGAGGAATTCCACAGCCATTACCTCGGCCGGCAGGAGGAAAAGCTAGCTGATTCTGACTCTGAGAACAGTCTCTGGTACGGTGACCTGGCTAGACACACTTGAAGCAGAGTCCACTGTCTGGACGTGGTGCAGGAGCTCGAGGTGGAGGGGCTCGAAGAGGTTGCCTCGGTGGTGGAGGAGGAAGACGAGGTGCGGCATAAGCAGGCCTGTACACTGGAGCTGTTGGTCAGTATATGCTTTGTGGAATCCAGATGCGGCACTTCTGTGAAGATCAGCCTGCTTCACGAGTGCGTCTGGTCGCTTCCTTGTGCTTCTTCAGACCAGTCTCGACCATAATAGGCTTGTTCACCAAGGTGGCGAAGTCAGGAAAGTCTTGGACGAGCAGGGCTAGCTGAATATCATGGTGTAGCCCTTCACGGAACTTCTCCTGTCTACGAGCATCAGTGGGAATGTCTTCTTCAGCGTAGCAAGAAAAATCAAGGAACTCTCGCTGGTAGACTTCTACAGTCTTGGTACCTTGAACGAGGCTGCGGAACTCGGCCTTCTTCCGGTCTATAAGCCCTTGAGGAATATACCGGGCACGAAAAGCAGCCTTGAATTCCACCCAGGTGACAACAGTTCCAGGAGGTAAGGTCTGTCTGTGAGTTGCCCACCATTGTGCTGCGGGTCCCTTCAAGAAGTATGTCGCGAACGTGACATAGCTGACAGGAGGAACATCAGCCGACTCCATCTCATAGAAGATGTCATGTAGCCAGTCATCGGCATCCAGCGGATTAACTATGTTGCGGAATACCGATGGGTTGAGACGCACAAACTCTGGCAGTGTGATTGAAGCTGGCTGATGGTTGGCATTGTGACGGGGAAATTAATCCATAATTCCCGTCATGAACGGACGGTTGAGTTCAAACTGTTGCATCATAGCGGCCATATAGTCAGGCGGTGGCGGTGGAGGTGGATTGTTATCACCCATCCTGCTAAATTCAACAGGGGTAGTTTAGCAGAAGCCATTGCGAGTGTTTAGCAACAAGCATGATGTATCATGATGGAATTTAAGTAGTACAACAGATGCTTAATAGTAGTCATTTAAGACATACAGATCCATACAGAGTCGGTTACATTCGGGCAGCATAACGGCGCAAATTCAAAAGCTAGACATGCTAGGCGGCACACAGGCACGCGGTAAGGAAGTACACAACGAGACATAGCAAAGGCTACATCAACGTCGGAGAAAACCACTGAAACGGGGTAGCTGCAAGTGCGGACGACGGATGTTCGTCGCAGAAGGATCATGCGCTCCATGGGCACTCTGATGCAGAACCCGGTCTTGAGCTGAAAGAAGAGGTCCACGTGCAGGTGTGTGACCTCCCACAGCAGGCCAATCGATCCCTGGTGGCATCTCGGTCCTGCGCGGGTACAGGATATGCTCCGGATGTATCCCTGCATGAACAGCTGGTAGCAACTGCGTCATAGCCTCATAGAGTCGTGCTCGAGTGGCGAACAACTCGACGGCAAGAGCCCGAACAGTGCGATCCAGAGCCTGAGTACACTGAATCAAAACTCGCGGATCGTAGCGTCGGGGCTCGTACGGGGCAGAGATAGCTGTGTAGTATCCAGTAGCATCTCCAGCAGGGGCATACGGAATGTATCGAAACTCAGAAGCATCCAAGCTAGCGTTGTGCTCTCCTCGGAGACGTGCGACAGCAGACTAGGCAGCATCATGGACTGCCATCTCAATCGTCACGCCGATACCGTGAAAAAGGTACAGCTCAGTGTCTGAGTCATCCTGCTGATCATAGATGCGAACATCAGCATAGTACTGCTCCTGGTTGAACTCGCGGTAAACATCATAGACCATGTACTCAGGGTACCAGCGGTAACCCAGTCTGGTCAGGAGGGCGATGAGGACAGCTGGAAAACCAGGGGCATCTCGAGCCCAAGTGTGAAGCACAAGCTGCGTCGTAGGACGTGGTGGAAACAGATGATCCATCTGAAATAAAGGAAATTCAGCATTGTCATTTGACGATGAGAAGTATAACAGATCTTGAAGAGAAAGGTTAAACAAAACAATGGAAAGGAAAATGATTATCAGACTAATCAGATCAATGACAGGGAAATCGCACAGATATCCAGCTCTCCGGGTGGACGGAATTTACGAGATCCAAAGTGTCGGCATTAGTAAATTTTTATTTAACCCGAATAGAAGAGTGATTAGAGTCCCAGAGTAAAGACGAGGAATAAAAGATCCTAATACCACCCAGTTGGCGACGTGGGCCCGTAAGCCACACAGCCAAGTTAGTAAAACGGTTTTGGACCACAAGACTCGACTTCGGCCAAGGAGTTGGAAAGGGGGACTCCTACAGGCAGTCGGCTCTGATACCAACCTGTGACGACCCCGGCTTAATCGTGCATTAACCATACACGCAAATGCACACGATCAAGCCTAAGGACTCACTTGAAGATATCACAACACAACTCTAAAACATAAATAAAATCATACAAGATTTATATTACAAGCCAGGGCCTCGAGGGCTCGAATACATAGCTCGATGGCATACAAGTGTCAGCGGAAGCATCAGATATCTGGGTAAGGATGTAACAGAGTTACAGATAGGCCTTTAAGAAGGCGGGGTAAAAAAAACACTACGATTGAAAGGTGTAGGCCTCCTGCCTAGGACCCTCCGAACCTACTCCTGGTCGTCGGTCGGATCCTCGTAGTAGTACTCGCCGAGAGGGTAGTAGTAGTAGCCGTAGTCGTCGACAGGAGCAGCTATCTCAGGGGCTCCGTCAACTGGCGGCGACAAATGAATATGGGGAGAAAAAGAAAGTAAAGCAAACGTGAGTACTCATCCGAAGTACTCAGCAAGCAAGGATCTACACAACATATGCAACATTATCAAAGGGAGGCTGTATATGTGGACTGGGCTGCAAAAATGCCAGAATAGAGAGGAAGGCCTAGTCCTATCGAAGACTAGCATCTTCAAGCATCTTCATCGGTCTTGCAGCATTAGAAGAGTACTGATTAACATAATGTAAAGTAGTAGTAAATGTCATCAACCTCGCCCAGAGATCCTTCCTCGACTCCCTGCGAGAAAGCAATCCCAGAGCCATACTATCCAGTATCATCTCAAGTCACCAGTTCTAGTTGTACCGATCGGGATACAACTCCGAGTGTCCGTTACCGTAGGATAGGCTGTCGATAGATTGTTTCTTCCCTGCAGGGGTGCACCAACTTACCCACCACGCTCGATTAACTCCGGCCGGACACACTTTACTGGGTCATGCCCGGCCTCGGCCAAACGATACGCCGCAACCCGACCGAAAACTTAACAGAGAGGTCAGCACGCCGGACTAACCTATGCCCCCAGGGGTCTTGGGCCATTGCCCCGGGAACTCCTGCATGTTCCGTCAGGCGGCAGAAAGCAGACCTAGCCCCCTTAATACAAGCGCGGGCTTAACCAGCCCAATTCGGCGCGCGCCGCTCAGTCGCTGACGTCTATTAAGCTTCGGCTGAAGTATACGACGCAGAACACCCATACTATGCCCGCGTGATGGTTAGTGCTATTAGGCCAGAGGCCCCTCAGATCAAATATCCAAACTGTTTGTGTGTCGGTAGTGCGGTAATGAGCAGAGACTCACGAAAGATGTGACCCCGTCGCCCCGTCTCGAGGACTTGCGGCAAGGGCTAAGAATGCCCGGCCACGCCTCGTATTCATTACTCGGGCACCGTCCAGGTCCACCCGACTTCATATCACTCTCATCATAACCTCGTGCGGGTACCCCTCAGGGCCGACCCGTCTTTATCCAGAATAAACAGTGTTAACAATAATGTAAAGGCATCCGTGTGGCTACCATATCAAGAGGGAATGCGAGGCATCACCCTCGTTGGATTCCCACCTGACGTAAACATCAAGGTGAACGAAGGAGGAATCACCCTCGAGGTCCACTCTTGAGGAGTTGAGCGACGGTGCCGTTATCGGGGGTGTTGTAGGAGGAATCACTCTCGCTGACCACGACCGATTAACTAACCTACAAGGTTATCATCGGAAGTGCTGACGAGGTATCACCCTCGGCACTCGATAGTAACCCAGTAGTGTCGAGCAACTAAGGGGAAGTGATGTGTGGTGCCGGGGCCTGGTCTTCGATCCCATTGATCGGGTCTTCTGATGAACCAGCGGGGCAGTGGGGATAAAGTGGGGTCTCTGCTGGTTCTCTACCCAACCTATGCAAAACAATTTAGGATAAGCAGGCAGGTAACAATAGCAGGTTACAATAAACGGGCTATGCAGCAGATATAGGATAACAGCAGCAGCAGTAACTTCTAATGCAAGCATAAGAGAGAAGAGAATGGGCGATATCGGAATGCTCAAAAAGGGGGGTGCTTGCCTGGAAGCTCGGTGTCAAGGGTCTGATCGTCAGGGGCGTAGTCGACCTCCGGAGCTGCGTCGGTCTCGGGAGCTACGTCGACGTCGGGGTCTACCGAGAGAGAAGAGGGGGAGGAAACAAATAAATACACAGCAGTAATGCCACACAGAGTATGCTATGACTAGGATGCAATGCAGGGTTGCCTAAAGTATGTCTAAGTCATTTTTAGTTATTTTAGGATTTAAGTTGGATTAATTAACTGGTGTATATGCACTATTCATATACCGGAATCGGGCTAAAAGTTACGAGTTCTCCTACGTAGGGGGTTCCAACATAGAAACAAACGACACAATCAAATTCGTCTCGTCGTTCTGAGCAACCTTCATGTTTTAAGTTTTTCAGCCTGAGCTACGGTTTAAAAGTTATGAATTTTCAAAGATTTAAATGATTTTCTGGATTTATTTTTATTTAGTAGAAAAGGAATTATGACGTCATCATGAGGTCACCACTGCGTCAGCAATCAACAGGGTGCTGACCAGGGTCAAACCTGACATATGGGCCCCACATGTCAGCCTCTGTTGGTTAACAGAGCTTAAAGTTAAACTAAATAGTGTTAATTAGGCAGCTGGCCCCACATGTCATAGACTAATTAACTTAATTAATTTGATTTTATTTATAAAACATTTTAGTTAATTAACAGGGCGGTGGGGCCCGCGTGTGAGTGGTACAGTGGGCGCCCAGTCAGCACGTTGACTGGTCAAACTAGTCAACGGGGGCCCCTGGACCCACGGGCAGTGTCACTGGGGGTGGCCCCAGGCCTGCCAGCGTGGCGGCGGCCGGCGGCTCGACGCCGGCGACCTCCAGACGCGGCGGAGGGGCGCGACCGGCGTCGAAAATGCGCCACAGGGGGTCTTTTCACGCGCAACCACTTGCGTTCGAACGCTGGCGCTCGCGCGCGTCGCGTGGTGCTAACGTTTTCGCCGGAGGTGACCTAAATCGGCGGCGGCGTCGACCGCGGCGGACTCCGGAGTTCGGGTGCTGGCGGCTACGGCGACATGGGGCAATTCAAGCGTTGCGGGGAGCGGCGTTAGGCGCCTACGAGCTCCAGGAGCTCGACTACGAGCTCGGACGCGAGCTCGGCCGATTGTGGCCGCGACAACGAAACGGCAGGTGGCGGCCGGAATACGGCAACGATGCAAGCTAGCTACGGGGCGTCCTCAAGCGAAACAGAAACAGAGGAGGCTCGCGGCTCACCTAGCGGCACGCACGGTGGCCCTTGGCAGGTTAGTAGCAGTAGAGGCCGGCGCCGGAGACGATGGGGATCGTTGGCGTCCCGAGGAAGAAGACGGCGTGGATCTGGCGCTGTGCTGCCTTCCTGGTTTCGTCAGACAGCGGGGTCGACGTGGCGTAGCACGGCGGAGCGGCTGGACATGGTGGCGTGGTCTGGAATCGACGGTGGCCACGAGGATGACGGCGTGCGGCGGCGGAGGCGCTCGGTCGCGGTGGATCTGGAGAGGGAACGAGGCGAGGAGCGAGCGAGGGAGAAGGGGGGAAATGGTGGAGGAAGCCAGGGGGAATGGACGGGCCTCGGCCTTATCCTCCTTGCGTCGGTGGCCGTCGCCGTGTTGACGTTCAGCCGGCGCGCGCGCGGCAACCACCGGCGTGGTGACACGACGAAGAAGAGAGAAGGGAATGGGCCCGGTGGGCTGGTGGTCGGGGCACTGTGCACTTAGGCCCAGTGCACGGTGCCTCGTTTTATTTTCTATTTTCTGCTTCCTTCTTTCTTTTCTGTTTTGTTAATTGTTAGGCCATATTTGCCCTTTTATAAAATGTGGGACTTGGCCCAAATATTACATCGCATTATTATCTTTCACAAAAAACTTGTTTGGGCAAAATAGGATTTTATTTGAATTTAATATTATGATAAATGGATTAAATAATTCTGTTTTGGTGCTGTTTCATGTAGTTTGAGTCATTTAGCTAACTCAATTATCTTTGTTTATATTTTTATAATTGCTTCTGGATTATTTGTTGTTTAATGAACATTTTTCCAACAGGATTTGAACAACTTCATATTGCACTTTTGAATTTGAGTTGATTTGCAGAACAGAGTTTGAATTGATTATTTAACCAAAGTGATTAAGCACTGCAAATAAGAGTGACTTGGCATTATTAGCAGATGATCACAGTGGCTATTACATGGGGGTGTTACAGGCGCCCCGCCAACCGCCATCTTCCTCGCCTTGCCTCTTCCCGCAGCACCTTCTTCCTTGCCTCTTCTGGTGCCCCGCAGCAGCCGCGCCTTCTCTCCCCCCGGCTGCAGCGCCCCGCCGCCGCCATGCCGCCGCACACCTGGAGCAGCTCCGGCTTCCGTGGCATTCGCCTCCGCCCCTCCGGCGTGTATTACACGGAGATCCGTTCCGGCGATATGCGCCTTGGGCTCGGGTCGTTCGAGACCGCCCACGAGGCCGCTGCATGTACGACGCGGCGGCGTGGCGCCTCAGGAGGCCACGAGCGCAGATGAACTTCTCCGACGTGCGGTCGCGCGAGCAGGCGTAGGAACTCGCGCCTCCCCCGCGACTAATCACCGACGAGGATCGCCACGTCCAGCGGAGGCGGGAGCGCTGCCTTCTCATCGCCGAGGCGGATGAGCATGCCATCGCGGTGTGACGCAAGCGCTTCCCGCAGGACGTCGTCGCCGAGAATGAGTTCTGGGCGCAGAGGAGGGCGGAGCGAGCCGTGCGTCGGGCGGACAAGCGTGCGCTGAAGGCACTGGCGGAAGCCCAGTGCGAGCTAGGACCTGCATCGACCTGGGAGGAGGACGATCCTCGGTGCATCGACGCATTTACATCGTCGGACTACACCATCGAGGATGACGAGGAGTAGTTTTATTTCAATCGTTTTTATCTAGAAGCATCGTTTTATCTAGTTTTGTTTGCATCGTATGAATTAGCTTGTGGTGTGGGGCTTGAATTATATGTTGTTTTTATGCTATGAATTTGAACTATGTGTTGTTTCATATTTTTTCGTATGTGTTGTTTCAATTTTTTTCCAACGCGCTGGATTTTGCAGCGCCTGCTGCGCTACAACACCGCGCTAAAATTTGCAGCGTTTGGAAAAGCAAACAACCTCCCTACGCGCGAAAATGCTATTTTGGCGCTATAAAGTTTTTTAGCGCGCCGCGCAACCGCGTCTATTGGAGATGCTATAAAGGTAAACACTTCTTACCAGACGTATGATGCTAAGCATTTGTCAGACCCATCAAGCACCGTGGATTCGTTTTTTGATCTCACGGCTGAGAGACGCTCAAAATCCTTCCGGAAGATCGCGTCCACCTCGCCGATGCGCCGTCCGTCATGCGAGCGCGGGGACTAGCCCGCGACCTAAACAACAACGAGATCGCAATCTCCCTCACCAGCGTGTTGATCTCCACTGGATCGGCCCCAGCTCCACCAGCAGTTGTGTCCTACCGTTCACCTCGTCGTAGTGCCGACTCGATTAGGGAACGAGGCCAGCATGAGTGGAGTACCGCAGGTTTCCCCCATCCCAACCTTATCTGCCTAGGTTTTGGATCGGCTCGTCTTGCTTTTTAATTCCTGCTTTGTGTGTTGATACCAAGCAAAATTTGCTGAGATTTGTGTATGTCAATATCTTTGGTTTACTCC
Source organism: Thinopyrum elongatum (assembly GCA_011799875.1). Classification (NCBI taxonomy): domain Eukaryota; kingdom Viridiplantae; phylum Streptophyta; class Magnoliopsida; order Poales; family Poaceae; genus Thinopyrum; species Thinopyrum elongatum. Next base: position 628,502,867 of record CM022303.1, on the reverse strand, counting down.
CTGTGTTTTGCACTCACAATTTTGTGGCAAGCATTGGTAATTCTCAATTCCAAAAATTTGTGCTTACACAATTTACAAGCTTTGTTCAGTATGAATATGACTCCAAATATCCATGCTTCATATGCATCATGCGCGTGCTTCTTCACTATATAGAGTTTGAGACATTCTAGCCATGCTTCTATTTTTCTATACTATTATGTTATCTTGAGATTGCATGAAATTGTCGCTCCAAATACCACCGGTGCATGGTAGCCACCATTACAGGTTGCAGAGCCCACTGCCATAGAGAGACAACGACGGCGAGGTGGCTGATGTGAGTTGAGGCGGTGAGGACATCCATGGGCAGCGGGACATTGTTGGGCTCTTCTCTTGGGATGATGCATCCATGGTGCTCCTAATCGATGTTCGGGTCAGCATCGTCTCTCATGCTTCCTGCCATTTATGCTTCCGGTTCCTCGACGTCACTGGCTCTAAATAGTGGGAATAACCTGCTTCATTGTCACAGACGCAATGCTTCAGATTTTGTGTATTGTCATACTACCTATGTATGTGCTTCCTTCAGTTTAGTTTCAGATATGTTCTTCGGTATGATATATGGCATGTTTCGAAGCATTTATGTGTTAATTTGCTTCATTGTTTATACAAACATGGTAAATTGGTAATGCTTTGGAAATATTTTGTTCATGCTTCAGTAATTCTCAAACGATGTTTCCGATGGCTCACTGCTACAAAAAATGCATCCATGTTACATTTGACACGATAGATTTCCTAGAAAATATTGCCTGATTCAACCAAATAAAATTGTACATCGAAATACGACCACACATGCTTCATTTCTTACACTAACATTGCGATGGTATAAGGAACTTGGTACTACATTTCTCATGCTTCAACCAGAAATACAATGACGTGTGCTTCATTTCTTACACTAACATTTCGATGGTATAAGGAACTTGGAACTAAATTTCATGCTTCCACCAAATAAAATTGTGCTTCGAAATACAACCACGCGTGCTTCATAGAAGAAAACAAATCATGACAATGCTTGGAGAAAAATGAGACCATGAATTATGAAGCATGGCATGTACTGTACTGTTGGAAGCATATGATGGAAACGAGTATGGAATAAAAGGAAGCATCATGCATATATGGAAACTCCTGTGATCGTATGGACATGGAGCGAATATCGGAAGCATATATATGGAAGCAACATGATTAGAGAAAATCTATAAATGTTATTGAAGAATATTATTTCTAAATTAAGTTGAATCAAATTAGATCAAACCAAACTTCGATGGTGGTTGGAAGTAACATGGTGTAACACCGGAAGACGGAAAATGATAGCAAATTGATGCAAAATTTTGTTTCTAAATAAAGTAAAATAAATTGTTACATTGGACATAAAGTTTTTTTATTAGATCGAAGCAAATTTAACATGCCCTGGAAGCTAACTTTAGGGGGAAAAGAAACAGAATTTCGTTCAGTAGAAAATAAGGCGATACGTCCTTGCTTGATTTTTGGGTGTGATTAGTTTATGGAACAAAATTAGTACATGGAAACAAAGGTGGACCGATGTTACAGATTCTGTCCGACCGTGATTTCTGGGAGCAGCTAATTCTATGAAGCTGATTACCAGGAAACTACCTCGAAAAAGTCCCACGCTCCAACTAATCTAACGGGCAGAAGCAGCCTCATCCTATGGTGCTCGGCTGGTCTGATACAACACTAGGGACCAATAGTGGGATCAGTAGTCTGATCCCTAGCGGTGCCCCGACATAAATCTCTCTACTCGCCACAATACCACACCAGTGTTCACCCAAAACCGGGTACAATCGATGCAAAACCGCTTAAGGGAAAATTTACCCAGTTTTAAGGATTTTAGGGTGTTTTTTTAGAATTTTTTATGGTGTAAATTGTACCAAATTCAAGTTCAGGGAGTTATTCATCCACTAGACCACATTTGAGGGTGAAATATCAGAAATCCAACTCGGTGCCCAGGCTCATCTACTCCCGCTCAGAAAAGAAATCAAAATAAATACTAGAAAAATTCAAAAAAAAATCCAACTTTTTTTTTGTGGTAGAAAATTTGATGAGTAACGTCCGCTCCAAATTTAAACTCATTTGGCAAGTGAATAGATCTCGGAAAAAAAGACAAATCGGATCAGAACAGTGCGTGAACAGTAAACTTTTTACAAACCCTGAATTTGTCTTTCTTGCCGAGAGCTGGTCGGATGTCCAAATGAGTTGAAATTTGGGCGGACCTCACGCATCAAATTATCTACCATATAAAAAAAATTGAATTTTTTTGAAATTGTTTAGTAGTTGTTTTGATTTTTTTTTCTGAGCGCGGGTGCAGATGAGCCCGGGAGCAGAAACTCCGCGTCAGTGAAATATGGACTTCTTTCTCACGGGAGTAACTCACCACGAGAAGTCCAAAGACCAGCCCACAAGGCCCAAGGGGAGAGTGATCTGCATTCGTTTTCGAGAAGGGTATCGGCGAACAGAGAACCTGAACCCATATCTGTATCCGTGAATCAAACCCTATATCGGGTGGTGAATCGAGAGGAACATAGCAGGATCGTATCACTGTGCCCTCAAGAGGAAGGTGGCGAGCGCGTCGGTGGGTGGTTAGATCCTGAAGAGGAAGAAGGAGATGGAGGCGAGTGCGTCGGCGGCGGGTGACTGTGCCCTCATGAGCAAGGAGACGAGCGCGTCGGAGGGGAGTGGGATCCTGAGGACGAGGAAGGAGTTGATGGCGGTGATGAAGTGGAAGAAGGAGAAGATGGAGATGGCGGCGATGGTGGCGAAGGATCCTTCGTTGGGCACGAAGCCCACGGCGGGGGAGGCCTGCCCAACCGGTCGCGGCCGGCAAGAAGAGGAAGAAGGTGGTCAAGAGGAGGTTGCCGAAGGCGCTCATCGAGGATATGATTGCAAAGCCCTACAAGATCACCGATGATATCCCTGACGACGTGCTGGCCGAGCATACAGAGGAATTCTGCGAAGTCTACTTCGAAAATAAGCTTATGAGGGACAAGATCTTGGCCTACGAGCGAGCCCTCATCGCCCAGCACAATGCCATGGGCTATGCGGAGGACGAAACGGAGGTCACTGACGATGAGGAGGAGATGGTGGAGAACTAGGACAGCAATCAAAGGCTGTTAATAATTTTCAAGCCTACCTTAAGTTGGGACTTGGGAGTAGTATATACAGTGTTCGTCTTTGGTCCATCCACCCTAAGTGTCTGCTCATTACTATGATGTAATCGTCATGTTGGTATTATCATCTCGTACCGTATTTCCTACTGGTGATTCCATCCACCCTAAGTATCTTATTTATCATGCTATCAGTGACGCTCACTAGCCTTAGTTAAGGTTCTTTATCTCGATGGTCATACATATACCTGACCTAAATGAGCACTTTTTCCAATAATCTGTTATGTTTCTGCAGGCTCAGTTTCTTTCATGCTGCTGTCCGACTGTAATCTGCTGGAGCCTGTTACTTCACAATTCTTGGTTCGTGTTAATCAATTCGGCTGTACTGTGTAAGTTGTTAAAATAACTGATGTTTCCTTGATCCCTTTAAGAATGTAATAGCCCCCTTTTACTTTGGTGGTCCACTTTTTCACCAAAGTACACAATTCCTGTGTTTTTTTTGCATAAAGCTTCTATTAATTCATTGAGACTATAAGGACTGATCTTATACTGATACTCAATGAAATTGGATGGTAATAATAATGAACTAATTGAAAATATTATTGTCTTGTGTGACAGACCATAAAAATGCATGTTTTATTCTATTACTGCATATTTTGTTGGAAAATTTTAAGGTTATCAGCGACACCTTTCTGCTTGCAGAACCTCATTTCTCATTTCTCATTTAAGCTTTACTTTTCTTTGCATGATGAAATTAGGAATTAACTGCTTGCTCTGCATATTGTCTTGTTATCAATACAATCATCTATACACAGGTTAACATGAGATGTCTTCGGTGTCAAAATGGCTATGCAAATTGCTTCACTTTGTTGTACAAGGCAAATCAAACCATGAACTCTGCATGAGTGTAGCGCTTTTATTTGTTGTTCTTGCTTAATTATGCCCAGGTCATATGCTGTAGAGTATACCAAGGAAAGCTTTCCTATATCAAGAACTAGCAGAGATAGGTGCTATAGAACACGGAATATCATCTTCAGGCTTATTCCATTTATTTTCGTTATGGAGATATGTCTTCTTTTGGTTTTACATAATTTTTCTTTGTTCATAGGTTACATTCTTAAATGGGTCAGATATATTTGTCACCACTATGGCAGAAACTCCCAAAAACATCCCTGAAAGTTTCTACATGCTGCCGCACCAGCTCCCACTGACCCGTTCCTTGTTAAAGCCGCATCCACATTTATCTTGCACACATTTTCAGGAGGAGGCAGCCACTGTGAAGGCCGGGCTCCTGTAATGACTGACTGAGGAGGGTTTTGCCATGATCTATAAGATAGAAAAGAGTTTATGAAGCCATCTGTAGATATAGGAGTAGAAAAGTCGCTCTCATGGGTACTCTATATCACGAGTTATCTCTTAGGGTTTTTCCATGATCTTTAAGTCCCATAAAAAAGAGTTTATGACCCTTCCCCCCTTTTGCATGTGGTCCTACCATGGGTATTCAAGGGTATTGTGATGAGGAACAGGTCAGTACATAACTTTAGTGGCAACTCCTTCACAAAACAAAACATCCCATAGGAAGATCCAGGGCTTTGGTGTGAACCTCCCTCCTTCTGATGCCCCCGACCCAACTCATGCTAGGAGTATTGCCTCTCATTGGGTTTGGCAAGATCCTTTGACCCACTCAAACTGAAGCAAGGAGTGAAAGTCACAAGGGATAGCCCCTTTAGAAGAAAAGCTAGGGCTAGATGTCACGGGACACAACAAAAGGGCGAGCATGAAATCGTGCGAGGAAGTGTCAGAACCAAACCTGCTTTTGCATGTGGTCCTACCATGGGTATCCAAGTGTAGTGTTATGAAGACGTCAATACACAACTTTGAAGTGGCAGCTCCTTCACAAACCGGAACATTCCGCAGGAAGATCGATTGCTTCTGTGCGAACCGTGCCCTCGACCCAACTCATGCTAGGAGTTGACCTCTGTTTGGTTTGGCCGTGATACTATGATCTACTCGAACACAAGAAAGGAGTAAAAATCACAAGGGATGGCTCCTTCCGAAGTAAAGCTAGGGCTAGACGTCGCGAGGCCCGCCGGAGAGGGGGCGCAAGAAATCATGTGAGGAAGTGTTGGAGCCACTCACCCTTTGCATGTGGTCCTACCATGGATATGCAAGGGTGGTATGATAAGAAAGAGATCGATACCCATCTTTGTAGTGGCATATCCTTGACAAATCAGAACATCCTGTAGGAAGATCCAGAGCTTCAGTGCGAACGTCCCCCATTCTGGCGCCCCCGACTCATCTCATGCGAGGAGTTGGCCTCTTTTGATTTTTTAATGATCGTATGGCCCATTCAAACAAAATCAAGGAGTAAAAGTCACAAGGGGTGGCTCATTTCGAAGAAAATCTAGGGATAGATGTCATGGGGCCCGCTTAAGAGCGGGGTGACGAAGACATGTACCTAGGGTAGGGTAATAGGCCTGACCTAGACACCCTTACCCGAGGACACTGCCCTAAGGCCAAGGACATTCAAAGGATAACACCATCTACCGATTGAAATTGCCACAGGGTGCAACCCACTCGACCGACAGTTCACTCGGATAACCCAATTCCATTCGACCGGGGTGTACTCACTCGACCACACCAGAAACCACTCGGAAGACAGAAGATCTAAAGTCACTCAGGATGGCAAAGGTCAGGCGTTCACTCCGTAGTCTTAATGATCATTTATTTGCCTTTATTACTGACGTTATCAGTAACGTCCTGTCTTTATAGACATTGAACCCCTTGTAACGTGGGACGGTTGGGGTCCTGGCGCACTCTATATAAGCCACCCCCCTCCTCAGGCACAAGGGTTCGCACCCCCTGTAACTTCACGCATAATTCAATCGACCGAGCCTCCGGGCACCGAGACGTAGGGCTGTTACTTCCTCCGAGAAGGGCCTGAACTCGTAAATCTTGCGTGCACAACCTCACAGTAGCTAGGATCTTGCCTCCTCATACCTACCCCCCATTCTACTGTCAGACTTAGAACCACGACAGTTGGCGCCCACCATGGGGCCGGTGTCTTAGCGACTTTCCGGTGAGGTTGCGATTTTTCCGATTCCCATCATCATGGTTTCGGGTGGAGGTTTGGCTGAGGGCCACGAGATCCGTCTCGGCGCGCTCGTCTTCATCGCCGACGACTCCGCCTGGCTCCAGGAGGCACCCCTCGACGTCGAGACGTTCCCCGTCTGCGGGGCGACGCACTTTCGCGCATGTGTCCGCGGTGTCCTTCTGCGGCAGCCGTCGACCCAATATCGGTCGTTTCCTACGGCGTCTTCGTTCCCCGCTGTTCGCCGTCGCAAGCGATCCGGTCGATCGCGGCTTCAGCGGTGGGTGAAGCATGCAGTGGCACGTCAATCGGCCACCCCTCAAGTCACGGCAATCGAGCCCGATGAATCTCTCTACGGCCTGTTCGATTTGTCGACTGGCTCCGTCGAGACTCTGTCCGAGTGCGACAGCAGCGATCCTGCGGCGGAGGTCCTGATGGTCGACACGCCGCGTAGCCCACCTGGCATGCGTCGCAACGGAGGCGGCGACGGCGGTGGCGATCCGTCGCGTGTTCACGAGGAATACCACCCCGAAACCCTCTCTTCACAGCGGAGGGAGGAACTTCACCACCGTAACGAGGAAGCACTCCACACGCCCATCGTCGAAGAGACCTCTGAGGCTCGGGCCTTGGAGGCAGCGCGCTTGGCCACTTTGGCTGAGCGCACTCGACTGGAAAATCTTCAGCATGCACTCGACGAACGTGCTCGGCAGCGGATTCCTGAGTTCAGTCGACGGCGGCAATTGTTCCCTCCTGAACCTCAGGTATACCGCACTCCAATGCAGAATCTTGCAGCCGCAGCTCGTATAGCAGAATCCATCCAGCCATCCCAGTCAGAAGCTGGACAAGGTTTGATGCAGATCCGGGCTCTGCTCCGGGTGGCAGGAGACCAAAACACTGCAGTATCACAGTCGTGTAACAGAATCCATAGCAGATCTGTGGTGGCTGACACAGTTCAGTCGGCTCACAGCCCAAGATCGCCTCCGCGGCGTGAGGGGCGGGTGCATCGCTAGGATCAGCACTTGGGTCGGATCAACGAGCAGTACGATCATCGACTCGGCCATGACGACCGCCGTCGAGCGCCTACACCCCCTCCGAGAAGCGGATCATACGTGCCCCGTCACTATGATGACAGGCGCCCGCACAGCGGAGGGCGGAGGACGCCGGTCGACCCAAGAGAGCCAGGGTTTGATGCGAGGTCAATTTTAGTGCAAGGTTTGGTCGACAGGAACCGAGCACACAGAGAGGGGCAAGGCAGGGATCGCCCGAGTGGAAGCAGGATTCATGTTTCGGGTCCCGAGTGTTTTAGTAGAGCTATCAGAGCCGCTGAGATCCCCCCCAACTTCAGGTTGGCGACTGGGGTTAGTAAGTTCACCGGTGAGTCGAATCCTGACACTTGGCTGGAAGATTACCGAGTGGATGTCCAGATCGGTGGTGGAAATGATGAGGTAGCTATGAAACACCTTCCTCTCATGCTGGAACGGTCGGCCAGAGCATGGCTGAACCAGTTGGCTCCAGGCAGTATATTCAGCTGGGAGGAATTAGCCCGAGTGTTTGTCAGGACATTCGAGGGCACATGCAAATGACCTGCGGGGTTGACAGAATTGCAACATTGTGTACAGAAGCCGAATGAAACTCTGAGTGATTACATCCAAAGATGGACCACTTTACACCACACAGTAGAAAATGTATCCCAACACCAAGCAGTTTGTGCCTTCAAGGAGGGCGTTCGGTATCGAGAGCTTAACTTGAAATTCGGTCGGACAGGAGATATGCCTCTGACCCGAATGATGGAAATAGCCACCCGGTACGCTAATGGTGAAGAAGAGGACTGACTTCGCAGTGGAAAGGGCAAGCCAGTCGCCCAAGACGCTGGAGTGAGTCGGAAGCAGAAACGCAAAGTCGAGCCAGCAGGTCCAGGTGAAGCTGCAGTTGTAACTCAAGGAAAATTCAAGGGGAAGCCCAAGGGACCCTGGATCCCCAAGAAGGTGAAAGATCAGGCTGGGAATGATGTGTTTGACTTGCCATGTCACATTCACACCAAGAAGGATGAAGAGGGAAATCTGATTTATCCCAAACATACCACTCGACAATGTCGGCTCCTGATCCAGCAGTTCCGAGAGAAACAGCCCAATGAAAAGGAAAAAGAGTCTGACAAGGATGGTGATCAAGAAGAAGAAGATGACGGTTTCCCTAACGTCAATTCCACTTTGATGATTTTTGCTGACATTGAGAGTAAAAGTCGACTGAAAGTCATCAACAGAGAGGTAAACATGGTTGCTCCGGCAACGACGACATATTTGAAATGGTCAAAGACTCCCATCACATTCGACTAATCTGACCACCCACCGCACGTCGCCACCCCCGGGAGGCAAGCGTTGGTGGTCGACCCGGTCGTTGGGGGCACCCGACTGACCAAAGTCTTGATGGATGGTGGCAGCGGCTTGAACATTTTGTACGCAGAGACTCTTCGTGGGATGGGCATTCCGATGTCCAGGCTCAGTGAGAGCAACATGCGGTTCCACGGTGTCATTCCAGGGATGAAAGCTAATTCACTCGGACAGATCACTCTTGACGTGGTTTTCGGTGACTCAAAGAATTACCGCAAGGAGAAGCTGACATTTGAAGTTGTGGATTTTCACAGTGCCTATCATGCTATTCTGGGCAGAACTGCATATGCCCGTTTCATGGCTCGACCGTGTTACGTGTACCTCAAGCTGAAGATGCCTGGCCCCAGGGGCGTGATCACGGTCACTGGTATGGCAACGAGCAGAAGAGTGCCTCCAGAAGGGCTCTAAGATTGCCGATGAACAGATGGCAGCGATTGAAATGGAAGAATATAATAAGACTGCAGATCCGAGTGATTTGCTGCGCGCTAAGAAGCCTGCTTCCGAGTCTGCATTTCAGTCGTCCGGTGAAACAAAGCCTATTCACATTCATCCGACCGATCCCAGTGCTGCACCGACTCATATCTCAACAACACTCGACAGCAAATAGGAAGAAGCGCTCATCCAGTTCCTTCTTGAGAACTGGGACATCTTCGCATGGAAGCCGTCTGACATGCCGGGTGTACCCAGGGGGCTGGCTGAGCACCATTTGCGAGTCGATTCAAAGGCAAAACCCATGAAAGAGCACCTCCGCCGGTCCACTGCGGAGAAGAGAAAGGCAATCGGTGAAGAGGTGGCTCGGCTTTTGGCAGCTGAGTTCATCCGCGAGATTTACCACTCCGAGTGGCTCGCCAATGCTGTCATGGTTCCCAAGAAGGACGATTCACTCCGTATGTGCATTGATTTCAAGCATATCAATCGGGCCTGCCCGAAAGATCATTTTCCTCTCCCCCGCATCGATCAGATAGTCGACTCAACTGCGGGGTGTGAACGATTGTCCTTCCTGGATGCATATTCCGGGTACCATCAGATCCGACTGTATGGACCTGACGAAATAAAAACAGCTTTTATCACCCCATTCGGGTGCTTTTGCTACATCAACATGCCCTTTGGTATCAAAAATGCTGGTGCCACATTCATGCGCATGATACAGAAGTGTCTGCTAGCTCAAATCAGTCGGAATGTGGAAGCATACATGGATGACATCGTGGTTAAGTCGCGCAAAGGTTCCGACCTGCTGACTGACCTTGCCGAAACCTTTGCCAATTTGAGAAGATATGATATCAAGCTTAATCCGTCGAAGTGTACATTTGGAGTTCCAGGTGGAAAGTTACTCGGTTTCCTCGTTTCCGAACGTGGGATCGATGCAAACCCAGAGAAAGTTGGTGCAATCCTCCGAATGAAACGCCCTGTGCATGTACACGACGTTCAGAAGCTTACTGGTTGTTTGGCCACTTTGAGTCGATTCATCTCTCACCTCGGTGAAAAGGCATTGCCTCTTTACCGACTGATGAAGAAATCTGATAAGTTCGAGTGGACTCCTGAAGCTGACGCAGCGTTTGCAGAGCTCAAAGCCCTGCTTTCCACCCAGCCGGTGCTTGCTGCTCCAATCAGCAAAGAGCCTTTACTGCTTTATATAGCAGCCACTGGACAGGTTGTCAGTACAGTACTCACGGTCGAGCGGGAAGAAGAAGGTAAAACCTACAAGGTTCAATGCCCAGTATACTATATTTCTGAAGTCTTAACTCCATCCAAGCAGAGATATCCACATTATCAGAAGCTTGTCTATGGAATCTACTTGACCACAAAGAAGGTTGCACATTACTTCTCAGATCATTCGATTACAGTCATCAGCGACGCTCCATTGTCAGAAATTCTGAACAACAGAGATGCAACTGGCTGAGTGGCAAAGTGGGCGATTGAACTCCTTCCGCTGGATATCAAATTCGAGGCAAAGAAAGCGATCAAGTCTCAAGCGATAGCAGATTTCCTCGTCGAGTGGATTGAACAACAGTTACCGACCCAGATACAGTCGGAACATTGGACTCTTTTCTTCGACGGGTCCAAGATGTTGAATGGTTCAGGCGCTGGAGTGGTCCTGGTATCTCCACGAGGCGACAACCTCAGATATGTTCTCCAGATTCACTTTGATTCCTCCAACAATGAAGCTGAATATGAGGCACTCTTGTATGGGTTGCGTATGGCCATTTCACTCGGCGTCCGCCGCCTAATGGTTTACGGTGACTCAGATTTAGTGGTTAATCAAGTGATGAAGGAGTGGGACGTCAGGAGCCAAGCTATGACTGGTTATTGCAATGCGGTGAGAAAGTTAGAAAAGAAGTTTGAAGGGCTAGAGCTCCACCATATACCCCGACTGAAGAATCAAGCAGCTGATGACTTGGCGAAAATAGGATCCAAGCGGGAGCCTATTCCCAGCAATGTGTTTTTGGAGCATATTCACGCACCATCAATTCAAGAAGATCCCTTCACAGAAGAGCCCCCACAGCCTAAAAGTTCCACTGATCCGACTGAAGTTGAAATCCCAGCTGTGGTCGACTTGATCATGGAAGTTTTGATTGTTATTCCTGATTGGACAGTGCCGTATATCGCATATATTCTCAGGAAAGAGCTTCCAGAGGATGAAGAAGAGGCTCGCCAGATTGTCCGTCGATCCAAAGCCTTCACAGTAATGGGGGAGCAACTCTATAGAGAAAGTGTCACTGGGGTCGTTCAGAAATGCATCACTCCGGAAGAAGGCCAAATGATCCTCGATGATATTCACTCGGGAACCTGTGGTCACCATGCGTCTTCTCGGGCCATCGTGGCCAAAGCGTATCGAGCAGGGTTTTATTGGCCGCGGGCAAATGAGATGGCAAAGGAAATAATTGACAAATGTGAGGGCTGTCAGTTCTACTCCAACATGTCCCACAAACCCGCTTCAGCCCTAAAGACCATTCCACTCGTCTGGCCATTCGCTGTTTGGGGTTTGGATATGGTGGGACCTCTGAAGACTGGCAGGAGTGGTTTCACCCATGTGCTTGTAGCAGTCGACAAGTTCACCAAGTGGATCGAAGCTAAACCTGTCAAAAACCTGGATGCAAGTACTGCAGTCAGCTTCATCAGAGGGTTAACATTTAGATATGGAGTCCCACACAGCATCATCACGGATAATGGGTCGAACTTTGATTCTGATGAGTTTCGAGCTTTCTGTGCATCCGAAGGTACTCGGGTCGACTATGCTTCAGTCGCCCAGCCTCAGTCGAATGGACAGGCAGAAAGAGCGAACGGTTTGATTCTCAAAGGGTTGAAACCTCGATTGATGCGCGACCTCAAACATGCGGCCGGCGCTTGGGTAGATGAGCTACCGTCAGTCCTTTGGGGATTACGAACAACACCAAATCGGTCGACTGGTCGAACCCCCTTCTTCATGGACTATGGGGCTGAGGCTGTGCTACCGAGTGACTTGCTTCACAATGCGCCCCGAGTAGAACTTTTTTCAGAAGCTGAAGCAGAACGAGCTCGAGAAGATGCTGTTGATCTTCTGGAAGAAGAAAGAGAGATGGCCTTGATCCGATCGACCATTTATCAGCAAGACCTTCATCGATTATATGCCAGAAATGTGAAGGGTCGAGCATTTCAGGAAGGGGACCTTGTGCTCCGAGTGGACCAGCAACGGCCTCACAAACTTGCCCCCGCTTGGGAAGGTCCCTTCATCGTCACCAAGGTGCTCCACAACGGAGCGTATCACCTCTACAATGTGGAGCATAATAAAGACGAGCCACGCGCTTGGAATGCGGAGCTACTCCGCCGTTTTTATACTTAAGTGTTCAGACTGATGAGATGTAATAAAGAGTACCTTTCAGTTCGTTTATCAAAGACATGGTTTTACAGTCTCCTAAATGATTGTTGTTACTAATACATGTGTCCAAAATCCCCCAGTGGGTGGCTTAGCCGCGAATCCGATTCGCCAAAGTTTGTAAAATCCTACCGAGTGATGAGCAACCCTCTCACTCGGGGGCTTAGCTGCAGTCCTGTACTCGCCTAAGTTCAAAAAATCCTACCGAGTGATGAGCAACCCTCTCACTCGGGGGCTTAGCTGCAGTCCTGTACTCGCCTAAGTTTAAATAATCCTACCGAGTGATGAGCAACCCTCTCACTCGGAGGCTTAGCTGCAGTCCTGTACTCGCCTAAGTTTGTAAAATCCTACCAAGTGATGAGCAACCCTCTCACTCGAGGGCTAGTGCAGTCCGTACCGCCTAGTTTAAAAATCCTACCGATGATGAGCAACCCTCTCACTCGGGGGCTTAGCTGCAGTTCGTACTCGCTAAGTTTAAAAAATCTACCGAGTGATGAGCAACCCTCTCACTCGAAGGCTTCTTATGCAGTCCTGTACCGGCTAAGTTTGTAAAATACCGAGTGATGAGCACACCCTCTCAATCGGGGGCTTAGCTGCAGCCTTACTCGCCTAAGTTTAAAAATCCTACCGAGTGATGAGCAACCTCTCACTCGGGGGCTTAGCTGTAGTCCTATACTCGCTTAAGTTTAAAAATCCTACCGAGTGATAGCAACCTCTCACTCGGAGGCTTAGCTGCAGTCCTGTACTCGCCTAAGTTTAAAACCCTACCGAGTGATGAGCAACCCTCTCAATCGGAGGCTTAGCTGCAGTCCTGTACTCGCCTAAGTTTGTAAAATCCTAACGAGTGATGAGCAACTCTCTCATCGGAGGCTTAGCTGCAGTCTTATACTCGCCTAAGTTTAAAAATCCTACGAGTGATGAGCAACCCTTTCACTGGAGGCTTAGCTGCAGTCCTGTACTCGCCTTAGTTGTAAAATCCTACCGAGTGATGAGCAACCTCTCACTCGGGGCTTAGCTGCAGTCATGTACTCGCTAAGTTTAAAAAATCCTACGAGTGATGAGAACCCTCTCACTCGGAGGCTTAGTGCAGCCTTGTACTCGCCTAAGTTTGTAAAAATCCTACCGAGTGATGAGCAACCCTCTCACTCGGAGGTTAGCTGCAGTCCTGTACTCACCTAAGTTTAAAAAATCCTACCGAGTGATGAGCAAACCTCTCACTCGGGCTTCTTCAGTCCTTATCGCCTGCTTGAATTACTATTCAACTCCTACCATTGGCGAAACCTCTCACATTCACTCCTAGGCTTAGTGCCGTCCGTTCGCCTAAGTTTGTAAAATCCTACCGAGTGATGAGCAACCCTCTCACTCGGGGGCTTAGCTGCAGTCTGTACTCGCCTAAGTTTAAAAATCTACCGAGTGATGAGCAACCCTCTCACTCGGGGGCTTAGCTGCAGTCTGTATCGCCTAAGTTTAAAAAATCCTACCGAGTGATGAGCAACCTTTCACCGGAGGCTTAGCTGCAGTCCTGTCTCGCCTAAGTTTGTAAAAATCCTACGAGTGATGAGCAACCCTCTCAATCGGGGCTTAGCTGCAGTCCTGTACTCGCTAAGTTTAAAAAATCCTACGAGTGATGAGCAACCCTTCACTCGGGGGCCTTAGCTGCCAGTTCTGTACTCGCCTAAGTTTAAAAAATCCTACCGAGTGATGAGCAACTCTCTCACTTGGAGGCTTAGCTGCAGTCCTGTACTCGCCTAAGTTTGTAAAATCCTACCGAGTGATGAGCAACTCTCTCACTCGGAGGCTTAGCTGCAGTCCTGTACTCGCCTAAGTTTAAAAAAAATCCTACCGAGTGATGAGCAACCCTCTCACTCGGAGGCTTAGCTGCAGTCCTGTACTCGCCTAAGTGTAAAACATGCTCCATCCTGATCTGCAAGGATGACGAGGTGCAGGTCGTCCGCGATCCTCTCCTCAGAACTGCGTCTGTTCCGAGTGAAGATACAAGTTCCACTCGGAAATAAAAACAAGCATATTTAAGGGCAAACTAAGTTCGGACGAAGGAGCTTAAAAGTTCTCGGGCATCAGGCCCGAAGGAGTTTTACGGTTACAAAATCACTCGGCATACCGAGGCAAATTGAACCGGATCATAAAAGTTCGGACGAAGGAGCTCAAAGTACTCGGGCATCAGGCCCGAAGGAGTTTTACGGTTACAGAATCACTCGGCATACCGAGGCAAATTGAATCAGATCATAAAAGTTTCATCCACTCCGCAGAGGGGCTGGCAGGCTCGACAAACTCGTCCAGGTCGATTCCATCTGCGATTCGAGTAGCAGCAGCAATGAAGGTCTCCATGAAAGACTGGAAGTTGAGTTTCTTGGTGTTGGCGACCTTGATTGCCGCTAGCTTCTCTTCTCTGGCTTCCTTGCAGTGGACGTGAACCAGGGACAAAGCTACGTCAGCACCGCATCGAGCAGCGGACTTCTTCCACTCCTGCACTCGACCAGAAATCTCGTTAAGTCGAGTCATCAGAGACTCGAGATCATTTCGGAGCGTGTCCCCTGGCCAGAGCGCTGTGTCGATCCGCGAAACTGCAACCTTGAGTCGAGCAAGATATTCCAAGGCACTGGCAAGGCGAGACTCCAGTTGGAGCACATTCATGGCTGCTTCATCTTTGACAGGGGAGTTGATGGGGTCCAAGTTCGTCTCGACTCGCCCAGTTTCTTCCTCGAAGTCTTGACAGAATTCTGCACTCGCAGAGAAATAATGAGTCGACAGCGGTATGATGGGTCGACGAAAGCAAACCAATCGCACAGAGAAAAGTACCTTCAAGCATGAGGAATAATTTTTTGGCGAGACCTCCCAGGTAGTTCTCCAGCTCGTCCCTCCTGCGGGTGATGTCTTCTACTTTGTCGGTCAGGGTCTGCTTGTCCTTCTTCAGACGAGTCACTTCTTTGTTGGCTTCGTCAAGAGCAGCCTTCAGCTTGGCATTCTCTCCCTCCAGCTGTCCGACTGAGGCCATCTTTTTGTCGGCAAGCGCTGTTTTGTCTTCGGCGGTTTTCTTCGCAACCGCAAGGTCAAGGTCCTTCTTCTCCAAAGCTTGTCTCATTGTTTCTAGAAAAAATAACATTCGAATCAGAAAAAGGAGGAGAGAAGATGGCAAGAGAACCGGTCGACAAGCTTTCCTTACCAGCAGCGTCATCCTTAGCCTTCTGCAAGTTGTTTCGAGCCAACTCCAAGTCAAGATTTAGCTGGATTTGCTTCTTCTCCAAGTCGGCAAACCGGGCTCCAAGATCACAAGATTTCTGTGTTCAGAAGATAGTTAGTCGGCAGACACAAAGACTACTGCCGAATCAAACATTCGCCAATAGTCTCGGGGACTACACCCAGTGGGTGCACTCAGCGTGCCCCCACTGGTCTAATTTTTTCAATCGACTTGGTCCATCCAGTCAAAAAAAAAACTCAGACCATAGCCGACTGCCCGCAGTCGACTACGGTCTCGGGGACTACACCCAGTGGGTGCACTCAGCGTGCCCCCACTGGTAAAGGTTCCACTCGGCATGATCTGACCAGACCGAGTGGAGAAGATCTGTTAAAAGACCCCCGCCGAATCAAACATTCGATGGTGGTCTCGGGGACTACACCCAGTGGGTGCACTCAGCGTGCCCCCACTGGTTCAGAGATTCAATCAGCACAACCTAGTCGACTCAAGTGGAAAAACTACTCAACAGAAATTAAAACACCCACTGGGTGTGTAGACTGACAATGGGTGTGCAATCAAGGTTCCAAAACGCTCATCCACGGACGTCTTGCGGATAAGGCGGCAGTTTCTAAATATCATATCCTAACAGAACAAGCGTCAAGATGGAGTTCAGTCGGGAGTAAGATAACCTGGACATTGACCTGAAGTGCTGAACTGGCATCATAGGCAGCTTGACTGGCCTCGCGCACCACCTTCATCTGCTCCATCATAACGCCAGCCTGGCGTATAGCCTCCTTGGCAGCACTCACTTGGTCTTCTGGGACGTGAGGAGCGGTGGGAGGTGCAGTCGGCGTACCAGTCACAGTAGCTTGAGAGCTTGAGGCATGAAGTTGGACAGGCGAAGCAAGGGCCGGCACAGTCAACGACGAAGGACGAACACTCGACAAGGGATTCGCAAAAGTAACGGAGGCACGGTTGAAGTCCCCGGATTGCTGGATAGCTGGTTCCGTCGCCGGCGTCAACTGAGGCGTCTTGCTAGCTGGTACCTTCTTGACTGAGGTCCTGCTCCTCCTACCCACGAGTTTCTGTGGCTCATCTTCATCATCGTCTTGAAGTTCAATAACATTTTGCGGAGCTGCAAAAGAATCGACCACAAGAGTTCAGTCGACTGTAGAATCGGCTAGCAAAGAAAAGACGAGATAACAGGGGTCATACCCGCTTAGGATGTGACCGCGTCCTCCATCTCCTCGTCACCATCATCTTGGTAAGCAGAAGTCCCGGAGGTAGCAGCGCTGCAAATCTCAGGGTTCACTCGGTCAAGCAAGTGAATGGGTCGACAACTGATATAAGATTCTTCGAACAAAGGGCGAGAACGAAACGCTTACGCAGAGGCGACGGGAACGTCAACCTTGATCTTGGGCAAAGCCTTCCGTGGCTTTGACGGCGCGGTCTTGAGCTGCTTCGGAACCTTCTCAGTCGGCACCGGAGAAGATGTCCAAGTGCGCTTCGAAGTCTGTCCAGTCGGTGCTGCCACCTTGCCCCGGATACTTGCTAGGTCGTGCTTGTGCTTGGAACGCTTTTCCGTGCGAGGTGGAGAATCGACCTCCTCCTCACTGCTCGAGTTTTCGTGCTCTTCATCACTCTCCCCATCGGAGTTCCAGTCGCCGTTGTCGCCTCCGCTCTCTTCTCCTTCCTGGATCTGCTCCCCGTTGGGCATCGAGTACATCTCAGTATATATCTGCGAAGCAAAGAATCGAACAAGCATCAGTCGGTTCCAAAGACAGTTTACAAATTAGAGTAAAAGTCACTCGACATCGAAGGTCTGACCTTGTCTGGTTCATTATCAGCGCCGAGTGGCAGAATTCTTCTGGACCCCTGGGGTTGTCTTTGTTTCCGGTAATGCTCTGCAGCCACCGCGCCACCGTCTCCTCGGCAACTTCCTCCGGGTGGATCCGAGCAGAATCATCGGCGCCCGAATACATCCACATAGGATGATCGCGGGCCTAGAGCGGCTGGATGCGGTGAGTGAGAAACACCTCTAGCAAATCCATGCCGGTCACACCATCGCGGACAAGTTGGATTACGCATTCAACCAACATATTCACCTCCGCCTTTTCTTCTGGAGTCACTTTCAACGGAGAGGGCTTTTCAATTCACCCCATGCGGGGGAAGGCCAGTCGACTGACCAGGAGTTGGTTTGTCCTTACAATAAAACCAGGTCGACTGCCACCCTCTGACCGAATCGGGAAGAGTCATAGGTGGAAAAGTGCTTTTTCCTCTCATCTGGATCCCTAGACCTCCACACATCTGGATCACGTGCGTCCTCTCATCACTCGGATTGGCCTTTTTCACAGACTGTGAGCGGCAAGTAAAGATGTGTTTGAAGAGACCCCAATGCGGTCGACAACCCAGGAAATTCTCACACATGAAGACAAAAGCAGCAAGGTATGTGATGGTGTTCGGAGAAAAGTGGTGAAGTTGGGCCCCGAAAAAGTTCAGAAAACCTCGGAAAAAAGGATGAGGAGGCAGAGAAAAACCACGGTCGACGTGGGTCGCGAGGAGGACGCACTCACCCTCCTGCGGCTGCGGCTCGGTCTCATCACCTGGCAGCCTCCAGGATCCATGGGCGATCAAGCCCCCCTCGACCAGATCCTCCATATCCTCTTGCTGAATCGTGGAGCGAATCCAATCGCCCTGGATCCAGCCGGGCGGCAGGCCGGATCTCGACGACGAGCCACCCCGACTCGTCTTCTTGCCCTTCGCTGCCGCCGTCGCTTTCTTCGCACGCTCCAGGGCCGCCGTCTTCTCCTTCCCCATCGCGGCAGGCTGCGCTCGGGCGGGGCGGCGGCGTCGAAGGTGGCGGCGAATGTGGCGGTGAAACAGGAGAAGAGGAAGGAGATGGGGAGCACAGTGCCGGGCTCATCGGCCCCGACGCCTTATATGGGCCTGCTCCCGAGTGGCTGACTTGTGGGCCCAGGCAATCCAGTCAAATCCCGCAACAGTCGCGCGCTGGATACGTGGCGAAAAAGGTGGCGCGAGAATCGAGGCGTCCCTGCCTAACCCGCTCCGTCTACTGCGGTACTCTCCGTCCCGCGCGCTTCTCCAAATTTCGAATCCCGTGGGATCCGGAAAGCGGCAGCGTGACCAATCGCGCCGAGGATCTTATACCATACCAACACTCAGAGCTTATCAGCAAAAATCACTCGACGACCTCTGAATGGACCCAGGCGACTGAAAATGAAGTTGAAGTTTTTACAAAGATCACCGGCCCGGATAAGATGCCTCTGAAGCATATAAATCGGGTCGGAACCATCTTCAACCCCTTCTCCACTCGGACCCAGATCCATTCGGGGGCTAATGACGAAGACATGTACCTAGGGTAGGGTAATAGGCCTGACCTAGACACCCTTACCCGAGGACACTGCCCTAAGGCCAAGGACATTCAAAGGATAGCACCATCTACCGACTGAAATCGCCACAGGGTGCAACCCACTCGACCGACAGTTCACTCGGATAACCCAATTCCATTCGACCGGGGTGTACTCACTCGACCACACCAGAAACCACTCGGAAGACAGAAGATCTAAAGTCACTCAGGATGGCAAGGGTCAGGCGTTCACTCCGTAGTCTTAATGATCATTTATTTGCCTTTATTACTGGCGTTATCAGTAACGTCATGTCTTTATAGACATTGAACCCCTTGTAACGTGGGACGGTTGGGGTCCTGGCGCACTCTATATAAGCCACCCCCCTCCTCAGGCACAAGGGTTCGCACCCCCTGTAACTTCACGCATAATTCAATCGACCGAGCCTCCGGGCACCGAGACGTAGGGCTGTTACTTCCTCCGAGAAGGGCCTGAACTCGTAAATCTTACGTGCACAACCTCACCGTAGCTAGGATCTTGCCTCCTCATACCTTCCCCCCATTCTACTGTCAGACTTAGAACCACGACACGGGGCACACGAAATCTCGTGAGAAGTATTGGAACCACTACTCCTTATGTATGTGGCCCTACCACGGGTATGCAAGAGTGGTGTAAATGGTAATGTCACATGCACACACACACGCATTATCATATCAAAGTAGCAACTCCGTTGTATGCGCAGCGAGACGACTTCACTTGGAGCTGCAGTGAGCGACGCAAGGCAGCGAGGTGTGGTGCGGCGGCCTTTGAGACATAGTCGGGGATACAAATCGGCTGATTCGGGTGGTTGCCCGGCACCGACACCGAGTCAGCCTTGGGCACCTCCGGGACCACATCAGTGAGAATGCGAGAGCGGTAGTCTTCCGAGCGCCATGACTGATCGACATCATCGAATATCACCTCGTCCATTGCCCAAAGAAGGACCACCATTCCCATGGCCGACTCACCATATTTGGTAATAATCCGTCGCTGCTCCTCTTTGGCTACATGTATTATCACGTACTCCGTTGCGCCGACCATAACCTTTGAGGTACCATACTAGAGAGCGACCTCCTTCATCCTCGTCAATTTCGCGGCATCACCTGCCGCGGGTGCCTCAAACTACCTGTTCCTTCCCCTACTGCCGTCCATCTTCACGAAACCATACAATGTCATTATTCATAATAAACATAAAAACAACATGTAAGATATATAGCACTATATACCACACATATGAAAGATACCTTTTGCAAATATTAACACATATCCACATTTTCAGAAAATAGCAAATTTTTACTACTAACTTCTTTTTAAATTTATTTTCATTTTCTTTCTCTTTTGTTTAATTTAATTTTTTGTCAGTTTTGCTAAACTCTACTACATACACATCAATTGACCTGTATCTATAAAAATTAAAATGCTATATCCTCCTCTTCTCTCCTCTCGTCTCATCTCCTCTTCTCCTCTCATCTCACACTCTCAATTATTAATCATACGAAGCATTCACACATATCCTCTCAAACTCATCCATAGCAATTTACAAAACGGAAAATGAAAAAAAAATGCATACCATCCATTATACATATATTATCATATGTGTGTCATGCATCCATATATTATCCATATCAAATTTCCGTATCTATATCATCCATATCCAAGCTAGCTAGATCCATATCCATACCATCCAATCAGCCATATATATCTATTTCCATATCATCTATATTAACCTAGCTGGGTGATCCATCGTATCTATATGCAATTTCCATATGAAAAATAGTGCTATTTAAAAAGAAAAGAAAAAGGGGGGAAAGTGGAGCTAGCTCACCTCGGTGGGACGTGGGAGGTCAGCCGACGTCAAGTGGGCTGGCTTCGGGGTTGGTGGTGACGACCAGTGTCGAGGTGGTGGAGCCCGACGATGGAGGCTACGACAACGGCCAAGATGGAAGTGCCGGCGACGACATGATTGGAAGCTGCAGATCGACGGCGGCTGCGACCGACAGAGAGCTTGGGCGGGCGCGGAAGGTTGAGGTGGAGGAGGGCGGCGGAGTTAAGATGGTTGAGGCGCCGAGCCGATTGAACGTTTGTATAAGGAGGTACCTGGGGACGATAATATCCAAGTGTAAGCCGAGTGCCTTCTATCGGCTACTCGGATGAAGGGTTTGGCATTTCAAAAAGAAAAGGAAAGGAAAAAACATAAGCCGGGTACGCCATTAGAGCTTACTCGGCTTATAGCTCACGCAAGCACGGAGCCGCCAGGCAAGGCGGGCATGGCCGCGTGGTATCCAGGGACGGAGCCAGGAACTTCATATGAGGGGGGCCAATGATACATGTATGATCATTGGAGGGAGCAATACACTAAAATTTAGGCCTTAACTCTTTAAATCCACACAATATATAAGGGTATTTTAAGCATTTTATTCAGCATGGGCCATCGGGAGAGCCATGGCCCTAGCTCGCCCCTTGCTAGCTCCTTCATTGGTGGTATCTTCTTTGCTGAGTGTAGCGTGTCTAAGCCAAGGTTTTGGATCCCAAGCGGGCGTTTTTTCTCGAGGGGCACCGAAATTCACGGTTACCACGGTAACCATGAAATACCGGAAAAAATTCGGACGAAATTTAAAATCAAATTTTGAATTCAAATATTTCGAAGTTGATATAGATATACTTTTAACTCTGCAAGATCACTACTTTTCTTCTAGCGTAGTGGCTGTTCACACGCACCCAACGATGTCGCTCGCTCAGAGATTTCGAGTTCGGCTCCTGCCGCTCCCAGAATTTATCAACTCTGTCAATTTTTTTACTTTTGCATTCTAAAAAAGAAAGAAAAACTGGAGAAGGAAAGACTCGAACCCGCGACTCGCAGCTCCATAAAGCATGCCTTTGCCACTACGCCATTGCAAGCGCTGGTACTAAATGAGAGATGCCGCGTATTTAACAGCACGGTGATCGTTTGAATTCAAATTTCAAAAAAACTAGACTTTTTTTGCTCGGTATGAGTGTTTTCCGTGGGGTAGCGGTAAACGCGGTAACCGCTCGGGATCACGAAATTTCGAGCGGTACCCAAAACAGTGGTCTAAGCTGAGGCCCTATAGTTGTCGTGTGTTTTGCTGCGTGCTCGGTTTACATGGCGGTAAGCTGAGTGCTCGAAAAATTACACTTGGCATATGTCAATATACTCGGCATACAATGTTTTTCCTGTAGGGCGAGAAGGATGGCACTCGGATATTGATCCAACAGTCCAGATGAAAGCAACTCAAAGTTAAAAAAACATCAGGCATCTGTTGCATACCTGGCCCCAATACCATGGACAGAAAAGAAAAACTTTGACATTTTATTTTGATGGGCGAAAACTTTAACATACATCCTCGGTTCAGAATTACTTGTCGGAGAAATGGATATATAGATGTATTTTAATTTTAATTATATCCATTTTTATTCTTTTCTACGACAAGTAATTCCGTACGGGGAGTATTTAAGAACGGGATCGAAGAGAACTTGTTGCTCGAAGAAATGAAAAACAACTACAATTCATTAAGCCTCTTTAGTTAGCTAAACTGCTCCTTAAACATTATGCCTCTTGCTTGCTTTCATCAGTGAGCTTCCTTGGTGAAGAGCCTGACGTCTCTCCACCTCGACTCCATGAGGTGCGAGGGGGCCGTCTGAGTGTACACCCTGAACTTGAAGTAGTGTATGTCGCCGCCGCGCCCCGCTACGCGCAGCCGCTCCTGGCCGTCGATGAACACGGTGAGTGTCCCTGCGCCACTGACGCCGTGGATCACGTTGAGCCTTAACCACCGGTCGTAGATGCCGCCGTGGACCACCCGCGTCCAGTCATTATAGTACACCAGCGCGCCGCCGTAGACGTGCAGCATCAGCGTCATCGCGTGCTTTGCCGCGTCGAACACCTGCATGATGGACACCCCCGTCGTTTGCCCGAGGGGACGAACTGCCGCACGCCGGAGATGTAGTTTTGCTGCGCCACGGGTTAATTGACTTAACGAATTAATACCGCGCATGGATAATGGATTGGCAAATTTTAACATGCTCCCTCCTATCCCCCTCTTTTCACATGAAAAATAAGAAGGTAAGCGTTAATCAGATCATTAATTAATGAGATCAACAGCTTAGATCTATTATATATTCTTACCTCTCATGTGAAAGAGGGGGTAAGAGAGAGCATATTAAAACTACTCGGATGGATTAGTGTATTCGGGTTGAGTGATTACCATGCGGATTACTGTTCGTGGCCTGGTGTGGCTGGTTGGGCTACGAGCCTTGTCTGTGCAGTAGACCCACATCCGCCGCATGCCATGCACGAGTTCGTACCGCTGATCCAGCGGCACGTCGTACGGCCTCTGCACGGGGAGCTGGGCATCGGTGAGTGGCACGGTGATGAAGCCGGAGGTCGGGTCGCAGGCCGCGGCGTTGGCGCCATGCGTGGCGCATAACAACAATGCCAGGAGGAGGACGAGGAGCGGCATAGACAGTCTGTGTAAGTTGGGAGCCATTTTGCTAGTTAGCTAAGCAAGCTCCTAATGAATTTGTTAAGCAAGTCTCCGATCGAGGTGTGTGGCGCACAGGTCTGCCAGGTCACATTTGAGGGTGAAATATGGACTTCTTTCTCACGGGAATAACTCACCACGAGAAGCCCAAAGACCAGCCCACAAGGCCCAAGGGGAGAATGACCTGCATTCGTTTCGAGAAGGGTAACTATCGGCGAACAGAGAACCTGAACCGTCCTGAACCCGCTTCCCAGATCCGCGACCGATTTGTATCCGTGAATCAAACCCTATATCCGGTGGTGAATCGAGAGGAACATAGCAAGGATCGTATCACTGTGCCCTCAAGAGGAAGGCGGCGATCGCGTCGGTGGGTGGTGAGACCCTGAAGAGGAAGAAGGAGATGGAGGCGAGCGCGTCGGCGGCGGGTGACTCTGCCCTCAGGAGCAAGGAGGCGAGCGCGTCGGAGGGAAGTGAGATCCTGAGGACGAGGAAGGAGTTGATGGCGGTGATGAAGTGGAAGAAGGAGAAGATGGAGATGGAAGCGATGGCGGCGAAGGATCCTTCGTTGGACACGAAGCCCATGTCGGAGGAGGCCCAACCGGCCGCGGCCGGCAAGAAGAGGAAGAAGAAGGTGGTCAAGAGGAGGCTGCCGCAGGCGCTCATCGAGGATATGATTGCAAAGCCCTACAAGATCACCGATGATATCCCTGACGACGTGCTGGCCGAGCGTACGGAGGAATTCCGCGAAGTCTACTTCGAAAATAAGCTTATGAGGGACAAGATCTTGGCCTACGAGCGGGCCCTCATCGCCCAGTACAATGCCATGGGCTATGCGGAGGACGAAACGGAGGTCACTGACGACGAGGAGGAGATGGTGGAGAACTAGGACAGCAATCAAAGGATGTTAATAATTTTCAAGGCTACCTTAAGTTGGGGCTTGGGAGTAGTATATATAGTGTTCGTCTTTGGTGCATCCACGCTAAGTGTCTGCTCATTACTATGACGTAATCGTCATGTTGGTGTTGTCGTCTCGTACCTTATTTGCTACTGGTGATTTCATCCACCCTAAGTATCTTATTTATCATGCTATCAGTGACGCTCACTAGCCTTAGTTAAGGTTCTTTATCTCGATGGTCATACATACACCTGACCAAAATGAGTACTTTTTCGAATAATCTGTTCTGTTTCTGCAGGCTCAGTTTCTTTCATGCTGCTGTCCAACTGTAATCTGCTGGAGCCTGTTACTTCACAATTCTCAGTTCGTGTTAATCAATTCGGCTGTACTGTGTAAGTTGTTAAAACAATTGATGTTTTCTTGATTCATTTAAGAATGTAATAGCCCCCTTTTACGTAGTAGCACAGAACACTGCCGCAGACTGGTGATCCACTTTTTAACCAAAGTACACATTTACTTTGTTTTTCCATAAATCTTGCATTAATTCGTTGAATATACTATAAGGACTGATCTTATATTAATATTCAATCAAACTGATGGTAATAATAATGAACTAAATGAAAATATTATTGTCTTGTCTGACAGACCATTAAAATGCATGTTTCATTCTATTACTGCATATTTTGTTGGAAATTTTTAAGGTTATCAGCGACACCTTTCTGCTTGCAGAACCTCATTTGTCATTTCTCAGTTAAGATTTACTTTTCTTTGCATGATCACATTAGGAATTAACTGCTTGCCCTATATATTGTACTGTTATCAATACAATCATCCACAAGTTAACATGAGATGTCTTCGGTGTCAAAATGGCTATGCAAATTGCTTCATTTTGGTGTACAAGTTAACTCAAACCATGAACTCTGCAATGTGTGTATCGCTTTTGTTTGTGGTTCTTGCTTATGCCCAGGTCATATATTGTAGAGTATACCGAGGAAACCTTCCTATATCAAGAACTAGTAGAGATAGGTGCTATAGAACACGGGAATATCATCTTCAGGCTAATTCCATTTATTTTCGTTATGGAGATATGTCCTTTTCTGGTTTTACATAATTTTTCTTTGTTCATAGGTTACATTCTTAAATGGGTCAGATATATGTGTCGCCACTATGGCAGAAAGTCCCAAAAACTTACTAGTTCATCTGGTAAGTAGACTGATGGAGGTTCAGCTAGCTCATCAGCCCGATCAGCTGTGTTGGAAACTTACTAGGTCTGGACAATTTACGGTTAAGTCGATGTACATCGATGTTATTAACTCCAGTGTCATTCCCAGTTCCAAACATGTTTGGAAAGTAAAAGTTCCTTTGAAAATTAAAGTGTTTATGTGGTTTGTACATAAACAAGTCATTTTAACAAAGGACAACTTGGTTAAGCGCAATTGGACAGGATCTACTAGGTGTAGTTTCTGTGATCGGGACGAGACCATTAAGCATCTCTTCTTTGAGTGCCCATTGGCGAGAATTTTGTGGCGCACCGTGCAAATTGCCTTTAACATTACTCCTCCGAGTTCGGTCGGTTCGTTATTTGGAACGTGGCTTGATGGGATAGAGTCCGATACAGCTAGACACAGTCGTGTAGGAGTTTGTGCGTTGTTATGGGCAATTTGGAATTGCATAAATGATTTGGCTTTTAACAGAACAACAACTATTCATTTTTTGCAGGTTTTATTCCATGCTACGGCGCTGATCCGTATGTGGTCCTTACTCACTCCGACGGAGTCCAGGGAGCGTTTGGTTACTGGATCTCTTCGGTGGGAGATGGTAGCGCGGGATATCTTCAACCGGTTTGGATGGCGGTCATGTAATAGGATAGGCGATTAGTTTTCCTATCTTTATTTTGCCAGCCGGTTGTGACTTTATGGCCTTGTTATTTTTGGCGTTGAGGCTCTCTGTGAGCTAGCCTTTATTTTGTTTCACGACTTTAAGACCTTGTTGAACCTATTTTTTTATAAATGTGGCCGTATGCATCATTCTGATGCAGAGGCCGGGGAGTCCCCCTTTTCGAAAAAAAAAGAAAAAAAAAAGAAAGTCCCAAAAACATCCCTGAAAGTTTCTACATGATGCCGCACCAACTCCCACTGACCCGTTCCTTGTTAAAGCCGCATCCACATTTATCTTGCACACATTTTCAGGAGGAGGCAGCCACTGAGAAGGCCGGGCTCCTGTAATGACTGACTGAGGAGGGTTTTACCATGATCTATAAGATAGAAAAGAGTTTATGAAGCCATCTGTAGATATAGGAGTAGAAAAGTCGCTCTCATGGGTACTCTATATCACGAGTTATCTCTTAGGGTTTTTCCATGATCTTTAAGTACCATAAAAAAGAGTTTATGACCCTTCCCCCCTTTTGCATGTGGTCCTACCATGGGTATTCAAGGGTATTGTGATGAGGAACAGGTCAGTACATAACTTTAGTGGCAACTCCTTCACAAAACAAAACATCCCATAGGAAGATCCAGGGCTTTGGTGTGAACCTCCCTCCTTCTGATGCCCCCGACCCAACTCATGCTAGGAGTATTGCCTCTCATTGGGTTTGGCATGATCCTCTGACCCACTCAAACTGAAGCAAGGAGTGAAAGTCACAAGGGATAGCCCCTTTAGAAGAAAAGCTAGGGCTAGATGTCACGGGACACAACAAAAGGGCGAGCATGAAATCGTGCGAGGAAGTGTCAGAACCAAACCTGCTTTTGCATGTGGTCCTACCATGGGTATCCAAGTGTAGTGTTATGAAGACGTCAATACACAACTTTGAAGTGGCAGCTCCTTCACAAACCGGAACATTCCGTAGGAAGATCGATTGCTTCGGTACGAACCGTGCCCTCGACCCAACTCATGCTAGGAGTTGACCTCTGTTTGGTTTGGCCGTGATACTATGATCTACTCGAACACAAGAAAGGAGTAAAAATCACAAGGGATGGCTCCTTCCGAAGTAAAGCTAGGGCTAGACGTCGCGAGGCCCGCCTGAGAGGGGGCGCAAGAAATCATGCGAGGAAGTGTTGGAGCCACTCACCCTTTGCATGTGGTCCTACCATGGATATGCAAGGGTGGTATGATAAGAAAGAGATCGATACCCATCTTTGTAGTGGCATATCCTTGACAAATCAGAACATCCTGTAGGAAGATCCAGAGCTTCAGTGCGAACGTCCCCCATTCTGGCGCCCCCGACTCATCTCATGCGAGGAGTTGGCCTCTTTTGGGTTTTTCATGATCCTATGACCCATTCAAACAAAATCAAGGAGTAAAAGTCACAAGGGGTGGCTCATTTCGAAGAAAATCTAGGGATAGATGTCATGGGGCCTGCTTAAGAGTGGGGCACGCGAAATCACGCGAGAAGTGTTGGAACCATTACTCCTTATGCATGTGGCCCTACCACAGGTATGCAAGAGTGGTGTGAATGGTAATGTCACACGCACACATGCACGCACTATGATATCAAAGTAGCAATCCGGCGTATAGGCGGCGAGACGACTTCACTTGGAGCTGCGGTGAGCGACACGGGGCAGCGGGGCGTGGTGCGGCGGCCTCCGAGACATAGCCGGGGATACAAATCGGCTGATTCGGGTGGTTTCCCGACACAAACATCGGGTCAGCCTAGTCCTCCGGGACCACATTAGTGGGTATGCGTGAGCGGTAGTCTTCCGAGCGCCATGACTGATCGACATCATCGAACATCGCCTCATCCAATGCCCATAGAAGGACCACCATTCCAATGGCCGACTCACCATATTTTGCAATCATCCGCCGCTGCTCCTTTTTGGCAACATGTATTATCATGTACTCCACTGCGCCCACCATATCCTTTGAGGTAACATACTAGGGAGCGATCACCTTCATCCTCGTCAATTTCGCGGCATCGACTGTCGCGGGCGTCTCAAACACCCTGTTCCTTCCCCTAATGTCGTCCATCTTCATGAAACCATACAAAGATGTCATTATTCATAATAAATATAAAAACAACATGTAAGATATATAGCACTATATACCACACATATGAAAGATACCTTTTGCAAATATTAACTGATGTGGACATAGACACCATAGTTACATCTACAAATATTACACGATATATTTTTCAGGTGATCTCAATTAAAGATTACACAATATATTATTTTGTTGTCCAGGACAAAATTACGACACCATGTTTTATTTCGTACATAATTAATAGAGAAATGTTGTTCACGGCAAGAAAGAAAGTCAAGAAAAAGCATAGCTATTTGAAGAAAACCAAATGGTTATCATGCATGCAACATGAAGCAGCATGTCCATCAAAGAATTGGAGTCCAGCCATGCACATGCATGCATGTGAACGTGTATGCATGCGCGCTGGGATTGTGCACGCCATCTACACAAGAAGACACCCAGCAGGCCAACTACCTAGTGGGCTCTATTGCATACGTGGGCTCAACAAGGAGTTGGGCCGTGTCGAGGCCATCAAGCACGAGTATTCCGACGCTGCCACCGGTTCATCTGTTCACGCCTCGTCGTCGTCGTCTCCGTTAATAAATACTAGTCTATCTATTAGGGTTTAGGGTTTAGACTCGGGTTTTGTTTAGAGAAGTTTAGCTATTGCTACTTTTATTTGTGTTCGCTCGTAGCGGCTAGTGCGACCGTCAAGACATTCTATCGGAACCCTAATTTGTGAAATTTATTCATCTAGTATATCCGCAATTTTTAGATTGCTTGGCTATTTTTTTCTTGCATGTTCTTCGATTTGCTTACAGGAAAAATCATTCGTGGATAGGTCGATTGCGCCGTTGCCTCGGTCGATAACACCGTGGAGTTGGTTCAACGATTGCCATGGATATCATTCGTGTACGGTTCTCCCTGTATGGTTGGTAGCCGGATCGTGAGGGTCAAGTCCCACAAAAATCGTAGTTATCCTCTCTCATCGAAAGATCGGGCCCTAGTTCACATCAAGTGATATCAGTTTTCAGGTTCATCGGTGAGAGATTTACAGTTTTTGTTAGATTAGATTAATTTTCGTCCTACAACCCACACAAAAAGAAGCCAAAAAAATTAGATTAGTTCATCCGCTGCACCTACCTTTTTAGCCTCCAGCAATTTTTGCATCTAGTATTTGATTTGTTGAATCTTTGGTTGCATCCATCCTAGTATTAGTGCTGGTTTAGATTAGTTCGCGAGAAAATCATCTACTAGATCAATCTATTTTTGTCCAGTACGTCATCTCTGCGCAACGCTCGTTCTCCATCTGAAAAAGGAAAATCTAAAAAAAAATGATTGGTTTGATTCTTTTCTGATTTTTTATTAGTTTTTCTGCTCCTTGGCCCACCTGTGCGCCTCTGCTCCTTGGCGCCGATGTTCCCTTTGGTAGACAAGGTCTGCTTTGTGCATCGCTAGCCTGTACTACTGTTGAACGTTTGGAGTTACCTAGCTACGCATCTGACATCTCATTAATTTCCTATATATCCAGTAGTACAACCAGGTCGCTTCTATACTAGCACACTTTGGTTTAGTCCTGTTATTATATTCTATTGTAGTACGTGTGTACACTTGTTGGTAACCGGCCTGGTTAAAAAAAAAATCATCTCCGCGCCTGCCAAGTGTATGAAGGGCTTGGCATTCCAAAAAGAAAAGAAAAGAAAATAAGCTAGGTACGCCATTAGAGCATACTCGGCTTATAGCTCACGCAAAGACGGAGCGTCCGGCAAGGCGGGCATGGCCACGTGATACCCAGGGACGGAGCCAGGAACTTCATATGAGGGGGGCCAATGATACATGTACGATCATTCGAGGATGCCATACACTAAAATTGAGGCCTTAACTCTCTAAATTGACACAATATATAATGGTATTTTAAGCATTTTATTCTCCATGGGGGGAGCCATGGCCCTAGCTCGCCCCCTTGCTCGCTCCGTCATTGGTGGTATGTAGCATGTAAGCCAAGTGACTTGTAAGCCAAGTGTATTTATAGTTGTTCTCGGTGTACAATTGTCTAAGCTGAGGGCCTTGCAGTTGTCGTGTGTTTTGCCGCATGCTCAGTTTACATGGCTGTAAGCTGAGTGCTTGAAAAATTACACTTGGCATATGTCAATATACTCGGCATACAATGTTTTTCCCGTAGGGCGAGAAGGATAGCACTCGGATATCGATCCAACTGTTGGGGAACGTTGTATGGAAAACAAAAAAAATCTACGTACACGCAAGATCTATCCATGGAGATGCATAGCTACGAGAGGGGGAGAGCATCTACATACCCTTGTAGATCGCTAAGAGGGAGCATTTATCACTCGGTTGATGTAGTCGTACTCTTCGCGATCCGATCACGATCCAACAGATCTAGTGTCGAACGGACGGCACCTCAGAGTTTAGCACACGTGCGGCTCGATGACGTCTCCTCCTTCTTGATCCAGCAAGCGGGAGAGGAGAAATAGATGGGATCACAACCAACACGACGGCGTGTTGCTGATGGTGGTGGTGGAGCACCGACAGCGCTTCGCTAAGCATCGCCGGGACGAGGCGGTGGAACTACGGAGTAACGGGAGAGAGAGGGGCGCCAAGGGCTTGGTGTATCCTCTCGGGGCACCCCCTCCCCTCTATATATAGGTGGATGGGCGTGGGAAACAACCCCTCCAAGCCCTAGGGTGCAGCTAATGGGGAGACGACTTGGACTCCAAGTCCTATCCTATTCCTACTTATATGGATGAAAATGGAGTGAAAACTTTTCATTTTTCCAGAGGAAAAATGGAAACAGAGAGGAAATATGAAAATGGAAACGAAAATTTGCAAAACGGAAGTGTAAGCGGAATTTTTTATGCGGAAACGGAAACAAAAACGGAACCGTGTTTTCCGGTGGAACAGACGTGGAAACGGAACTTTCCGTTTCGTAAATATGGAATTTCTGTTTTTACTATAGACATATGCCTGCTTTGTAGTCCAACCACCAAACAACACACAATTATACAATGAGTAGAATGGATCATTTGAGCTCAACATCTACTACCACACATGTACTCAGCTAGACCCTATACGTAATTGTCCAGTACTACTACAATACTACGCTAAGTTGCTACCATTATGATATTATTTTGTAGGCATGTTAACAATTCATTAAATTTGTTTGTGTTTTGTGTGTATTTCTCTATGATTCAAAGGTTTTTTAAGTTCTGGTCAATGCCCATTTCTGTTTCCGTGTCGCTTTGTATTCGCTCCGTATCCGTTTTCGGTAGTATCTGTTTCCATATTCATTTCCGAGGTTTCTGTATTCGTTTCCGCTTTCTGCAAAAAATATATGAAAACAAATATGGTACCACTCAGTTCCGTCAGTTTCCACTCCGTTTTCATCCCTACCTACTAGGACTCCTTCCTTTTTTGCCTTCCCTAGCCACATGGGCTTTTGAGGACTTGGTGCGCCTAGCCCAATAAAGCCAGGGCACCTCCCCACAGCCCATGCTAGCCCTTGGGTCGTGGTGGACCCACTTGTGGACTTCCGGACCCCTCCGGAATCCTCTTGAATTTTCTGGAAGCTTTCCGGTACAATACCGAAAAAATTGCACCTTTTTTCGGAACCCAAAATATGACTTCCCATATATAAATCTTTACCTCTCGACAATTCCGAGACTCCTTGTGACGTCCGAGATCTCATCTGGGACTTCGAACAACATTTGGTTACCACTCATCCAATATCCCAATACTACTCTAGCGTCAACGAACGTTAAGCGTGCAACCCTGCGGGTTCGGGAATTATGTAGTCATGACCGAGACACCTCTCCGGTCAATAACCAATAGCGGGACCTGGATGCCCATATTGATTCCTACATATTCCACAAAGATCTTTTATCGGTTGAACCTTTATGACAACATGCATAATTCCCTTTGTCTGTCGGTATGTTACTTGCCCGAGATTCGATCGTCGGAATCTCTATACCAAGTTCAATTTCGTTACCGGCAAGTCTCTTTACTCGTTCCGTAATACATCATCTTGCAACTAACTCCTTAGTCACTTTGCTTGCAAGCTTCTTGTGATGTGTATTACCGAGAGGGCCAGAGATACCTCTCCGATACACGGAGTGACAAATCCCAATCTCGATTCACGCCAACTCAACAGACACATTTAGAGATACCTGTAGGGCATCTTTATGATCACCCAGTTACGTTGTGACGTTTGATAGCACACAGGGTATTCCTCTGGTATCCGGGAGTTGCATGATATCATGGTCGAAGGAACATGTATTTGACATTAAGAAAGCAGTAGCAATAAACTGAACGATCATATGCTAAGCTAACGGATGGGTCTTGTCCATCACATCATTCTCCTAATGATGTGATCCCATTATCAAATGACAACTCATGTCTATGGTTAGGAAACCTTAACCATGTTTGATCAACGAGCTAGTCTAGTAGAGGCTCACTAGGGATGCAACATATGTTTATGTATCCACACATGTATTTAAGTTTCCGATAAATAAAACTCTAGCAGGAATAATAAACCTTTATCAAGATTAAAGAAATATAATAATAACCATTTTATTATTGCCTCTAGGGCATATTTCCATCAGTCTCCCACTTGCACTAGAGTCAATAATCTAGTTCACATCGTCATGTGATTAACACCCATAGTTCACATCGCCATGTGACTAACACCCAAAGAGTTTACTAGAGTCAATAATCTAGTTCACATCGCCATGTGATTAACACCCAAAGATTTTACTAGTGTGATCATGTTTTACGTGTGAGAGAGGTTTTAGTCAACGGGTCTGCAACATTCAGATCCGTGTGTACTTTGCAAATGTCTATGTCTACAATGCTCTGCATAGAGCTACTCTAGCTAACTGTTCCCACATTCAATACGTATCCAGATTGAGACTCAGAGTCATCTGGATCAGTGTTAAAGCTTGCATCGACGTAACCCTTTACGATGAACCCTTTATCACCTCCATAACCGATAAACATTTCCTTGGTCCTCTTTAGGTACCTAAGGATAATTTTGACCGCTGTCCAGTGATCCACTCATGGATCACTATTGTATCCCCTTGCCAAACTCATGGCAAGGCACACAATTGGTCTAGTACACAGCATGGCATACTTTATAGAACCTATGGCCGAGGCATAGGGAATGACTTTCATTCTCTCTCTATCTTCTGCCGTGGTCGGACTTTGAGTCTTACTCAACTTCACACCTTGCAACACAGGCAATAACCCTTTCTTTGACTGATCCATTTTGAACTTCTTCAAAACTTTGCCAAGGTATGTGCTTTGTGAAAGTCCTATTAAGCATCTCGATCTATCCCTATAGATCTTGATGCCCAATATGTAAGCAACTTCACCGAAGTCTTTCATTGAAAAATTCTTATTCAAGTATCCTTTTATGCTATCCAGAAATTCTATATCATTTCAATCAACAATATGTCATTCACATATAATATCAGAAATGCTACAAAGCTCCCACTCACTTTCTTGTAAATACAGGCTTCATCGTAAGTCTGTATAAAACCATATGCTTTGATCACCTCATCAAAGCGTATATTCCAACTCCAATATGCTTGCGCCAGTCCATAGATGGATCGCTGGAGCTTGCACACTTTGTTAGCACCTTTAGGATAGACAAAACCTTCTAGTTGCATCATATACAACTCTTCTTTAAGAAATCCGTTAAGGAATGCAGTTTTGACGTCCATTTGCCAGATTTCATAAAAAGCAGCAATTGCTAACATGATTCGAACAGACTTAAGCATCGCTACGGGTGAGAAAGTCTCATCGTAGTCAACCCTTTGTCGAAAACCTTTCACGACAAGTCGAGCTTTGTAGACAGTGATATTACCATCAGCGTCTGTCTTCCTCTTGAAGATCCATTTATTTTCAATGGCCTGCTGATCATCGGGCAAGTCCACCAAAGTCCACACTTTGTTCTCATACATGGATCCTATCTCAGATTTCATGGCCTCAAGCCATTTGTCGGAATCTGGGCTCATCATAGCTTCTTCATAGTTCGTAGGTTCGCCGTTGTCTAACAACATGACTTCCAGGACAGGATTACCACTCTGGTGCGGAACGTGTTCTGGTTGACCTACGAAGTTCAGTAGTAACTTGATCTGAAGTTTCATGATCATTATCATTAGCTTCCTCTCTAGTTGGTGTAGGCATCACGGAAATATTTTTCCCTGGTGAGCTACTTTCCAATTCGAGAGAAGGTACAACTACCTCATCAAGTTCTACTTTCCTCCCACTCACTTCTTTCGAGAGAAACTCTTTTTCTAGAAAGGACCCATTCTCGGCAACAAAGATCTTGCCTTCGGATATGTGGTAGAAGGTGTACCCAATAGTTTCCTTAGGGTATCCTATGAAGATGCACTTCTCCGAGTTGGGTTCAAGCTTATTAGGCTGAAGCCTTTTGACATAAGCGTCGCATCCCCAAACTTTAAGAAACGACAGCTTTAGGTTTCTTGGCAAACCATAGTTCATACGGTGTCGTCTCAACGGATTTAGATGGTGCCCCATTTAACGTGAATGCGGCTGTCTCTAATGCATAACCCCAAAATGATAAAGGAAAATCGGTAAGAGACATCATAGAATGCACCATATCTAATAAAGTACGGTTACGACATTCGGACACACCATTACGCTGTGGTGTTCCAGGTGGCGTGAGTTGTTAAACAATTCCACATTGTTTTAAATGAAGGCCAAACTCGTAAATCGAATATTCACCTCCATGATCAGATCGTAGAAACTTTATTTTCTTGTTACGATGATTCTCTACTTCACTCTAAAATTCTTTGAACTTTTCAAATGTTTTAGATTTTTGTTTCATTAAGTAGATATACTCATATCTACTCAAATCATCTGTAAAGGTTAGAAAATAATGATACCCGCCGTGTGCCTCAACACTCATCGGACCGCATACATCGGTATGTATTATTTTCAATAAGTCATTAGCTCGCTCCATTGTTCCGGAGAACGGAGTTTTAGTCATCTTGCCCATGAGGCATGGTTCAAAAGTATCAAATGATTCATAATCAAGTGATTCCAGAAGTCCATCTTCATGGAGTTTCTTCATTCACTTTACACCAATATGACCTAAATGGCAGTGCCACAAGTATGTTGCACTATCATTATCAACTTTGCATCTTTTGGCATCAATATTATGAATATATGTATCACTACGATCGAGATTCAATAAACCATTCACATTGGGTGTATGACCATAGAAGGTTTTATTCATGTAAACAGAACAACAATTATTCTCTAACTTAAATGAATAACCGTATTGCAATAAACACAATCTAATCTTGTTCATGCTCAACGCAAACACCAAATAACATTTATTCTGGCTCAACACTAATCGCGAAGGTAGAGGGAGTGTGCGATGGTGATCATATCAATCTTGGAAATACTTCCAACACACATCATCACCTCGCCCTTAACTAGTCCCTGTTTATTCTGCAACTCCTGTTTCGAGTTACTAATCTTAGCAACTGAACCGGTATCAAATAGCCAGGGGCTACTATGAGCACCAGTAAGGTACACATCAATAAAATGTATATCAAATATACCTTTGTTTACTTTGCCATCCTTCTTATCCGCCAAGTATTTGGGGCAGTTCCGCTTCCAGTGACCATTTCCCTTGCAGTAGAAGCACTCAGTTTCAGGATTGGGTCCAGCTTTGGGCTTCTTCACGGGAGCGGCAACTTGCTTGCCATTCTTCTTGAAGTTCCCTTTCTTTCCCTTGCCCTTTTTCTTGAAACTAGTGGTCTTGTTAATCATCAACACTTGATGCTCGTTCTTGATTTCTACTTCCGCTGATTTCAGCATCACGAAGAGCTCGGGAATCGTTTTCGTCATCCCTTGCATATTATAGTTCATCACGAAGCTCTAGTAGCTTGGTGATAGTGACTGGAGAATTCTGTCAATCACTATCTTATCTGGAACATTAACTCCCACTTGATTCAAGCGATTGTAGTACCCAGACATTCTGAGCACATGCTCACTGGCTGAGCTATTCTCCTCCATCTTGTAGGCAAAGTACTTGACAGAGGTCTCATACCTCTCAACACGGGCATGAGCCTGAAATACCAATTTTAGCTCTTGGAACGTCTCATATGTTCCATGGCGTTCAAAATGTCTTTGGAGCCCCGATTCTAAGCCGTATTCTAAGCCGTAAAGCATGACGCACTAAACTATCAAGTAGTCATCAGATCGAGCTTTGCCAAATGTTCATAACGTCTGCATCAGTCCTGCAACAGGTTTGTCACCTAGCAATGCATCAAGGACATAATTCTTCTGTGCAGCAATGAGGATAATCCTCAGATCACGGACCCAGTCCGCATTATTGCTACCATCAACTTTCAACTTAGTTTTCTCTAGGAACGTATCAAAAAAAGGGGAAGTTACATCGTGAGCTATTGAACTACAACATAATTTGCAAAGACGTTTTGACTATGTTCATGATAAATCCTAGTTCAATTAATCAAATTAATAATGAACTCCCACTTAAATCAACATCCCTCAAGTTGTCTAAGTGATACATGATCCAAATCAACTAACCCATGTCTAATCATCACGTGAGATGGGGTAGTCATCAATGGTGAACATCTTCATGTTGATCATATCTACTATATGACTCATGTTCGACCTTTCGGTCTCCAGTGTTCCGAGACCATGTCTGTACATGCTAGGCTCATCATGTTTAA
The DNA here is from genome assembly GCA_011799875.1 of Thinopyrum elongatum. Lineage (NCBI taxonomy): Eukaryota > Viridiplantae > Streptophyta > Magnoliopsida > Poales > Poaceae > Thinopyrum > Thinopyrum elongatum. Next base: position 628,465,692 of record CM022303.1, on the reverse strand, counting down.
CCCAAGTATTCCGCGTGTGTAAATCTGGCTTACACCCATTGTATGTGAACGTAGAGCCTATCACACCCGATCATCATGAGGTGCTTCGAAACGACGAACTTTAGCAACGATGCATACTCGGGGAGAACAGTTTTATCTTGAAATTTAGTGAAGGGATCATCTTATAATGCTACCGTCGTTCTAAGCAAAATAAGATGCATAAAGGATAAACATCACATGCAATCAAAATATGTGACATGATATGGCCATCATCATTTTGTGCTTTTGATCTCCATCTCCAAAGCATCGTCATGATCTCCATCATCACCAGCTTGACACCTTGATCTCCATCGTTGCATCAGGGTCGTCTCGCCAACTATTGCTTCTATAACTATTGCTAACGCATAGCGATAAAGTAAAGCAATTACATGACGCTTGCATTTCATACAATAATTAAGAGACAACCCTAAGGCTCCTGCCAGTTGTCGATATTACAAAACATGATCATCTCATACAACAACGTATATCACATCATGTCTTGACCGTATCACATCACAACATGCCCTGCAAAAACAAGTTAGATGTCCTCTACTTTGTTGTTTTACGTGGCTACTACGGGCTTCTAGCAAGAACCGTTCTTAACTACGCAAAAACCACAACGGTGATTATCAAGTTTGATATTTTAACTTTCTTCAAGGACCGGCCGTAGTCAAATTTAATTCAACTAAAGTAGGAGAAACAGACACCCGCCGGCCACCTTTATGCAAAACAAGTTGCATGTCAGTCGGTGGAAGCGGTCTCATGTGCGTGGACATGTAAGGTTGGTCCGGGCCGCTTCATCCCATAATACCGCCGAATCAAAATAAGACGTTGGTTTTAAGCAGTATGACTATCACCGCCCACAACTCTTTGTGTTCTACTTGTGCATATCATCTACGCATAGACCTGGCTCGGATACCACTGTTGGGGAACGTTGCATGGAAAACAAAAAAAATTCTATGCACACGCAAGATCTATCCATGGAGATGCATAACTACGAGTGGGGGAGAGTATCTACATACCCTTGTAGATTGCTAAGTGGAGCATTTATCACGCGGTTGATGTAGTCGTACTCTTCGCGATCCGATCACGATCCAACCGATCTAGTGTCGAACGGATGGCACCTCCGAGTTTAGCACACGTGCGGCTCGATAATGTCTCCACCTTCTTGATCCAGCAAGCGGGAGAGGAGAAGTAGATGGGATCACAACCAACATGACTGCGTGGTGGTGATGGTGGTGGTGGAGCACCGACAGCACTTCGCTAAGCGTCGCCGAGACGAGGCAGTGGAACTACGGAGTAACGGGAAAGAGAGGGGCGCCAAGGGCTTGGTGTATCCTCTTGGGGCGCCCCCTCCCCTCTATATATAGGTGGAGGGGCATGGGAAACAGCCCCTTCAAGCCCTAGGGTGCAGCTAAGGGGGAGAGGACTTGGACTCCAAGTCCAATCCTATTCCTACTAAGACTCCTTCCTTTTTTGCCTTCCCTTGCCACATGGGCTTTTGAGGACTTGGTGCGCCTAACCCAATAAGGCCAAGGCACCTCCCCACAGCCCATGCTAGCCCTTGGGTCATGTGGACCCACTTGTGGACTTCCTGACCCCTCCGGAATCGTTCGAAACCTTCTGGAAGCTTCCCGATACAATACCGAAAAAACTGCAGCTTTTTTCGGAACCCAAAATATGACTTCCCATATATAAATCTTTACCTCTCGACCATTCCGAGACTCCTTGTGACGTTCGGGATCTCATCCGGGACTCCGAACAACATTTGGTTACCACTCATCAAATATCCCATTACTACTCTAGCGTCAACGAACGTTAAGCGTGCGACCCTGCGGGTTCGGGAATTATGTAGTCATGACCGAGACACCTCTCTGGTCAATAACCAATAGCGGGACCTGGATGCCCATATTGATTCCTACATATTCCACAAAGATCTTTTATCGGTTGAACCTTTATGACAACATGCATAACTCCCTTTGTCTGTCGGTATGTTACTTGCCCGAGATTTGATCGTCGGTATCTCTATACCTAGTTCAATTTCATTACCGGCAAGTCTCTTTACTCGTTCCGTAATACATCATCTTGCAAATAACTCCTTAGTCACTTTGCTTGCAAGCTTCTTGTGATGTGTATTACCGAGAGGGCCTAGAGATACCTCTCCGATACACGGAGTGACAAATCCCAATCTCGATTCACGCCAACTCAACAGACACCTTCGGAGATACCTGTAGAGCATCTTTATGATCACCCAGTTACGTTGTGATGTTTGATTGCACACAAGGTATTCCTCCGGTATCCGGGAGTTGCATGATCTCATGGTCGAAGGAACATGTATTTGACATTAAGAAAGCAGTAGCAATAAACTGAAGGATCATATGCTAAGCTAACGGATGGGTCTTGTCCATCACATCATTCTCCTAATGGTGTGATCCCGTTATCAAATGACAACTCATGTCTATGGTTAGGAAACCTTAACCATCTTTGATCAACGAGCTAGTCTAGTAGAGGCTCACTAGGGACATGGTATTTGTTTATGTATCCACACAAGTATTTAAGTTTCCGGTCAATACAATTCTAGTAGGAATAATAAACCTTTATCATGATTAAGGAAATATAATAATAACCATTTTATTATTGCCTCTAGGGCATATTTCCATCACCAACATTCCAGATGAAAGCAACTGAAAGTGAAAAAACATCAGGCATTTGTTGCTTACCTGTCCCCAATACCATGGACAAAAAGAAAAACTTTGACATTTTATTTTGAGGGGCGAAAACTTTGACATACACCCTCCGTTCAAAATTACTTATCAGAGAAATAGATATATATATATATATATATGTATTTTAATTCTAAATACATCAATTTTTATTCATTTCAGCGACAAGTAATTTCGGACGGGGAGTATTTAAGAACAGGGTCGGTGAGAACTTGTTGCTCAAAGCAATGAAAAAGAACTAAAATTCATTAAGCCTATTTAGTTAGCTAAACTGCTCCTTAAACATTAAGGCTGGAGAAGGTGGGGTTCCAGGCATTTGAGAGTAGCACATCACCCTAGGAGAGCAAGGGGATGACAGTGGGCACACGTCCAACCCCGCACTCAGAGTGTGCTCCCCCAGCTTGGGCATCGGCGAAGATGCCGGGGCAACAACCAGACCAAGGGCGAAGACTCCAACAGTTCAGGGCCGTCCCCCTGCAGAAGCCGGCTCACAACGATGCTCAGTTGTAGCCGGAGGAGGAAGCCCTCCTCCTGAGTCCGAGGAGTTGTCCTCAAACAGTTCATCAACTCCGTCCTGCCCGCACCCCCTTCCCACCGAGGGAACCGGTGGTGGGGAAGGGGGCTCGGCCCACGCCCTCCCCTCCAGGTCAGCTAGGTTGATCTTGTAGGTGATGCTCCTCCCCTGTTCTTACCAAAGTAGAAGACCAGGGACATGCCATCCACGTCAGCTAGGCCCTTGCGTAGAACCTCGATGCGAGCCAGACCATCCCCTCCAAGGAGTCAAGGTCAACCATCAAGAGCTTGCCCACCGGCTCCGAGACGGCATTGAGGATGTGCTCATGCTTGCCTCCGCCCGGGAGCCCATAGATGAGCATCCACACCTGGGTGAGGGGGCAAACCTGGCCCAGCTCTACATCCACTAGTAGAAAATAGTTCTTTGGTCCAGGCCAGATAAGGGCATTAATACTGGTTCTCTTATGAACCGGGACCAAAGGGTGCATCAGTCCCGGTTTGTGAGGCCAGGGCGCTGGCCGGGCCTCGGTGGCCATTGGTCCCGGTTCTTCTGACCCCTTTGGTCCCGGTTCCAGACACGAACCGGGACCAATGGGCCTCGCTCCTGGCGCAGCACCTTTAGTCCCGGTTGGTGGCTGGAACCGGGACTAAAGGTCAGTCTTCTGTCCCAGTTCTGGCCACCAACCGGGACTAAAGAGATGCCTATATATACCCTCGCCCCTGCCCACCCTCTCCTCTGTTTTTGGCCGTGTGGGAGGTGTGCATGCGCTGCTCTGTTCTCCCTTCTATGCATGCACATGAGGTGTTCGATGAAATGCCCAAGCCACACTTAAGCTTTCTCCTCTCCAAGCTCGACCTCCAAGCTCCATTTTCCTCAAGATTTGTCTAGGTTTGGCGGTCCGTCCCGTCCCGTCCCCGTCCTCACCGCCGTCAATTGCCCGCGCCGATCTCGTCGCCGGCACCACCGTGGTGAGCCTCTTGTTCTTATCTTCTTTCTAAAAGAAAAAATTCTTACTTGTATGATTTAGATAGATATATACTTGTATAATTTTCTTACTTTTATTATTGTTTGTTATTATATAGTGCCATGGTTTTGGTATCCGCCCCCGTCGGCCCTCGTCTTGTCTATGATTCGGATGTGGTATATTATCTTTTATAACTATTTGTTTCATTTAGTGTTTTTGACAATTATGCCAACCAACGTGACATAGATGTTTTTATCTAGGATGTATGTGAACCAGAAATTCCAACCGACCCTCTTGTCGAGAGGTTAAATTTAGTTGAAAAAGAAAACAATTAATTGAAGAAAAATTGAAAAGAATTGAGGAGGAGAAGATGGAATTGGAGTTGCATGTTGTGGATGTCGTCGATGATCACAAGATCAAGATGGATGCAATGCGCTTGAAGGTTAGAAAGATTAGAAAATATGCCATTGATACTGAGGCTTGGTATCATTATGCCGTTGGATCAATTGTTACCTTAGTTGCGATTATGATCGCATTTGTTGTTGCATTGAAATGTTTTACATGGTTTCAATGTATGTTTTAATTAGATGCTCTAGAGAGCTATATGTTGTTCAATGAGAACTATGTATGAACTTTATGTATTTATTTTTTCAGTAAAAACATTTGATCACTACTGTACTTTGGTTTTAATGTGATGATGAACTTGTATTAATTTGGTCACTTCTCTATTCATGATGTTCTGTAATGGTTTTTGATACATTTAATTATATAATGCACGCAGATGAACCGGCAATGGATGTACGGTGACAGACGCACCTCCGAGTACATTGAGGGCCTGCATAATTTTCTCAAAGTGGCTAAGGCAAACAAGCAGAATGGTTTTATGTATTGTCCATGCCCTGTCTGTCTGAATATGAAGGATTACTCTGACTCAAAAACCCTTCACGTCCACCTGCTTGAGAAGGGTTTCATGCCACACTATAATGTTTGGACCAAGCACGGAGAAAGAGGGGTTATGATGGAAGACAACGAAGAAGAGGATGATGACAACTATCCCTCTGAATACGGTGATACAACAACGGGGGAAGCTGAAGATCAAGAGGAACCAGACAATGTGCCCGATGATGATCTTCGTCGGGTCATTGTTGATGCAAAGAGACAATGCCAAAGTGAAAGGGAGAAGTTGTAGTTTGATCGCATGTTAGAGGATCACAAAAAAGGGTGTACCCAAATTGCGAAGATGACAACACAAAGCTCGGTACCACACTGGAATTGCTGCAATGGAAGGCAGACAATGGTGTATCTGACAACGGATTTGGGAAGCTACTGAAAATAATGAAGAAGAAGCTTCCAAAGGATAATGAATTGCCCGACAGTACATACAAAGCAAAGAAGGTTCTATGCCCTCTAGGATTGGAGGTGCAGAAGATACATGCATGCCCTAATGACTGCATCCTCTACCGCGGTGTGTACGAGGATTTGAATGCATGCCCGGTATGCGGTGCATTACGGTATAAGATTAGACGAGATGACCCTGGTGATGTTGAGGGTGAGCGCCCCAGGAAGAGGGTTCCTGCCAAGGTGATGTGGTATGTGATGTGGTATGCTCCTATAGTACCATGGTTAAAACATCTGTTCAGAAACAAAGAGCATGCCAAGTTGATGCGATGGCACAAAGAGGACCGTAAGAAAGACGGGAAGTTGAGAACACCCGCTGACGGGTCGCAGTGGAGAAAAATCGAGAGAAGGTGGGGGACTTTGCAGGTGACGCAAGGAATGTAGGGTAACGCAGCAGAAAACAAAAAAATTCCACCCTACGCACCAGCCCAGGACCACTATGGAGACTGCATACAAGGTTTGATCATTTTCGTTACCGACTCGTAGCGCAGCGGAAGTAAGGTCGATGACGATCGGCGGTGCAGATCCCCGCAGCTAGGATTTACAACCTCCCAACCGCGAGGATGTATACCCTCGTCTTCCCTTCGGACAGCCCTCCGGGAGGCGGTCGAACAGTCCACCGGACGATGTCGCGGACAGCCCTTCGGGAGGACCTTCGAAACCCGAACGGTCACTCGGACAGCCCTTCGAGAGGACTCACAGAACTCGGACCGTCACTTGGACAGCCCTTCGGGAGGCACTCTCGAACAGCCCCTCGGGCACTAAGATCGAAACTACGACCTCTCTACAGAGTTGCACACATACGGTGTCACCTATCCGGCAGGGCTTCGCCGTCCAGAACTAGTTCCTGCCGGAACCCAGACAGCCTTTCGGCTCTACGAAACTCTTTTCGTGGGAGGGAGAGAGAAGCCAGATAACATCTTGGCATGTGTATGAGAGCAAGGGATGGGGAGAATGGCAGCCCCTTCTCCTCCTTTTATAGGCCAAGGCAAGGGGTGGGGTGGGATGTTGAAATACCAAAATACCCAAGCTTCATGTCACACATGAAAGGGCATAATGGTAACACAAGGGGGGCACCAAGGGGACACCACCATGGCAGCCCTTGGGCCGGCCCACACCTTGTCTCCCCATGGGGGGGCCCCCCCAACAAGCCACCAACATGTCTCCATGAAACATGCATGCTCCCTAGACAAAAAGCCACCAAACATGCAACCCCCGATTCGTGGGATCTTGTCCCCTCGCGCTGAGACAAGATGTTTTCCGCGAAACTTTTTCTGAAAAATTCCAGAAGGTCCCAGAACATTTCCGGCACCCTCTAAAATTATTCTGGGCATGATCCGAAACATTTTCGGTGCGGTGGTTTTCGTCAGCGGAAAGCATTAACAGCGGTTACGGCAGTTTCGGAACATTTCCGGTTTTTCTCTCCGAAAATTCCCAGAAGTTCCCAGACCAATTCTGGCATCCTCTGAAAATTTCCAGGCGGTGCCGAAACCCTTTTTGACCAAATAATATATTCCGAAACAACTTTTCGGTTTTACCGAAACTCTTTCGGTGTTCTCTCTCTCGGAACTCTTCCGTTGTCTCCGAAACATTTTCGGTGACTTTCTCTCAGACTCCCTGTCTAGCGTTCAACAGATAGATGACCCTTAAGCGTGTGACCCTATAGGTTCGGTGAAGTATAGACATGACCGGAACACTTTCCGATCAATGATCAGCATCGGAGCCGTGGACACCCATATTGACCCCTATACCCACACGAATGAATATTCGAGTGAACCTCCAGTTGCCGTGTGCTATTCCTGTTGCTTCGCGATATGTTACAAATACCCGAGGTGAGACATGTTGGCATTCCCGTGGATCAACAACTTGTCCACTATGCTAGTTACCTCATTACCGGTATTGTTCTCTTTTCTCGTTACCGTGTTCCGGTATCCCCGTGATCAAATCACAAAGTGTCTGGCCAGACGATGATGGATACCGTAACACCGAGAGGGCCCAGAGATATCTCTCCATCGTTGGAGGAGCAAATCCCAATCTTGAGCTATCAAGTTACTTGACATACTTTCCCATGAACCCGTAAGCCGCCGTAATAGCCATCCAGTTACGGATGACGTTTAACAAACCCCAAAGTTCATGAATCAAGCATGAAGAAACTCGATACTCTCATGGTCTGAGGAATTATGCAAACGTTAACCATCTCTGTGTTATTAACCATTAACTCGTGACGAATGAATCTCATAGCATAACATCAATCGGGTCGATTCAACACAAATGTTCTTCTAACATTGTGCCCTCAAAGTTGCTGGCATAGACATGCCCATGATTGGGAAAACATAATCATCATGCAACACTTGAGCTAGTCTTAGAGGCATGACTAGGAATACATTTTACCATTTATTATTCCACACGTGCACATGGGTTTTCCCCAGAGCCTTTATGGATATACGGGCTCGGGAACCACAGCAGTTATAGCATGGAACATAAACATAATAATGAGCATGGAGATAAATAATAACATTTATTATTGCCTCTAGGGCATATCTCCTACAAGGAACGTATGGTTTGGTTTAAGCGCAGATGGCATTAATCCTTTTGGGGAGCAGAGCAGCAATCATAGCACCTGGCCCGTGACTCTATGTATCTATAACCTTCCTCCTTGGTTGTGCATGAAGCAGAAGTTCATTATGATGCCAGTGCTCATCCAAGGCCCTAAGCAACCTGACAACGACATTGATGTGTACCTAAGGCCATTAGTTGAAGAACTTTTACAGCTGTGGAATGGAAAAGGTGTACGTGTGTGGGATGAGCACAAACAGTAGGAATTTGACCTACATGCGTTGCTGTTTGTAACCATAAATGATTGGTCTGCTCTCAGTATCCTTTCAGGACAGACAAACAAGGGATACCACGCATGCACACACTGTTTAGATGACACCGAAAGTATATATTTGGACAAATGCAGGAAGAATGTGTACCTGGGACATCGTCGATTTCTTCCGACCAACCATCAATGTTGAAAGAAAGGCAAGCATTTCAAAAGTGAGGCAGATCAACGGAAGAAGCCCGCCCTCCGTACTGGTGATCACATACTAGATATGGTTAATGATTTACAAGTAATCTTTGGAAAGGGTCCTGGCGGACTATCTGTTCCGAATGACGCTGAGGGACGCGCACCCATGTGGAAGAAGAAATCTATATTTTGGGACCTACCCTATTGGAATGACCTAGAGGTCCACTCTACAATCGACGTGATACACGTGACGAAGAATCTTTGCGTGAACCTTCTAGGCTTCTTGGGCGTGTATGGGAAGATAAAAGATACACCGGAGGCACGGGAGGACCAGCAACATGTGCATGAAAAAGATGGCATGCATCCAAAGCAGTATGAAGGTCCTGCCAGCTACGCTCTTACCAAAGAAGAGAAGGAAATCTTCTTTGAATGCCTGCTCAGTATGAAGGTCCCGTCTGGCTTCTCGTCCAATATAAAGGGAATAATAAATATGGCAGAGAAAAAGTTCCAGAACCTGAAGTCTCTTGACTACCACGTGATTATGATGCAACTGCTTCCGGTTGCATTGAGGTGACTTCTACCGGAAAACGTTCGATTAGCCATTGTGAAGCTATGTGCATTCCTCAATGCAATCTCTCAGAAGGTAATCGATCCAGAAATCCTACCAAGTTTAAAGAATGATTTGGTGCAATGACTTGTCAGTTTCAAGCTGGTGTTCCCACCATCCTTCTTCAATATCATGACACACGTCCTAGTTCATCTAGGAGACGAGATTGCCATTCTGGGCCCTATATTTCTACACAATATGTTCCCCTTTGAGAGGTTCATGGGAGTCTTAGAGAAATATGTTCGTAACCGTGCTAGGCCAGAAGGAAGCATCTCCACGGGCCATCAAACAGAGGAAGTCATTGGGTTTTGTGTTGACTTCATTCCTGACCTTAAGCCGATTGGTCTCCCTCAATCGCGGTATGAGGGGAGACTGACTGGAAAAGGCACGCTAGGAGCGGACTCAATAATATGTAGGGACGGGCATTCTTGGGCTCAAGCACACTACACAGTTCTACAGAATTCTACCTTGGTGACCCCGTATGTCAATGAACACAAGAATATTCTGCGCTCCAAACACCCGGAGCAGTGTGATGACTGGATTACATGTGAACACATCAGGACTTTCGGCAGTTGGTTGCAAACACATCTCATGGGTAACACCGCTGTTGCAGATGAGCTGTACTCGTTGGCCAGGACACCATCTTTGACTGTATTGACTTACAAAGGGTACGAGATAAATGGGAATACATTTTACACGATCGCCCAAGATCAAAAGACCACCAACCAAAACAGTGGTGTCCGCTTTGATGCAGCAACCAAGAGAGGAAAGGACACATATTATGGTTACATAGTGGACGTATGGGAACTTGACTATGGGCATGATTTTAAGGTCCCTTTGTTTCGGTGTAAATGGGTCAATCTGTCAAGAGGCCGGGTACAGGTAGAATATGAACAATCTTGGGTACACAGACGAACCATTCGTCCTAGCCAATGATGTGGCGCAGGTTTTCTGTGTGAAGGACATGTCTACCAAACCGAGAAAAAGAAAAGATAAGGAAGCGAATACATCATACGATGAGCCAAAGCGCCACATACTTCTTTCAGGGAAAAGAGACATCGTGGGAGCGGAGGGCAAGACAGACATGTCTGAAGATTATGAAAAGTTTCATGAAATTCCTCCCTTCAAAGTGAAGGCTAACCCAAGCACCCTGTTAAACGATGAAGATTATCCATGGTTACGGCGCAATAAGCAAGGGACACACGCGAAGAAAAAGTGAAGGAGGATACGATGATGACTCTGATGATGGCTCTGATTACGCGAAGAAAAAATGAAATGCCTTTTGTAACAGATGAGTTTTCGTCCGAAACCCTGATACTTCGAAAGAGATTGTCCATTTTGTACACGAAGTGCATCCAACTTTTGCCGTAACCCTCTCCACTTTTTAGCACATGCTATGTGGGTGAAATGATGATACCATGCCAACTATCAACCTTTTCAGAGTTCATTTGTAGTGCTTTTCAATTTCAGGATCATTTAGCTAAAAAAATCAGTAAATGCATGAAAAATACCAAATGAAGTCAGAAAGGGTTGAAAATTGATGATGTGGCTTTGAATGTTGCATGTTGAACGCACAAAAAGTCTGGAGTTGAAATAAGTTCAAAAAATGAAATCCCTTTGTAACAGATGAGTTTTCGTCTCAAACCGTGATACTTCGAAAGAGATTGTCCATTTTGTACACAAAGTGCATCCAGTTTTTGCCGTAACCCTCTCAACTTTTTAGCACATGCTATGTGGGTGAAATGATGATACCATGCCAACTTTCAACCTTTTCAGAGTTCAATTGTAGTGCTTTTCAAAAGAATGAACTAAAAAGCTTTTATAAAACTCTAATAGCAAAAAGAATGAACTAAAAAGCTTTTATAAAACTCTAATAGCAAAAAGAATGAACTAAAAAGAATCAATTAAAATATTTTGATATGATCAACTAAAACAAAACTATAATATTCTTCAATAGCAAAAAGAATCAACTAAAAAGCTTTTATAAACCTCTAGTTATTATCAAAATAATATTAACTTAAAATTATATAAAATTTATGCAACTAAAATTATCAAAGTATTTTTGTTAAAAACTTTAATAGCAAAAAGAATTTTATAATGTATTTTTTGTTAAAAACTTTAATAGCAAACTAAAATGACATAAAAATAAAAAATGCCGCCTACTGGGCCACCACGGCCTGCATACGACTAGGAACCCATCTGTACATGGGCCAGGATGCAGGCCTGCGGGCCCAACAGGCCCAACATGGCAGTGGCAAAGGCTAGGCAAGTACTGCCTGCATTAGAGAGAAGCTCGAAAGCTCAGCCGCAGCGCGCCTTATAAACCAGTGTTGCCCTCTCCCAACTAGTGAGGTGGGACTAAACTCCCACCACCCCGCGCCAGTGCCAGGACCAGGCCTTTGGTCCCGGTTGGTGGCACCAACCGGGACAAAAGGGGGCCTTTAGTCCCGGTTCAAGCCACCAACCGGGAACAAAGGCCTGTGCTTCCCACCCTTTGGGCTGCTGAAATACACCTTTAGTCCCGGTTGGTGGCTCCAACCGAGACGAAAGGAGGGCCTTTAGTCCCGGTTGGTGCCACCAACCAGGACTAAAGGGTGGGGTATATAAGCACACACTTAGGAAATTTTCATAGTTCATTCGCAGTTTCCCCCGACGACGCTGAGCACCTCGACGCCACCAGGCTGCCCCGACGCCGTCCGCCGCCCCCGTCGTCGCCGTCGCCGCGCCCCTGCCCTGTCGCCGTCGCCGTCGTCGCCCCCGAGCCCGCGCCCCTGCCCCGGCCTGCCCCCGACGTTGCCGTCGCCGCCCCCGAGCCCGCGCGCTCTCCCTCCTCCTCGGGCCCTTGCCGCCCCCGCTGTGAGCCGCCGCCGCCTCGGCCCGCTGTGCATTTTTTTTATTAATCATGTTTATGTATGTATGTATGTATGTATGTATATGTAGATGCTTATTGTATTTTTTTCATATGATGAATTTTTTAATCATGTTTATGTATATGTATATGTATTTGTATATGTATATGTAGATGCTTAGTGTTTATTAATCATGTGTATGTATGTATGTGTATATATATGTAAATATTGATATGATGAAAAATTTTTGTTCATAGAATTTTTTTTGTTCAAGTAGATGTATATGTATGTGTATCATAGAATTATTATTTTTTTGTTTATTAATTTTTTTTGTTCATATATAATGTAGATGTATATGTATGTATGGATGGATATCGATGGATGTATGTATATAGAAAATTCGTAGAAAATAATTTATATATGAAAATCGATCAGAAAAATATGACGAATCCGAATATGCCCTCCGTTCATCTGTCACAAGCAGCTAGCATAGCGAACCTGGAACCATCCCCCTCCGGTTCATCTGTCCAAAATTAATGCAGACTTCGGGAAAACATTCCCGGATGTTATCCCCCTTCACCTATATCATGTAGTGCCGCGTTAGAACACCCCTAACTCTCTCGGGAATTCAACATATCCCCAATAACTTCGACAAGAGGGGGGGGGGTCCGCAAGTATCCTCGACGACCTTGAGAGAGGCGGTCCGCAAAGTATCCTCTCTCGAAAGATAGGACGACTCATCGGACATGAGGGGGTAGTAGTCCTCGACGATCGTCTAAAACTGACTGTTATAAAACTTGTCAACTTTGCATGATGTTTGCCACTAATCCATTGCTCATATGCATATGATTCCTTGTTGTGATATTAAGTCCAGGTTTGCCACTAATCCATCTCTCATGTTTGTATATTGCCATGTTGTAATATTTACAGAAACTATGGACAGAGACTTAGAAAAAGAAGAGTTGTTGGGGGATATAATCCGCGACGGAGGTGATATCACCTTGTCGTTTCTCAACGACACCGATGGTCAGGAAGGAGAGGATGACGGCTCCGGTGATCCAATGGAGGAGGAAGGAGATCATGATGGCTCCGGTGACCGAATGGCGGAGGAAGGAGATCATGACAGCTTCGGTGACCGAACGGAGGAGGGAGCCTTAACTGTTGCAAAGTCCGGCGAGGTATATATATATATTAATTAAGCCTGTGCTGACTTGATGCATTAATTGTTTTGTATGTACATATATTAGCGCTTCTTCCTTCTTTTAGCCCTCCGGATCGAGCCAAACTTCCGTAAGGAGACGAGGCCCAAAGAAAAGGTTGCGCCAGGATGAAAGGTTCACGATCACAGAAGTCGCGAAAGATGGCCAACCGATTACTCCCAAGCGGACCAAGCACCCATTTGTACATCAGTGCGGAGTTGTTGTTAGGGACAACGTCCCGATCAGCATCCAAGAATGGAATAAGAAGAAGGACCCTGAAGTTTCTTATGTCTAGGATAGACTGAAAGATGATCTTCGAACCTCGCTGATGACAAATTTCAGCCTACCGCTAGAGGAGGATCCGAATAACCCAGTTATAGAGCGAAAGGTCAAGGTGTTTGCTCTTAAGAAGATGGCAGAACTATTCAAAAACTGGAAGAAAGAGTTGAACAAAAAGTTTATCGAGAAAGATGAGACTCCAAAATTCATCGGTCGATATGAGAAGAGAAGAGATCACTGGCCCGCATTTGTGGCCTACAAGAAATCGAAAAAGGGTAAGCAAAGGTCACTGACAAACATGCAAAATGCTGCAAAGAAGAAGTATCACCATACCACGGGGTCAGGTGGCTACAGCAAAGCCCGGCCATTGTGGGACAAAGCTGAGCAAGACCTGCTTGCTAAAGGGGTCCAACCAGCAACATTGCATTGGCCAGATCGGGCAAGGACTTGGTTCTTCGGGGTTGGGGGAACTTTGGACCCAGAATCCGGGAAGTGTGTTTGGACGAATGATCAACTTGCAATACCCATCAAGAAGCTTGAGAAAGCAATCAAGGCAGCGCAGGAAGGGATGTTCATTCCCGACAGAGAGAAGGACGAGCTGACAGAGGCCCTCGGGAATCCTGAACACGCTGGACGAACACAAGGCACATCAAGCTCCGTTCCATGGGTGCATGGGTTTCCTGACAGCGGTGGTTATAGAAGCCGAGAGAGAAAGAAGAAAGAGGAAGCAAGCGAAATGCAGAAGCTCAGTGCAAGATTAGCGAAACTAGAGGAACATGAGAGCCAACGAGCTACCAGCCAACCATCTCAGCGGCACGAAGATCCTTACTTCAACACTGCCACAGAAGCTACCCCACCATCTCAGCGGAGAAGTAGTGTGGCTTCCACGGAGCTCGTTCAGCCCGATTTCACGGCTCCTCACTATCCCGTGGATAGTATCACGGAGGCTGAACATTGTGTGCTAATGGCGAAACGCAAGAATCTGACCTTGAAGGCGGCGGTCGGCTCTGTTTTACCTCCTCAAGCTGAGGGAACTTTCCATTGTCGTCCAATTCCACATGGCTATGCTATTGTCACGGAGAGGAGCCCGAGCGTGCTCGCCGCCGTGCCTCGCCGATTGCCGCGGCCACCGACGCCTGCTCCACTCTCCGAGGTGTCCAGAGGATTCGCCGGGGTTGACTCCTTCGTCTGGTGCCCGCAGTCGGAGCGGGGAGGCACTGCATCCACCGAACACCGCTGCCCCCTTTTCTTCTCTGTCTCCGGTGCCCGCCGGCGACCTCGAGTCCTCTGCTGCTACTAAGCCCCTTGCCGAGCCACCGTGAGCTCCTACGTAAGCTTCTCCCTCCTCTCTCTCCTTCCTGAGCTCGTTCCCGAGCTCTAATCACCGTCGCCATCATCGCCTGAGCCCTGTTCCGCCGGCGAGCTCGTAGCCGTCGCGCTCGGCCTCGGGAAGCCTAGCCATGGCCTCCATCCAGTTCCTGGAGGCCCGTAGAGCTCGCCAGCGCCGTCTGTTAGCTCGAACGCCACCCGTAGCATAGGTTTCGTCGATGCCCGACTCCGGCCGTCCGCCTCGCTCAACGCCGGCGACGTTCTGGTCACCCCCGCGCCCGCGTGCTAGTGTAGATGGACGCGGCACTGGTAGCTCGTTCGAACGAGCCCGGAAACGGCCGATTTGGTGCACCGTGCGAGGAATCCGAGCTGGCCGGAGCTCTCTGCTGCTCCCGGCGCTCGCCGGAGCCCTCTCCGGCGGCTGCGCTGAGCTGGCCACGGTGGGCCCCGCCCGTAGTCGCTAACCAGTGGGTCCTGGGGCCACCGTTGACCAGTTGACCTGGTCAACTGTGGTGATGTGGCTCCCACAGCCACTGACATGCGGACCCCACCGCTCAGATAATTAACTAAAATGATTTTGTAAATAAAATAAATTAATTACCCTAATTAGTCTATGACAGGTGGGTCCAGTAGCTTAATTAGCAAATTAGTTTAAATTAGCTCACTGTTAAAATAACAGAGGCTGACATGTGGGTCCCACTGGACCCACATGTCAGGTTTGACTGGTCAGCCGCTGTTGACTTGCTGATGTCAGCATGTCATCATGCTGACGTCATAATTCATTTTCTGTAAATAAATAAATTCCAGAAATTCAAATAATCTTTAAAAATTCATATCTTTTAAACCGTAGCTCAGATCGAAAAAGTTAAAACATGAAAGTTGCTCAGAACGACGAGCCGAGTCTGATCGTGCCGTCTGTTTCTCCATCGGAACCCCCTACATAGAAGAACTCGTAACTCCGGACCCGAATCCGGCGGATGAATAGTGCACACACGTCGGATATTAAATCCCAGGTTAATTCTAAAAATAACTAAAATGACTTAGATGCATAATTAGGCAACCCTGCACTGCATCATAGCATCACACGCACCGTATTGCATTTGTTTGCATTATGTTTACCTGTTTCTTCCCCCTCTTCTCTCTCAGTAGACCCCGACGTTGACGTAGCTCCCGAGGTAGACGCAGCTCAGGAGTACGACTACGTCCCCGACGATACCACTGAAGACCTTGCCCTTGCCCCAGAGCAAACAGGCAAGCACCCCCATTTTGAGCATGCCTATATCGCCTATTCTCTTCTCTCTTATGCTTGCATTAGAACTGCTACTGCTACTATTTTCCTATATCTGATGCATAGCCTGATTATTGTATCCTGCCTTGTTACCTTTCTGGTTATCCTAGACTGATTGGTATAGGCTGGGTAGAGACACGACAGAGACCCCCACTTGATCCCAACTGCCCTGCTGGATATCAGAAGACCCGATCCTCGGGATTGAAGACTAGACCCTGGCACAGCACATCACTTCCCCCTTAGTTGCCAACACTGTTGGGTTACCGTCGAGTGCCAAGGGTGATACCTCGTCAGCACTTCTGATGTTAACCTTGTAGGTTAGTTACTCGGTCGTGGTAAGCGAGGGTGATTCCTCCTACACCACCCCCGATAACGACATCATCGTGCAACCTCTCAAGTGTGGACCTCGAGGGTGATTCCTCCTTCGTTCACCTTGATGATAACATCAAGCGGGAATTCCATCGAGGGTGATTCCTCAGGGTTCCCTTCGGTGTCAGACACACAGTTACCTTGGATATTATGACCTGCACTAAACCATGTTACTAAAGACGGGTCGGCCCTGAGGGGTACCCGCGCGAGCTTATTGCGAAGTGATGTGGAGTCGGGTTGACCTGGATGGTGCCCGCGAGATAACTACGAGGCGTGGCCGGGCATTCTTAGCCCTTGCCGCAAGTCCTTGAGACGGGGCGACGGGGTCACATCGATCGTGAGTCTCTGCTCGTTTCCGCGCGCTCCTAATCCACTACGGTTTGGATATTTGATCCGAGGGGCCTCTGGCCCGATAGCACTAACCATCACGTGGGCATAGTATGGGCGTTCTGCGTCGTATACTTCAGCCGAAGCTTAATAGACATCAGCAACTGAGCGGCACACGCTGGGTTGGACTGGGAACGCAACCGCGCTTGTATTAAGGGGTTGCTAGGTCTGCTCACCGGCGGTGTACGCAACATTCAGGAGCGTCCGGGGCGATGGTCCAAGACCCCTGGGGGCTTAGGTTAGTCCGGCGTGCTGACCTCTCTGTTAAGTATTTGGTCGGGTTGCGGCGTGTTGCTTAGCCGAGGCCGGGCATGACCCAGAAAAGTGTGTCCGGCCATAGTTAAGCGAGCGTGGTGGGTAAGTTGGTGCACCCCTGCAGGGAAGAAACTTTTATCGATAGCCTGTCCTACGGTAAGGGACACTCGGAGTTGTATCCCGATCGATACAACTAGAACATGTGATGAGAACTGGATAGTACGGCTCTGGGATTGCTTTCTCGCAGGGAGTCGAGAAAGGATCTCAGGTCGAGGTTGATGATACTACTACTACTACTTTACATCATGTTCATCTGTTCTCTTCTATTGCTGCAAGACTATCGAAGATTGTTGAAGATGCTAGTCTTCGATAGGACTAGGCTTCTCCCCCTATTCTGGCATTTCTGCAGCCCAGTCCACATATACAGCCATTCCTTTGACAATGTTGCATATGTAGTGTAGATCCTTGCTTGCTGAGTACTTCGGATGAGTACTCACGTTTGCTTTATTTTCTTTTTCCCCCATATTCCATTTGATGCCACCAGACGACGGAGCCCCTGAGCCAGACGTCCCAGCCGACGACCAGTACTACTACCCACCCGGCGAGTACTACTACTACGAGGAGCCAACTGACGACCAGGAGTAGGATCGGAGGGTCCAGGGCAGGAGGCCTACGCCTTTCGATCGTAGTATTTTATTTTACCCCGCCTCTGTGAAGGCCTATTCCTCTCTCTGAAATATATCTGTACTCAGATATTTGATGCTTCCGCTGACGCTTGTATGCCATCGAGCTATGTATTCGAGCCCTCAAGGCCCTGGCTTGTAATATAAAGCTTGTATGACTTTATTTATGTTTTAGAGTTGTGTTGTGATATCTTCAAGTGAGTCCTTAGGCTTGATCATGCACATTTGCGTGTATGGTTAGTGCATGATTAAGTCGGGGTCGTCACAGGTTGGTATCAGAGCCGACTGCCTCTAGGTATCCCCCTTTCCAATTCCTTGGCCGAAGTTGAGTCTAGTGGTCCAAAACTGTTTTACTAACTTGGCTGTGTGGCTTACGGGCCCACGTCGCCAACTGGGTGGTATTAGGATCTTTTATTCCTCGTCTATACTCTGGGACTCTGATCTCTCTTCTATTCGGGTTAAAGATTTTACTAACTCCAACATTAGGATCTCGTAACCGCTTTCTCCCGGAGAGCCCCCTTATTCCAGAAGATGGCGTGTCATCATCAGAAGACTCCGAAGTTACTCCTCGAAATTTCCCGAGACCATTATGCACACTGATCTTGCAAGTTCCCTGCTACCGATGATCTCCGAGGACAGCTACACATCTTTGCCGTTTGAATCTTTATTCCCCGTTATTCCTTTATTTACGAGTTACCCCGAATTTCCCCTCTTTAATCCGGGAATTATTTGAGCCTACTGCCGTGCAACTTCTTTTGCACTGCGGATAACTCATCGCACTTATCAGGGATTCGTTTATCTCTAGTTGATCTTGTGCTTCGCAACATCCTTCTCATTGTTCATCGATCTTCCGAAAATTCTCTGCACCCTATTGCTTTTGAAATTCTTGCATACTTGCATTATGGGTAACTCCATATGTCTAGTAATCCACGTCAACATCCTTTGTCATTACCATTTTGGATCCCTTGAATCAAGATGCTGCGATTGTTCGCAATCATTAGTCGATTTCAAGAACTCGTCCTTTCGTCTCAATCATCATTCTGGACATGAGCTGGTTCTCGGCCAATCCAGCATTCGTTGATTGTCCAACTAAGCCTGTTCAATTTACTTGTCCTTTTGCCCAGGTGATCTACCTGTCACTACTCACAATGGAGGTCGTGAACCCTCTGAATTTTATACTTGGGTTGTTCAAGTGCTTCCTTAATTCGATGTGCTTGCCTCCCGTCCTTCCTCAGGAGGACTCTCAGGTGGAACCAGTTGTTTAAACCTTACCCCATTAGTTCTCACGGATCACTTGATTCCTTTTGAGGACAATTATCCGATCGATTCTTTTTATTCCAAGAACCTTATCGGTTCCTTCCCTGTTGACATTGCCTTTGGCACTGAAGCTTCCTCTACTTCTTGCCGTCTGTATATCTGCTCAGCTTGCATGACACGGAAAGGTAGTGTATTCCTTCTCCTTATTAACTTGGGACTGACTACTGATCAGGACCTGTCACGTAACCATGGATGGAGAGCTCTGCCAAGATGAAACACTAAAGTTGTCCGACTATCCCCATTCAACCTACTCATCTTTTGATCAGAGCTTTTGCTTCTGATCCCTCGTTTCTGAACCATAACTTCTTTGTAATGAAACATCGGATTGTTCCAATGTTTCTATAATCTTTTACCGTCACATCCTTCTTCTTCTGGTTGAGTACCGCTACTCATATCAGATTCTATGACGTCTACCTGATCTTTTATTGGATTAATATCCGACCGTATCCTTCATATTCAAACATCTTGTGAGCTCTTCCCTTGGTACTTAATACCATCGGTAAATTGTATCATCTGTTTTGACTTCGTGGCTCTGCTTACAAACTTGCACCCCTTGCATTGGTTGATGGTTGTATAGCTTCGTAAAAATGTCCCGATGGGTTGTATCTATGCTTCTGCCCTCTGCGAGAACGCATAAACTTTTATGAGTCATACTCTTCTGGTGCTTCACCAGATAAATTCTTAGCACTACAATTTCTTCGAAAATGAGAAGTGAATGAGAGGTTGTGCATCGAAGAAGTGGGAGTCGACCTTGAACCTTCGTGTTCATGCCCGTGGACCCGATGCAGAACTTATCATGGAAGCTGCTCGTAAGAAAAATTATTTCCTTCGTACAAGTTCATCTTGTATCTATGAATTGATCCTTTGCAATCGTGGTTCCGACCATATTTTCTCCTTGATTCCATTTCCTGGATAAGTTAAATACTTGTCCTCTGCAGATCATTTCACCCGTCCAACCTCTACTCTGATCTACCTTCCGGTATTACCCCTAGTACTCGTTACTGGGAAGTTGGATACTTCATCACATCCTTCCTAGCCTGATCGGCTATATCTTTATCATGCCAACTTTTAAACTGTGCTACCTGGTCCTTATACCCGGAGCAACTTCCGACGATGAGCGAAGCTTACGTCGATCTTTCTCATCTTATCATTTCACCTCGACTAACAAGCTTGATTTCGAGCTTGTGTCGTACCCGTGATTCCAATAACCTTTCGTTGCATCATTTCTTTTGCTTGATGTCATCGCTGCTCGATGGCATCTTCATAGAAACCTCTTGACAAATTTGACGTGATCACCGTCCACGCTTTGACTTCCTCGGAGATGCCTATCAAATTCATGGCTAGAAATACCATCTCTGCCCCTCGATGATTTGTGATATCATCGATAACATCCTTTGACTTCTTACCAACAAAGACCTAGTCGTGATATTCTAGGAAATGATCCTTTGATTTCCTTGAGATCTTCTGCTTCAACCCTTAACTGAAACATTATGTTATTGCTTCCTCGAAGCATGACTACGGTATTCTGATTGTCCTTTAGAACAGTGGAAGATCCATACCACCTGTTCCTTAATCAATTATCCCAAACACCGATGTTTGGGTAAACATCATAATTCTTTCCTCGCCCCTTTGTCTAAATGCTTTTGGACTTGTTGATCTATCAAGTGTATCATGCTCCGTTTATCCATGGGAAATGAGATACCCCTAGTTCATGTGTGCAAACACATATTCTTTTCCGTTGTTTTGTTTAACCTTTCTTGTGATCTATATGATGTAAGCAGAAATAATTCCCTGCTTATAAAACACCCCAGTGTACAACCCTGTCACTGACATCCTGTTACTATTGTTGTTGATATTCCGGTAACCACCGATGGACGAGAACTTTGCCTTATTGGTCCGCCTCGAATTAACGAGCAGGAAAATGGTTCTCTTCGTCCCTCGCCCTTGGTACTGGTGTTGTTACCGACATAAATGACAGGCTATCCCCTGACATACCTTGTTGTCGAGACCAGTAAGATATCACCGTTCTCCCTACCTTTGATCGCCACCCCACCACAGTTCCACAGGATCGGAACCTGACTCTCCTCTAACATCCTTGATTCCGAGTTACCCTATACTCTTGGACTTGTGTGTTATCACGAGCCATCTTCCGAGAGATGATCTACTCCCGATACCCTGAACCCCTGTTCACACCCCGTTCAGGTATCGAACGAATATCCATTCGATTGATATTTCTTATTGTACTTTCATACTTTGTTCTTGATGTTTCCCCAATTTTCAACTCGAGAGATTCTTCTGCCTCACTCCCTAAATTGTTTCCCAGATAAACGACCCGATAAAGATCAGTTCTTCCGAAGTTACTCTTGTCTTCCCCACTTAAATCTCGGGAAGAGATTTCTTGTAGTGGAGGAGACTTGTAACATCCCCAGGTTACCCCACTCTGGTTAAGCTACTTAACCTGCCATGTCATCATGATCACTCTAATAAAATTTCATTAGAAAATATTTCAACTTCAAATTCAAATTACAAATGGGAGTCAAATAAATATTTCTTCAAATGGCAAAACTAAAATGACCATAATGTTGCAAATATTCCCAAGGCATTTATAAAAATTGAAACCAACTTCATATAAATTCCCAAAATGCCCCTGGACGTTACAACAGTAGTCCAGCAGCACTTAACCTGTCCTTTTCAATTTCTAAAAATATCTAACCTATTCCTTTGGCCTCCAAACTTTTTGTGGCAGTGTCTAAAATCACCAGGGAATTATTGGGACCTTTCCCATATTTGCCCTAAGTGATTAGAATGCCTAAATGAGTTCTTCCCCCTCTCTGTTTATTAATAAAAGAAAAACAAAAAAAACAGAAAAGTAAAAAGGCCGAAGCCTCTTACCTGGCAGGCCCAGTTCAGTGTCGCGTCTGCCAGCCCAGCCGGCCCTTCTCTCTCTCCATTGTCTCCCTCCTCCCCGTGTCGACCCCGCCGTGGTCGCGCTCGCTCGCTCCGGTCGCCGCCTGACAGCGCGACGCCCACCGACGATACAGTAGCCGTCGAGGGATAAGGACCCCCATCCACTTTCCCTAGCTCCTCCTCGTCATTTTCCCCCTCCTCTTCAGTCCTCCCCATCGATCTGGAGAGGAGCCCGAGCGTGCTCGCCGCCGTGCCTCGCCGATTGCCGCGGCCACCGACGCCTGCTCCACTCTCCGAGGTGTCCAGAGGATTCGCCGGGGTCGACTCCTTCGTCTGGTGCCCGCAGTCGGAGCGGGAAGGCACTGCATCCACCGAACACCGCTGCCCCCTTTTCTTCTCTGTCTTCGGTGCCCGCCGGCGACCTCGAGTCCTCTGCTGCTACTAAGCCCCTCGCCGAGCCACGGTGAGCTCCTACGTAAGCTTCTCCCTCCTCTCTCTCCTTCCTGAGCTCGTTCCCGAGCTCTAATCACCGTCGCCATCATCGCCTGAGCCCTGCTCCGCCGGCAAGCTCGTAGCCATCGCGCTCGGCCTCGGCAAGCCTAGCCATGGCCTCCATCCAGTTCTTGGAGGCCCGTAGAGCTCGCCAGCACCGTCTGTTAGCTCGAACGCCACCCGTAGCATAGGTTTCGTCGATGCCCGACTCCGGCCGTCTGCCTCGCTCAACACCGGCGACGTTCTGGCCACCCCCACGCTCGTGTGCTAGTGTAGATGGACGCGGCACTGGTAGCTCGTTCGAACGAGCCCGGAAACGGCCGATTTGGTGCACCGTGCAAGGAATCCGAGCTCGCCGGAGCTCTCTGCTGCTCCCGGCGCTCGCCGGAGCCCTCTCCGGCGGCTGCGCTGAGCTGGCCACGGTGGGCCCCGCCCGTAGTCGCTGACCAGTGGGTCCTGGGGCCACCGTTGACCAGTTTACCTGGTCAACTGTGGTGACGTGGCTCCCACAGCCACTGACACGCGGACCCCACCGCTCAGATAATTAACTAAAATGATTTTGGGAATAAAATAAATTAATTACCCTAATTAGTCTATGACAGGTGGGTCCAGTAGCTTAATTAGCAAATTAGTTTAAATTAGCTCACTGTTAAAATAACAGAGGCTGACATGTGGGTCCCACTGGACCCACATGTCAGGTTTGACTGGTCAGCCGCTGTTGACTTGCTGATGTCAGCATGTCATCATGCTGACATCATAATTCTATTTCTGTAAATAAATAAATTCCAGAAATTCAAATAATCTTTAAAAATTCATATCTTTTAAACCGTAGCTCAGATCGAAAAAGTTAAAACATGAAAGTTGCTCAGAACGACGAGCCGAGTCTAATCGTGTCGTCTGTTTCTCCATCGGAACACCCTACGTAGAAGAACTCGTAACTCCGGACCCGAATCCGACGGATGAATAGTGCACACACGTCGGATATTAAATCCCAGGTTAATTCTAAAAATAACTAAAATGACTTAGATGCATAATTAGGCAACCCTGCACTGCATCATAGCATCACACGCACCGTATTGCATTTGTTTGCATTATGTTTACCTGTTTCTTCCCCCTCTTCTCTCTCAGTAGACCCCGACGTTGACGTAGCTCCCGAGGTAGACGCAGCTCAGGAGTACGACTACGTCCCCGACGATACCACTGAAGACCTTGCCCTTGCCCCAGAGCAAACAGGCAAGCACCCCCATTTTGAGCATGCCTATATCGCCTATTCTCTTCTCTCTTATGCTTGCATTAGAACTGCTACTGCTACTATTTTCCTATATCTGATGCATAGCCTGATTATTGTATCCTGCCTTGTTACCTTTCTGGTTATCCTAGACTGATTGGTATAGGCTGGGTAGAGACACGACAGAGACCCCCACTTGATCCCAACTGCCCTGCTGGATATCAGAAGACCCGATCCTCGGGATTGAAGACTAGACCCTGGCACAGCACATCACTTCCCCCTTAGTTGCCGACACTGCTGGGTTACCGTCGAGTGCCGAGGGTGATACCTCGTCAGCACTTCTGATGTTAACCTTGTAGGTTAGTTACTCGGTCGTGGTAAGCGAGGGTGATTCCTCCTACACCACCCACGATAATGACATCGTCGTGCAACCTCTCAAGTGTAGACCTCGAGGGTGATTCCTCCTTCGTTCACCTTGATGATAACATCGAGCGGGAATTCCATCGAGGGTGATTCCTCAGGGTTCCCTTCGGTGTCAGACACACAGTTACCTTGGATATTATGACCTGCACTAAACCATGTTACTAAAGACGGGTCGGCCCTGAGGGGTACCCGCGCGAGCTTATTGCGAAGTGATGTGGAGTCAGGTTGACCTGGATGGTGCCCGCGAGATAACTACGAGGCGTGGCCGGGCATTCTTAGCCCTTGCCGCAAGTCCTCGAGACGGGGCGGTGGGGTCACATCGATCATGAGTCTCTGCTCGTTTCCGCTCGCTCCTAATCCACTACGGTTTGGATATTTGATCCGAGGGGCCTCTGGCCCGATAGCACTAACCATCACGTGGGCATAGTATGGGCGTTCTGCGTCGTATACTTCAGCCGAAGCTTAATAGACGTCAGCAACTGAGCGGCACACGCTGGGTTGGACTGGGAACGCAACCGCGCTTGTATTAAGGGGTTGCTAGGTCTGCTCACCGGCGGTGTACGCAACATGCAGGAGCGTCCGGGGCGATGGCCCAAGACCCCTGGGGGCATAGGTTAGTCCGGCGTGCTGACCTCTCTGTTAAGTATTTGGTCGGGTTGCGGTGTGTTGCTTAGCCGAGGCCGGGCATGACCCAGAAAAGTGTGTCCGGCCAGAGTTAAGCGAGCGTGGTGGGTAAGTTGGTGCACCCCTGCAGGGAAGAAACTTCTATCGATAGCCTGTCCTACGGTAACGGACACTCGGAGTTGTATCCCGATCGGTACAACTAGAACATGTGATGAGAACTGGATAGTACGGCTCTGGGATTGCTTTCTCGCAGGGAGTCGAGAAAGGATCTCAGGTCGAGGTTGATGATACTACTACTACTACTACTTTACATCATGTTCATCTGTTCTCTTCTATTGCTGCAAGACTGTCGAAGATTGTTGAAGATGCTAGTCTTCGATAGGACTAGGCTTCTCCCCCTATTCTGGCATTTCTGCAGCCCAGTCCACATATACAGCCATTCCTTTGACAATGTTGCATATGTAGTGTAGATCCTTGCTTGCTGAGTACTTCGGATGAGTACTCACGTTTGCTTTATTTTCTTTTTTCCCCATATTCCATTTGATGCCACCAGACGACGGAGCCCCTGAGCCAGACGTCCCAGCCGACGACCAGTACTACTACCCACCCGGCGAGTACTACTACTACGAGGAGCCAACTGACGACCAGGAGTAGGATCGGAGAGTCCAGGGCAGGAGGCCTACGCCTTTCGATCGTAGTATTTTATTTTACCCCGCCTCTGTGAAGGCCTATTCCTCTCTCTGAAATATATCTGTACTCAGATATCTGATGCTTCCGCTGACGCTTGTATGCCATCGAGCTATGTATTCGAGCCCTCGAGGCCCTGGCTTGTAATATAAAGCTTGTATGACTTTATTTATGTTTTAGAGTTGTGTTGTGATATCTTCAAGTGAGTCCTTAGGCTTGATCGTGCGCATTTGCGTGTATGGTTAGTGCACGATTAAGCCGGGGTCGTCACAAAAGGTTGTGGGCATTAGTCCCGACCGTTTTGTCCCGGTTCCAGAACCGGGACTAAAGGCCCTCTGGAATCGGGACTAGTGCCCTGTTTTCTACTAGTGATCAGCCTTTTAGATAGAGATCGGGAATTTGGTTATCGGCCACTTACATGATCGGGGGGTAGGCGCTGAGCATCTCGACGGAGGGGAAGGAAACTGAGAAGACCAGCTGCATAGTCTCACATACCACCCACGAGAAGTCACTGTCCCTATAGTCTCCAATGTACATGGACTGCTCCGCCCAGATGACCTTGACTGTAACCTCAACAGCCCGGGCCGGGACCTGATCCGGGATGACGGTGATCGTCGCCAAGGGTGGCCTGATAGGCTGGTCCTCCAAAGTTGCATCCACGAAGTAGAACCCGCCCCCTACACCCCATACCCCGGGTAGGCGAGAGTTGTAGGGCACCGGGGCGGGGTAAGGTACTCGGACCGGAAGTGACCCCCGCATCCACAATTGATGCACATCGTCTCTGCGCGAGATCTGGGATGCCTATCCGGCTTGGGCTAGGGAGCCACCAAAGCCTTCTGCTCTGACCCCCACCTGGCATCGGCCGACCCGATGCCCCAGACGTCTCTCCGGGCCAAGAGGGACCAACACCACCCGACCTCTTTTCTTCTTATGCTTCTCCTTATTCACCGAAAACTCCGAAGGGCTGGGGGCCTCGGCGGAACGGCAAGGAGTAGAGTAACGCAACGACCCAAAGCGGGGCTGCGCCAGTCCCGTGCGTCACCCCGAGCCGACATTGACCCACCAGAGTGGCCATACCCCTCGGAGACAACCGAGTGAAGACCAACCTCTCGCAAGCTCTGACCACAACCCCCACCCGCGTGGTGCTTCTCTGGACCTCGCTGATGACAAACTTCAGCCTACCGCCACAGGAGGATCCGAATAACCTGGTTATAGAGCGAAAGGTAAAGGCGTTTGCTCTTAAGAACATCGCAGAACTATTCAACAACTGGACAAAAGAGTTGAACAAAAAGTTTGTTGAGAAAGACGAGAATCCAGAATTCATCAGTCGATATGAGAAGATAAGAGATCACTGGCCCGCATTTGTGGCCTACAAGAAATCGGAAAAGGGTAAGCAAAGGTCACTGACAAACAAGCAAAATGCTGCAAATAAGAAGTATCACCATACCACGGGGTCAGGTGGCTACAGCAAAGCCCGGTCGTTGTGGGACAAAGCTGAGCAAGACCTGCTTGCTAAAGGGGTCCAACCAGCGACATTGCACTGGCCAGATCGGGCAAGGACTTGGTTCTTCGGGGTTGGGGGAACTTTGGACCCAGAATCAGGGTAGTGTGTTTGGACAAACGATCAACTTGCAATACCCATCAAGAAGCTTGAGAAAGCAATCAAGGCAGCGCAGGAAGGAACGTTCATTCCCGACAGAGAGAAGGACTAGCTGACAGAGGCCCTCGGGAATCCTAAACACCCTGGACGAACACGAGGCACATTAGGCTCCGTTTCGTGGGTGCATGGGTTTCCCGACAGCGGTGGTTATAGAAGCCGAGAGAGAAAGAAGAAAGATGAAGCAAGCGAAATGCAGAAGCTCAGTGCAAGATTAGTGAAACTAGAGTTACTTGAGAGCCACCGAGCTACAGGCCAACCATCTCAGCGGCACGAAGATCCTTCCTTCGACACTACCCCAGAAGCTACCCCACCATCTCAGCGGAGAAGCAGTGTGGCTTCCACGGAGCTCGTTCAGCCTCATTTCACGGCTCCTCGCTACCCCGTGGATAGTATTACGGAGGCTGAACATTGTGTGCTAATGGCGAAATGCCAGAACCTGACCTTGAAGGCGGCGGTCAGCTCTGTTTTACCTCCTCGAGCTGAGGGAACTTTTCATTGCCGTCCGATTCCACATGGCTATGCTATTGTCACGGTGGATGAAATAATGGAGGGATTTGAGGGGCTGGAGCTTGACTACCCTACAGGTGAAGGGGATATTCTTCTGGAAAATGCTTTAAGGAGTACCTGTCTATGGAGAAAGGAGAACATCAAGCTTACAAACTGGACGCCGCCTCAGTAGACTCAGCCGGATGAGGCCCCTCAGCAGACTCCTCACAGTCTAGCTCAGCCGTCTCAGCTGCCTGAGTCATCTCCGGTGCATGAGCTGTCTCCGGTGCGTCAGCGGACTCCGTCTCCTCCTCCTCCGGCGCGTCAGCGGACTCCGCCTCCTCCGGCGCGTCAGCTGACTCCGCCACTTCAGCAACGGCGGAAGAGCCACCGTTCCGACGGCTAGGAGTACAAAAGGCGAGAAGAAATTCAAATTTGGTCCAAGCCTCAAGCCTCTTCCAAAGTTACCATATGAGAGGACTGACGAGGAAAACGCGGACATCGTGGAAGCCGAAGTGCAGGCCCATTTTGAACGGAAAGGTCCACCTCCGAAGGAAACAATAGATCCGGTGAAAGTGAAGCGCACTATGGATGCCCTTAAGTGACCACCACCGCCTCCGCTGCAATCCAACTATTACCGCTGTATTGAAAGGACATATGATGAAGCGCGGCGGTTGGGAAGTACTACCAGTGCTGCAAGATGAAGAAGTGGGAAAACAATTCCCCAGCTCGGCGAACAAGAGAAGCAATCGTGCCCCCCGCTCAAGGTGTCGAGCGATATCGCTAATCATCCAGGGCTACTGCCCGGTACCACTCTTGGTGATTACGTGGGCGATGATGTACAGTTTGAAATGGCTGTGGTAGTAGAGATCTTTAGATACGAGCACGGGAACCGTCTCGTCAAACCTGATCATCCTCCTCTAACAACGATGATGCGAAGATTGCATGACTGGTACTTGGAAAGCTGCAGGAAGAATGGGACCGATAGTTTGATGGTGAGAATTAAAGATGAGCACGACCTCATTGGAGTCGACCTGATGCCTGTTGAATTTGTGGAATTATTTCAGTTATTCAATCAAGACGCCCTCGACAAACAACTCATGACTTGCTACTGTCTGTAAGTATTACTTCTGTAATTAAGTCTCTAGCTCAACTCGTTCAATGCATGTATATATAATTATCCTCACTATATTATGCAGATTGAAGATCGTCAAATGCAAAAGAGGACAAATCTATGACATTGGGTTCATTAGCCCAAATACCGTAATGAATGGACGGTAGAAAATAGAGTTGAAGATACCGAGGAAAACTTGCTAAAAGTGTTCCTGCGACACCAAAACAAAATGGAAATACTCTTTCCTTACAAGTTCAAGTGAGTGGTACTGTCTTGTGCATATTCGGTTTCGCATACTCGGGGTTAAGTAATGTAATTGATAAGTTATGCATGCGCAGGTTCCACTTTATTCTGCTATCCATTAAGCTTGACGGGGGAGTAGTAACTGTCTTAGACTCGAGACGTAAAGATCCCAAGGATTATGCAGACATGACTGCAATACTCCAGAAGTAAGTTCAATCATTATCGCATCATATCGGCAACTTTCGTTCATTTCCTGATATCAAGTAATCATTTTCTTTGCCTGGCAGGTTTGGAAAAGTTCACCGGAATGGTTCCGGGTCTGAAGAACGAGCTGTGGTTTACACACCCCAAAGTAAGTAGTACTAGCTAGTTCCACGCATCTCTCATTGATTCTAGTTTCATCAATACCATTATCATGCTTGATTATCAGTTTGATTGAACTCTATTCTCGTAAAGTGCTTGTGGCAGGCAGGCGGGAATAATTTATGTGGATACTACATTTGCGAGTTCATTCGCCACTCGACCTCTGAACGGGGCTTGTCTGACAAACAATATGAAGTACATAAACAATATTCACAATTTTATTTTTTTACCATCAATTGTGTTGAGTTTCATTCATATATATGTATTGACCCTCTTCTTTAAATTAGATGTGGCAGATGCGGGATGAACTCCTACCACATGATCGCATACGAGCAATTCAAGAGGAATTGGCGGGATTCTTTCTTGACCACGTCATACATGAAAAGGGAGAATACCATACGAAATTCAATGGGAGTTTGGCGCTTGATGATGTCAGGGATGTTATATTGTATATATGTAGTAGCGTCAGATAGATATACGAAAACTTGTTGTTCGACCAAGCACGGAGAAAGAGAGGTCACTTCTCTCTATATATGTTCATGACGATGTTGTGTAATTAATGGTTCCTTCATTTGCTTACTAGCTAGCGTCGAGTTCTCTCTATATGTAGTACCTACCGTCGACCAAGCATGGAGAAAGAGAGGTCACTTCTCTCTATATGTAGTAGCTAGCTAACACAATATGAAACCCCTAAACCCTCCAAAACCCCAAAACCCCCCTTTCAAACAAAAAAACCGCAGTTCCTGGGAGTTGCTGACGCGTGGCTGCCTTTTAGTCCCAGTTGGTGTTACCAACCGGGACTAAAGGTCCTCCTGCCTGGGCGCCCCACAGCAGCCACGTGGAGCTCCTTTAGTCCCGGTTCGTAAGCCAACCGGGACTAAAAGGTTGTGGGCATTAGTCCCGACCGTTTTGTCCCGGTTCCAGAACCGGGACTAAAGGCCCTCTGGAATCGGGACTAGTGCCCTGTTTTCTACTAATGATCGGCCTTTTGGATAGAGATCGGGAACTTGGTTATCGGCCACTTACGTGATCAGGGGGTAGGCGCTGAGCATCTCAACGGAGGGGAAGGAAACTGAGAAGACCAGCTGCACAGTCTCACAGACCACCCACGAGAAGTCACTGTCCCTATAGTCTCCAATGTACGTGGACTGCTCCGCCCAGATGACCTCGACAGTAACCTCAACAGCCGGGCCGGGACCTGATCCGGGATGACAGTGATCGTCACCAAGGGTGGCCTGATAGGCTGGTCCTCCAAAGTTGCATCCACGAAGTAGAACCCGCCCCCTACACCCCGTACCCCGGGTAGGCGAGAGTTGTAGGGCACCGGGGCGGGGTAAGGTACTCGGACCGGAAGTGACCCCCGCATCCACAGTTGATGCACATCGTCTCTGCGCGAGATCTGGGATGGCTATCCGGCCTGGGCGAGGGAGCCACCGAAGCCTTCTGCTTTGACCCCCACCTGGCATCGGCCGACCCGACGCCCCAGACGTCTCTCCGGGCCAAGAGGGACCAACACCACCCGACCTCTTTTCTTCTTATGCTTCTCCTTATTCGCCGAAAACTCCGAAGGGCTGGGGGCCTCTGCGGAACGGCAAGGAGGAGAGTAACGCAACGACCCAAAGCGGGGCTACGCCAGTCCCGTGTGTCACCCCGAGCCGACATTGACCCACCAGAGCGGCCATACCCCTCGGAGACAACCGAGTGAAGACCAACCTCTCGCGAGCTCTGACCACAACCCCCATCCGCCTGGTGCTGCCCTAGACGACTGGGAGCGTGAGCGTCCGGTCGGCGGTGCAGCTCCTCCTGAGCTCGGTCTCGCACAGGAGATTGGCCTCCCGCAGACGAGTCTCCTCCTCACTGCGGCGAGTGCCCGCGGGCCGAGGCAAAGCCAGCCGAGCATCCCTGCCCTCGGTGCACGCAGGTGGCGGACAGTACGAGGCGGCCACCGGTGGCTGGCATGAGGATCTTCAGTCCTTCCTTGGTGCAGGCCGCGTATTGTCGTCTCCCCGGTGCGTGCCATCACCAGGCAGCAGGGACGGACCACGGGGAGGACTAGAGGAGTCCGGCTGCTCGAGCGGCCACTTGGGACGTCATCCATCATCACCAGGAAGGCGAAGCGCCAAGACCACGGCGGCGTAGGAGCCCGCCCAGGGCGGATCCAACAGTGGCGCAGGGGAGGAGAGCAGTTGCGCGGTGGGGGAGCGTGGTGGCGCGACCGGAGCAGTCAACGAGGCAGATTGGGGTTGGGATGATGGAGGCGTGGGGAAGAGCTCCTATATAGCGCGTGACGCGCTGGCGAACATGCCAGCGCGCACCCCTTCGCTCCCTTGCGCCCCTAGTGGGCCAGCCCACGAGCGGGCCTGAACGCCCTAGTTTTTTTTAATTCGTTTTTTACTATTTTTGCTTTTCGTTTTTCTTCAAAATAATTCATAATTTAGAAAAGTGAATTTTGTTAAAAAATGTTCGTGATTTCAAAATAATGAACTTTTTCTGAATTCTAATGAATATTAATTATTTTGATGAACATATTTAAATGAGCATTTTTCTACTAATGATGAGCATTTTTTTATATTTGATGAACAAAATTTGAATACGATGAACATTTTCTAAACTTGATGAACAAAATTTGTATGCAAGAATATTTTTTTGAAAAAATGGATGAACAAATTTTGAATTAATTGAACAAATTTTGAAATCGACGAACAAATTTTGAATTTGGTGAACAATTTTTTAAATCGATGATGAACAAATTTTGAAATTGGTGAACAATTTTTGAAATCGATGAACAAATTTCGAATTTGATGAACATTTTTCTAATTCAATGAACAAATTTTGAAATTTGAAGAATATTTTTTCAATCTGCTGAACAAAAAAGGAATTTTATGAACATTTTTACACATTGATGAACATATTTTGAATTTCATACAAAAAAATGTTTACGAATTTTGAAAGAAAAGAAAAAAAGAAGAAGAACAAATTTTGAACTTGATGAACATATTTTGAAATTAACGAACAAATTTTGAATTTTGTGAACAAAATTTTGAAATCGATGAATAAATTTTGAATTTGATGAACAATTTTTTAAATTGATGAACAAATTTCAAATTTGATGAACATTTTTTCAATTCGATGAACAAATTTGAATTTTGATGAACATTTTTTCAATCCGCTGAGAAAAAAGGAATTTTATGAACATTTTTTGAATTTGATAAAAAAAATGTTCACTAATTTGGAAAGAAAAGAAAAAAGAAAAAGTTAAAGAAATGAAAAAAAGAAAAGAAAAAAGAAAAAAGAGAACTAAAGAAATATAAATGGGATATGGGCCGGCCCATACGAGCGCTCAGCGCGCCGGGGGGTGCGCGCCTGGTCGCTCGGCGGCGCCCTATGCGCCATATAGGAACCCGCAGGCGAGGACACATGCGACGTACAAAGGGAAATGTGACGGGCGGTTCCACCTAACCGAGCCATATCTGCCCTAGTGGCTGGGGAACCAAGGGCCGGATCGGAGGAGGCCCGTGGGATCCACCGCCAACAAGCTGGATCCATGTGAGCTAGCGCCCAGGCCCGGTTTGCCGCGTCCAAGGCCATCTGGTCCAAGGGGTTAAAACCGGCCCAGGCGCACCCACAGGCCGGCCCACTACGCTGGCCTCGGTTGGCCCACGTAGACGCGCCGCCCTAGCCGGTCCAGTCCACGAGGAGGGATATCGTTCCCTCCCTCGCGGACCAGCCCCGCAGGCGGCGGCGGCAGCAGGCCATGGCGGGGCACCGGCGACTCCCCAGGCTCTTGACACAAGCCCCGACTGGTGCCGGCGTCATGGCCGCGAGGAACAACCCGAATTCCGAAAGGGCCAGGGCCACAGGCACCTCGACGCGCCCGTCTTCGTCGATGGCGTCATAGGAGATATCCGACTACCGGAACGACGCCGGCCATCACCCCCCCCCCCCCCCCCCCCCCCCCCCCCCCCCCCCCCCCCCCCCCCCCCCCCCCCCCGACCGGCCCAGCAGGGCCGCCGGCAGATCTGCAGGCCGTAGCCGCGGCCGGCACTGGTCACCGTGAATCAAAATCGCCCGACCGGTCGCCCGCTACCGTTCCGTACAGTGTCCGTGTCAACAAACTGATCATCTTCAAGCTGTTCTATCACAGTTCTGCAACGAGTGGCCGTGGAGCAACCGCGATGCAGATTCGGAAGTTGAAAAACATCAGGCATCTGGTTGCATACCTGGCCCCAATATCACGGACAAAAGAAAAACTTTGACAAATTTTTTTGACGGGTGAAAACTTTGACATCTTTAAGAACAGGATCTGACAGAACTTGTTGCTCGAAGGAATGAAAAACAACTATAAACTGCTCGTTAAACATTATGCCTCTTGCTTGCTTTCATCAGTAAGCTTCCTTGGTGAAGAGCTTCACGTCTCTCCACCGCGACTCCATGAGGTGCGAGGGGTCCGTCTGGGTGTACACCCCAAACTTGAAGTAGTGGTAGTCGCCGCCGCGCCCCGCTACGTGCAGCCGCTCCTCGCCGTCGATGAACACGGTGACCGTCCCTGCGCCGCGGACGTCGTGGATCACGTTGAGCCTGAACCACCGGTCGTAGATGTTGCCGTCGACAACCCGCGTCCAGTCGCGGTAGTACACCAGCTCGCCGCCGTAGACGTGCAGCATCAGCGTCGTCGCGTGCTTCGCCGCGCCGAACACCTGCATGATGGACACCCCCGTCGTGCCGGACGGGACGTAGGCGTGCCCCTCGAATTGCCACACGCCGTACGTGTAGTTTTGCTGCGCCACCGGTTAATTGACGAATTAACCGCGCATATGGGTAATAATGGATTAGTGCCGGGGTTGATTATAATTACCATGCGGATTTCTGTTCGTGGCTTGGTGTGGCTGGTTGGGCTATGAGGCTTGTCAGTGCAGTAGACCCACATCCGCCGAATGCCATTCACCAGCTCGTACCGCTGGTCCAGCGGCACGTCGTACGGCCTCTGCACCGGGAGCTGCGCCTCAGTGAGTGGCACGGTGATGAAGCCGATGGTCGGGTCGCACGCCGCGGCGTTGGCGCCGTGCGTGGCGCATGACAGTGCCAGGAGGAGGAGTGGCATAGACAGTCTGTGTAAGTTGGGAGCCATTTTGCTAGCTAAGCAAGCTCCTAATGAAGCAAAGCCTCTGATCGATGTGTGTGTGTATATATGCACGCAGTGTGCGTATAGGTTTGTAGAACTCAGCGTTGTGTTGTGATGGCTATGATTTTGACCATGTCTACCATGTTTTTTCATGTGTTCCGAGGATTATTCCAAAGTGGTTTTGACCATGTCTACCATGTTTTTTCTAACATCCATGTCTACCAGGTCAACACTACATAAAACAACAAGAAACAAATAATTGGCTTTTTAATTATCAATCTTCCAAGAATTATTAAAAAAATGATTTTGAACATTCAAACTAAAATCAGTTTCTATTCGCAAAAAAGAACTAAAATCAGTTTCTGTTTCAACAAATTCAAACTACAATTATGAGTTCTTTTATCTTCAACTCTCAATTACTGTCAAGTTCATGGTGTAATGTTTAGTTAGGAAATATTTAAAATGTGGAAAACACACACACACACACATAGATATATATATATATATATCCTTCTATTTATGTTTCTTTTGTTTTGAAATTTCTGTTTTAGTATGCAATAAATAATATTTGAGTACTGAAGTTTTTTTAACACAGTACAAACGCAAACGCTCGTAGATACGCACATACACGCATTCATATGAATGCACGCACACAGCCTACCAGTATGAGTACCTTTCATAGACCGAGCCGGCACTTCATCTTGAGATTGATGAAATCGCCACAGGCGCCTTCGTAGTCGACGAGAAATGTCTCCTCCAGCTAAACACACATCGCCGAAAGACATGAAATAAATTCAAAAAAATGCTACCGCCAATGACAAGTTTAGGACTTGAATCCTAGTGGGTTGGTTTCACCATAAAAAACCTAATCATTTAAACTATGCTCAGTTCACATTTAAGTACTGAAGTGAGTATGTATCAAATATATAGCTTGAAACTAACACTTCTTTTAGAAGCTCCCACTAGGTGGAAATCATATTTTGACAGCATACGTGTCATCAAAGTTTACTTGTAGCATTTGGGAGCATTGTATGCTTTCTATAGCACGACACGGACTAGTAGTGGAAGCAAACACACTACAAAAGTTGTTTAAAGAGTTGTTTGTATTCGTTAGTGGGCGGAAGCATTCGGCCAGCAGAGCACCCAGCGTGGGTTCATTATTTTTTTTGGACGCGACACCGCGTGAGACATTTCTAAGTCACGTAGGGCTGCATCTGTCTTGCGGAGTGGGAAAAGTGGACCAACTCCAAGCGGGACTCGTATGAGACGATCGTTCTTGACAAGCCAAACCGGCCTATCCGTGCTAATAAAAAGGAGGATCAGGACGGCGGATCAGGACGGCCGAGAATAAGTGGATCTAATTAAAATAGACTAGTACAAATGCCTGTGCGTTGCACCGGGCGAAGAAAAAGCGCACAACCTGCTTCATGTGCCATTATGCGCCATTTTTAATATCCAATTTTAATAAACATCAATCATAAGGTTACACTGATTATTGCTTTTTCTAGCAAGAAGTTTGGACATGAAGAAGCCAACTTAGCATTCTTGGTCGGATGGAAGAGTAGTTTTGCATGGAATAGTTTGTCCATCGATTTTTTTTTTACTTTTCAGGAAAATGCGAAAAATTCCTTAGTTTTAATAAAATTCACAAAAATTAGAACACTTTTAAGGAAAGTTAACATTCTTTTGAAGATTTTTTTTGAACAGATGACTATTTTGAAAAGGAAAAATTGATTTTTTTTGTACATTTTTAAATGAAAATATTTATTAGAAAAAGTGGAACATTTTTGGGAACTTTGTACCTTTTTAAAAAAGTGTAAACATATGTAAAACTGTGATCATTTTAAAACTATTTTACTATGTTGAATTTTTCTACAGATAGTTGGTTGTTTGCTTGGGAAGAGTTTATCTTTTTTCTTAAAAATATTGCTAGTAAACATGCCCGTCCATTGTAACTGGAAAAGAAAATATCACACGCCTTTAACTCAATAACGACATCCCACCCATATCGATCTATACGGCGCTGGCATGGACGAGCTCAGAGCCCTGTTGTATTTGTTACAACCTCCGGCTCAACATCGCCTGGACAACCATGATGTGCGTCAACATGTTTGCCATGTGAGCTCTACCCCAACCTTTTCTTCTAGCCTCCCTTGTCGCTCCTCCATGCCACGTTGGTGTCAACATATATGCCTCCGTTGTATTTGATACAACCTCCAGCTCGACATCGCCTGAACAGCCGTGTTGTGCATCAACGTGTTTGCCCTGCGAGCTCTACCCCAACCTTTTCTTCTAGCCTCTCGTGTCGCTCCTCCATGCCACGTTGGTGTCAGCACGTATGCCTCCTCAGTAAAGTCCCCTTGTCATCTTCGGTTGTTGCTTCGTGTGGTTTGTTGTCTCATCAAACTTACTGATTGATCCTTTTGCCCACGGTAAAGTACACAACATAAGTACTTGTAAGCCAGCAGAAGGATGAATTTTTCCATAAATTCTAAGGTTTTTGCCTTGAGGAGCCCGACCGATTTATCGGTAGATGGCCAATAAATCGTTTCTCGATAAATGGACCAAACCAATTCACACACACATATGAAATCGTTCTTGAATGGAATTTTAATGACAACATATGCCCTTACATTGCATTGCTTACTACAGTGAACTGTCCGGTTCTGATCAACTTGATTGCTTGCATGCTATTTATATTTCTGTAAAATGTCCCAAGAATAAACACCAGAGGAAAAAAAACAAAAGATCGCATGTCAGAACAATTGAGCTAACTTGAGCCCAGTAAAGCAATAGTTATCTGGCCTCAATCTGCACTGGCTAACTCTTCTTGGCAATTACGCGTTACTGATGTTCTATTTTGATCCTTGTCGGTAATTCTTCCTGATACAACATCTAGAGATAGAATAAATATTCTCTTTTGCTGCTTAAGCATGCAAACCCACTATGAAAGAAACATGGTATGTGCTGCTGCCATTGCTATTTGCAAGAACCACGTTAGCTAGCCAGCTGGAATAACTAACTTTTATGGTCAAATAGTTGATCTTCTACTATGCAGGTAATGATACCAAGATTACCATGTATGTTCTCTATGAGGGAAGTAGTTTAATTTAGCAGTCGGAAATTCCCGGGTTTTCAAAGCTTAGGGAAGCACAAGTTTGTGACCTCATCTTAGACCAAAATGTGTAGCTAAATCCTCCATAATAACGTGCTTGAAACCAGTTCACGTTGCATCAGGGAAATGATACTTCACAGCTGCAAGACCTAAATGAATGAATTAACCTGGGAACCAAACAACGGCCTCAACCAAAAGCATGGGTAAAGAAATGAACTGAATGACATGAAAAAACTACGTCTTCATATATAATTGATATGCATAGAAAGCTGCATATAATAAAAATAATTAGTTGCATCTAATGTGAATCTTAGTGACAGTTCAAGCAAAAAACAATCACCATTGTTTAGTCACTTGTACTTTGAAAACACACTATTTTACCAGACAAAGGGCACAGATTATCCATGATGAAAGTGTCATTAACTTATTATGACATGAAAATGCACAAAGAAAACAGAAGCATATTTTCCAAAACTTCCCACTAATTTTAGTATTTTTACACAATTGAATTACTCAGCAGACATTTATTTACCTCTCGGTTAAATTGAGAGTATCCAATGAAACTTGAGGGAGAAAAATGAGCATGTGACCCAGTGACAGTCTGCTCGCTTAGCCTCTTCGTGGAATTTACTATTGTGGTTATAAATAGTTGCAAATTTGTTAACAATATAATCTAGCAGTTGCTTTGAAAACTCTATGAAGGCAAACTACCAACAACACATTTAACTCTAGAAGAAAACTGGGAAAATTTGAGGAACAAAAAAAAAGGTCGATCTTGGTGGCAATACTCTTAAAGTGGCGTATACTCTCGACTTAGTTTTGTACTGAACATTCGGACTAAACCTAAAAAGTAGTACAATAAAAAAAATGATGCTGAAATTACAATCTAGATAAAGCATACTGGTTGCATGAGCAACAATAAGAACCAGCCTGCCACCTTGAGGATTCCCATGTCTCAACAGTAATACATATAAATGGATCACTCTCATGTAAAAACTAAACAAGATAAATTTGATCTCACATTCCTTGTGTCCGGACATCACGAAAGGAAGCTAAACAATGGTGAGATCGAATATATAAACTCAATATAGAAAGCATCATTTATTTTAATCAGCAAATATCCGACTGATGATTGGAAATTTCTGCAAGCCTATTTATTTCTACCAATTAGTGTGATGTGCAAGATCAATCAGCTAAAACTCACAGCCGGGGGCCTCCCTGACCAGCTTTCCAGCAAGCTCTGCGTCTTCCACATCCTGGACACGCGGCTGGGCGGGGCAGTGCTCGGTCGCGGGCACGAATAGGGCAGCAGCACTCGCGCTGCACTACCTAATTTCCATTGTGAATAATGTGCAAAAAGATCAAACCTCCTCTCCTATGATGGCAGAAAAATACCAGCAAGTTCATCTTCATATAGGGGAGAGAAAGATAAAAAATCTGTTGTAAAACACTATTGAATGTCCAATGTAGCTTACGACAGGACTTGTACTGCTCTTATGTTCTGTTTCAGCATATCCAGACCATATATCCTATAGCGTCCGATCATGATTACGAGAAATAAAAAAACCTGAATAAAGAGAGCATCTGGCCAAGCGTAAGAAACTCCTGAAAAGTTAAAACTACAATAAAGCTCTTAATTAGTAGGCCGTCCAATTGCCCGTAAACATATGTACAACACACAATTCATTTAATACACAATTGTCATAGAAAATCTAATGAAACCTATTTCCCCTGTTGCTGCTGCCATATTGCTACCACCTACATAGACATGGCTAAGGTCCCAGTTGTCACAGAGTTGATGGGCGTACACAGTAATGCAGTATAGATGGGGCTAGGGAAAGAAAAAAGTGATCCACCATGGGGAAGGACACATTCTATGGTACGAAGTTATATTTTGTTCCAAACAGTGTGTCAGTTCACATGAACTCAAGCTTACATGTGGTAAATTCCGATCGATAAACAAAATAGATATCTTTGAACAGTTAAGTAAGCATATAAATTCCAATATCATAGAAAGAGAAGTAAATATAAGAAAACTTGTGAGCAAAAAAACCATGAAACTATATTCAAATTCATGCTTGAATATTTACTCTCAGAAAACTGTAAAATTGCGTACATATAATTTTGTACCTGCAGACCCGTAATTTTGCAAAATTTAACCTACACCTACATCTCAAGTCCTGTTTCCAATCCTAATAAACGGCTGCCACACACTAATCAATGCTCATAGCTGTTGGCAAACCATTTTATAGAAACGAGATCCACCAGAATTCCGGAAATCTTGTTAGGTAGTAGGATTTCTGACATTAGTAGGTTTTGGAGAATATCATTGCCATTTAATCAAGGCTAGAATCTGAAGCTTGACTGAAGAACATAGCAGAAATGAGCTTTTTTTTGCGGGGTATAGAAGAAATGAACAAGACCAAGTAAATAGCTCAACAACTCGTTTGCTGGTAAGTATCCAGATTTTGATATTAACAAAATCTAAACCCCAAGCCCAGTGATACTGACAGCAGAGTAAGAAATCTTTAGGGAGAAATGCGAATTGGCTACTTGAAAGCGGCGGAGGTGATGTTTCCTGTTCCTGTGCTCCAGCATCACCAGATCCATGCAACCCCGAATAGAATGCCCCTGCCGGCCATCCCGCCTCCCCTCCCGAACAACATAAAGTTCAATAAAGTAACTCAATCACAGAAAGTTCTTTCTCATACATGAGTATCAATGGTGTCATGCATGAAGTTGTTGAGAATGATAACGATGTACTAAACCGTAACTGCTTCAGTAAATAGCAACGTCTCACATAGTTCAGATTTGTAAAAGGAAAATAACATAATCTCTTGGTGTGCAGAATGGAATATAGATGCACAACTACCCAAAAAGTGTGTATGAGGAAGGAGATGCGATGTCAGCTCTGATTGCCATGGTTCAATCACTCCAACACACAAAAAATGGTGTGGATGTCGTCTCCGACAGCAAGGTTTTTTTCTTCTTCTCCCTTCTGACCTTCTCACTCCCTCTATTATGACTCAGGTGAGCAAACTCACCAGGAGCTAGTGGTGTCTAAAATTCAGAGAGGTGCTTGAGGGGTTCCAGGAGCACGGCAACAAGCACCTTCTGGTGGCCCGTGGCCCCGTCAACACCAATCAGTTGCAAATAAGAAGTAATTTCGACAACATGACTTATCTGCAAAATAAAATAAAATGCAGTAGTCATAATAGTCCTACAATGAAGGATAAATGAGGAAACTGACTTTGATTTCCTGCCATAATCTACTTTCTACTTACAGTGGCTCCAGATCGACAAACAAGGCCCTTGAAACGTGTTGAATGCATCCGTTGCAACCCGGCCCAACACAGCTATCACTACAAAAGGATGGCACAACTTAGGATTGGCCAATATAAAGCAGGACTTTATCGTTGGTACAAGCCAAGCCACATGTTAGTATGAAATCTCCGGAAGATTGTTTCGGAAAGGTAAAAATAATACTGTAGGATTTAAGCAAGATGCACTACCAATTCATAAACAGTACCCAGATGCCTACTAAAATT
This sequence comes from Thinopyrum elongatum, assembly GCA_011799875.1. Taxonomy (NCBI): domain Eukaryota; kingdom Viridiplantae; phylum Streptophyta; class Magnoliopsida; order Poales; family Poaceae; genus Thinopyrum; species Thinopyrum elongatum. The sequence continues at coordinate 628,424,491 of CM022303.1, read as the reverse complement.
AAACCGGATCAACAAATCATCTAGCAAAAATCCTTGAACATTACAGCTTTTAATCATTCGCTAATTCAATTATGAAAAAACAAATCATCAATAGATGATATGAAATCGTAACAGTATGCTGCTTTTGGGCTATAGTTTCTGCAGCTGATGGAGCAAGTGCAAAAGATACCCAACACTCCACACGGCAAGGGACATTTTGTTACCTATTTTAGCTTTTGGACTAAGACCACAGAGAGAGACCCGCCGTTCATGGCAAGAACTGTCCTGGCAAGGATTGAAAAGATTCAAGGCCCTACAATGGCGATGGATCCCAGTGCTAGCTAAATCTGTCTTCTAATCTACTGAATGCCTGAATGCAATGCCCTAATCATGGAGCGGCGACTTTTGAATGTGATGCACTAATCTCATGACTCCTCGTGTGGAGGTGGCAGATTATCCTGCCACGCCGCCACCGACGTCCGAGCTCTACGCTTACTTGTGGGATCCTGGGGGAGTGAGCTCCCAGGATAGTACAGCACATATGCATACGCACACCAGTACAAGAAGTTCTCCCTCTGAAACGTCGCAGAACAGCTGGTCGAGCCGCTGTCGACCGTCGAGCTCTCCTTCCACGCTGCCGCAGATCAGTCGGTCGTCCCGCCATCCTTGACCGAGCTCTCCATTCGTGCCGCTGCAGAGCAGCCTGCCACATCGCTGCGACAAGCTCTCCATCCAACCCACCACATAACTTTGCCTTGTACTCTAAGAATAGAATAGTTAGCAAATCAATTGGTTGCCAAGAAATAAACAAGCGATTGTCTTCTGTATATTACATTCAGTTGTTCAATGAAAATGGATGTGCATTGTGGAATTACTCCACTCAAAATACTGGAATGCCCAAACTGAAGACCTAGACACCTAATAATTATTGTTCTTCACAAGTTTCAGGTCAAGACAACTTGACGTTCTTGTAGCTTTGACATTGTTGTTCAAAGAATCTTTTTGTAATGAGCGTGCATTTCCAGTTGCAGATACCATGAAACCAAAATGTCCAACGATACAAAAAAACCAAGCAGTCACGCTGCCGATACAGAAATATGACCGCGTCTCAACGACCATAAACTGGACCAACGAACTTGACCAACTATTGACTCTACGAAAGCACGAATTCACCAACTAACAGGCTCTTGAATCCAGGTAAGTTAGTTAGTCCAACAGGTGATTAAGAAACATATGTACAAAAAGCATAAGGCCATCAATTATTGTTGTCCATAAACTAAGAAGAAATGATCTGATAAAATATGTATCCAACCAAAGAAGTACTGTAATTGTAATAAAAGAATCGGAAATAAGGCAGCGACCTGAGTTTTGCTTCTCTATCATATCAGCTCCACCATGGTTGAGGTTCTTGCACGAGTACCGCTGCTTCTGCAGCTTTCTATCTTCATCATCTTGACCCTGAAAATTTTGAAAGGACTTCATAAAATGAAGAGTTCAGTTCCGAACTGCCGGAAAGGCTCCAGCACAGATCATGCTTGGGTGTTAATGATTCAGCGACCCGAGACGGCAAGGAGAACACGTTGATGATGAGGTGAACGCCGACGGAAGAAGAGATTCCTGTAGGCGTGGAGCCTGTAGCGGACACACGCGAGGCGGGCGATGAGGGCGCGGAGGTGGTCGATCTCGGCATCGAAGCGGCGGAACTGGCGGAGCTCCATCTAGACCTCGGCCTTCTCCTTCTGCAGGCGCCGCATCATGGCCATGGCCTTGCTGGCGGCGCTCCTCCTCCATCTCGCCCCACAGTGCCCACGGTCTCCTCCTCCGCCTCCACCCTCGACGCCCCTCTTCCTCCCCGTCTCCACCCGCCCCTCTTCCTCCCCATCCCCGCCCCCGCCCTTCTCCCTCCCCGCGGACTCCTCCTCCGCCTCCACCCTGCGCCCTTCTTCCTCCCCGTCCCCGCCCCACCCCTCTCCTCCCCGCGGACTCCTCCTCCGATCCACCCTCGCCACCCCTCTTCATCCCCGTCCCCATGCCGCCCCTCCCTCCCATTACCCGCCCGCCCTTTCTCACTCCCGCGGACTCCTCCTCCGCCTCATCCTCGCCTCCCCGTCGCCGCCCCCGCCCCTCTTCCTCCCCGTCGCCGCCCCGCCCCTCTCCCTCCCCGTCGCCGCCCCCGCCCCTCTTCAGGGAGCGCCGCCACCTAACCGCCGCGGACAGCGAGAAGCAGCACGGGCGTGGGGGCGAGTCGGGGACGCAGCCGTGGTCGTCATCCACTTAAACGGAGGACTGCGGGTTGAATACCCAAAACGTCAGGAACTTTTCTGCAAAAACGCTCACGACGTACGACCAGAAGCAATACCTGATTTATTATTAGGGGTGGACTAAACAATATTTCGTGCATTGTTGTGTTAACTTTGTTAAACTAAATGTACTATAAGGACATGTCGGCTTTTTGGACAGCATGCCTAGCAAATTTCGGTGCCTGGATTTGGTCCGAGTTCCCGCGTTCTTGTGTGGAAACTTTGTTAAAATAAATGTATTATAAGGGCATATTCAACAGTAATCCGTAAATTTCCTTCCCCATCCGTCTGCAGGCAAGGGGATCAGTTCGCGCACACGGATGCGTAACAACAACTCAAACTAACCGGATGTAATTCGATAAAACATGACCAGATTTCATATAAACACGGCTGGATTTCATATAAACATGATGGATTTCATTATATTTACATCAACTAAGCAAAGCTCGCTTGGCTAGGTCTAAATGATCACCGGCGCCTGTTCGCCGTGTTCGGCCATGAACCAAGAGAACTGAAACTTCACCGTCTCCAGTTCCGCCTCGGCGCTCTCCACCTCCGCCACCGTAACCTCTGCCTCCGGAGGCAAGGGAAGTGAAGTTGTCCACCTCCACATCGCCGCCAAGTGACTAATCTTTGACCGACAATGTAGAGCCCACCAAGTTTGGCATCGACGAGAGCGAAGGAGCGGTGGCCTTCTTGAGACCAGAGCAGTGGCAATCGACCGTGCACTACTCTTCCTCGCTGCCGGCGGTGCTCGCGGACGTGCCGGCTTCGTGGTCGTCGCGGCAGGGCGCAGATTTGGTGATGTCCTCCTCCTCCTCGTCAGTCTCGCCGAACACCGCCTCGGCCGCCTCGTCTTCGCACTCCTTCCCGGCGGCCGCCACCTCCGCCACCCGCTGCCGATACGGCCAGCGCGCGTGGCGGATCCCTCGGGAGGAGCGGTAAGACTCGAGCAGCGCCTCCTGCTTCGCTATGTCTGCGTCCGGCGCGACCGCTCTGTCGGCGGCGAGTTGCTCCTCCGCCTGCAGATGCTCCTGGAGGAGGTGGTGGTTTTAGTAGGCGTTGGCCTACGCCTCCCGGGACTGCTCCTCCCACTCCTCCCGCACATGTCCATGTAATGGGCACGGGCCTCGTCGATGGTCATGGTGCAATGCACCGACGAGGGTTGCGCGGTGGAGGAGGAGGGTTGCGCGGAGGAGTAGGATCATGGCGCAGAGGAGGAGGGTGGCGCCAGTTCGTCGTCGACAGCGTCCCCCATTGGGACGTCGTCATCCTCCGGCTGCCTGCCGACCAGCCAGCTGGCAGCAATGCCGGCCATCTTCTTCTTCTGGTCCGACGTCAGCCCGTCCCAGAGAGCTTTGGCGGGGGAGGGATCCATGGTAGGAGTGGTGCGGAGAGAGTTCGGAGGTGGATGGCTGCGGCTATGGCCGGGGCACCGGTTTTTATAACAATGGTGGACGACAGAGGGACAGACAGGTGGCGCCAGAGGAGACGCCTCAGCAACCGCGTGCCATCAATGTGGGCGGCAGACGGACGGACGGGCGGCCGATGTGTCGTTTGAACGCGCGGCAGTCGCCTGCACCGGCAAGCTGCGTGGGCGGTTCTCTCTCGGCCGGGCACCACTTCAATGCTGGTGCCAGTGAGCGGTCACGTCCTCTCTGGGCGGGCATGAATGCGGGCGCTGACACTTTGGAGCGACGCTGACCGAAAACGCGTGGGAGAGGGAAGGGTTTTTTGCTGGGCCAGGGCGGTCAGAAGCAGGCATGGGATTCGTCTGGACTCCCGCAAAGCCCCTAATGTTTGTCTCCGGTTTGCAGAAGAAATCACGTCCGAACCGTTCTGCGGACCGATACAGGTCTGCGTTCGATGGCTTCCGTTGTCCGGACAGCTTGGTCCGGACGCATGCGGGAGGTTTGTGGGTCGGCGTTGGATATGCCCTAAGGGCATGTTTGATTGGTGTCATCGGAACTTCATGGGCCTGGACTATGCCTGACATGTGTCTAGTGGGTTTCCTGGGAAAGTAAAGTCTAGGTTCATTGGCTTTCTGGACAACATGACTGGAAAAAAATTTAGTGTCTGGATCGGGCCTGAGAATTGTTTTGCCTGGCCAGTAGGGAAGAAGAGTTTGGTTTAAGGCCTCGCTTGGCGGGATCTAAGTAGGCCGATAACATCAGTCCGAGAACATGCACCAAACATAAACCAGACAACCCTCAGAGGCTAGTGTATGCTCGTGTATGTGAGCGACTTCGATTGTACTGTAATGAAAGAACAACCTCAAAAGAGGTCCCCAAGCCTGGCACCACATGTGTCGTGGAAGCTAATCTACAGTCCCTAGTGCCAGTTGTTGTTTTCTGCTTGTTTAGGGTTTTCCAGAAAATCAGTACCAAATGGAGTCCAAATGCCATGAAACTTTTTGACGATTTTCTTATGGACAAAAGAGACCTTAGAAGCTTTGGGAGGAGACCAGACACGAAGCAAGGATACGGCAAGCCAAGAGGGCGCGCCCTTGGGGGTAGGGCGCGCCCTGTTACCTTGTGGGCCCCACGTGGCTCCGAATGGCCTAATTCCACTTCTAAAAATTCTCAAATATTGCGAAACCCCCATATAGCCACCCGAGACAGTTTTTACGCCGCCGCAACCTTCTGTTCTTCCACGATACCATATGGAGACCTTTCCCGGTACTTTTCAAAGGGCGAATCCATCACGGAGGGCTTCTACATCATCCTTGCTTCCTTTCGATGATGCATAGGTAGTTCACCACGGACCTAAAGATCCATAGCTAGTAGCTAGATGGATTCTTCTCTCTCTTTGATCTTTAATACAATGTTCTCCTCATTCTTCTTGGAGTTCTATCCGATGTAATCTTCTTTTGCGGTGTGTTTATTGGCATCTGATGAATTGTGGGTTTATGATCAGATTATTCCTTGAAAGTAATTGAGTCTTTTCTGAACTTTATTATGAATGATTATGATATCTTTGTATTTCTCTCAGATCGATCCGTTTTGTTTGGCCAACTAGATTTATTTATCTTCAGCGGGAGAGGTGCTTTGTAATGGAGTCTTGCAGTGTCCACACCTCGTGACAGAAGGGGTAGCGAGGAACGTATTGTATTGTTACCATTAAGGGTAAAATGATGGGGTTTATTCATATTGCTTGAGTTTACTTTGTCTACATCATGTCATCTTGCTTAAAGCGTTAATCTGTTTGTCATGAACTTAATACCATAGATGCATGCTGGATAGCGGTCGATTGATGGAGTAATAGTAGTAGAAGCAGGAAGGAGTCGGTCTACTTGTCACAGACATGCTGCCTATATGTGTGATCATTACAATGAATATCATGATAACTATGCGCTTTTCTATCAATTGCCCAACAGTAATTTGTTTACCCACTGTATGCTATTGTTTTGAGAGAGAAGCCTCTAGTGAAAAGTATGTCCCCTGGGTCTACTTTTATCATATAATAAAATCAAAATTTCCTTGCTCCAATTTTATACTTTTCTTTTTATCTATCTAGCACTATCAGAATTAATTTTTGCATGTAACGAGTTCAAGGGGATTGACAACCCTCTTGCCAGCGTTGGGTGCAAGTATTTGCTTTTGTGTGTGTAGGGGCTGAAGAAGGGAACTTGCGTGGTTCTCCTTTTGGTTCGATAAACGTTGGTTCTCACTCAGGGAAATACTTATCTCTACTGTACTGCTTCACCCTTCCTCTTCGGGGAAAATCCCAATGCAGCTCAGTAGCCACTGATCCACCCCAACCAGCCTACAATCTCCACGAAAACCCCATGGGTCCTTCAATGATCCACACTCCATCTCCCATCAGTTAGATTTCTCCATGGGGCACCAATTCAGAAGCAAGGTTCATGATCTATTCCTATCTTCGGTGAACCCCATGTCACAAATTTTGGTTTGAAATTAGTGGTATCCTTCACACAATCAAGATTTGGTGTGGATACCCTCATTGTGAGCTTGGCATTATCATCTTGAACGGGTGGAGCATATGATTCTCTGGATGTATCACATATTTATGGTAATGTTTACCGCTTTTTGATATGCTCCAAGGCAGTGGGTTTCTTCCTCGGACGCAAGAAATTCTTCATATGGAATCATTCAAATGCTATTTCCACCTCTGGAGCAATGGTGGTCCTAATTGGTTGTTTGAAGAAAAGAGTTGGTATATTGAACAAGATTCTGAGTGGACCACTGTCACTCGTAAAAAAGGTACGCGCCCTCCTTACATGATCCTCGTCAATCTTGTCAATCGACGCATAACTAAGAATTTGGCGTCGCCATCTAGTGCTCCCAACAAGGATTCACCCTTTGTGCAACCTCCATTATCGGGAGAAAATTGCATCCCTATTGGCAACAGAGGGCACGAGCCAGATGATCGTAACTATCACGATGATCATGCATGCATGCAACCACCTCCCACGTATTGTGGATCAACTTCGACTAGTAGCAACAACTTTTCACAATCAACCCAAACTGAACGCAGGTGTGTAGGGCCCCTGCACCCGGCCCAACCACAAAGGAAGCATGCTATACCAAAATTCGAAGGGTCTGAACCTCATTTGGATATATCTGACCGCACTGTTCGCTTTCATTACCGAGGCCTCAGCTCAGATCATTATCGCAATCAATGCTCTAATAAAATTAGGTGCCAAAGTTGTTTCAAATATAACCATATTGAAAGATTTTGTCTCTTTAAGCAAAACAAAGCCCAAGAATATCAGGTTCAAGTACGAACTGATAAGAAGAAGCAGAGCACCCCCAACATCATCTTGGCCTCTTCGTCTCCGCCCCTGCAACTTGCTACCGCATCTGCTACTCCGAGTTCCGGAGCTATGGCTTGCTACCCGTGCAACCCATCCCCCCCAGCTCCCTCCCGACACCACCATTGTTGCCCCCGACCCACTCCGCGATCAGCGCTGATATATTGTTGTCGGTGGCGAGCTCCCGATGGTCTATGACGAGTGGGCGATTTCTACGCTCGACCCGGCCATTGCTCCAGAGGAATTTCATGGGGCCAATGCAATGATCACCAACTTCTTGGAGAACCGTGGCGGGAGGATCAACTACTCATCTAGATGTGGTATGGGATTTGTCCTCATCCAATTCACCACTGCTTGCTCCCGGGACACGGCGATTAGTAACAGCCCCTTTCATATGGGAGACTCTGTTCTGAGAATCACTAGGCAAGACCATGTCATTAATTATCGCAGCATTACTTTTACACAAGATGTCTGGCTTTTGCTAATGAACTACCCACTAGAGTGCTGGGATGTCAATGTTATTAGTCAGACTGTTGCTCCGTATGGCAGATTTTTGATCTGGAACAAAGACCCACGGGATAAAACCAGGATCATTGTCAAAGTCAGAGCCATGAACCCTGACACACTTCCCCTGAGTATTGTAGTACTTCGCAACATGGATCTGCTATTTCTTGAGCTTGTGTTGGTTTTTCCCTTGAAGAGGAAAGGGTGATGCAGCAAAGTAGAGATAAGTATTTCTCTTAGTTTGAGAACCAAGGTATCAATCCAGTAGGAGGAACACACAGAGTCACCAATGGTTGCACCTAAACAAACAAATTCTTGCACCCAACGTGATAAAGGGGTTGTCAATCCCTTCATGGTTACTTGCAAGGATGATATCTGATAGAGATAGGTATAAAAGATAAATAAAAGTGCAAAATAAAGTAAAGGTAAATAAATTGCAGCAAGGTATTTTTGGGTTTTTGGTTTTATAGATCTGAAAATAATATGATAAGAATAGACTCGTAATATGATAAAATAGTCTCAGGGGCCATAGTTTTCACTAGAGGCTTCTCTCTTGAAAGATCGCATACGGTGGGTAAATAAATTACTGTTGAACAATTAATAGAAAAGCGAATAATTATAACGATATCCAAGGCAATGATCATGAATATAGGCATCACGTCTGTGACAAGTAGACCGACTCCTGCCTGCATCTACTACTATTACTCCACACATCCACCGCTATCCAGCATGCATCTAGTGTACTAAGTTAACAAGAATGGAGTAATGCCTTAAGCAAGATGACATGATGTAGAGGGATAGATGCACTCAATATGAAATAAACCCCACCTTTTTATCCTTAATGGCAACAATACAAATACGTGTCATGTCCCCTTCTGTCACTGGGATTGAGCACCGCAAGATTGAACCCATTACAAAGCACCTCTCCCATTGCAAGAAAAAGCAATCTAGTTGCCCAAACCAAATCAATAGATCGGAGAGATGTACAAAGCTATCTTAATAATGCATAAAAGAGTTCAGAGAAAACTCAAATAATATTCATAGATAATATGATCATAAACCCACAATTCATCGGATCTCAACAAACGCACCGCAAAAGAAGATTACATCGAATAGATCTCCAACAACATCGAGAAGAAATTGTATTGAAGATCAAAGAGAGAGAAGAAGCCATCTAGCTACTAGATATGGACCCGTAGGTCTGTGGTAAACTACTTACACATCATCGGAATGGCATCAAGGTTGATCTAGAGGCCCTCCGTGATCAAATCCCCCTCCGGCGGAGTACCGAAAAAGGCCTCCAGATGGGTTCTCACGAGGACAGAAAATTACCACCGCGGAAAAGTAATTTTGGTGTGACATCTGGTATACGGGAAATATTTGGGTATTTATAGTGCAAAGATTAGGGTTGGAGAGGCATCAAGGGGCCCACAAGACTGGGGGGAGCGTCCCCCCTAGGGCGCACCTCCCGAGCTTGTCGCCAATTGGTGGCCCCTCTGACCCCCTCCCGAAGGTTCCTGGGTGTCTTCTGGTCCAAGAAAAATCCTCGAAAAGTTTCGTTCCGTTTGGACCCCCTTTGGTATTTATTTTTGGTAAAAGACAAAAACAAGGAAAAAACATCAACTGGCACTGGGCACTAGGTTAATAAGTTAGTCCCAAAAAATGATATAAAATAGCATAATAATGCATATAAAAAATCCAAGGTGGATAATATAATAGCATGGAACAATAAAAAAATATAGATATGTTGGAGACGTATCAAGCATCCCCAAGCTTAATTCCTGCTCGTCCTCGAGTAGGTAAATGACAAAAAACAGAACTTTTGATGTGGAATGCTACCTAACATGTTTATCATGTAATCTTTCTTGTTGTGGCATGAATATTCGGATCCATAAGATTCAAAACAAAAGTTTAATTTTGACATAAAAACAATAATGCTTCAAGCATACTAATAAAGCAATCATGTCTTCTCAAAATATCATGGCTAAAGAAAGTTATCCCTACAAAATCATATAATCTTGTCAAGCTCTATCTTCTCAACACAAAGTATTTATCATGCACAACCCCGATGGGTGCATCAGTCCCGGTTCGTGAGGCCAGGGCCCCGGCCGAGCCTCGGGGGCTATTGGTCCCGGTTCGTCTGACCCCTTTGGTCCCGGTTCCAGACACGACCCGGGACCAAAGGGCCTCGCTCCTGGCGCTGCCCTTTAGTCCCGGTTGGTTGCTGGAACCGGGACTAAAGAGCAGGCTTCTGTCCTGGTTCTAGCCACCAACCGGGACTAAAGAGATGCCTATATATACCCTCGCCCCTGCCCGCGCACTCCTCTGTTTTTTGGCCATGTGGGAGGTTTGTGCATGCATTGCTCTGTCTCCCTTCTATGCATGCACATGAAGTGTTCGATGAAATGCTCGAGCCACACTAAAGCTTTCTCCTCTCCAAGCTTGACCTCCAAGCTCCATTTTCCTCAAGATTTGTCTAGGTTTAGCGGTCCGTCCCGTCCCATCACCGTCCTCACCATCGTCGATCGCCCGCGCCGATCTCGTCGCCAGCACCACCGTGGTGAGCCTCTTGTTCTTATCTTCTTTCTAAAAGAAAAAAATTCTTACTTGTATGATTTAGATAGATACTTGTATAATTTTCTTACTTTTATTATTGTTTGTTATTATATAGTGCCATGGTTTTGGTATCCGCCCCCGTCGGCCCTCGTCCTGTCTATGATTCGGATGTGGTATATTATCTTTTATAACTATTTGTTTCATTTAGTGTTTATGACAATTATGCTGACCAACGTGACATAGATGTTTTTATCTAGGAGGTATGTGAACCGGAAATTCCAACCGACCCTCTTGTCGAGAGGTTAAATTTAGTTGAAAAAGAAAACAATTACTTGAAGAAAAAAGTGAAAAGAATTGAGGAGGAGAAGATGGAATTAGAGTTGCATGTTGCGGATGTCGTCGATGATCACAAGATCAAGATGGATGAAATGCGCTTGAAGATTAGAAAGATTAAAAAATATGCCATTGATACTAAGGCTTGGTATCATTATGCCGTTGGATCAATTGTTACCTTAGTTGCGATTATGATCGCATTTGTTGTTGCATTGAAATGTTTTACATAGTTTCAATGTATGTTTTAATTAGATGCTCTAGAGAGCTATATGTTGTTCAATGAGAACTATGTATGAACTTTATGTATTTTTTTTTTCAGTAATAACATTTGATCACTACTGTACTTTGGTTTTAATGTGATGATGAACTTGTATTAATTTGGTCACTTCTCTATTCATGATGTTCTGTGATGGTTTTTGATACACTTAATTATATAATGCACGCACATGAACCAGCAATGGATGTACGGTGACAGACGCACCTTCGAGTACATTGAGGGCCTGCATAATTTTCTCGAAGTGGCTGAGGCAAACAAGCATAATGATTTTATGTATTGTCCATGCCCTATCTGTGGGAATATGAAGGATTACTCTGACTCGAAAACCCTTCACGTCCACCTGCTTGAGAAGGGTTTCGTGCCACACTATAATGTTTGGACCAAGCACGGAGAAGGAGGGGTTATGATGGAAGACAATGAAGAAGAAGAGGATGATGACAACTATCCGCCCCCTGAATACGATTATACTGCAACGGGGGAAGCTGAAGATCAAGAGGAACCAGATGATGTGCCCGATGATGATCTTCGCCGGGTCATTGTTGATGCAAAGAGACAATGCCAAAGTGAAAAGGAGAAGTTGAAGTTCGATCGCATGTTAGAGGATCACAAAAAAGGGTTGTACCCAAATTGCGAAGATGACAACACAAAGCTCGGTACCACATTGGAATTGCTGCAATGGAAGGCAGACAATGGTGTATCTGAGAACGGATTTGGGAAGCTACTGAAAATATTGAAGAAGAAGCTTCCAAACGATAACGAATTGCCCAACAGTACATACGAAACAAAGAAGGTTCTATGCCCTCTAGGATTGGAGGTGCATAAGATACATGCATGCCCTAATTACTGCATCCTCTACCGCGGTGAGTACGAGGTATTGAACGCATGCCCGGTATGCGGTGCATTGTGGTATAAGATCAGACGAGATGACCCTGGTGATGTTGAGCGCGAGCGCCCCAGGAAGAGGGTTCCTGCCAAGGTGATGTGGTATGCTCCTATAATACCACGGTTGAAACATCTGTTCAAAAACAAAGAGCATGCCAAGTTGATGCGTGATACGTCCATTTTGCATCATATTTTCCTACTGTTATTTATGATGTTTTTATGCATAATAATGCTTTTTGGAGTAATTCTAATGCCTTTTCTCTCATAATATGCAAGGTTCACACAAAGAGGGAGAATTCTGGCAGTTGGAAATCTGGACCTGAAAAAGCTACGTCAGGCTACCTATTCTGCACAACTCCAAATGAATTGAAACTTCACGAGGAATTTTTATGGAATATATAAGAATTATTGGAGTCAATAAGTATCAGAGGGGGCCCACCAGATGGGTACAACCCACCTAGGCACGCCAGGGAGCCCAAGCGCGCCCTGGTGGGTTGTGCCCTCCTCGGCCCACCACCGGTGCCCCTCTTCTGGTATATAAGTCATTTCGACCTAAAAAAAATAAGGAGAGGACATTTGGGACGAAGCGCCGCCGTCTCGAGGCGGAACTTGGGCAGGAGCACTTTTGCCCTCCGGCGGAGCGATTCTGCCGGGGGAACTTCCCTCCCGGAGGGGGATATCATCGTCATCATCATCACCAACAACTCTCCCATCTTGGGGACCATCAACATCTTCAACAGCACCATCTCCTCTCAAACCCTAGTTCATCTCTTGTGTTCAATCTTTGTACCGAAACTATAGATTGATACTTGTGGGTGACTAGTAGTGTTGATTACATCTTGTAGTTGATTACTATATGGTTTATTTGTTGGAAGATTATATGTTCAGATCCATTATGCTATTTAATACCCCTATGATCTTGAGCATGATTATCATTAGTGAGTAGTTACTTTTGTTCTTGAGGTCACGGGAGAAATCTTGTTGCAAGTAATCATGTGAACTTGATATGTGTTCGATATTTTGATGATATGTATGTTGTGATTCCCTTAGTGGTGTCATGTGAACGTCGACTACATGGCACTTCACCTTATTAGGGCCTAAGGGAATGCATTGTGGAGTAGTTATTAGATGATGGGTTGCGAGAGTGACAGAAGCTTAAACCCTAGTTTATGCGCTATTCCGTAAGGGACTGATTTGGATTCAAAAGTTTAATGCTATGGTTAGATTTATTCGTAATACTTTTCTCGTAGTTGCGGATGCTTGCGAGGGGGTTAATCATAAGTAGGAGGTTTGTTCAAGTAAGAGCAACACCTAAGCACCGGTCCACCCACATATCAAATTATCAAAGTAGCGAACACAAATCAAACCAACATGATGAAAGTGACTAGATGAAATTCCCGTGTACCCTCAAGAACGCTTTGCTTATCATAAGGGATCGTTTTGGCCTGTCCTTTGCCTCAAAAGGATTGGGCTACCTTGCTGCACTTTTGTTACCATTACCGTTACTTGCTCGTTACAAATTATCTTGCTACCAAACTACTCGTTACTTATAATTTTAGTGCTTGCAGACATTACCTTGCTAAAAACCGCTTGTCATTTCCTTCTGCTCCTCGTTGGGTTCGACACTCTTACTTATCGAAAGGACTGCGATTGATCCCCTATACTTGTGGGTCATCAAGGCTCTTTTCTGGCGCCGTTGCCGGGGAGTGAAGCGCTCTTGGTAAGTGGAAATCGGTATGGAAAAATTATTACTACGTGCTGAAATTTATTGTCACTTGCTACTATGGAGAATAATCCTTTGAGGGGTTTGTTCGGGGTATCTTCACCTCGACCGGAACCACAATTAGTTACCCCTCAACCTACTGCACTTACTGAAAATATTGGTTATGAAATTCCTTCGATTGTGATAGAACAACTGCTAGCTAATCCTTATGCAGGAGACGGAACCGAACATCCTGATATGCACTTGATATATGTGGATGAAATTTGTGGATTATTTAAGCTTGCAGGTTTACCCGGAGATGAAGCTAAGAAGAAGGTTTTCCCTTTATCTTTGAAGGGAAAAGCATTGGCATGGTATAGGCTATGCGATGATATTGGATCTTGGAATTGAAATCGATTGAAATTGGAATTTCACCAAAAAAATTATCCTATGCATCTAGTTCATCGTGATCGGAATTACATATATAATTTTTGGCCTCGTGAAGGAGAAAGTATCGCTCTAGCTTGGGGGAGGCTTAAGTCAATGTTATATTCATGCCCCAATCATGAGCTCTCAGGAGAAACTATTATTCAGAATTCTTATGCTTGGCTTTCTCATGATGATCGATCCATGCTTGACACTTCTTGTACTGGTTCCTTTATGAAGAAGACTATTGATTTCCGGTGGGATCTTTTAGAAAGAATTAAACGCAACTCTGAAGATTGGGAACTCGACGAAGGTAAAGAGTCAGGTATTAAGCTCAAGTATGATTGTGTTAAATCTTTTATGAATACCGATGCTTTTCAAAAGTTTAGCACTAAATATGGACTTGACTCTGAGATGGTAGCCTCCTTTTGTGAATCATTTGCTACCCACCTATCAAAGAAAAAATTAAAGAACCAGTAGTAGCTAAAGATGAAACTATTATTTACAATGTTGATCCAGTTGTGCCTACTGCTTATATTGAAAAACCACCTTTCTCTGTTAGGATAAAGGAACATGCTAAAGTCTCAACTGTGGTCAACAAAAGTTATATTAGAACTTCCAAACCTTCTGAACAAATCAAAGTAGAACCTAGTGTTGCTATGGTTAAAGATCTCTTGGTTGAAAATATAGATGGGCATGTTATTTACTTCTGTGATGAAGCCGCTAGAATTGCCAAACCCGATGAAAAAGATAAACATAGACCCGTTGTTGGCATGCCTGTTGTCTCAGTTAAAATAGGAGATTAGTGTTATCATGGTTTATGCGACATAGGTGCTAGCGTGAGTGCCATTCCTTTTACCTTATATCAAGAAATTCTAAATGATATAGCACCCGCTGAAATAGAAGACATCGATGTTACTATTAAACTTGCTAATAGGGACACCATCACACCACTTGGGATTGTTAGAGATATTGAAGTCTTGTGTGGGAAAATAAAATACCCTACTGATTTTCTTGTTCTTGGTTCTCCACAAGATGACTTTTGTCCCATTATCTTTGGTAGGCCTTTCTTGAACACCGTCAATGCTAAAATTGATTGTGAGAAACAAACCGTCGGTGTTAGTTTTGGTAATGAGTCTCATGAGTTTAATTTTTCCAAGTTTAGTAGAAAACATCATAAGGAAGAATTGTCTAGTAAGGATGAAATAATTGCTCTTGCTTCTATTGTTGTGCCTCCTACCAATCCACTAGAACAAAATTTGCTAGACCATGAAAATGATATGCATCTGCATGAAAGAAATGAAATAGATAAGATTTTCTTTGAACAACGTCCTCTGCTTAAACACAATTTGCCTATTGAAACTCTAGGAGGTCCTCCTCCACCTAAAGGTGATCCTGTGTTTGAATTAAAACAATTGCCAGACACTTTGAAATATGCTTATCTTGATGAGAAAAAGATTTATCCTGTTATTATTAGTGCTAACCTTTCAGAACATGAAGAAGAAAGATTGTTGAAGGTTCTGAAGAAGCACCGAGCAGCCATTGGATATACTCTTGATGATTTAAAGGGCATTAGTCCCACTCTCTGTCAGCATAAAATTAATATGGAGCTTGATGCTAAACCCGTTGTTGATCACCAACGACGTTTAAATCCTACAATGAAAGAAGTGGTAAGAACAGAAATACTAAAGCTTCTAGAAGCAGGTATAATCTATCCCATAGCTGATAGTAGATGGGTAAGTCCCGTTCATTGTGTCCCTAAAAAAGGAGGTATTACCGTTGTTCCTAATGATAAAAATGAATTTATTCCACAAAGAATTGTCACTGGCTACAGAATGGTAATTGATTTTAGAAAACTAAATAAAGCTACTAGAAAAGATCATTACCCTCTGCCTTTTATTGATCAAATGTTAGAAAGACTATCAAAGCACACACATTTTTGCTTTCTTGATGGATATTCCGATTTTTCTCAAATACCTGTCTCACAACTTGATCAAGAGAAAACCACCTTTACTTGCCCTTTTGGAACTTATGCTTATAAACATATGCCTTTTGGTTTATGCAATGCACCTGCTACTTTTCAAAGATGTATGACTGCTATATTCTCTGATTTTTGTGAAAAGATTGTTGAGGTTTTCATGGATGATTTCTCCGTTTACGGAACTTCTTTTGATGATTGCTTGAGCAACCTTGATCGAGTTTTGCAGAGATGCGAGCAAACTAATCTCGTCTTGAATTGGGAGAATTGCCACTTTATGGTTAATGAAGGTATTGTCTTGGGACATAAAATTTCTGAACGAGGTATTGAGGTGGATAAAGCTAAAGTTGATGCAATTGAGAAAATGCCATGCCCTGAAGATATCAAAGGTATCCGTAGTTTCCTCGGTCATGCTGGTTTCTATAGGAGGTTTATTAAAGACTTCTCTAAAGTTTCTAGGCCTCTTACAAATATTTTACAAAAGGATGTTCCATTTGTTTTTGATGCTGATTGTGTAGAAGCCTTTGAAACACTTAAGAAAGCCTTGATTTCTGCACCTATTGTTCAACCACCTGATTGGAACTTGCCTTTTGAAATTATGTGTGATGCTAGTGATTATGCTGTTGGTGCTGTTCTAGGACAGAGAGTCGATAAGAAATTAAATGTTATTCATTATGCTAGTAAAACTCTGAACAGTGCTCAACGAAATTATGCTACTACTGAAAAAGAATTTTTAGCAGTTGTATTTGCTTGTGATAAATTTAGATCTTACATTGTTGATTCTAAAGTGACTGTTCACACTGATCATGCTGCTATAAAATATCTTATGGAAAAGAAGGATGCTAAACCTAGACTCATTAGGTGGATTCTTTTGTTACAAGAATTTGATTTACATATCACTGATAGAAAGGGAGCTGAGAACCCTGTGGCTGATAACTTGTCTAGGTTAGAAAATATTCTTGATGACCCACAACCTATTAATGATAGTTTTCCTGATGAACAATTAGCTGCAATAAATGTTTCTCATAACACTCCTTGGTATGCTGACTATGCCAATTATATTGTTGCTAAATATATACCACCTAGCTTCACATACCAACAAAAGAAAAAATTCTTCTATGATTTAAGACATTACTTTTGGGATGACCCACATCTTTATAAAGAAGGAGGAGATGGTATTATTAGACGTTGTGTACCTAAGGATGAACAGGGACAAATCCTACGAAAATGTCACTCTAAAGCTTATGAAGGACATCATGCGGGAGATAGAACTGCTCACAAGGTATTGCAATCTAGTTTTTATTGGCCTACTCTCTTCAAGGATGCCCATAAGTTTGTTTTATCTTGTGATGAATGTCAAAGAATTGGTAATATTGGTAAGCGTCAGGAAATGCCTATGAATTATTCTCTTGCTGTTGAACCATTTGATGTTTGGGGATTTGATTACATGGGACCTTTTCCTTCCTCTAATGGGTATACACATATTTTGGTTGCTGTTGATTATGTTACTAAGTGGGTAGAAGCTATTCCAACTAGTAGTGCTGATCACAACACCTCTATTAAAATGCTTAAGGAAGTCATTTTCCCAAGGTTTGGAGTCCCTAGATATTTAATGACTGATGGTGGTTCACATTTTATTCATGGTGCTTTCCGTAAAATGCTTGCTAAATATGATGTTAACCATAGAATTGCATCACCTTATCATCCTCAGTCTAGTGGTCAAGTTGAACTTAGCAATAGAGAAATAAAATTAATATTACAAAAAACTGTCAATAGGTCCCGAAAGAATTGGTCTAAGAAATTAGATGATGCACTTTGGGCTTATAGAACAGCATATAAAAATCCTATGGGTATGTCTCCGTATAAAATGGTTTATGGAAAAGCTTGTCATTTGCCTCTTGAGTTAGAACATAAAGCATATTGGGTAATTAAAGAACTCAACTATGACTTCAAACTTGCCGGTGAAAAAAGGTTATTTGATATTAGCTCACTAGATGAATGGAGAACCCAAGCCTATGAAAATGCCAAGTTATTTAAAGAAAAAGTTAAAAGATGGCATGACAAAAGAATCCAAAGGCATGAGTTCAAAGTTGGAGAATATGTTCTTTTGTACAACTCTCGTTTCAGATTCTTTGCAGGAAAACTCCTCATCAAATGGGAAGGACCCTATGTTATCGAGGAGGTTTATCGATCCGGAGCCGTCAAGATAAATAATGCCGAAGGTACTAACCCGATGGTTGTTAATGGGCAACGAATAAAACATTATATCTCAGGTACGCCCATTAATGTTGAAAGCTATATTATCCAAACTATGACACTGGAAGAACACATAAAGGAAACCTTCCGGAACACTCCAGAATAACTGAAAAAGGGGAGGTGCATGATACGGTAAGTAAACGGACTCCGGAAAATCCGGAAAAATATTTTCTGTCCATTTTGGAATATAACAAAAACTAGGAAAATAAGAAACAACTAGGAAGGCAACCCTGGTGGGCACAAGACACCAGGGCACGCCTAGCTTGCCAGGCGTGCCCAGGTGGGTTGTGCCCACCTCGGGTACCTTCTGAACTCCATTTTTCTTCAGCTTGCTTGTTTCCCAAGATAAAAAATCTTTATATACCCCCCGAACCTATTGACCACTGTATCGCAGAGAAAGCTTCTGTTTTCTTTTCTTGCTGTTTCTGGTCAGATCTGTTAAGCCAGGCATCATGTCTTCTTCCTCCTCCAACAATGAGGAAGAGGATGCTTGGTTGATGAAGATCGAGTTGAAGAGAGAAGAGCCTGAAGAAGTCATCAAAGGGGACAAGAGCATGGAGGCCACCGGAGATCAAGCCCCGGTGGTCGAGCAAGCTTTGTCTGCCGAGGAGGAAGAAGAAGATATCCTTAAACCTTACTATGATCATCTTACCCCCGCTGATATTGAAGCCTTTTGGATCATCGAAACGGTTCGTGTGCAAAATAAATATCTCACCCGTGAAAATATTCTATTACAAGATCACATCATTGCCCTCCGGTGCATCATCCATAGATTGGAGAAGTTGTTGGAGAGGGCCACTACTTCATCACCACCACCTCCTTCTTCATCACCAAAGGAAAATTGAGTATCAGGTATGGGCACTCCCCTTGGCTTGTGCCAAGCTTGGGGGAGGTGCCCCGGTATCGTATCACCTCCACTATCTTTTGCCTTTACTTATCTTAGTTCGATCCATAGTTATCTTTTCTTTAGATGAATAAAAGTTTA
The DNA here is from genome assembly GCA_011799875.1 of Thinopyrum elongatum. Classification (NCBI taxonomy): domain Eukaryota; kingdom Viridiplantae; phylum Streptophyta; class Magnoliopsida; order Poales; family Poaceae; genus Thinopyrum; species Thinopyrum elongatum. The sequence goes on along the minus strand of CM022303.1, from coordinate 628,405,539 downwards.
GTTCGATCCTTTCTTTTCGAGTGTTTGCTTAGTGATCTATCTTTGTAATCGTGTGCAAGATATATATAATAAAGTTTAGTTTGAGTTTTTTTTCTTTACTTTCATGTTCAATAAAAAGAAAGGAAATAAATGAAAAAGATCGTATGCTAATTTTATGGTAAGTAATGACATCACATAAGGAAGAGTATAAGTAGGAAATTTTATTGGAGATTGACAAACATAGCATTGGTCAATGATGCAATTCATGAAAGAATTAATAAGGGAAGAGAAGATTCACATGCAAATATATTATCTTGGACATCTTTTGTGATTGTGAGCCCCCATCAAAATATTATATGTCAAAATTGTTGACGTTGGACAAGGAAGACAATGTAATGATTTATGTTTGTTCATATTCACATAGAAGTTATATTGTCATAGATCCTTTAACATGTGGTGCTTGCCCCCATCTTTGCTAGTGAAAAATTCTGCACTAAGTAGAGATACTACTTGTGCATCCAAAAACCTTAAACCCAAATCTTATTTTGAGAGTCCACCATACCTACCAATGGATTGAGTAAGATCCTTCAAGTAAGTTGTCATCGGTGCAAAAAGGGCAATAAAAAATGCTTCTAAAAGTGTTGGTTCATTTAGTGTAAGAGAAAATTGAGCGTTGTACGAACTTGTGATGGCAAAGAATAAAAGCGACATACTGCATAATAAAGGTTGCTATCACAAGGGGCAATATAACGTGATGTTCTTTTGCACTAAGAGATTGAGCATACAAACAAATAAGCGCATGACAACCTCTGCTTCCCTCTGCGAAGGGCCTATCTTTTACTTTTATGTATTTACTTTTATGCAAGAGTCAAAGTTCTTCTCTCTATTCCTTTTTATTTTCTCTTTTGGCAAGCATCATGTGGTGAGGAAAGATCTAGGCACATATATCCAGTTGGATATGAGTAGCATGAGTTATTATTGTTGACATCACCCTCGAGGTGAGTATGTTGGGAGGCGAATCTATAAGCCCCTATCTTTCTATGTGTCCGGTTGAAATGTTTTGCTCATGTGTATGCGGTGAGTGTTAGCAATCATAGAAGACTATATGACGGTTGAGTATGCGGACTTGCCTAAAAGGCTCCGGTACGTGACCCTTCCTGAAAAGATGACGAATTGTAGTTGCAAAGTTGACTGAAAAAATAGTTTGTTGGTTTTCAATAGAGTTTATGCTGTATACTTCGATGTTGTGATGAATTGTTACTTGTTCATGAGAAGTTATATGATAAAAGTTCTATGTTAAAGTTTGTTGCTGTTATAATAATATACATGATGCTTCTATGTCGGTCTTTTGTTTTTATCGACACCTCTCTCTCTAAGCATGTGGACATGTTTTTCGATTTCGGTTTTCGCTTGAGGACAAGCGAGGTCTAAGCTTGGGGGAGTTGATACGTCCATTTTGCATCATGTTTTCCTACTATTATTTATGATGTTTTTATGAAAAATAATGCTTTTTGGAGCAATTCTAATGCCTTTTCTCTCATAATATGCAAGGTTCACACAAAGAGGGAGAATTCCGGCAGCTGGAAATCTGGACCTGAAAAAGCTACGTCAGGCTACCTATTCTGCACAACTCCAAATGAGCTGAAACTTCACGAGGAATTTTTATGGAATATATAAGAATTATTGGAGCTAATAAGTACCAGAGGGGGCCCACCAGGTGGGCACAACCCATCTGGGCGCGCTAGGGAGCCCAGGCGCGCCCTGGTGGGTTGTGCCCTCCTCGGCCCACCTCTGGTGCCCCTCTTCTGGTATATAAGTCATTTTGACCTAGAAAAAATAAGGAGAGGACATTCGGGACGAAGCGCCACCGTCTCGAGGCGGAACTTGGGTAGGAGCACTTTTGCCCTCTAGTGGAGCGATTCCGCCGGGGGAACTTCCCTCCCGGAGGGGGAAATCATCGTCATCATCATCAACAACTACTCTCCCATCTTGGGGAGGGCAATCTCAATCAACATCTTCAGCAGCACCATCTCCTCTCAAACCCTAGTTCATCTCTTATGTTCAATCTTTGTACCGGAACTATAGATTGGTACTTGTGGGTGACTAGTAGTGTTGATTACATCTTGTAGTTGATTACTATATGGTTTATTTGGTGGAATATTATATGTTCAGATCCATTATACTATTTAATACCCCTCTGATCTTGAGCATGATTATCATTAGTTAGTAGTTACTTTTGTTCTTGAGGTGACGGGAGAAATCTTGTTGCAAGTAATCATGTGAACTTGATATGTGTTCGATATTTTGATGATATTTATGTTGTGATTCCCTTAGTGGTGTCATGTGAACGTCGACTACATGGCACTTCACCTTATTAGGGCCTAAGGGAATGCATTGTGGAGTAGTTATTAGATGATGGGTTGCGAGAGTGATAGAAGCTTAAACCCTAGTTTATGCACTATTCCGTAAGGGACTTATTTGGATCCAAAAGTTTAATGCTATGGTTAGATTTATTCTTAATACGTTTCTCATAGTTGCGGATGCTTGCGAGGGGGTTAATCATAAGTAGGAGGTTTGTTCAAGTAAGAACAGCACCTAAGCACCGGTCCACCCACATATCAAATTATCAAAGTAGCGAACACAAATCAAACCAACATGATGAAAGTGACTAGATGAAATTCCCGTATACCCTCAGGAACGCTTTGCTTATCATAAGGGATTGTTTTGGCCTGTCCTTTGCCTCAAAAGGATTGGGCTACCTTGCTGCACTTTTGTTACCATTACCATTACTTGCTCGTTACAAATTATCTTGCTACCAAACTACTCGTTACTTATAATCTCAGTGCTTGCAGACATTACCTTGCTGAAAACCGCTTGTCATTTCCTTCTGCTCCTTGTTGGGTTCGACACTCTTACTTATCGAAAGGACTATGATTGATCCCCTATACTTGTGGGTCATCAATGCGATGGCACAAAGAGGACCATAAGAAAGACGGGAAGTTGAGAGCACCCGCTGACGGGTCGCAGTGGAGAAAAATCGAGAGAAGGTGGGGGGACTTTGCAGGTGAAGCAAGGAACGTATGGTTTGGTTTAAGTGCTGATGGCATTAATCCTTTTGGGGAGCAGAGCAGCAATCATAGCACCTAGCCCGTGACTCTATGTATCTATAACCTTCCTCCTTGGTTGTGCATGAAGCAGAAGTTCATTATGATGCCAGTGCTCATCCAAGGCCCTAAGCAACCCGGCAACGACATTGATGTGTACCTAAGGCCATTAGTTGAAGAACTTTTATAGCTGTGGAATGGAAAAGGTGTACATGTGTGGGATGAGCACAAATAGCAGGAATCTGACCTACATGCGTTGCTGTTTGTAACCATCAATGATTGGCCTGCTCTCAGTAACCTTTCAGGACAGACAAACAAGGGATACCACGCATCCACGCACTGTTTAGATGACACTAAAAGTATATATTTGGACAAATGCAGGAAGAATGTGTACCTGGGACATCATCAATTTCTTCCGACCAACCATCAATGTCGAAAGAAAGGCAAGCATTCCAAAGGTGAGGCAGATCACCGGAAGAAGCCCGCCCTCCGTACTGGTGATCACATACTTGATATGGTCAATGATTTACAAGTAATCTTTGGAAAGGGTCCTCGCGGACTATCTGTTCTGAATTACGCTGAGGGACGCGCACCCATGTGGAAGAAATCTATATTTTGGGACCTACCCTACTGGAAAGACCTAGAGGTCTGCTCTGCAATCGACGTGATGCATGTGACGACGAATCTTTGCGTGAACCTGCTAGGCTTCTTGGGCGTGTATGGGAAGACAAAAGATACACCGGAGGCATGGGAGGACCAGCAACGTGTGCACGAAAAAGACGGCATGAATCCAAAGCAGTATGAAGGTCCTGCCAGCTATGCTCTTACCAAAGAAGAGAAGGAAATCTTCTTTGAATACCTGCTCAGTATGAAGGTCCCGTCTGGCTTCTCATCCAATATAAAGGGAATAATAAATATGGCAGAGAAAAAGTTCCAGAACCTAAAGTCTCATGACTGCCACGTGATTATGATGCAACTGCTTCCGGTTGCATTGAGGGAGCTTCTACTAGAAAACGTTCGATTAGCCATTGTGAAGCTATGTGCATTCCTCAATGCAATCTCTCAGAAGGTAATCGATCCAAAAATCCTACCAAGGTTAAAGAATGATTTGGTGCAATGTCTTGTCAGTTTTGAGCTGGTGTTCCCACCATCCTTCTTCAATATCATGACGCACGTCCTGGTTCATCTAGTCGACGAGATTGCCATTTTGGGCCCTGTATTTCCACACAATGTGTTCCCATTTGAGAGGTTCATGGGAGTCTTAAAGAAATATGTTCATAACCGTGCTAGGCCAGAAGGAAGCATCTCCATGGGCCATCAAATAGAGGAGGTCATTGGGTTTTGTGTTGACTTCATTCCTGACCTAAAGCCGATTGGTCTCCCTCAATCGCGGTATGAGGGGAGACAGACTGAAAAAGGCATGCTAGGAGCGGACTCAATAATATGTAGGGACGGGCATTCTTGGGGTCAATCACACTACACAGTTCTATAGAATTCTACCTTGGTGACCCCGTATGTCAATGAACACAAGAATATTCTGCGCTCCAAACACTCGGAGCAGTGTGACAACTGGATTACATGTGAACACATCAGGACTTTCGGCAGTTGGTTGCAAACACATCTCATGGGTAACACCATTGTTGCAGATGAGCTGTACTCCTCGTTGGCCAGGACACCATCTTCGACTGTATTGACTTACAAAGGGTACGAGATAAATGGGAATACATTTTACACAATCGCCCAAGTTCAAAAGAGCACCAACCAAAACAGTGGTGTTCACTTTGATGCAGCAACCAATAGGGGAAAGGACACATATTATGGTTACATAGTGGACATATGGGAACTTGACTATGGACATGATTTTAAGGTCCCTTTGTTTCGGTGGAAATGGGTCAATCTGACAGGAGGCGGGTGATAACCCACAAGTATAGGGGATCGCAACAGTTTTCAAGGGTACAGTATTCAACCCAAATTTATTGATTCGACACAAGGGGAGCCAAAGAATATTTGCAAGTATTAGCTGCTGAGTTGTCAATTCAACCACACCTGGAGATTAATTATCTGCAGCAAAGTGATCATTAGCAAAGTAATATGATAGTTTTGATAGTAGTAGCAATAGCAATAGTAATAGTAACAGTGATAGCAATGATTTTGTAGCAAGTGTAACAATAATGATAACAGTAGTAACTTAGCAAGAACAATATGAGAGAAATTTGTAGGCATTAGATCGGTGAATTCATTGGATGATATTCATCATATAACAGTCATAACCTAGGGCGATACGGCACTAGCTCCAGTTCATAAATATAATGTAGGCATGTATTCCGTAAATAGTCATACGTGCTTATGGAAAGAACTTGCATGACATCTTTTATCCTACCCTCCCATGGCAGCGGGTTCCAAATAGAAACTAAGGGATATTAAGGCCTCCTTTTAATAGAGAACCAGAACAAAGCATTAACACATAGTGAATACATGAACTCCTCAAACTACGGTCATCACCGGGAAGTGTCCCGACTTCTGTCACTCCGGGGTTGCTGGATCATAACACGTAGTAGGTGACTATAACTTGCAAGATCGGATCTGGAACATAGATATAATGGTGATAACATAAACGGTTTAGATCTGAAATCATGGCACTCGGGCCCAAAGTGACAAGCATTAAGCATGCAAAGTCATAGCAACATCAATCTCAGAACATAATGGAAACTAGGGATCAAGCCCTAACAAAACTAACTCGATTACATGATGAATCTCATCCAACTCCTCAGTGACCAGCGAGCCTATGAAGGAATTACTCACTCCCGGTGGGGACACTACTAGGGATAGCCCTTGTAGTAGCGCTTGTTTTATAGCTAGTAGTAGCGCTTGTACAAGCGCTACCAGTAAGGCGCTACAGCTAACTGGTAGCAGTAGCGCTGGAAAACCAGTACTACTGCTATACCTAGTTAGCAGTAGCGCTTTGTAGGGAAAAGCGCTACTGATAGAAGTTAGTAGCAGTAGCGTTTCTTTTGAAAAGCGCTACTGCTAAATTTTCCTGTATTTTGGAAAATGCAGCTTATTGTCGCTGTATTTGTATAGGTTTTATATACAGTAGTTTCATCATATGATTTTATGACCATGATTAGTTATTATATATAACAGTGGGTGAAATGAACATGGATTAGATTCAAGTGGAGGCAACATGTGGTGCATGTCGAAAGTACTACTAATCCAAACTTGATCTAGTTTGGATTAGTAGTACTTTCGATGTGCACCACAAGTTGCCTCCACTGGAATCTAATCCATGTTCATTTCACCCACTGATATATATATAATAACTCATCATGCTCATATAACAACTTAGCATTATGCATCATCATAATAATAAATAACTCATCATTGGTGTCATAATAACAAGTCCTACTCATCGTCATCATACAACTTCTACTCGTTATCATAATAACAAGTCATACTCATCATCATCATAGTCATCTAACCAACCCTACTTAATTGTTCTTAGCACATGATCATGAGTATTATCTAGGACCTAACTACCCTCTCTAAGGTAAAATAGAATAAAACAAGATAGGCCCTGACTCTCCATTATGGAGAATGGAGACCATCCTGTCTCCAATTCTTGCGCTTCACACAATGTTGGTTCCAAGTAGCTCCGTACGATTGTCCATACATTTTTTCCATGCTTTGATTGTCATGTCTTCATCGGTTTTAGAAATCCGGTATGAATAGTAGTGAAGCCTAGGCAGACCTGGTCGTAAGCTAATAACATCAAGTTGACCTTTCGGAAGCATGAGATGAGGCACACAATCCTTCGGGATTTTCTATTGAAAAACATAGTAATAATGTCGTAGTTAGCAATGTAGTTTAGCTTTAGAAGAATTTATGCAAAAGATGCATGGATGTCATAATAGTAAAAAATCTTACCATGCCATCTCCATAGATGTTACCGTAGTTCAACACATGCACAAGTGGCACGTATTGACCATAATGTGCAGGAGTATGATAATTGATATTGTAATTCTCAACATCAATAATAAATGAGATAAGATGATCTTTCTCCTGATAAGTTAATTCTGCACCATCGGTGTAGTAGGTTCTGTCTACCATCTTCCGTACATTCTTTGAAGAATGAAAATAAGCTATCAATGGAAATAAGCTGTCAACTATTTTGAAATAAAAAATATAAATTACGTAATAACTATGTTTGAGAAACTCACATAGCGGTAGAATTGGAAGTGTATCAACAAGGACCCAAATGTCCATATTATCTTCGTCGATGTCAGGATCACCAAGATCCAAGGTGACAAGCATACCCTCATCAAAATGATACATCTTGCAAAGTGCTTCCCAATTCGGGCAACCAAAATGGGATACGCTCTCAGAATTGTATAGATTTACAGCGAAATCAAAACCATAATGGGTCCTTAGGTGAACTATCTTTGTTTCCATACTTTCATGATCTTTAAAATCCATCCTCTCCAAGACATAGCGTCTTGCATGGCATGGGATAAGCTAGTCGAATTGTAAAAGACGAAAATTACATGTTGAAGAAGCAGTAGCCGTGCTTAATTACGAAAAAACACTTGTCGTCGTTGCCTACCGTTTCAACATCGAAGGTCTCCTGGAGCTTAATGCTGAAGCGCCGACCTTCTCCAGGTGAGGCCTGTCGCACAGACCCCGGTCGTCGCCACACCAGTCGCACTCCGGGAGACTTTCGTCGTCCGACGACATTTCCTATGCTCATAATTCAAAGATTAAACTTGCACAATTAAATATATGTACTACAAAAACTAAATTAGATCATTATTATTCATCATGGGTTAACTATCGGTCTGTCGAGTCTTTTCTTGAAAACTCTCAGCTCACGTGGTGTATACATTCGACCGTTGGTGATGGTCGCTCCTCCTTTCGTTCTTAAGTGCATTACACCAAAATGTCTAGCACACGGGAACGAAGGACAAGCGACCCCCACAACAACAGTCAGGATTCTTTGTCCTCTCATATATGGTGGAGACTCTCCCTCACTGATTCCTCTCTGACATTTGCGACCGTCGGTGATGGTCGTTACTCCTCCTTCCCCTAGTGCATAACAAAGGTCTAGCACAAGGAGAAGAAGGAGAAACGACCCCCACGACAACAGTCGGGATTCTTCTTCTCTCATATATGGTGCAGACTTTCTCCCTCAACTCATTTGTTGACTGTCATGTATGGAGCCTCGATAGACTTAAAGTCAAACCAAAATATCATTTAATTATCTTTCTACAAAATCTGGGTGACTCGATATTTCCTACATATTCTAGCACAAGTCAGTCCAAAATTCACGAAAAAATCCGGCATGACCTTTGCTAAAAAGGACATATATCGAGCGCCTGAAATTTGCAGGAATGGAAATTAATCAACACTCTGGCAAAACATAGGCCGCACTATGAGGTGTTCCCTGCAAACATAGGCCACTCATGTAGCTACTACTCTGCTACAACTATCAAAACATCTACATCATCATCGACATGGGGATAGCGCTCTTTCTCACCTCAAGGTCGGAGGTGGTCGGTGACGGGGACGACGGCGGGGATGATGCAGGGGCTCCTTGATTTCTGCAAAAACAAAATATAAACAAAAATATTATTATCTTCATCTTAGGACTTAGTGAAACCCTATGTCTAAAACATCCTACTTCTAGCCCTACCACTTACTAAAAATAGCTTATTCTAACCCTAAAAATTGAAAAGACCTATATACATTTACTAAAAATACCCTAGTTCTAGCAATAACATCTATCCATCCATCCATCTATATATATATCCTCATAAATCCTAGAAAAATGCCCTGGTTTTTTAACTACTGTCTACTTCTTGAATCATAGAAAAATGCCCTAATTTCACATAACTTAGAAAAATTCCTATTCTATTCAAAAGACCTACATTTACTTATTTTTTTCAATTCTATTCAGAAAACCTACATTTACTAAAATAATCTCATATAGCATAATACATTTCTGTACCTAAAAATTTCTATTACTAAATTCTTTTACTAAAAAAATTTATACCTAAATTTTTATACAAAGAGAGGAGGGCAGTGGGAGGAGGAGGAGGAGGAGGAGGGAGGAGTGAGGGCTTCGGGCGGCTAGGGAGGGGAGGAGAGAGGAGGGCAGTGGGAGGAGGGAGCAGGGAGCTGGGTGGCGGTCGGACAAGGGAGGAGGGAGGAGCAAGGGCCGCCGGCGCGAGGAGGGAGGAGAGAGGAGGGCCGCCGGAGGAAGGAGAGAGGAGGGCGGCGAGAGAAGAAGGGAGGGAGGCAGATACCTTGGGGGTGACGGTGGCGACGCCGCGCGGCGGAGTGGGCGAGTGAGAGTGTGAGGGGGAGAGTGAGGACGCGCGCGGGCCGGGGTGGATAAGGTACCCGTAGTAGTAGCGCTGGTTCGTAACCACCGCTACTGCTAAGCTCCATAGCAGTAGCGCTTTAAGGGAACAAGTGCTACTGCTATGATCATTAGCAGTAGCGTTTTGTGGAACCAACGCTACTACTAAGGCTATGATCATTAGCATGTAAAAAAAGCATCAAATTAAAAAAAGCATTGGTCATCATTGATCTTTTTGTGTAGAATCTAAATTGTCAGTATGAATCTTCACCGGTTTAGGAACTGGCGAAGATTCATATTGCCACAGATCGATCCTACACATAGAGTACAATGAAGACCAAGTGGTTGTGATAGTTTGAGAAGCACCATATTGAAGGTGGTAAACATTCTGTTCGCGGAGCGAGGTGGGACTAAACTTTGGTCATAGGAGGGTACTGAATTTAGCAGTAGTGTTGGTTGGAGGAAAGCGCTATTGCTAAGTACAATAGCAGTAGCGCTTTTCACGTATGAGCGCTACTAGTATACCTAGCCTGCCGGCAACGGTCTGGCAATTATAGTAGTAGCATGTTTTACAACTACAGTGCTACTGCTATATGCATAGTAGCAGCGCTCTTTCTGCCCAAGCGCTACTGCTAAATAGTTGCAGTGCTGCCCTTTAAAAAGCGCTACTGGTAAGCTCCTGTGTATAAGGTTTTCCCTAGTAGTGGGAGCATCATGGAATTGGCGATGGAGAAGGGTTGGTGATGACGAAGATCGAAGATCCCCCACTCCGGAGCCCCAAACAGACTCCACATCTGGCCTCCCGATGAAGAACAGGAGGTGGCGGCGGCTCCATCTTGCGAAACGCGATAATTCTTTCTCCCTGATTTTTTTCTCTGAAAATGTGATTTTATAGTGTCAGGGTTGAGGTCTGCGGGGCCACCAGGTTGGGACAACCCACCTGGGCGGGCCAGGAGGGGGGCGCGCACTGGTGGGTTGTGCCCACCCAGGTTCCCCCCTCCAGTGGTTCTTGGCTCCAGAAATTCTCTTTTATTGTATAAAAAATCCTCGCAAAGTTTCGTTCCAATCCGAGAACTTTTAGTTCTGCACAAAAAACAACACCATGGTAGTTCTGCTAAAAACAGCATCAGTCCGGGTTAGTTTCATTCAAATCATGGAAATTAGAGTCCAAAACAAGAGGAAAAGCGTTAGGAAAAGTAGATATGATGGAGGCGTATAAACTCCCCCAAGCTTAAACCTTTGCTTGTCCTCAAGCAATTCAGTTGATAAACTGAAAGTGGAAAAGAAAAACTTTTACGAACTCCTTTGCTCTTGTTTACATAAATAAGCTTAAGTAGCACCCAGGTTTTCGGCCAAGATCATGACTAACCATGTCGACAATAACTCTTAAAAATTATATTAACTCATATCAATGGCATAATCAACTAGCGAGCAATAATAAGATATCTTAAATGACAACACTTTGCCAAAGCAACCATGATATAATATGACGATAGTGGTATCTCGCTAGCCCTTTCTGAGACCCATAAATGCGGAGCACCTCCAAAGTTCAAGCAGCGACTAAACATTGTAATTCATGGTAGAAAAGATCCAGTCATGATGCACCCAACATTAGCTACACACAATGCATGAGGATGACAATAGTGCTCTCAGGATGTAGCGCTTATTTGAGAAGGTGATGACACAACATAAAAGTAAATAGATAGTCCCTTTGCAGAGGGAAGCGGTGATTTGCAGTGGTGCTAGAGCTCAAGTTTTTAAAACGGAGGTAAATGAAATTTTGAGAAATGCACCCTTCTCGTTTACTTCGCGACCATTAGTTATCGGTATCTTCCATGCTAAACACATTAGTGGCGGTTCCCAAGCGATAAAAGTAAAGGTTTACTCCCCCTCCACCAACAACCACACTCCACGACTGGTCCGAAACAACGGGTACCGTCCATACCAACAACAGTCCTGGGGGAGTTTTGTTAATTATTTGCAATTTTGAATTCGGGACTGGGAATCCCTATTACCGCCCCTCTCGTGCAAGGACGAGTGAATAAACACTCATCATGAGAATAACCCGCTTAGCATGGAAGATACTGACTACCTCCTGTCACTCTATGAACAATCCAGGCACACAAAAAAGGATATTTATTTGAAGTGTTTAGAGGTGGCACATGCAAATTTACTTAGGACGGCAGGGTAATACTGCATATAGGTAGGTATGGTGGACTCATCTGGAATAACTTGGGTTTCAGAATTTTGATGCACAAGCAGTGTTTCCACTTAGTACAGGCGAAGGCTAGCAATTAGGTTGAGAAGCGGCCAGCTACAGAGCGAAAACGGTCATGAACATGCATTATGCATAAGTAACATTGGATACTAGCATGAGTAGGATATGAACACCATGAACATAAATATCATAGAGGCTATGTTGGTTTTGATTCAACTACATGCATGAACATGTGCCAAGTCAAGCCACTCGAACATTCAGAGGAGGATACCATATCATCATACTACATCACAATCATTTTAACGCAATGTTGGCATCCAAGATAAATCATTATCCACTCCTAGCTACTTAAGCATGGCATGAGAAACTATAATCTCAATTGTCATTGCAAACATGTTTGATCATAATAGGCTGAATCATGGATACTAGGTTAAACATATTTACAAAAACAAAACAAGTCGAGTTCATACCCGTTTCTCCCTGCCACAGCCAGTTCACCAAATATCATCATTATTGCCTTTCACTTGCATGACCAAACGATATGAAAATGATAATAGTGCAAGAGTACTGTGGACCAAGCTGGAATCTGCAAACATATTATTCAAAAGGAGAAGACAGGATAATTTGGGCTCTTTGTTAGATCATCAATAATGCATATGAGAGCCACTCAACATTTTCATCGTGGTCTTCCCCTCGGTATGACTCAATAAAAGGAAAAGAATTTCAGAGAAACATACTGAAATGTTTTTGGAGTTTTTAGTTTTGTTCTTGAAGAGAGCAAATTAAAGACATAGAAAAAACAAAAACAAGAAAAACTATTTACACGGGAAAGCTCCCAACAAGCAAAAGAAGAACAATGAAATCTTTTTGGGTTTTCTTTTAATACTACAACTGATTAAACTAGAAAGAAAAACCGAAAAGAAGCAGGGATTTTTTTTTATTTTCTCAAAGTTTTTCAAACGCACAAGAAGAAAGCGAGAAAATGAATCTAGCATGGATAATACAATGAAAAAGTGTGAACAACGACAACTAGAATGAAATGTGTGAACATGAATGTAATGTCGGTGGGCATACGTACTCCCCCAAGCTTAGGCTTTTGGCCTAGCTTGGTAATCACTGTCTGGAGCCTTTATAGTACTCAGAGTGGTAGCTCACGGGGGCTCTTGGTGCAGACTCCTCAGCCTGCCGAGCAGCCACCAGCCATGCGTTGTGTGCACGGGCCTCGCTCTCAAGAACAAAATATCTTCCCTTGCTATGAACATCAAAGAGAGCAGGCGCAGGCAAAAAGGTATCCACAATGGACTTTTTATTAAACAACAGGTTATATGTAAAATAATGGGCTTCACCACTAAGGATCTTATGACATTTCATAGCATCAAAGTCCAAGCACTGTGTGGGTAGGATGGGATCATAAGGGCAAGGTGAAACACCCAACTCCCTTGCTAAACATGTGGCATAAATTCCACCATAAAAATATCCACTACCAGCGTTATCTTGCAACCTGCGTGCTGATACGTCTCCAACGTATCTATAATTTTTTATTGTTCCATGCTGTTATATTATCTGTTTTGGATGTTTTATATGCATTAATATGCTATTTTATATTATTTTTGGGACTAACCTATTAACCTAGAGCCCAGTGCCAGTTCCTGTTTTTTCCCTGTTTTTGAGTTTCACAGAAAAGGAATACCAAACAGAGTCCAAACGGAATAAAACTTTCGCGATGATCTTTCCTGGACCAAAAGGAAACCAGGAGAGTTGGAGATGAAGTCGGAGGAGCCACGAGGCGGCCACAAGGACGGAGGGCGCGCCCAGGGGGTAGGGCACCCCCCACCCTTGTGGGCCCCTCGTGCATCTCCTGACCTAATTCTTTCGCCTATATATACTCTTATATGCCCAAACCACCAGAGGCATCCACGAAAAGACTTTTCCACCATCGCAACCTTCCGTACCCGTGAGATCCTATCTAGGGGCCTTTTCCGGCGTCCTGCCGGAGGGGGATTCGATCACGGAAGGCTTCTACATCAACACCATTGCCCTTCCGATGAAGCGTGAGTAGTTTACCTGTGGCGCCCCCGACTCAATCGTACACTAATCATGCACGCAAACGTGTACGATCAAGATCAGGGACTCACGGGAAGATATCACAACACAACTCTAAAACATAAATAAGTCATACAAGCATCATAATACAAGCCAGGGGCCACGAGGGCTCGAATACAAATGCTCGATCATAGACGAGTCAGCGGAAGAAACAATATCTGAGTACAGACATAGGTTAAACAAGGTGCCATAAGATGGCTAGCACAAACAGGGATACAACAGATCGAACAGGCGCAGGGCCTCCTGCCTGGGATCCTCCTAACTACTCCTGGTCGTCGGCGTCCTGGACGTAGTAGTAGGCTCCGCCCTGGTGGTAGTAGTCGTCGAAGGTGGCGTCTGGCTCCTGGGCTCCAACATCTGGTTGCGACAACCAGCAAGAAGGGAAAGGGGGAAAGGAGGGGGAAAGCAACCGTGAGTACTCATCCAAAGTACTCGCAAGCAAGGATCTATACTACATATGCATGGTATATGTGTAAAGAGGCAATATCGGTGGACTGAACTGCAGAATGCCAGAATAAGAGGGGGATAGCTAGTCCTGTCGAAGACTACGCTTCTGGCAGCCTCCATCTTGATGCAATAGAAGAGATTAGTTGGAAGTTAACCAAGCAACAACGTATAGCATAATCCTACCCGTCGATCCTCTCGTCGCCACCATGCGAGAGAGCGACCACCGGGTTATATCTGTCACTTGTAAGGGTGTGTTTTATTAAGTATCCATTTCTAGTTGTCATGAGGTCGGAATACAACTCCGGGTCGTCCTTTTACCGAGGGACACGGCTATTCGAATAGATAAACTTCGCTGCAGGGGTGCACCACATATTCCCCAACACGCTCGATCCCCTTTGGCCGGACACACTTTCCTGGGTCATGCCCGGCCTCGGAAGATCCACACGTCGCAGCCCCACCTAGGCTCAACAGAGAGGTCAGCACGCCGGACTAATCCTAGGCACTCTGGGGTCTGGGCCCATCGCCCAGTGCGCTCCTGCACGTTGCGTACGCGGCCGTGAGCAGACCTAGCAACCCACACGATCACGGCGGTTACGTTATCGCGGTCCAACACGGCGCGCGCCGCTCAGTCGCTGACGTCAAGAAGGCTTCAGCTGATACCACGACGCCGGGATACCCATAACTACTCCCGCGTAGTTGGTTAGTGCGTATAGGCCAGTGGCCAGACTCAGATCAAATATCCAATCTCGTTAAACGTGTTATTATGAAGTAAACGCGAACGCCGACCAGGGCTTGGCCCACCTGTCTCCTAGGTGGTCTCAACCTGCCCTGTCGCTCCGCCACAAAGATCCACTCAAAGGGCCGTTGGGACAAAGGTCCTTTCAGCCCCCAATCCGTGAATCACTCGCGGGTACTCTTCGAGCCGACCCGACTTTAGTCACCATCTGTATAGTATGCATATATGTATAGTATACACCCGTGATCACCTCCCGAGTGATCACGGCCCGATAGTATAGCAAGGCAGACTGACAAGAATGCAGGGCCAATGATGATAAACTAGCATCCTACACTAGGCATTTAGGATTGCAGGTAAGGTATCAACAACAGTAGCAACAATGACAGGCTATGCAGCAGAATAGGATTAACCGAAAGCAGTATCATGCTACACTACTCTAATGCAAGCAGTATAGAGAAGAATAGGCGATATCTGGTGATCAAGGGGGGGGCTTGCCTGGTTGCCCTGGCAAGTAGGGGTCGTCAACAACGTAGTCGGTCGAGGCACCAGCAGCTGCGTCGGTCTCGTAGTCTACCGAAGAGAAGAGGGGGAAGAAACAGTAAACACACGGCAATAATGCAACAGGGATGCATGACATGTCTAAATGATATGCCGGGGTGATATACAGCCTAACTAAGCGATTTAGTTAATTTAGGAATTTATTCGGATTTATTTAATTAAAGTTGGACACTATTCATTTATCGAAATCGGTCTAATTGTTCAACGTTCTCATAGCTGCGGGCGTCTGACGGAGATACCGAGGGCGTATCCGGGTTCGTATCGTCGTTCTGAGCAAGTTTCATGTATAAAATATTTTCATCGGAGTTACGGTTTAAAAGATATGATTTTCTAAAGTTTTTATTAATTTCTGAAATTTTAATTAATTATTTAATTCAACATTATCCGAAACAGTGCTGCGATGATGTCAGCATGACATCATGCTGATGTCAGCAGGCGCCCTGACAGGGTGGGTCCCACCTGTCATAGACTGTTAAATTAATTAGGGTTAACTAATTATATTACTGTTTAATTAACACTAATTAGTTAGTTAAATTAACCTAATCAGGATTAATTAACTAATTAATTAATTATTTTTATTATTTTTATTTTTATTTTTATTTCCTTTTTATTAAAACGTTCTGGGGCTGGGCCCCACATGTCAATGGGCCAGGGGGACTTAACGGGCGCTGGGTACGGGTAACGGGCGGGCGAACCCGCTCGAACGGGCACGGGCGATGGGGCGCGCCAGGGCGCCATCGCCGGTCGCGGGAGATGGCCGCGAGGGTGCGCGGCCGGCGGCCACGGCGCGGCTGGAGCCGCGGGGGGGGGAGGACCGGTGGCCGGAGGCGGCGTAGAGGGGCGAGGTGGGACTGGCGGCAGAGGTAGGCGAGGGTGAGGCGCAGGCAGCGCGCGGGGTAGTGAGTAGGGGCCGGCGAGGCAGAGAGGCCTCAGCGGGGCGAGGCGCTGGGCGCGGTGACCGCTGGGCGACGGGCACGGCCGGACGGCGCGGCGCATGGCCAGGGCACGGCCCGACCGCGGTGAGCGCGGGGCCGGAGCGCGCGAGGCGTGGTCACGGCCGGAGCGGAGCAACGGTGGGCGCGGCGGGAGCGCGGCAGGCGAGCGAGAGAGGAGGACCGGGGGCCTCACCGAGGGAGCGTAGGGACGGGGCAGTGGAGCGCGAGGAGGAAGACGGGGACGACGGCGGAGAGGAGAAGCAGGCCGGCGGGGGAGCGCTCCGGCGACGGCGTCCAACGGCAATGGCAACGGGGCGGCGTCGGGCGGCAGGGTCGGGGCGTCGCGGCGACCTCCACCTCTCGATCCCGATCCAATCGGGGGAGAGGGGGGAAGTGGGGGGGGTGGCTGGTTAGGGTTTCCCCCCCCATGGGGATAAGGCAGGGGATGGGGCTGGGCCGGCCAGTTGGGCCAGGTGGGTCGGCCAGCTGGGCCGCCTGGCCCAGTTGGCCAGGGGGGCCTTTTCTTTTCTTTTGTTTTTCTGTTTCTTTTCCCTTTTCTTTACTGTTAAATGTTTAGGCCCCAAATGGTTTTTGTAAAAAGTGTGACCTATTTCATAAATACCATTGCATTATTCCTCAACACCTAAAATTAGTTTGGACAAAACATAATTCCATATTTATTTCAGATTTAATAAATGGTTATTAAATACCATCTTTATCCACTGTTTGAGGTTGTTCGAGTCACTTATCCAATTCCAATGATGTTGGTTTCAATTTTAGAATAGCCTCTGGAATATTTGTTACTTACCTGACATTTTAGTTTCTATGTTGGACAACTTTTATACTCCACTTTCATTTAAATTTGAATTTGACTTAGGAGTTGAAATGCAATATGATGCTAATGATGATTATGCACTATTAATCATGATGACATGGCCTCATCAAAAGGGTGATCTCTGTAGCTTAATACAGGGGGTGTTACAAATCTCCTCCACTACAAGAAATCTCGTCCCGAGATTTAGGAGGTAGAAAGAAACAAAGCGGGGTATTCATCGCGAAGACGATCCTCACGTTCCCAAGTGGCTTCATCCTCAGAATGGTTTGACCACTGAACCTTGAGGAACTTGATAACCTTCTGGCGTGTGCGACGCTCGGCTTGATCGAGAATGCGGACCGGATGCTCTTTATAAGAGAGGTCTTGTTGCAGTTCAAGCAATTCGTGATCTACTCCGCGGATAGGGTCTTTGAAGCAGCGGCGGAGTTGTGAGACGTGGAACACATCGTGAACCTGAGAAAGGTTTGGTGGAAGTTCCAACTGATATGCCACTCTACCACGCCTTTCAAGAACAGTGAAAGGACCAATATAGCGAGGAGCTAGCTTGCCCTTGATCCCGAATCGGTGTGTACCTTTCATCGGTGTGACTCGAAGATAAGCCTTTTCGCCAGGTTGATAGACCATATCTTTGTGTTTGCGGTCATACTGACTCTTTTGACGTGACTGAGCAGTCTTCAAATGCTCGCGGACAACGCGAACTTGATCTTCGGCAAGTTGGATAATATCCGGACCGAAGAGTGGACGTTCCCCAGTTTCTGACCAATTTAGAGGGGTTCGGCACTTTCTTCCGTACAACACTTCGAAGGGGGCCATCTTCAGACTGGCTTGATAGCTGTTATTGTAAGAGAATTCGGCATATGGGAGAGATTCTTCCCATTTCCTTCCGAAGGATATGACACAAGCTTGAAGCATGTCTTCGAGAACTTGGTTGACTCGTTCAACTTGTCCTTGAGACTGAGGGTGAAAAGCGGTGCTGAAGGACAGATGAGTTCCCATAGCTTCTTGGAAGCTTGCCCAGAATCTTGAAGTGAATAAGCTGCCACGGTCTGAACTGATAACCAGTGGAATACCGTGAAGTGAAACAATTCTGGACATGTAGAGAGTTGCGAGCTGACTAGCAGTGATCGTCTCTTTGACGGCTAGAAAATGTGCAACTTTGGAAAGTCGGTCAATGACGACAAGAATAGCATCATTACCTTTCTGTGATTTGGGAAATCCAGTGATAAAGTCCATTTCAACATGGTCCCATTTCCATTCAGGAACAGCAATTGGTTGCAGAGTTCCGGCGGGCCTTTGATGTTCTGCTTTGACGCGACGGCAAACATCACATTCAGCAACATAGCGAGCAATGTCTTGCTTCATGTTTGACCACCAGAATCTTTGACGGATGTCTTGGTACATCTTGGTACTGCCGGGATGAATAGACAACGGAGTGTCGTGAGCTTCTTGCATGACCTCCTGAGTCATACCCAGGTTACCTTTAGAGGGGACCACTAGACGACTTTTAAAGAACAATGTGCCAGTATCATCAATAGTGAAGAACGAAGGCCTTCCTTCAGTGAGATAGCGCTTAATCTTGTGGGCTTGAGAGTCATAACCCTGCAGCGTCTTGATGCTGTCCACGAGATCTGGTTTAGCAACCAGGGTATTAAGAGAACCCTGGGAAACAACGTGGAGGTTCATTTTGTAGGAACCTTCAGGAGGGGGAGCGAGTGCTCCAGGAGGAACAATGTGGAGATTCAGCTTTCTGAATTCTTCAATAAGCGAAGGTTGAACTTCGTGAAACTGGAGGTGACTGCAATAAGACTTGCGGCTCAAGGCATCGGCCATTACATTAGCCTTGCCAGGGGTATAAGAAATACCCAAGTTAAAATCCGCTACGGTCTCCATCCATCTCTGTTGACGGAGGTTCAGGTCTGGCTGAGTGAACAGATACTTCAGACTTTGATGATCGGTGTAGATCTCGCAACGATTACCGAGAAGGTAATGTCGCCACTGTTTTAGTGCATGAATGACGGCAGCAAGCTCGAGGTCATGTACTGGGTAATTCTCTTCGTGCGGACGCAATTGACGCGAAGCATAAGCAATTACTCTGCGGTCTTGCATTAGGACACCACCTAATCCTTGACGGGATGCATCACAATAGATGACAAAATCCCTCTGGGAATCAGGAGGGGCAAGCACTGGGGCAGAAGTCAGCTTGTCTTTGAGCGTCTGGAAACTTTCCTGACACTTTTCCGTCCAATCGAACTTGACGCCTTTATGAAGCAGGTTAGTCAGGGGCTTGGCGATCTTGGAGAAGTTCTCGACAAATCGACGGCAATAGCTGGCGAGTCCGAGAAAACTTCGAACTTGCTTGACGTTCTTTGGAGGAGCCCAATCAAGAATAGCCTGAACTCGCTCGGGGTTGACGGCAATACCATCCTTGGAGATGACATGCCCAAGGTATGTTACTTCGGGAAGCCAGAATTCACACTTGGAAAACTTAGCATATAGTTGATGCTCTCGAAGTTTTTCCAGAACAAGTCGAAGATGTTCAGCATGTTCCTCTTTGTTCTTGGAGTATACTAGCATATCATCCAGGTAAACCACGACGAACTTGTCAAGGTATTCCATGAATATATAATTCATCAGGCGGGAGAATGTGGCGGGAGCATTGGTTAAGCCGAATGACATGACAGTGTACTCGTATGAGCCATATCGAGTAACGAAGGCGGTCTTTGGGATATCCTCTTCACGAACACGGATCTGGTGGTAACCCAACCTTAAGTCGAGTTTAGAGAACACTGATGAACCCGCCAGTTGATCATACAGATCGTTTATCCGAGGAAGGGGATATTTGTTCTGGATAGTTGCTTGGTTAATGGGACGGTAATCTTGGACCAACCGGTTTGATCCATCCTTCTTCCTGACAAAGAGAGAAGGTGCTCCCCAAGCAGAGGAACTTGGGCGAATGAAACCCTTACGAAGTGAAGCGTCGATTTCCTCCTTAAGTTCAAGGAGTTCATGCGGCGGCATCTTGTAGGGTCGCTTGGCGATAGGAGTGGTGCCTGGTTTCAAGTCGATGACAAATTCGACAGCTCGAGCAGGGGGTATCCCTGGGAGTTCTTCTGGGAAAACACCTTGGAATCCGCAAACAACTGAAATGTTCTCGATGCCTTCAAGTGGTGATGCGTTTAACGCATTCAAGGCATAAAGCCTCGCCTCGGCATTTTGGATGATTTGAGCCTGGTAGCTTATTATTTCATCAGAAGGGTGTAGAAGATGGACGATCTTCGTGGCGCAAACTATAGAAGCAGTATGCGCTTTCAACCAATCCATTCCGAGAATGAGGTCGATACTACAAGACTTTAGTATGAAAGGGGAGGCGTGAAACTCCAGCCCTTCAATTTCAACGGTGACGTCGTTGCTACCCATGGAGGTTTGACATTGACCCGCGGGGGTGTGTATTACTATTGCAGTGTTCATGACCTCACATTTAATGTCGTGTTTGTATGCAAATTCTTCGGACATGAATGAATGCGATGCTCCCGAATCAAATAAAACAGAAGTTGGTACTGAATTAACAAGGAGAGTACCCATCACGGTGGCAGGCTGGTCCTGAGCTTCATTGAAATCGGTGTGGTTGGCCTGAATACGCCCATAAGACTTGGCATTGTTGTTGCGAGGCTGATTGTTCCTACGGCCAGTTGCAGGAAGTGCCAGTTGGTTCTGGTTCTGAATGCAGTTCCTGGAAAAATGACCTGGCTGCCCACACTTGTAGCACAGACTATCATTGGGAGTGGGAGCAGGAGCTCGGGGTGGTGGAGCTGGAAGTCCTGGCTGCCTAGGTGGTGGAGGCAGACGTGGTGCAGTATAGGACTGTCTTGGAGCAGGTGCAGCTGGACGGTACACGCTGTTTGGAATCCAGATCCGACGCTTCTGTGCAGGCTGGCTCGAAGATGAACCAGTGTCACGGTTGCGCCTAAGAGATCCCTGGTGTGCCTGCAGACCAGTCTCGACCTGGATAGCCTTGTTCACCAAGATGGAGAAATTATCAAATTCATGCACAAGGAGCGCTAGCTTGATGTCAGCTTGAAGTCCTTCGCGAAACCTTTCCTGACGGCGAGCATCAGTGGGAATGTCTTCTTCAGCATAGCGGGATAATTCCAGAAACTCCCGCTGATAAGCTTCCACTGTCTTGTTGCCCTGGGTGAGGTTGCGGAACTCTTGCTTCTTTCGGTCCATGATTCCCTGAGGAATGAAACGGGCACGGAAGGCAGCTTGGAAATCCGGCCAAGTGATGACTGTGCCAGCTGGTTGAGTGCGCCTGTGGCTGTCCCACCATTGAGCAGCGGGGCCCTTGAGAAAGAAGGAGGCGAAGGTGACATAGTTTGCAGGGGCAACGCCACCAGATTCCAACTCATAGGTGATGTCGCGAAGCCAGTCATCCGCATCCAGGGGCTGAGTTGAGCCGTGGTAGACGGTTGGGTTGAGGCGCATAAAGTCCTGCAGGGTCCCTGGGCCTGGATACTGGTTCATATTGGGACGAGGAAACTGATCCATGATCCCTTGCATGAACTGACGTTGCAGTTCAAATTGCTGCATCATTCCAGCCATATAGTTCGGCGGTGGTGGATCGTTGGCACCACGGCCACGACCACGACCAGTGGGTCTAACCATCCTGCGAAATCACAACAGGGGGTAGTTTAGTAAAAGCAAGCGCGAGTGCTTAGTGACAAGCATGATGTAACTCGACAATAGTTTAAGCAGTGCATCAAATACGTAAAAGTAGTCAATTAAGACATACATATCCTTACACAAAGTCAGGTACATGCGGACAGCATAACGGCGCAATTTCATAAACTGGACATGCTAGGCGGCGCGCAGGCACGCGGTAAGGAAGTACACAACGAGACATAGCAAAGGCTACATCAACGTCGGGGAAAACTGGTGGGGCGAGGAATCTGCAAGTGACAACACAGGGTGCCCTCGATAAAAGGATCCTGTAAGCAGAACCTGGCCCACAATCTCGAAGCAAGGGGGGAAATTTTCAGAACTCCGGTGGATGTGATCACGAGACCCTAAGTGTCGGCGTTAGTAAAATTCATTTAACCCGAGTAGAAGAGAGATCAGAGCCCCAGAGTATAGACGAGGAATAAAAGATCCTAATACCACCCAGTTGGCAATGTGGGCCCGTAAGCCACACAGCCAAGTTAGTAAAACGGTTTTCTTTGTCTAGACTCAACTTCGGCCAAGGAATGGGAAAGGGGGATTCCTACAGGCAGTCGGCTCTGATACCAACTTGTGGCGCCCCCGACTCAATCGTACACTAATCATGCACGCAAACGTGTACGATCAAGATCAGGGACTCACGGGAAGATATCACAACACAACTCTAAAACATAAATAAGTCATACAAGCATCATAATACAAGCCAGGGGCCACGAGGGCTCGAATACAAATGCTCGATCATAGACGAGTCAGCGGAAGAAACAATATCTGAGTACAGACATAGGTTAAACAAGGTGCCATAAGATGGCTAGCACAAACAGGGATACAACAGATCGAACAGGCGCAGGGCCTCCTGCCTGGGATCCTCCTAACTACTCCTGGTCGTCGGCGTCCTGGACGTAGTAGTAGGCTCCGCCCTGGTGGTAGTAGTCGTCGAAGGTGGCGTCTGGCTCCTGGGCTCCAACATCTTGTTGCGACAACCAGCAAGAAGGGAAAGGGGGAAAGGAGGGGGAAAGCAACCGTGAGTACTCATCCAAAGTACTCGCAAGCAAGGATCTATACTACATATGCATGGTATATGTGTAAAGAGGCAATATCGGTGGACTGAACTGCAGAATGCCAGAATAAGAGGGGGATAGCTAGTCCTGTCGAAGACTACGCTTCTGGCAGCCTCCATCTTGAAGCAATAGAAGAGATTAGTTGGAAGTTAACCAAGCAACAACGTATAGCATAATCCTACCCGTCGATCCTCTCGTCGCCACCATGCGAGAGAGCGACCACCGGGTTATATCTGTCACTTGTAAGGGTGTGTTTTATTAAGTATCCATTTCTAGTTGTCATGAGGTCGGAATACAACTCTGGGTCGTCCTTTTACCGAGGGACACGGCTATTCGAATAGATAAACTTCCCTGCAGGGGTGCACCACATATTCCCCAACACGCTCGATCCCCTTTGGCCGGACACACTTTCCTGGGTCATGCCCGGCCTCGGAAGATCCACACGTCGCAGCCCCACCTAGGCTCAACAGAGAGGTCAGCACGCCGGACTAATCCTAGGCACTCTGGGGTCTGGGCCCATCGCCCAGTGCGCTCCTGCACGTTGCGTACGCGGCCGCGAGCAGACCTAGCAACCCACACGATCACGGCGGTTACGTTATCGCGGTCCAACACGGCGCGCTAGTCTGCACCTCCAAAGAGATGACGAAACTTCCACGAGGCATTTTTAGGAATAGATAAGAATTACTTGGAGCTAATAAGTACCAGAGGGGGCCCACCAGTTGGGCACCACCCAGTCTCTGGGCCGCTAGGGAGCCCAGGCGCGCCCCTGGTGGGTGGTGCACTCTCGGCCCACCTCTGGTGCCCCCTTCTGTGTATATAAGTCATTTTGACCTGAGAAAAAATAATGAGAGACAATTCGGGACGAACGCCACCGTCTCGAGGCGGAAAACTGGGTGCGGAGCCACTTTGCCACTCTAGTGGAGACGATTTCCGCCGGGGGGAACTTCCCTCCCGGAGGGGGAAATCATCGTTCATTTCAATCATCAACAACACTTCTCCATCTTGGGGAGGGCAATCTCAATCAACATCTTCAGGCCCAGCACCATCTCCTTCAACCCTAGTTCTCTTATGGTTCAATTCTTGTACCGGAACTATAGTTGGTCACTTTGGGTGCACTCAGTAGTGTTGATTACATCTGTAGTTTTGATTATTTAGATATTTGTTTATTTTGTGTGGAATATATAGTTCAGCATCCATTATACATTTAATACCCCCTCTGATCTTGCAGCATATTACATTACGTTCATTCCGTCGTCATCAGTACTTTTGTTTTGAGGTTACAGGGGAGAAATCTTGTTGGCAGTTAAATCATGTGAACTGATAGGTGTTCGATATTTTGATGATATTTATGTGTGATTTCCATTAAGTGGTGTCATGTGAACGTCGGACTTCATGCCATTCTCACCTTATTCGGGCTACCAGGAATCAGTGTGTGTGGACGGATTAGTTAATAGATGATGGGTGCGAGAGGATGAAGCTTAACCCCTAGTTATGCACATATCTCGTAAGGGACTCTTTTGGATCCAAAGTTAATGCTATCGGTTTATGGCCTTAGATTTATACTGCGTCACTACGCTCTCTTCCCATAGTTTGCCGGTAGCTGGCGAGGGTGGTTAATCACTAACGTGGAGGTTTGTAAGTAAGACAGCACCTAGCACCGGTCCACCCCACATATCAATTATCAAAGTACGACACAAATCAAACCAACATGATGAAACGTGACTAGATGAAAATCCCGGGTAGTACCCTACTCAGAACGCTTCTTAGATCATAAGGTTGTTTAGGCTGTCCTTTGCTCAAAGGTTGGGCTACCTGTTCTGCACTCTTTGTTACCATTACCATTCTGCTCGTTTACAATATCTTCTACCAATCTACTCGTTAATTATAACATACTCAAGTGCTTGCAGACATTCCTTGGCTGAAGAAAACGCGCTGTCATTTCCTTGCTCTCCTTGTCTGGTTGGGCTTCCCTTGTACACTCTTCACTATCTGAATGGACTATGATGTATCCCTATACTTGTTGGGTCATCAATGCGAATGGCACAAAGGGACCATAGAATAAGAACGGACAGTTCGAGAGCACCCGCTGACGGGGTCGCAGTGGAGAAAATCCGAGAGAGTGGGGGGGGGCTCGTTGCAGGTTGAAGCAAGGAATCGTATGGTTTGGTTTAATGATGATTGGCATTACAATCTATCTTTGGGGAGAGAGCAGCAACATCAGAACCCTAGCCCGTGACTCCTATTTATCACTGAACCTTCCTCCTTGGTTGCTGTCCGATGAAGCAGATGTCTATTATTGATGCGCAGTCTCAGTCTTCCAAGGCCCTTAAAGCAACACCCGGGCAACGAATTCGGGCTAGTGTTTTACCTAAGCCATTAGTGAAGAAATTTTAAAAGGATGGAATGTGAAAAAGGTGTTACTGTGGTGTGGATGAGCACCAAATAGAAGGAATTCGATACTACATTCGTTGCCTGTTTGTGTTGTAACCATCAATGATTGGTCCTGCCTTCTCAGTAACCTTTCAGCGACAGACAAACAAGGGATACACACACGCATACCACGCACTGTTTTAAGATGGACACTAAAAGTATATATTTGGACAAAGTCAGGAAGATGTGTACCTGGGACATCACATTCTTCCGACCAACCATCAATGTCGAAAGAAAGGCAAGCCTTCCAAGGTAGGCAGTCAACCGGAAGAAGCCGCCCTCCTACTGGTGATCACATACTGATATGAGTCAATGATTTTACAGTTCTTGGCAAAGGGTCCCTCGCGGACTCATGGTTCTGCATTAAGTACGCCTGAGGGACCGGCACCCATTGTGGAAGAAACTATCTTTTTTGGGACTCTACCCTAAACTTGGAAAGACCTAGAGGTCTCTCTGCAACATCGACGTGATGCAATTGACGACGAATCTTTGCGTGAACCTGCTAGGCATTTTTTGGGCGTCGTATGGGAAAGACAAAAAGATACACCGGAGCATGGGAGGACCAGCAACGTGGTGCACGAAAAAGCCGGCATGACTCCAAAGCGTATGAAGTCCTGACCAGCATGCCTTACCAAAGAAGAAGAGAAGAAATCTTCTTTGAATACCTTCGTATGAAGGTTCCCGTTGGCTTCTCATCCACATATAAGGGAATAATAAAATGGCAGAGAAAAAGTTCCAGAACCTAAGTCTCATGACTTGCCAAGTGATATGATGCCAACTGCTTCCGGTTGCATTAGGGAGCTTCTACTAGAAAACGATTCTATTATCCATTGTGACAGCTATGTGGCAATTCCTCAATGCAATCTCTCAGAAGGGTAATCGATCCAAAAATCCTACCAAGGTAAAGCATGATTTGGTTGCAATGTCATTGTCAGCTTTTGAGATGGTGTTCCCACCATCCTCTTCGATCGATGACGCACGTCCTGGTTCATCTAGTCGACGAGACTTGCCATTTTGAGGCCCTGTATATTCCACACAAGTGTTCCACATTTGAGAGGTTCATGGGAGTCTTAAAGGAAATAGGTTCACTAACCGTGTAGGCCAGAAGGACGCATCTCCATGGGCATCAAATAGAGGAGGGTCTTGGGGTTCTTGTGTTGACTTCATTCCTAGACCCTTAAGCCGATGCGTCTCCCCTCAATAGGCGGTATGAGGGGAGACAGACTGAAAAAGCAGCTAGGAGCGGCTCAAAATATGTAGGGGACGGGCATCTCTGGGTGGGTGCCATCACAATACACACGATTCTATAAGAATTCTACCTTGGTGACCCCGTATGTCAATGACGACACAAGAATATTCTGCGCTCCAACACTCGGCGAGCATGTGGGACAACTGGATTACATGTGAACACAATACAGGGACTTTCGGCAGTTTGGGGTTCAACCACATCTCATGGGTAAACACATTTGTTGCAGATCTCTGAGCTGTACCTCGCTCGTTGGCCAGGGACCCATCTTCGACTGTATTGACTTACACAGGGTTACAAGAGATACAATGGGAATACATTTTACACACAATCCTCCCAAAAGTCAACAGGCAGCAACCAACCAAAAAGTTGTGTTCACCTTTGATGCAGCAACCAATAGGTGGAAAGGAACACATAATCTGGTTGTACCATAGTGGACATATGGGAACTTGGACTATGGACATGATTTATACAAGGTCCTTTGTCGGTTGAAGTGGAAATGGGCATCTGACGGAGGGGGTGATAACCCACAAAGTATGGGATCGCAATCAGTTTTTCAAGGGTACAAGTATTCGACACCAAATTTATTGATTCGACACAGACGGGGTGACTGCCAAAGATATTTGCTAGTATTAGCTGCTGAGTTGCTCAATTCAACCCACTTTTAGACCTCTCGGAGACTTTAATCTCTATTATCCTGCAGCAAAGTGTGAACATTAGCAAGTCCTAATATGTACTCCTTTATGTTTGTGGAATGTTTCATAGTCTTAGCTATAGCAATAGAATTATGAACCAGTGAGATGATACAATGATTTTGTAGCAAGGCTAACAATACATGATAACATAGATAACTTAGCAAGAACAATAGAGGGAAATTTGTAGGATTAGATCGTATGAATTCATTGGATGATATTCTCATTAACAGTCATAATCCCTAGGGCGACAATCGGCCACTAGCTCCAGTCTTTAAATAATGTCGGCTGTATTCCGTCGAATAGTCATACGTGCTTATGGAACAAGAAACTTGCTGACATCTTTATCCTACCCATCCCAGTGGCAGCGTGTTTCCAATAGAACTAAGGGCTATTAAGGCCTCCCTTTTTATAGAGAACCAGAACAAAGCATTAACACTAGTGAATACATGAACTCCTCAAACTACGGTCATCTACCGGGAAGGTCCCGCTTCTGTCACTCCGGGGTTGTCTGGATCAATAACCACGTAGTAGGTGACTATAACTGCAAGATCGGATCGGAACATGATATATGGTGATAACATAAACGGTTTAGATACTGAATCATGGCACTCGGGCCCAATTGGACAAGCATTAAGCATCTCACAGTCATAGCAACATCAATCTCAGACATTAATGGAAAACTACGGGATCAAGCCCTAAACAAAACTTAACTTCGGATTCATGATGATCCGTGCGCTCTGCACTCCTCAGTGACCAGCGAGCCTATGAAGAATTATCACTCCCGTGGGGGACCAGACAGGATAGCACCTTGTAGTAGCGCTGTTTTATTAGCTAGTAGTAGCGCTTGTACAAGCGCTTACCAGAAGGAGCTACACGCTAACTTGGTAGCCCAGTAGCCGCTGGAAAAACAGTCTACTACTGCTATATCCCTATATGCAGTAGCGATCTTTGTAGGGAAAATGCGCTACTTGATAGAAATGTTGTCAGCGCAGCTCTTGAACAGACTGCTATTTCCTTTTTGAGAAAATGCATTTGTCCGCTGTCATGTTCAATTGTTTATTTTCGCACTGTAACGTTCTTTCGGGTGCCGTGTATTTCGCTGATTGATTGTCAATAGGTTTCAATCATAGACAGTTTCATATGAGATTTTTGACTTAGCCTCTTATTATATACTAACAGCTCTGGTGTAAAATTGAAGCATCGCGCCTTCATTTAAGATTCAAGTGGAGGCACACATGTTGGTTGCATGGTCGAAAAGTAACTACTAATCCAATCACTTATTCCTAGTGTTTGGATTATTAGTAGACTTTCGATGTGCCCTCCACAAGTTGGCCTGCTCACTCGAGATTAGTCCTTTTAATCTCCATGTTCATTTCACCCACTGATATTATATACTCACCTCTAACTCACTCATGCTCATTATAACAACTTCGCATATGCTACTCAGTCATCAATAAAATAATACTCATCATTGGTGTCCATAATAACAAGTCCTACTCATCGTATCATACAACTTCTACTTCTTACCTTCATAATAACAAGTCTGTAACTCATCATCATCTAGTCAATCATAACCAACCCTACTTAATTGTTCTTAGCACATGTCATGAGTATTTATCTAGGACCTAATACCCCTCTCTAAGGTAAAATAGAATAAACAAGTAGGCCCTTGACTGCTCAATTATGGAGAATGGAGTACCACCTGTCTCTCAATTCATCTGCGCTCCACAATGTGGTTCCAAGTAAGCTCCGTACGATCTGTTCATAATTTTTCATGGTTGAATTGTCCTGGGGGGGGGGGTGGGGCTTCATCGGTTTTAGAAATCCGTATGAATAGTATGGAGCCTAGGCAGACCTGGTCGTAAGAGTCATAACATCAAGTTACCTTTCGGAAGCATGAGATGAGGTCCACAACAATCCTTCGGGATGTTATCTATGACAAAACATAGTAATAATGTCGTTAGCAATGTAAGTTTAGCTTTAGGAAGAATTTCATGCAAAAAGATGCTGATGTCAATAATAGTAAAAATCTTACCTGCCATCTCCATAGATTTACCACCGTAGTTCAACACACCTTGCACAAGTGTGCACCATTGACCATTTAAATTGTGCAGGAGTAATGAAATTGATATTGTAATTCTCAACATCAATAATAAGAGATAATATGATCTTTCTCTCTTGAATAAGTTAACTCACATTCGCGTGCATTGACGTTTTGTAGTAGTTCTGTCTACCATCTTCCGTACATTCTTTGTAAGAATGAAACAAGCTATCAATGGAAATAAGCTGTCAACATTTTGGAAATAAAAAATATAATTACTATAACTATTGTTTAGAAACTCCTAGCGTAGACATTGGAAGTGTATCAACAAGGACCCAACTGTTTCCATATATCGTCGTCGATGTTCAGGATCACCAAGATCCAAGGTGACAAGACATACCTCATCAAAATGATTACACATCTGCAAAGTGCTTCCCCAATCGCTCGGCAAACCAAAATGGGATACGCTCTCAAGAATGTTACGATTTAAAAAGGAAATCAAAACCATAAGGGTCACTTAAGGTGAACTATCTTTGTTTCCAACTTCATGATCTTTAAAATCCATCATCTCCAAGACATAGGGTCTTGCATGGCATGGGATCAAGCTATTCGACAATTGTAAAAGACGAAAATACATGTTGAAGAAGATCAGTAGCCGTGCTTATTACGACAAAAAACACTGTGTCGTCGTTGGCCCTACCGTTCACATCGAAGGTCTCCTGGAGGCTTATGCCTGAACGCGCCGACCTTCTCCAGTGAGTCCTGTCCCGGCACAGACCCCGGTTCGTCGCCACCTACCAGTCGCACTCCGGGAGGACTTCTCGTCCCGACGACAATTTCATGCTATAATTGCAAAGATTAAACTTGCGCACAATTAAATATATGCTACTACAAAAACTAAATTAGATCATTATTCATTCTCATGGGTTAACTAGCGGGTCTGTCGAGTTGCTTTTCTTGAAAATCTCTCAGTCTCCGTGGATGTATACATTCGACCGTTGGGAATGGTCGCTCTCCTTTCGTCTTAAGTGGGCATTACACCCCAACAATTGTCTAGCACAGGGAACGAAGGACAACGACCCACCCACAACACAGTCCAGGATTCTTTGTCCCAATATATGGTGGAGACTCTCCCTCAACTGATTCTCTCTGCATTTGCGCCGTCGGTGATGGTCGTTACTACTCCTCCTCCCCTAGTGCATAAACAAAGGTCTAGCACAAGGAGAAGAAGGAGAAAAGACCCCCCACGAACCACAGTCGGGATCTTCTTCTTCTCTCATATATGTGCGACTTTCTCCCTCAACTCATTTGTTGACTGTCTGTATGGAGCCTCTTAGACTTCAAGCTCAACCAAAATATCAGTTAATATCTTCTACAAAATCTGGGTGACTCGATATTTCTACATATTCTAGCACAAGTCAGTCCAAAATTCACGAAAAAATCCGGCATGGACCTTTGACTCTAAAAAGTGACCATATCGAGCGCCTGAAATTTTGCAGGAATGGAAAGTAATCACACTCTGGCAAACATAGCGCGCACTATGACGGTGTTCCCCTGCAAATAAGGCCACTCGTGTAGCTACTACTACTACTCGCTACACAACTATCAAACATCTACATCATCTCGACATGGGGATAGCCTTCTTTCTCACACTCAATGGGGTCGGAGTGGTCGGTGACGGGGAGCGGCGGGATGATGCAGGGCTCCCTTGATTTCTCGACAAAAACAAAATACTAAACACAAAATCTTTTATCTCATCTTAGGACTTAGTTGAAACCCTATGTCTCAAACATCCTACTTCTGCCCTACTACCTTCCTAACAAATAGCTTATTCTTTTTTCCCCTAACCCTAAAAAATTGAAAAGACACTATATACAATTTACTAAAAATTACCTAGTTATCCAGTCAATAACATCTTCCATCCATCCTCGTATATATATCCTCATAAATCCTAGAAAAATGCCCTGGTTTTTAACTACTGGTTCTACTTCTTGAATCATAGAAAAACTGCCACTAATTCACCAATACTTGAAAATTCCTATCTATTCAAAGAACTACTTATCTTATTTGTTTTCAATTCTATTCAGAAAACCACATTTACTAAATATCTATTATAGCAATAACAATTTCTGTAGACTAAATTTCTATTACAAGAATTCTTTTACTAAAAAAATTTATTACCTAAATTTTTATACAAGAGAGGAGTGGCAGTGGGAGGAGGAGTGAGGGAGGAGGAGGAGGAGTGAGGGCTTCGGTCGGCTAGGGATGGGGAGGAGAGAGGAGGGCAAGTGGAGGAGGGAGCTAGCGTAAGCCGGGGACTTGGGTGCGCGTGGTCGGCGTATACACGGGAGGAGGAGGAGCAAGGCCGACGTGCGCGTAGAGGGAGGGACTGAGAGGAGGGCCAGCCGGAGGAAAGGAGAGAGGAGGGATGGAGAGAGAAGACAGCGGAAGCGGCAGAGGGGGTCGAAGGGAACTGGGGCGATGCCACGCCGCGCCGTCGTGAGCGGTGGGGCGGCTTGAGGCGGTCGTGAGGGGAGAGTGTGAGAGTACCGACGCGCGGCGGGCCCGGGTGGATAAGGTGACCCGTAGTAGTACCTGGTCGTAACCACCCATCCAGGCTACTGCGTTTGGGACAGCCTCCATATGCAGTACGCGCTTAGGGAACAACTGACTACTGCTATGATCATTAGCAGTAGCGTTTTGTGGGGAACCAAACGCTACATCACTAAGGACTTAACTGATCAGTTAGCATGTAACAAAAAAGCACTCAAATTAAAAAAGCATTGCGTCCTCATTGATTCTTTTTGTGTAGATATCTACATTGGTCAGTATGAACAGTCTTCACCGGTTTTAGGAACTGGCGAAGATCATTACATGTCCCCACAGAGTCGATCCCTACAATAGAGTACAATGAAGACCAAGTGGTTGTGATCAGTTTGAGAAGCCCCATATTAGAAGGTGGGTAACATTCTGTTCGCGGAGGAGGTGGGACTAAAAACTTTGGTCATAGGAGGGTACGAATTTACAGTTCGTGTTGGTTGGGAGGAAAGCGCTATTGTAATACAATAGCATTAGTCGCTTTTCACTTAGGTCACGCGTCGTGCCGACGGCGCCTTGGGAGAGTGCGCCCGATACTTGTTCCACATGCCTGCTGGCCCCGACTGTTCAATTGTCCGTTCATGTTGGACATACATACAGCCCTTGCTAGTAGTCACCGTCTTCATCTCTTCTGCCCGGCTCTCCCGGAAGCAATTACTAGCTTAGACGCATGTTTTACCACTACTAGTCTCCTGGGTGGTAGGGGGGGTGTGAAACGTAATGATGTAGGCAGCGCTTCAGTACTGCAAGATCGACCTCACTTAATAAATAGTTGCAACGTGTCCATAGCCACTTAAAAAGCCATAAAAGCGCACTGGTAAGCTCCGTGTGTATAAGGTTTTCCTAGTAGTGGGAGCATCAATGGAATTGGCGATGAGAAGGGTTGGTGATGACGAAGATCGAAGATCCCCCACTCCGGAGCCCCAAACGACTTCCACATCGGGCCTCCCGATGAGAACAGGAGGTGGCGCGGCTCATCTTTGCGAAACGCGATAATTCTTTCTCCCTGATTTTTTTCTCTGAAAATGTGATTTTTATAGTGTCAGGGTTGAGGTCTGCGGGTCCACCAGGTTGGGACAACCCACCTGGCGGGCCCAGGAGGGGGGCGCGCACTGGTGGTGTTGTGCCCACCCGGTTCCCCCCCTCCAGTGGGGTTCTTGGCTCCAAAATTTCTCTTTTTGTATAAAAAATCCTCGCAAGTTTCGTTCCAATCCGAGACTTTTAGTTCTGCACAAAAAAACAACACCATGGTAGTTCGCTAAAAACAGCATCAGTCCGGGTTAGTTCATTCAATCATGGAAATTAGAGTCCAAAACAAGAGAAAAGCGTTAGGAAAGTAGATATGATGGAGGCGTATAAACTCCCCAAGCTTAAAACCTTTGCTTGTCCTCAAGCAATTCAGTTGATAACTGAAAGTGGAAAAGAAAACTTTTACGAACTCCTTTGCTTTTTTACATAAATAAGCTTACGTTCACACCAGGTTTTTCGGCCAGATCATGACTAACCATGTCGACATAACTCTTACAAATTATATTAAACTCATATCAATGGCATAATCAACTAGCGAGCATAATAAGATATCTTAATGACAACACTTGGCCAAGCAACCATGATATAATATGACGATAGTGGTATCTCGCATAGCCCTTTCTGAGACCCCTAAATGCGGAGCACCTCCAAAGTTCAAGCAGCGACTAAACATGTAATTCATGGTAGAAAAGATCCATTCATGATGCACCCAACATTAGCTACACACAATGCATGAGGATGACAAAGTGCTCTCAGGATGTAGCGCTTATTTGAGAAGGTGATGACACAACATAAAAGTAAATAGATAGTCCCTTTGCAAGGAAGCGGTGATTTGCATGGTGCTAAGCTCAGTTTTTAAAACGGGGTAAATGAAATTTTTAGAAAATGCACCCTTCTCGTTTACTTCGCGACCATTAGTTATCGTATCTTCCATGCTACACATTAGTGGCGGTTCCCACAGATAAAAGTAAGGTTTACTCCCCCTCCACACACACCACACTCCAACGACTGGTCCGAACACACGGGTCCGTCCATACCACCAACAGTCCTGGGGAGTTTTGTTAATTATTTGCAATTTTGAAGTCGGACTGGGAATCCCTATTACCACCGCCCCTCTCGTCAAGGACGAGTTGAATAAACACTCATCATGAGAATAACCCGCTTAGCATGGAAGATACTGACTCCCTCCTGTCACTCTATGAACATCCAGGCACACAAAAAAAGAATTTATTTGAAGTGTTTAGAGTGGCACATGCAAATTACTTAGGACGGCAGGGTAATACTGCATATAGGTAGGTATGGTGGACTCATCTGGAATAACTTGGGTTTTCAGAATTTGATGCACAGCATGTTTCCACTTAGTAACAGGCGAAGGCTAGCAATTAGGTTGAGAAGCGGCCAGCTACAGAGCGAAAAACGGTCATGACATGCATTTCATAAGTAACATTGGATACTAGCATGAGTAGGATATGAAACACCATGAACATAAATATCATAGAGGCTATGTTGGTTTTTGATTCAACTACATGCATGAACATGTCCAAGTCAAGCCACTCGAACATTCAGAGGATGATACCATATCATCATACTACTCACAATCATTTAAACGCAATGTTTGGCATCCAAGATTAATCATTACACTCCTAGCTACTTAAGCATGGCAGAGCACTATAATCTCAATTGTCATTGCAAACATTTTGATCATAATAGGCTGAATAATGGATACTAGGTATACACATATTTACAAAACAAAACGTCGAGTTCATACCCGTTCTCCCTGCCACAGCCAGTTCACCAAAATATCATCATTATGCCTTTCACTTGCATGACCAAACGATATGAAATGATAATAGTGCAAGAGTACTGTGACCCAAGCTGGAATCTGCAAACATATTATTCAAAGGAGAAGACAGGATAATTTGGGCTCTGTTTAGATCATCAATAATGCATATGAGAGCCACTCAACATTTCATCGTGGTCTTCCCCTCGGTATACTCAATAAAAGAAAAGAATTTCAGAGAAACATACTGAATGTTTTTGGAGTTTTTAGTTTTTGTTCTTGAAGAGAGCAATTAAAGACATAGAAAAAACAAAAACAAGAAAACTATTTACACGGGAAGCTCCCAACAAGCAAAAAGAACAATGAATCTTTTTGGGTTTTCTTTTAATACTACAACTGATTAACAACTAGAAAGAAAACCCGAAAAGAAGCAGGGATTTTTTTTTATTTTCTCAAGTTTTTCAAACGCACAGAAGAAAGCGAGAAAAATGATCTAGCATGGATATACAATGAAAAGTGTGAACAACGACAACTAGAATGAACCTGTTTGAACATGAATGTAATGTCGGTGGGCTACGTACTCCCCCAGCTTAGGCTTTTGCCTAGCTTGGTAATCACTGTCTGGAGCCTTTATAGTACTCGAGTGTAGTGCTCACGGGGCTCTTGGTGCAACTCCTCAAGCCTCCGGCAGCCACCAGCCATGCGTTGTGTGCACGGGTCCTCGCTCTCAGAACAAATATCTTCCCTGCTATGAACTCAAAGAGAGCAGGCGCAGCAAAAGGTATCCACAATGGACTTTTTATAAACAACAGGTTATATGTAAAAGAATGTTCACCACTAATGATCTTTGACAGTTTCATAGCATCAAAGTCCAAGCACTGTGTGGGTAGGATGGGATCATAGGACAGGTGAACACCCAACTCCCTTGCTAAACATTGGCATAAATTCCACCATAAAAATATCCACTACCAGCGTTATCTGCTGCAACCTGCGTGCTGATACGGTCTCCAACGTATCTATTAATTTTTTATTGTTCCTGCTGTTATATTCATCTGTTTTGGATGTTTTATATGCATTAAATGCTATTTTAATATTATTTTGGGACTAACCTATTAACCTAGAGCCCAGTGCCAGTTACTGTTTTTTCCCGTTTTTGATTTTCAGAGAAAGGAATCAAACAGAGTCCAAACGGATAACACTTTCGCGATGATCTTTCCTGGACCAAAAGGAAACCAGGAGAGTTGGAGATGAAGTCGGAGGAGCCCGAGGCGGCCAATGACGGAGGGCGCGCCCAGGGTTAGGGCACCCCCCACCCTTGTGGGCCCCTCGTGCATCTCCTGACCTAATTCTTCGCCTATATATACTTTATATGCCCAACCACCAGAGGCATCCACGAAAAGACTTTTCCACCACGCAAACCTTCCTTACCCGTGAGATCCTATCTAGGGGCCTTTCCGGCGTCCTGCCGGAGGGGATTCGATCACGGAAGGCTTCTACATCAACACCATTGGCCCTTCCGATGAAGCGTGGTAGTTTACCTGTGTCGCCCCCGCCGTCATCGTACACTAATCATGCACGCAAACGTGTACGATCAAGATCAGGGACTCACGGAATATATCACAACCAACTCTAAAACATAAATAAGTCATACAAGCATCATAATACAAGCCAGGGGCCACGAGGGCTCGAATACAATGCTCGATCATACGAGGCAGAAGAAACAATATCTGAGTACAGAACTAGGTTAAACAAGTTGCCATAAGATGGCTAGCACAACAGGGATACAACAATCGAACAGGCGCAGGGCCTCCTGCCTGGGATCCTCCACTACTCCTGGTCTGTCGGCGTCCTGGACGTAGTAGTAGCTCCGCCCTGGTGTGGTAGTCGTCGAAGGTGGCGTCTGTGCTCCTGGGCTCCACATCTGGTTTGCGACAAACCAAGAAGGGAAAGGGGGAAAGGAGGGGGAAAGCAACCTGAGTACTCATCCAAAGTACTCGCAAGCAAGGATCTATACTCACTATGCATGGTATATGTGTAAAGAGGCAATATCGGTGGACTGAACTGCAGAATGCCAGAATAAGATGGGGATAGCTAGTCCTGTCGAAGACTAGCTTCTGGCAGCCCTCCCATCTTGATGCAATAGAAGAGATTAGTTGGAAGTTAACCAAGCACCAACGTATAGCATAATCTACCACCCGTCGATCCTCTCGGCGCCACCATGCGAGAGAGCGACCACGGGTTTATCTGTCACTTGTAAGGTGTTGTTTTATAAGATATCCATTTCTAGTTTCATAGTCGGATACAACTCCGGGTCGTCCTTTTACCGGGGACACGGCTATTCGAATGAGAAAACTTCGCTGCAAGGGTGCACCACATATTCCCCAACAACGCTCGATCCCCCTTTGGCCGGACACACTTTCCTGGGTCATGCCCGGCCTCGGAAGATCCACACGTCGCAGCCCCACCTAGGCTCAACAGAGAGGTCAGCACACCGGACTAATCCTAGGCACTCTGGGGTCTGGGCTCCATCGCCCCCCAGTGCGCTCCTGCACGTTGCGTACGCGGGCCGTGAGCAGACTAGCAACCCACACGATACGGCGGTTACGTTATCGCGGTCCAACACGGCGCGCCGCGCTCAGTCGCTGACGTCAAGAAGGCTTCAGCTGATACCAACGACGCCGGATACCCATACTACTCCCGCGTAGTTGGTTAGTGCGTATAGGCCAGTGGCCAGACTCAGATCAAAATCCAATCTCGTTAACGTGTTATTATGAGATCAACCGCGGACGACGACCAGGGCCAGGCCCACCTCTCTCCTAGGTGGTCACAACCTGCCCTGCCGCTCCACAACAAAGAGTCACTTAGGGGGCCGTCGAGGAGGCCAATCCTTTCAACAGCCCCCATTCGTGAATCACTGCGGGTGCTCCACAGCCGACCCGACTTTAGTATCCATCTGATGTCACATGTAATGTAGTATACATATCCGCAATCGCCACCCGTGGAGCACGGCCCCACTAATGTAGCATAGCATACAGACGGAATGTAGGGCCACTGATGACAAACTGCATCCTACACTAGGCATTTAGGATTGCAGGTAAGGTATCCAACAACAGAGCAACAATGACAGGCTATGCAGAATAGGATTACCCGAAAGCAGTACAAACGGCTACACTACTCTAATG
Source organism: Thinopyrum elongatum (assembly GCA_011799875.1). Lineage (NCBI taxonomy): Eukaryota > Viridiplantae > Streptophyta > Magnoliopsida > Poales > Poaceae > Thinopyrum > Thinopyrum elongatum. The sequence continues at coordinate 628,367,497 of CM022303.1, read as the reverse complement.
CAAGCATATGAGAAGAATAGGCGCTATCTGGGATCAAGGGGGGCTTGCCTGGTTGCTCTGGCAAGTAGGGGTCGTCAACAACGTAGTTGGTCGGGGCACCAGCAGCTGCGTCGGTCTCGTAGTCTACCAAAAAAAGAGAAGAGGGGGAACTAATAAACACAACGGCAAATATGCAACGGGATGCATGACATGTCTAACGCAGGGCCAGGGTGATATACGCCTAACTAAGCGATTTAGTTATTTAGGAATTTATTCTGGATTTATTTAACTAGGGTTGGACACTATTCATTTATCGAAATCGGTCTAATTGTTCAACGTTCTTATAGCTGCGGGCATCTGACGGGAATACGGAGGATGTATTCGGGTTCGTATCGTCGTTCTGAGCAAGTTTCATGTATAAATATTTTCATCGGAGTTTACGGTTTATTTAATATGATTTTCTAAAGTTTTATTAATTTCTGAAATTTTAATTATTATTTATTCAACATTATCCGAAACATTGATTGATGATGACATCGCATGACCTCATGCTGATGTCAGCGGTTAATTAAGTTAATTACTATACTGTTTAATTAACACTAATTAGTTAATTAGATTACCTAATCAGGATTAATTAATTAATTAATAATTAATTAATTAATTATTTTAATTATTTTTTTTTTTCTTTTTTTTTAAACGTTTTTAGGGCGTGGGCCCCATTCGTCAGCGTCAGAGGGGGGGTTTTCGGGCCCCATGGGCAGTGGCCCAGGGCACGGGCGCGGGCGACAGGCCGAGCGCAGCGCGCGTGTGCGCGGCCGCATTCAGGCACGCGCGGGGGCCGGACGCGGGCACGGGCGGCGGGCGGGCGAGGCCGGAGGGGCGGGACGCGCGCGGTGGCCGGAGCGGCAGCGGGCGGTGGAGCGCGAGTGCCACGCGATGAAGGGGGGGGGGGCCGCGGTCCGCGGCGAGCGGGCGAACGCCGAGGCGAGCGAGCACGGGCGAGGCCTGCGCCGGGCGCGGTGACGCGCGCAACGCGGCCATGGCGCGGGACTGATGCATTCGCGCGCGCGGAACGGCGCAGGCGCGCGCGCGAGCACGGCGAGGGACGGGCGTGGCGTGATGAGCGCGTCTGGGCCGCGCAGCGCGAGGCTCTGCGGGAGGCGGGAGCGGGCTGCAGGGAGAGGAAGGGAGCGAGGCTCACGGCGGGGAAGCAGGGATCGTGGCAGCGGGGGGTCGGGGTGGTGGTCGGAGACGATGGCGTCGACGTAGACGAGGCAGACCGGCGAGGAGCGCTCCGGGCGGTGGCGTCGTGCGGCGAGGGCGAGGCGGCGCGGTCGTCGCAGCGACCGAGGGCGACGGGGTCGTTCCGCGATCCCCGATCCCGATCTGGATCGGAGGTGGGGGCTGACGAGGGGGAGCGGCGACGGGCGGCGCGGAGCGGCGTCGGGAGTCGTGGGATCCGATCCGATCCATGGAGGAGAAAGCAGGGGAGGGGGGATCGGGGGTGGGCTAGGGTTTCGGGTGGGGGGTGGCCGGCTATGTAGCGCCGGCTGGGCCGGCCTGGCGGCCCGGTGGCTTGCTGGGCCGAGGCCCAGTCGGGGGGGGGGGGTTCCTTTTATCCTTTTGTTTCTTTTTCCTTTTCTTTATTCTCTTTCTCTCCACTGTTAAATGTCTAGGCCCCAAATGGCTTTGTAAAAAGTGTGACCTATTTCATAAATACCAGTGCATTATTCCCTAACACCTAAAATTAGTTTGGACAAAACATAATTCCATACTTATTTCAGATTTAATAAATGGTTATTAAATATTATCTTTATCCCCTGTTGAGGTTGTTCGAGTCACTTATCCAATTCCAATGATTGTTGGTTTCAATTTTAGAATAGCCTCTGGAATATTTGCTACTTATCTGACATTTTTAGTTTCTATGTTGGACAACTTTTATATTCCACTTTCATTTAAATTTGAATTTGGCTTAGGTTGAAATGCAATATGATGAATGATTATTATGCACTAATAATCATGATGACATGGCCTCATCAAAAGGGTGATCACTGTAGCTTAATACAGGGGTGTGTTACAAATCTCCTCCACTACAAGAAATCTCGTCCGAGATTTTAGGAGGTAGAAAGAAACAAAGCGGGGATTCATCGCGAAGACGATCCTCGCGTTGCCCAAGTGCTTCATCCTCAAATGGTTTGACCACTGAACCTTGAGGAACTTGATAACCTTCTTGGCGTGTGCGACGCTCGGGCTTGATCGAGAATGCGACCGGATGCTCTTTATAAGAGAGAGGTCTTGTTGCAGTTCAAGCAATTCGTTCCTACTCCGCGGATAGGTCTTTGAAGCAAGCGGCGGGTTGTGAGACGTGGAACACCATCGTGAACCTGAGAAAGGTTCTGGGAGTTCCAACTGATATGCCACTCTACACTCCTTTCAAGAAACAGTGAAAGGACCAATATAGCGAGAGCTAGCTTTGCCCTGATCCCATCGGTGTTATACCTTTCATCGGTGTGACTCGAGATAACCTTTTCGCCAGGTTGATAGACCATATTCTTGTGTTTGCGGTCATACTGATCTCTTTGACGTGACTGAGCAGTCTTCAATGATTCGCGGACACGCGAACTGATCTTCGGCAAGTTGGATAATATCCGGACCGAAGAGTGGACGTTCCCCAGTTTCTTGACCAATTTAGAGGGGTTCGGCACTTTCTTCCGTACCCACTTCGAAGGGGGCCATCTTCAGACTGGCTTGATAGCTGTTATTGTAGAGAATTCGGCATATGGAGAGATTCTTCCCATTTTCCTTCCAAGGATATGACACAAGCTTGAAGCTGGTCTTCGCGAGAACTGTTGACTCGTTCAACTTGTCCTTGAGACTGAGGGTGAAAGCGGTGCTGAAGGACCGATGAGTTCCCATAGCTTCTTGGAAGCTTGCCCTCTCTGAAGTGATAGCTTGCCACGGTCTGAACTGATAACCAGTGTAATACCGTGAAGTGAAACAATTCTGGACATGTAGAGAGTTTGCGAGCTGACTAGCATTGATCGTCTCTTTGACGGCTAAAAAGTGCAACTTTGGAAAGGTCGGTCATGAGACAAGAATAGCATCATTACCTTTCTGTGATTTGGGAATCAAGTGATAAAGTCCATTTCACAACATGGTCCCATTTCCATTCAGGAACAGCAATTGGTGCAGGTTTCCGGCGGCCTTTGATGTTTCTGCTTTGACGCGACGGCAAACATCACATTCAGCAACATAGCGAGCAATGTCTTGCTTCATGTTTGACCACCAGAATCTGTTGACGGATGTCTTCTTGGTACTCTTGGTACTGCCGGATGAATAGACAAACGGTGTCGTGAGCTTCTTGCACTGACCTCCTGAGATCATACCCAGGTTACTTTAGAGGGACCACTAGACGACTTTTAAAGAACAAGGTGCCAGTATCATCAATAGTGAAGAACGAAGGCCTTCCTTCAGCGAGATAGCGCTTAATCTTGTGGGCGTTGAGAGTCATAACCCTGCACGTCTTGATGCTGTCCACGGATCTGGTTTTAGCAACCAGGGTATTAAGAGAACCCTGGGAAACAACCTTGAGGTTATTTTGTAGGAACCTTTCAGGAGGGGGAGCGATTGCTCCAGGAGGAACAATGTGGAGATTCAGCTTTCTGAATTCTCTCAATAAGCGAAGGTTGAACTTCGTGAAACTGGAGGTGACTGCAATAAGCCTTGGCGGCTCAAGGCATCGGCCATTACATTGCCTTGCCAGGGGTAAAGAATACCCAAGTTAAAATCCGCTACGGTCCCATCCATCTCTGTTGACGGAGGTTTCAGGTCTGGCTGAGTGAACAGATACTTCAAGCTTTGATGATCGGTGTAGACTCCGCAACGATTACCGAGAAGGTAATGTCGCCACTGCCACTGTTTAGTGCATGAATGACGGCAGCAAGCTCGAGGTCATGTACTGGTAATTCTCTCGTGCGGACCCAATTGACGCGAAGCATAAGCATTACTCTGCGGTCTTGCATTAGGACACCACCTAATCTTGAACGGGATGCATCACAATAGATGACAAATCCCTCTGGGAATCAGGGAGGGGCAAGCACTGGGCAAGAAGTCAGCTTGTCTTGAGCGTCTGGAAACTTTTCCTGACACTTTTCCGTCCATCGAACTTGACGCCTTTATGAAGCAGGTTTAGTCAGGGGCTTGGCGATCTTGGAGAAGTTCTCGACAATCGACGGCAATAGCTGGCGAGTCCGAGAAAACTTCGAACTGCTTGACGTTCTTTGAGGAGCCCAATCAAGAATGCCTGAACTCCTCGCGGGGTTGACGGCAATACCATCCTTGGAGATGGACATGCCCAAGGTATGTTACTCTTCGGGAAGCCAGAATTCACACTTGGAAAACTTAGCATATAGTTGATGCTCTCGAAGTTTTTTTCCAGAACAAGTCGAAGATGTTCAGCATGTTCCTCTCTTGTTCTTGTGTATACTAGCATATCATCCAGGTAAAACCACGACAACTTGTCAAGGTATTCCATGAATATATACTTCATCAGGGCGGGAGAATGTGGCGGGAGCATTGGTTAAGCCGAATGACATGACAGTGTACTCGTATGAGCCATATCGAGTAACGAAGGCGGTCTTTGGGATATCCTCTTCAGAACACGGATCGGTGGTACCCCAACCTTAAGTCGATTTAGAGAACACTATGAACCCGCCAGTTGATCAACAGATCGTTTATATCCGAGGAAGGGGATATTTGTTCCTGGATAGTTGCGTTGGTTAATGGGACGGTATCTTGGCCAACCGGTGTGATCCATCCTTCTTCCTGACAAGAGAGAAGGTGCTCCCCAAGCAGAGGCTTGGGCGAATGAAACCCTTACGAAGTGAAGCGTCGATTTCCTCCTTAATTTCAAGGAGTTCATGCGGCGGCATCTTGTAGGTCGCTTGCATAGAGTGTGCCTGGTTTCAAGTCGTGACAAATTCCGACAGCTCAGCAGGGGGTATCCCTGGGAGTTCTCTGGAGAAAACACCTTGAATCCGCAAACAACTGAAATGTTCTCGATGCCTTCAAGTGGTGATGCGTTTCACGCATTCAAGGCATAAAGCCTCGCCTCGGCATTTTGGATGATTTGAGCCTGGTTAGCTTATTATTTCATCAGAAGGGTGTAGAAGATGGACGATCTTCGTGGCGCAAACTATAGAACGTATGCGCTTTCCACCAATCCATCCGAGAATGAGGTCGATACACAAGACTTTAGTATGAAAGGGGAGGCGTGAAACTCCAGCCCTTCAAATTTCAACGGTGACGTCGTTGCTACCCATGGAGGTTTGACATTGACCCGCGGGGTGTGTGTATTACCTATTGCAGTGTTCATGACCTCACATTTAATGTCGTGTTTTGTAGCAAATTCTTCGGACATGAATGAATGCGATCTCCCGAATCAATAAAACGAAGTTGGTACTGAATTAACAGGAGAGTACCCTCATCACGGTGGCAGGCTGGTCCCTAGCTTCATTGAAATCGGTGTGGTTGGCCTGAATACGCCCATAAGACTTGTTGTTGTTGCGAGGCTGATTGTTCTACGGCCAGGTTGCGAAGTGCCATTGGTTCTGGTTCTGAATGCAGTTCCTTGAAAAAGACCTGGCTGCCCACACTTGTGCACATACTATCTTGGGAGTGGGAGCAGGAAGCTCGGGTGTGGAGCTGGAAGTCCTGGCTGCCTAGGGTGGTGAGGCAGACGTGGTGCGTATAGGACTGTCTTGGAGCAGGTGCAGCTGACGGTACACGCTGTTTGGAAATCCAGATCCGACGCTTCTGTGCAGGCTGGTCCAAGATGAACCCGTGTCACGGTTTCGCCTAAGAGATCCCTGGTGTGCCTGCAGACCAGTCTCGACCTGGATAGCCTTGTCCCAAGATGGAGAAATTATCAAATTCATGCACAAGGAGCGCTAGCTTGATGTCAGCTTGAAGTCCTTCGCGAAACCTTTCCTACGGCGAGCATCAGTGGAAATGTCTTCTTCAGCATAGCGGGATAATTCCAGAAACTCCCGCTGATAAGCTTCCACTGTCTTGTTTGCCCTGGGTGAGTTGCGGAACTCTTGCTTCTTTTCGGTCCATGATTCCCTAGGAATGAAACGGGCACGGAAGGCAGCTTGAAATCGGCCAAGTGATGACTGTGCCAGCTGGTTGAGTGCGCCTGTGTCTGTCCCACCATTGAGCAGCGGGGCCCTTGAGAAAGAAGGAGGCGAAGGTGACATAGTTTGCAGGGGCAACGCCACCAATTTCCAACTCATAGGTGATGTCGCGAAGCCAGTCATCCGCATCCAGGGGCTAGTTGAGCCGTGGTAAGACGTTGGGTTGAGGCGCATAAAGTCCTGCAGGGTCCCTGGGCCTGGATATGGTTCATATGGGACAGGAAACTTGATCCATGATCCCTTGCATGAACTGACGTTGCAGTTCAAATTGCTGCATCATTCCGCCATATAGTTCGGCGGTGGTGGATCGTTGGCACCACTGGCCACGCCACGACCAGTGGGTCTAACCATCCTGCGAATCACAACAGGGGGTAGTTTAGTAAAAGCAAGCGCGAGTGCTTTATGTGACAAGCTGATTGTAACTCGACAATAGTTTAAGCAGTGCATCAAATACGTAAAAGTAGTCAATTAAGACAAAATTCCTTACACAAAGTCAGGTACAGCGGACAGCATAACGGCGCAATTTCATAAACTGGACATGCCTAGGCGGCGCGCAGGCCGCGGTAAGGAAATCACAACGAGACATAGCAAGGCTACATCAACGTCGGGGAAAAACTGGTGGGGCGAGGAATCTGCAGTGACAACACAGGGTGCCCTCGATAAAAGGATCCTGTAAGCAGAACCTGGCCCACAATCTCGAAGCACAGGGGGGAAATTTCAGAACTCCGGTGGATGTGATCACGAGACCCTAAGTGTCGCGTTTAGTAAAATTCATTTAACCCCGAGTAGAAGAGAGATCAGAGCCCAGAGTATAGACAGGAATAAAGATCCTAATACCACCCATTGGCAATGTGGGCCCGTAAGCCCACAGCCAAGTTAGTAATGTTTTTCTTTGTCTAGACTCCAACTTCGGTCAAGGATGGGAAGGGGGATTCCTACGGCAGTCGGCTCTGATACCACTTGTGGCGACGTTGTTCAAGAATGTCTAGAGAGGGAATTACATAAAGGTAGGAAGGGAGGATGGCAGAGCGGAATAAGGGGTGTCTCCCCCACATCGTACACTAATCATGCACGCACTGTACGATCAAGATCGGGACTCTGAGGGAAGATATCACAACACAACTCTAAACATAAATAAGTCATACAGCATCATATACAAAGCCAGGGCCACGAGGGCCTCGAATACAATTCTCGATATAGAGAGTCGCGGAAGAAACAATATCGAGTACGCAGGTTAACCAAGTGCCATAGATGGCTAGCACAAACAGGGATACAACAGATCGAACAGGCGCCGGCCTCCTGCCTGGGATCCTCCTAACTACTCCTGTTCGTCGGCGTCCTGGACGTAGTAGTAGGCTCCGCCCTGGTGGTGTAGTCTCGAAGGGGCCGTCTGGCTCCTGGGCTCCAACATCTTGTTGCGACAACCACAAGAAGGGAAAGGGGGAAGGAGGGGGAAAGCAACCGTGAGTACTCATCCAAAGTACTCGCAAGCAGGATCTATACTACATATGCATGGTAAATGGTGTAAAGAGCAATATCGGTGGACTGAACTGCAGAATGCCATGAATAAAGGGGGGATAGTAGTCCTTCGAAGACTACGCTTCTGGCAGCCTCCATCTTGAAGCATAGAAGAGATTAGTTGGAAGTTAACCAAGCAACAACGTATAGCATAATCCTACCCGTCGATCCTCTCGTCGCCACCATGCGAGGAAGCGACCACACGGGTTATATCTGTCACTTGTAAAGGGTGTGTTTTAATTAAGTATCCTTTCTAGTTGTCATGAGGTCGGAATACAACTCTGGGTCGTCCTTTTCCTAGGGACACGGCTATTCGAATAGATAACTTCCTGCAGGGGTGCACCACATATTCCACACGCTCGATCCCCTTTGGCCGGACACACTTTCCGGGTTCATGCCCGGCCTCGAGATCCACACGTCGGCAGCCCCACCTAGGCTCAACAGAGAGGGTAGCACGCCGGACTATCCTAGGCACTCTGGGGTCTGGGCCCATCGCCCATGCCTCCTGCACGTTGCGTACGCGTCCGCGAGCAGACCTAGCAACCCACCGATCACGGCGGTTTACTTTATTTGCGGTCCAACACGGCGCGCGCCTCTCAGGTCCGCTGACAGTCAAGAAGGCTTCAGCTGATACCCAACGCACGTCCGGATACCCATAACTACTCCGCTAGTTGGTTAGTGCGTATAGGCTGGGCCAGACTCAGATCAAATATCCCCATCTCGTTAACTGTTTTATGAGATCACCCGCGGACGACGACCAGGGCCAGGCCCACCTCTCTCCTAGGTGGTCACAACCTTGCCCTGCCGCTCCACAACAAAGAGTCACTTGGGGGCCGTCGAGAGGCCAATCCTTTCAGCCCCCATTCGTGAATCACCTGCGGGTGCTCCACAGCCGACCCACTTTAGTATCCATCTGATGTCACATGTAATAAGTAGTATACATATCCGCAATCGCCACCCGTGGCGAGCACGGCCCCATATGTAGCATAGCAACACGAGAATGTAGGGCCACTGATGACAACTAGCATCCTACACTAGGCATTTAGGATTGCAGGTAAGGTTAACAACATAGCACAATGACAGGCTATGCAGCAGAATAGGATTTAACCGAAAGCAGTACAGGCTACACTACTCTAATGCAAAGCAGTATAAGAGAAGAATAGGCGATATCTGGTGATCAAGGGGGGGCTTGCCCTGGTTGCTCTGGCAAGTAGGGGTCGTCAACAACTAGTCGGTCGGGTCACCACAGCTGCGTCGGTCTCGTAGTCTACCGAAGAAAGAGGGGGAAGAAAACGTAAACACACACGGCAATATGCAACGGATGCATGACATGTCAACGCGGGCCAGGGTGATATACAGCCTACACTAAGCGATTTAGTTAATTTAGGAATTTATTCGGATTTATTTACCTAGGTTGGACACTATTCATTTTATCGAAATCTGTCTAATTGTTCAACGTTCTTATGCTGCGGGCATCTGACGGGAATACGGAGGATGTATTCGGGTTCGTATCGTCGTTCTGAGCAGTTTCATGTATAAATATTTTCATCGAGTTACGTTTATTTAATATGAATTTCTAAAGTTTTTATAATTTTTTTTCTGATTTTTAATTAATTATTTAATTCAACATTATCCGAAACAGTGATTGATGATGACATCAGCATGACCTCATGCTGATGTCAGCGGTTAATTAAGTTAATTACTATTACTGTTTAATTAACACTAAATTAGTTTAATTAGTATTAACCTAATCAGGATTAATTAACTAATTAATTATTAATATTTTAATTATTTTAATTTTTTTTTATTTCTTTCTTTTTTTTTTTAAAACGTTTTTAGGGCGTGGGCCCCATTCGTCGCGTCACAGGGGGGGTTTTCGGGCCCCACTGGGCAGTGGCCCAGGGCACGGGCGCGGGCGACAGGCACGGCGCGCAGCGCGCGTGTGCGCGGCCGCATTCGGGAACGCGCGGGGGCCGGACGCGGGCGCGCGGCGCGGCGGGCGAGTGCCGGAGGGGCTGGGACCGCGCGCGTATGGCCTCCGGTAGCGCTGCGATTCGGCGCGCGTGGCTCGCCAGGCACGCTATGAGAGCACTGGCGAGGCCGCGCTCTTGACGCGTCACCTCTCACCCCATGCGCGGTGACGCGCGCAGTCGCGCGCGGGACGTGGATTGCAGCGCCAGCGCGGAACAGCTGCAGCGCGCACGCGAGCAGCGGCGAGGGACGGCGTGGGCGTGATGAGCGGCGTCGGGCGCGCGCAGCGCTAGGCTCTGCGGGAGGCGGGAGCGGTTGCAGGGAGAGGAAGGAGCGAGGCTCACGGCAGGGGAAGCAGGGATCGTGGCACGGGGGGTCGGGGTGGTGGTCGGAGACGATGGCTTCGACGTAGACGAGGCAGACGGCGAGGAAGCGCTCCGGCGGTGGCGTCTTGCGGCGAGGGCGAGGCGGCGCGGTCGTCGCAGCGACCGAGGTCGACGGGTCGTTCCCGCGATCCCCGATCCCGATCTGGATCGGGAGTGGGGGCTGACGAGGGGGGAGGCGGCGACGGGGCGGACGGGATCGGGGGATCCCGATCCAGATGGGGGGGTAGGAGAAAGCGAGGGGGAGGGGGATTCGGGGGTTGGGGATGGGTTTCGGGTGGGGGGTGGCCGGCTATGTAGCGCCGCTGGGCCGGCCTGGCGGCCCGGTGGCTTGCTGGGCCGAGGCCCAGTCGGGGGGGGGGGGTTCCTTTATCCTTTTCTGTTTCTTTTTCCTTTCTTTATTCTCTTTTCTCCACTGTTAAATGTCTAGGCCCCAAATGGCTTTTGTAAAAGTGTGACTATTCATTACAGTACAGTGCATTATTCCCTAACACCTAAAATTAGTTTGGACAAAACATAATTCCATACTTATTTCAGATTTAATAAATGGTTATTAAATATTATCTTTATCCACTGTTTGAGGTTGTTCGAGTCACTTATCCAATTCCAATGATGTTGGTTTCAATTTTAGAATAGCCTCTGGAATATTTGCTACTTATCTGACATTTTAGTTTCTATGTTGGACAACTTTTATATTCCACTTTCATTTAAATTTGAATTTGGCTTAGGAGTTGAAATGCAATATGATGCTAATGATGATTATGCACTAATAATCATGATGACATGGCCTCATCAAAAGGGTGATCACTGTAGCTTAATACAGGGGGTGTTACATTACCTCAGACCTACGGGTCCATACCTAGTAGCTAGATGGCTTTTTCTCTCTCTTTGATTCTCAATACCACGTTCTCCTCGATGTTCTTGGAGATCTATTTGATGTAATACTTTTTTGCAGTGTGTTTGCCGAGATCCGATGAATTGTGGATTTATGATCAGCTTATCTATGAATATTATTTGAATCTTCTCTGAATTCTTTTATGCATGATTTGATATCTTTGCAAGTCTCTTCGAACTATCAATTTGGTTTGGCTAACTAGATTGGTTTTTCTTGCAATGGGAGAAGTGCTTAACTTTGGGTTCAATCTTGCGGTGTCCTTTCCCAGTGACAGTAGGGGCGGCAAGGCACATATTGTATTGTTACCATCGAGGATAAAAAGATGGGGTTTTCATCATATTGCTTGAGTTAATTCCTCTACATCATGTCATCTTTCTTAATGCGTTACTCTGTTCTTCATGAACTTAATACTCTAGATGCAGGCAGGAGTCGGTCGATGTGTGGAGTAATAGTAGTAGATGCAGAATCATTTCGGTCTACTTGACATAGACGTGATTCCTATATTCATGATCATTACCTTAGATATCATCATAACTTTGCGCTTTTCTATCAATTGCTCGGCAGTAATTTGTTCACCCACCGTATTATTTTCTATCTTGAGAGAAGCCTCTAGTGAAACCTATGGCCCCCGGGTCTATTTTCCATCATACAATCTTCTACTTTCCAATCTATGAGTTTCTGATCTACTATTTTGCAATCTTTTACATTCCAATCTATAAAACAAAAATACCAAAAATATTTACTTTACCGTTTATCTATCTCTATCAGATCTCACTTTTGCGAGTAACCGTGAAGGGGTTGACAACCCCTTATCGCGTTGGGTGCAAGTTTGGTGTTTGTTTGTTCAGGTATTCGGTGACTTGCGTGTTGTCTCCTACTGGATTGATACCTTGGATCTCAAAACTGAGGGAAATACTTACTCTACTTTGCTGCATCACCCTTTCCTCTTCAAGGGAAAAACCAACGCAAGCTCAAGAAGTAGCAGGAAGAATTTCTGGCGCCGTTGCCGGGGAGATCTACACCAAGTCAATACATACCAAGTACCCATCATAAACTCTCATCTCTCACATTACATTATTCACCATTCGCCTCTCGTTTTCCTCTCCCCCACTTCTAAAACGATTTTCGAAAAGTTTGCCTTTTCTTCGCCTCTCTCTTTGCCTTTTCTTCACCCCTCTTCCATTCATCTTCTTCGTGTGCTTGTGCATTTGATCGCTTGTCTCGCTCCTATGGCTAGTCTTCCCATCATTGTTAACACTCCTGATAACGAAGTTCTTAATTTTAAACAAAGGGAGGGAGAAAACTTAAAAGATGCTTGGTATAGAATTTGCAATGCTCGAAATAGATCTACTCAAAAGCAATCTATTCCCGTTCTTCTTCGCAATTTTTATGTGGGCGTTACTCCTTGGAATAGATATGTTCTAGATACCATAACTGGAGGGAATTTCTTGGGTAGCCATACTTGTGATTCTTACAATGCCATGATAGATTTGTTAGGCCCACCACCTATTTTGGTCAATGAAACTGTTTTAACCTTGGAGCATGTAATGCAAAGGCTTGATATTATAGAAAATAAGATTGCTACCATTGAGTTGATTGAAAATTTGGATAAAAAGATTCATAATCAGATTACTCAATATGGATCTAAAGTAGGAGTTTCTTTAAAGAATCTTAGAGAAAAGGAACCCATAGTTAACGAAAAGATAGATCAAGATTCTACTAGAATTGGCAAACTAGAAGATATTATTACCAACTTGGGTTCCGCTTTTTCCTCCGTCAAAACTACTCCAAAGCCTCCTCCTACTAAAATTTCCAAGTTTATTTATGTTCCTAAGGATAAGGGTGAATCTTCTAGTAAAGATAATGAAGATCTCAAATCTATAAGTGTTCACCCCAACTTTTTCGATATTATTAAGGAACCAATTGCTACAGATGAATTTCTTGATTTCTTTCCTAGGAGTTTGTCCATTTATAAAACCAAAGAACCTCCTAAGGATAATAAGTGTGTAATTGAAGAATTGCATACCAAAGATGACAATACTTAGATCTATTCGTGTTTTTACGCCTAGCTAAGGGCGTTAAACAATAGCACTTGTTGGGAGGCAACCCAATTTTATTTTTGTTTTTGCTTTTTAGGTTCTGTTTTGGAATAAATAATTCGTCTAGCCTCTGGTTAGATGTGGTTTTATGTTTTAATTAGTGTTTGTGCCAAGTAAGACCTTTGGGATAGCTTACGGTGATAGTTGATTTGATCTTGCTGAAAAACAGAAACTTTTGCGCCCAGGAAAATAATTTTTATAATTAACAGAAGAGTGATTTTGAGTTGATTCTTTTTGCAGAAGATTAATAAACAAATTTCTTAGGTCTTCCTAATTTTTCAGAATTTTTTGAGTTACAGAAGTATTCGAGATTTCCAGATTGCTACAGACTGTTCTGTTTTTGACAGATTCTGTTTTCTATGTGTTGTTTGCTTATTTTGATGAATCTATGGATAATATCCGGTGGTATGAACCATGGAAAAGTTGGAATACAGTATGTATTACACCAATATAAATAAAGAATGAGTTCACAACAGTACCAAAAGTGGTAATTTATTTTCTTATACTAACGGAGCTTATGAGATTTTCTCTTGAGTTTTGTGTTGTGAAGTTTTCAAGTTTTGGGTAAGGATTTGATGGACTATGGAATAAGGAGTGGAAAGAGCCTAATCTTGGGGATTCCCAAGGCACCCCAAGGTAATATTCAAGGATAACCAAGAGCCTAAGCTTGGGGATGCCCCGGAAGGCATCTCCTCTTTCGTCTTCGTCTCTCGGTAACTTTACTTGAGGCTATATTTTTATTCACCACATGATATGTGTTTTGCTTGGAGCGTCTTGTATGATTGAGTCTTTTATTTTTAGTTTGACACAATCATCCTTGCTGTACACACCTTTTGAGAGAGACACGCATGAATCGTGATTTATTAGAATACTCTTTGTGCTTCACTTATATCTTTTGAGCTAGGCAATTTTGCTCTAGTGCTTCACTTACATCTTTTTAGAGCACAGCGGTGGTTTTATTTTATAGAAATTGATGAACTCTCATGCTTCAGTTATATTATTTTGAGAGTCTTTAAAACAGCATGGTAATTTTCTTTGGTTATAAATTTAGTCCTAATATGATAGGCATCCAAGAGGGATATAATAAAAACTTTCATATAAAGTGCATTGAATACTATGAGAAGTTTGATTCCTTATGATTGTTTTGAGATATGAAGATGGTGATATTAGAGTCATGCTAGTGAGTAGTAGTGAATTTGAGAAAGACTTGTGTTAAGGTTTGTGAGTCCCGTATCATGCATGTATGGTGAACCGTTATATAACGAAGTTGGAGCATGAGATATTTTTTGATTGTCATCTTTTGTGTGGAGGTCGGGATCGCGCGATGGTTAACTCCTACCAACCCTTCCCCTAGGAGCATGCGTCTAGTACTCTGTTTCAATGACTAATAGATTTTTGCAATAAGTATGTGAGTTCTTTATGACTAATGTTGAGTCCATGGATTATACGCACTCTCACCCTTTCACCTTTGCTAGCCTCTCTAGTGCCGCGCAATTTTCGCCGGTACCATAAACCCACCATATACCTTCCTCAAAACAGCCACCATACCTACCTATTATGGCATTTCCATAGCCATTCCGAGATATATTGCCATGCAACTTTCCACCATTCCGTTTATTATGACACGCATCATCATTGTCATATTGCTTTGCATGATCATGTAGTTGACATCGTATTTGTGGCAAAGCCACCTTTCATCATTTTTTATACATGCCACTCTTGAATCATTGCACATCCCGGTACACCACCGGAGGCACTCATATAGAGTCATATTTTGTTCTAGTATCGAGTTGTAATTTTTGAGTTGTAAGTAAATAGAAGTATGATGATTTTCATTATTAGAGCATTGTCCCATGTGAGGAAAAATAAAAGAAAGAGAAAATAAAAAAAAGAAGAAATAAAAAAAGAAAAGAGAAAAGAAAAAAAGAAGAAAGAAAAAAAAGAAAAAAAAAGAGAGAAAAAGACAGAAGGGGCAATGTTACTATCCTTTTTCCATACTTGTGCTTTAAAGTAGCACCATGATCTTGATGATAGAGAGTCTCCTATGTTGTCACTTTCATATACTAGTGGGAATTTTTCATTATAGAAATTGGCTTGTATATTCCAATGATGGGCTTCCTCAAATTGCCCTAGGTCATCATGAGCAAGCAAGTTGGATGCACACCCACTTAGTTTTCTTTTCTTAGCTTTCATAAACTTGTAGCTCTAGTGCATCCGTTGCATGGCAATCCCTACTCACTCACATTGATATCTATTGATGGGCATCTACATAGCCCGTTGATACGCCTAGTTGATGTGAGACTATCTTCCTCCTTTTTTCTTCTCCACAACCACCTTCTATTCCACCTATAGTGCTATGTCCATGGCTCACGCTCATGTATTGCGTGAAAGTTGAAAAAGTTTGAGAATACTAAAGTATGAAACAATTGCTTGGCCAAAACCGGGGTTGTGCATGATTTGAGTATTTTGTGTGATGAAGATGGAGCATAGCCAGACTATATGATTTTGTAGGGATAAGCTTTCTTTGGCCATGTTATTTTCAGAAGACATAATTATCTTGTTAGTACGCTTGAAGTATTATTGTTTTTATGTCAATATTAAACTTTTGTTTTGAATCATACGGATCTGAACATTCATGCCACAATAAAGAAATTACATGGATAAATATGTTAGGTAGCATTCCACATCAAAAATTCTGTTTTTATCATTTACCTACTCGAGGACGAGCAGGAATTAAGCTTGGGGATGCTTGATACGTCTCCAACGTATCTATAATTTTTGATTGTTCCATGCTATTATATTATCTGTTTTGGATGTTTTATATGCATTAATATGCTATTTTATATTATTTTTGGGACTAACCTATTAATCCAGAGCCCAGTGCCAGTTCCTGTTTTTCCCTGTTTTTGAGTTTCGCAGAAAAGGAATACCAAACGGAATAAAACTTTCGCGATAATCTTTCTTGGACCAAAAGGAAACCAGGAGACTTGGAGATGAAGTCAGAGGAGCCACGAGGCGGCCACAAGGACGGAGGGCGCGCCCCCACCCTTGTGGGCCCCTCGTGCGTCTCCTGACCTAATTCTTTTGCATATATACTCTTATATGCCCAAACCACCAGAGGCATCCACAAAAAGACTTTTCCACCACCGCAACCTTCTGTACCCGTGAGATCCCATCTAGGGGCCTTTTCCGGTGTCCTGCCAGAGGGGGATTCGATCACGGAGGGCTTCTACATCAACACCATTGCCCTTCCGATGAAGCGTGAATCGTTTATCTCAGACCTACGGGTCCATAGCTAGTAGCTAGATAGCTTTTTCTCTCTCTTTGATTCTCAATACCACGTTCTCCTCGATGTTCTTGGAGATCTATTCGATGTAATACTTTTTTGCGGTGTGTTTGCCGAGATCCGATGAATTGTGGATTTATGATCAGGTTATCTATGAATATTATTTGAATCTTCTCTGAATTCTTTTATGCATGATTTGATATCTTTGCAAGTCTCTTCGAACTATCGATTTGGTTTGGCCAACTAGATTGGTTTTTCTTGAAATGGGAGAAGTGCTTAGCTTTGGGTTCAATCTTGCGGTGTCCTTTCCAGTGACAGTTGGGACAGCAAGGCACGTATTGTATTGTTGCCATCAAGGACAAAAAGATGGGGTTTTCATCATATTGCTTGAGTTAATTCTTCTACATCATGTCATCTTTCTTAATGCGTTACTCTGTTCTTCATGAACTTAATACTCTAGATGCAGGCAGGAGTCGGTCGATGTGGAGTAATAGTAGTAGATGCAGAATTGTTTCGGTCTACTTGACACGGACATGATGCCTATATTCACGATCATTGCCTTAGATATCGTCATAACTTTGCACTTTTCTATCAATTGCTCGGCAGTAATTTGTTCACCCACCGTATTATTTTCTATCTTGAGAGAAGCCTCTAGTGAAACCTATGGCCCCGGGTCTATTTTCCATCATACAATCTTCTACTTTCCAATCTACGAGTTTCCGATCTACTATTTTGCAATCTTTTACTTTCCAATCTATAAAACAAAAATACCAAAAATATTTACTTTACTGTTTATCTATCTCTATCAGATCTCACTTTTGCGAGTAACCATGAAGGTATTGACAACCCCTTATCGCGTTGGGTGCAAGTTTGGTGTTTGTTTGTTCAGGTATTCGGTGACTTGCGTGTTGTCTCCTACTGGATTGATACCTTGTTTCTCAAAACTGAGGGAAATACTTAATCTACTTTGCTGCATCACCCTTTCCTCTTCAAGGAAAAAACCAACGCAAGCTCAAGAAGTAGCACGTGCAACAATCGCTCCAAGGTTATAACTTTTGTCACCGGTGAGAGCGGTGCGTATGAGGCTCAAGTCAGGAGCACAAAGTGTACTACAATCTTGTTTGCCTACCATGCATTTTCCATTAAATAGTGCAAAGTATTGAATTGAGGGAAAATGAATGCTCTTTATTCTACCTTGCGTCACTCCTCTAGTCTCACCATAGCAAAGGCTAGTCAAGAATATTTCAAACTCTGATATTGGTGGTTCGTCTAACGAACCCCAAAATGGAATTTTGCAGTAATTAGAAAATGTCACTAAGGGTAGGGTGAAAGGATAGTCATACAGTTTAAACGACACTCTAGCCTCACGAGGATGGAATTTAAATTCTTTAGTAAATGATTCAGTAAGGCTGAGGTGTTGGTTGCACTTATCTACAATGTAGGGACCGAGCTCGGCATTGTGAACATATTGCTCAAATTCTTCTTTAATACCAATGCGCACCATAAAATCGTTGCAAGGCCATAAACATGATTTGGTGGCTGCACCTCGTATGGAATTTTCACTTGGTTCAACATAGGACCGACGAACAAAGCTGCTACTAGAGGATGCCTCCGAGGACCTCCTCCTCGAAGAACTCCATCCAAAAAGGTTCATCATATTTGCGTACAATTTTTGAAAAAAAATTGGGTCACAAAATTTTGTTGACAAAACTTTACAAGATTGATAGAAGCTACTCATAAGGATGCATAGAGGCCAAATCAAGCATCAAAACTACTTAGAACTCTAAGAATTCAACATGCAAGCTCATCTATAGCAGCACCAAGAGTAGCTATTTATTCAAAATATAAACCCCTAAGGCAAAAACTAATTCGACCAATGGAGGAGTCACATACCAAGTAGCAATCCTCCAAAACAGTTTCGGAAACGAAGCTTAGAGCAAAGAGATCAAAATTCGCGGGTTTGAGAGCAAGAACACGAGAGAGAGAGCAATGGTGATTTTTTCTGGAGGTAGGTGGTGACATGTGCTAAAAAGATAAGTGAGGGGGCCCACGCGGGGACCACAACCCACCAGGGCGCGCTTGGGGGTGCTAGCGCGCCCAGCTGGGTTGTGCCCACCTGGTGCACCCCCCTCCGAAGTTATTTGCACCAAAAATTCTTAAATATTTAGAAAAAATCGTATTAAATTTTAAGAGCATTCTGAGATCTTTTATTTTCGGGTCATTTTTTATTGCATGGAAAATTCAAAAAACAGACTAAGCATGGCATTTTATTTTATTTAACTAAGAAAAACAGGAAGTAAAAGTAAAGGACAGAAGGTAGTGCTCACTAAATTCATCAACTTCATACCTCTAAAAAATGATTCATTAATAAAGTTGATCAAGTCTTATTAACAACCACCTTCGATTAGCATGAAACCGAAGAACTTTCGTAAAACACTAAGTTACCTCAACGGGGATATGAACGTCCCCAACAATAAGCATTTCATATTTGTTTTTGGTAGTAGGTAGAGGTAGTTGAAAACTTCCAACAGTGATTGTCGGAGATTTTTCAATAACATTAATACCATTCACTTGGAAGTGTTTCTTCGGAAAGTGCACCGTATGCTCATTACCGTTGATATGAAAAGTGACCTTGCTTTTATTGCAGTCAATAACAACCCCTGCAGTATTCAAGAAGGGTCTACCAAGGATAATCGACATGTTGTCGTCCTCGGCCATCTCAAGTATTACAAAGTCAGTTAAGATAGTAACATTAGCCACAACAACGGGCACATCCTCACAAATACTGATAGGTATGGCAATTGATTTGTCAGCCATTTGCAAAAATATTTTAGTAGGTGTGAGTTTATTCAAGTCAAGTCTTTTATATAGAGAGAAAGGCATAACACTAACACCTGCTCCTAAATCACACAAAGCGGTTTTCACATAATTTCTTTTGATGGAGCAAGGTATAGTTGGTATTCCCGGATCTCCAAGTTTTTTAGGTACTGCATCCTTAAAAGTATAATTAGCAAGCATGGTGGAGATTTCAGCTTCCGGTATTTTTCTCTTGTTGGTGATGATATCTTTCATGTATTTTGCATAAGGAGGCATTTTTAAGATATCAGTCAAGCGTGTGCGCAAAAAGACTAGCCTAAGCATTTCAGCAAAGCGTTCAAATTCCTCATCATCTTTCTTCTTAGTTGATTTAGGTGGAAAGGGCATAGGTTTTTGAAACCAAGGTTCTCTTTCCTTACCATGTTTTCTAGCAACAAAGTCTCTTTTTTCATATCTTTTATTTTTGACTTGTGGGTTATCAAGATCAACAGCTGGTTCTATTTCAACATCATTGTCTGGTTCTTTATCATTTGTTGGAGTGTCTTCATGAACCTCATCATTATCTGAAGGTGAGTGTTCATTACCAGATTGAGTTTCAGCATCAGAAAGAGAGACTTCATTATCATTAACATGAGGTTTTTCTACTTCAGGTTCACCAGAGGCATGCAAAGTCCTACCATCCTTCTTCTTCTTTTTCTTTTTAGAAGGACTAGGTGCATTAGTGCTGACTCTTTGAGAATCTTGTTCAATTCTTTTAGGGTGTCCCTCAGGATAAAGTGGTTCCTGAGTCATTCTACCTCCTCTAGTCATCACTCTAACAACATGATCATTGATATTATTATTCATTTCATCTAACAACTCTCTTTGAGATTTAGCAACTTGTTCTAATTGAGTTTGAACCATAGAGGCATGTTTTCCTACACCTCTAACATCATTGGTAATTCTAAATAGCAAGTCACTCAAGCGAGCTATCATATCAGAATTGTATTTCAATTGTTTCATAACATTTGCATTGAAGTGATCTTGCTTCCTAATGTAATTATCAAACTCATATAAGCATTGACTAGGATGTTTGTTATAAGGAATATCACCTTCATCAAACTTTAGTAAGGAATTTACCTCTACCACCTTAGGTTGTGGTGGTGTTTCAAGCCCATGTATTTCTTCAATCGAAGGTAAATTTTTAACATCCTCTGCTTTAATACCTTTTTCCTTCATAGATTTCTTTGCCTCTTGCATATCTTCAGGACCGAGATATAAGATACCCCTCTTCTTCAGAGTAGGTTTAAGTGGTGGTTCAGGAAGGATCCAATCATCATAATTTTTCAATATGTTATTCAATAATTCTTCAGCTTGTTCAACAGTTTGTTCCCTAAAAACACAACCAGCACAACTATCTAGGAAATCCCTAGAAGCATCTGTTAGTCCATTATAGAAGATATCAAGTATTTCATTTTTCTTAAGAGGATGATCAGGCAAAGCATTAAGCAATTGGAGAAGCCTCCCCCAAGCTTGTGGGAGACTCTCTTCTTCAATTTCCACAAAGTTAAATATTTCCTGTAAGGCAGCTTGTTTCTTATGAGCAGAAAAATATTTTTCAGAGAAGTAATAAATCATATCCTGGGAACTTCGCACACAACCAGGAGCAAGAGTATTATACCAAGTCTTTGCATCACCCTTTAATGAGAACGGAAATAATTTGAGAATATAATAATAGCGAATTTTCTCATCATGAGCAAAAAGGGTGGCTATGTCATTCAACTTAGTAAGGTGTGCCACAACAGTTTCAGTTTCATAACCATGGAAAAGATCAGATTCAACCAAAGTAATTAACTCTCGGTCGATAGAGAATTCATAGTCCTTATCATCAACAAAGATAGGTGAAGTACCAAACTTAGGATCATATTTCATTCTAGCATTCAAAGATTTTTCTTTCAGCTTGCATAATAATTTCTTAAGATCATCCCTATCATTGCAAGCAAGAAAGTCTCTAGTTGTCTCCTCATCCATAACATAGCCTTCTGGTATCTTAGGCAATTCATATCTAGGAGAACTAGATCTAATAGGTGTTTCAAGATTTTTAGTTTCAAGCTCTTCATCAGTTTCAACAATTTCATCAGTTTCAGCATTCTCAAAAGCTTTAGTTCTAGCAAGTTGTTCATCAAGAAATTCACCAAGTGGCACATTATCATTGAGCAGGGTACTAGCATCATCATGAGTATCATTCATAGCAGAAGTAGCATCATTAATAACTTGCGACATATCAGAATTAATAGCATGTGGTGGTGTTGCAAGTCTACTTATAACAGAAGGTGAATCAAGTGCAGAGCTAGATGGTAGTTCCTTACCTCCCCTCGTCTTAGAGGGAAAACTCTTAGTCTTAGCGTCCTTCAGATTCTTCATAGTGACAATTTGATAATAATCCCAAGTGACTCAATAAATATAGCTATGCTCCCCGGCAACGGTGCCAGAAAAATGTCTTGATAACCCACAAGTATAGGGGATCGCAACAGTTTTCGAGGGTAGAGTATTCAACCCAAATTTATTGAATCGACACAAGGGGAGCCAAAGAATATTTGTAAGTATTAGCAGTTGAGTTGTCAATTCAACCACACCTAAAGATTAATTATGTGCAGCAAAGTGATCAGTAGCAAAGTAATATGATAGTTTTGATAGTAGTAGCAACATCAATAGTAATAGTAACAGTGATAGCAATGATTTTGTAGCAAGTGTAACAGTAACGATAACAGTAGTAACTTAGCAAGAACAATATGAGAGAAATTCGTAGGCATTGGATCGGTGAATTCGTTGGATGATATTCATCATATAACAGTCATAACCTAGGGCGATACGGCACTAGCTCCAGTTCATAAATATAATGTAGGCATGTATTCTGTAAATAGTCATACGTGCTTATGGAAAGAACTTGCATGACATCTTTTGTCCTACCCTCCCGTGGCAGTGGGGTCCAAATGGAAACTAAGGGATATTAAGGCCTCCTTTTAATAGAGAACCAGAAGAAAGCATTAACACATAGTGAATACATGAACTCCTCAAACTATGGTCGTCACCGGGAAGTGTCCCGACTTCTGTCACTCCGGGGTTGCCGGATGATCACACGTAGTAGGTGACTATAACTTGCAATATCAGATCTGCAACATAGATATAATGGTGATAACATAAACGGTTCAGATCTGAAATCATGGCACCCGGGCCCAAAGTGACAAGCATTAAGCATGGCAAAGTCATAGCAACATCAATCTCAGAACATAATGGATACTAGGGATCAAGCCCTAACAAAACTAACTCGATTACATGATGAATCTCATCCAACTCCTCACCGACCAGCGAGCCTACAAAGGAATTACTCACTCTCGGTGGGGAGCATCATGGAATTAGCGATGGAGAAGGGTTGGTGATGACGAAGATCGAAGATCCCCCTCTGCGGAGCCCCAAACGTACTCCACATTTGGCCTCCCGATGAAGAACAGGAGGTGGTGGCGGCTCCGTCTCGCGAAACGCCATAATTCTTTCTCCCTGATTTTTTCTCCGAAAATGTGATTTTATATTGTCAGGGTTGAGGTCTGCGGGGCCACCAGGTGGGGACAACCCACCTGGGCGCGCAAGGAGGGGGCGCGCGTCCTGGTGGGTTGTGCCCACCCAGGTGTCCCGCTCCGGTGGTTCTTGGCTCCAGAAATTCTCTTTTATTGTATAAAAAATCCTCGCAAAATTTTGTTCCAATCCGAGAACTTTTATTTCTGCACAAAAAACAACACCATGGTAGTTCTGCTGAAAACAGCGTCAGTCCGGGTTAGTTTCATTCAAATCATGCAAATTAGAGTATAAAACAAGAGGAAAAGTGTTAGGAAAAGTAGATACGACGGAGGCGTATCAGCGGGGTATAGGTAGACCCGCAATACGGAATGACAACAGTGGATCTGAACAATCTTGGGTATACAGATGAACCATTCGTCCTAGCCAATGATGTGGCGCAGGTTTTCTATGTGAAGGACATGTCTACCAAACCAAGAAAAAGAAAAGATAAGGCAGTGAATACATCATACGATGAGCCAAAGCGCCACATAGTTCTTTCAGGGAAAAGAGACATCATGGGAGTGGAGGGTAAGACAGACATGTCTAAAGATTATAAAAAGTTTCATGAAATTCCTCCCTTCAAAGTGAAGGTTGACCCAAGCACCCTGTTAAACGATGAAGATTATCCATGGTTACGGCGCAATAAGCAAGGGACACACGCGAAGAAAAATTGAAGACTTTCTCTCTAGAACTATTCTGATGATGGCTTTTATCTAGAATATCACTTCAGTTACATGTCAAGAAATGAAATCCCTTTTGCAACAGATGAGTTTTCGTCCGAAACCCTGATACTTCGAAAGAGATTGTCCATTTTGTACACGAAGTGCATCCAGTTTTGGCCGTAACCCTCTCAACTTTTTAGCACATGCTATGTGGGTGAAATGATGATAGCATGCCAACTTTCAACCTTTTTAGAGTTCATTTGTAGTGCTTTTCAATTTCAGGGTCATTTAGCTAAAAAATCAGTAAATCCATGAAAAATACCAAATAAAGTCAGAAAGGGTTGAAAATTGATGATGTGGCTTTGAATGGTGCATTTTGAACACACAAAAAGTCTGGAGTTAAAATAAGTTCAAACAAATGAAATCCCTTAGTAACAAATGAGTTTTCATCCGAAACCCTGATACTTTGAAAGAGATTGTCCATTTTGTACACGAAGTGCATCCAGCTTTTGCCGTAACCCTCTCAACTTTTTAGCACATGCTATGTGGGTGAAATGATGATACCATGCCAACTTTCAACCTTTTCGGAGTTCATTTGTAGTGCTTTTCAATTTCAGAGTCATTTAGCTAAAAAATTAGTAAATCCATGAAAAATACCAAATGAAGTCAGAAAGTTTTGAAAATTGATGATGTGGCTTTGAATGGTGCATTTTGAACACACAAAAAGTCTGTAGTTAAAATAAGTTCAAACAAATGAAATCCCTTTGTAACAGATGAGTTTTCATCCGAAACCCTGATACTTCGAAAGAGATTGTCCATTTTGTACACGAAGTGCTTCCAGCTTTTGCCGTAACCCTCTCAACTTTTTAGCACATGCTATGTGGGTGAAATGATGATACCATGCCAACTTTCAACCTTTTCAGAGTTCATTTGTAGTGCTTTTCAAAAGAATGAACTAAAAAGCTTTTATAAAACTCTAATAGCAAAAAGAATGAACTAAAAAGCTTGTATAAAACTCTAATAGAAAAAAGAATGAAATAAAAAGAATCGATGAAAATATTTTGTTATGATCAACTAAAACTATACTATAATATTGTTCAACAGCAAAAAGAATCAACTAAAAAGCTTTTATAAACCTCTAGTTATTATCAAAATAATATTAACTTAAAATTTTATAAAATTTATGCAACTAAAATTATCAAAGTATTTTTTGTTAAAAACTTTAATAGCAAAAAGAATTTTCATAAAATATTTTATGTTAAAAACTTTAATAGCAAACTAAAATGACATAAAAAATAAAAAAATATTATCAAAATAATATTAACTTAAAATGATATAAAATTTATGCAACTAAAATTATCAAAGTATTTTTTGTTAAAAACTTTAATAGCAAAAATAATTTTCATAAAGTATTTTATGTTAAAAACTTTAATAGGAAACTAAAATGACATAAAAAATAAAAAAAATGCCGCCTACTGGGCAACCATGGCCTGCATACGACTAGAAACCCATCTGTACATGGGCCAGGATGTAGGCCCGCGGGCCCAATAGGCCCAACATGGCAGTGACAAGGGTAGGCAAGTATTGCCTGCAAAAAAGAGGAGCTCGAAAGCTCAGTCGCAGCGCACCTTATAAACCGGTGATGCGCTCTCTCAACTAGCGAGGTGGGATTAAACTCCCACCACACCACTGTGCCAGGCTATTGGTCCGGGTTGGTGGCTAGAACCGGGATGAAAGGTTGCCTATGGTCCCAGTTCGAGCCACCAACCGGGACCAATGCTCCCCTTTAGTCACGGTTTGAGCCACCAACCGGGACTAAAGGTCTCTGCTTCCCGCCCTTTGGGTTGCTAAAAATACACCTTTAGTCCCGGTTGGTGGCTCAAACCAGGACGAAAGGGTGGCATTGGTCCCGGTTGGAGCCACCAACCGGGACAAAAGGGTTGGGTATATAAGCAGGGACTTAGGAATTTTTTAGAGTTCATCTGCAGTTGCCCCCGACGACACCGAGCACATCGACGCTGCGAGGCTGCCCGAGCTCGCCGTCGACGCCCTCGCTGCCCTCTGCCCCGTCGATGCCGTCAGGCTGCTCCACCTTGCCGTCAACGCCCTCGCCGATGCCCTCAGCCTCGACGCGCCCTGCCCCGACGCCGGCGCCGCTCCCCGCGCCCCTGCCCTGCCCCGACGCCGCCGTGCCCCTGCCTCTGCCCCGACGCCGCCCCCAATGAGCCCCCTTCCCCCGCGCCGCCGCCCCTGCTCTGCTTGCCGTGCCGTGCCCCTGCTCTGCTTGCCGCACCGCCGCCGCCGCCCCGGCCTGCTCTGCTTTTTTTTGTTCATACATTTTTTTGTCCATTGATGTATGTATGTATATGCAGATGTATGGATGATCCATGGATGTATGCTTTTTTTTGTCCATTGATGTATGCTTTTTTTTGTTCATAGAAAGTTTTTATATATGATCCAGGGATATATGAGCAATGATGATCCATGGATGTATGCATTGATATATGAGCAATGATGTTCATAGAAAGTTTTTTGTTCATAGAAAGTTTTTTGCTAAAACTCATATTAAGTTTGAATATATGAGCAATGATGTATATTGATGATCTTACTAAGTTTTACTTTGCCTAAATCGGGGGTAGGCAACTTTACTAAATGGGAGAGAGGGAGTAACAACTCATATATTCAAAATTGGAGGCCACCTAAACCCTACAAGAAAGAGTGTTGCCCATCTCCTACCCCCTCCTGCCCAACCCGTTTGTCGAAGGTGGCGTGTGGAGGTCAAATTAACAAACTCTGTTCCATTAATACATAACCCCGATAAATTCGACATGAGGGGGGGGGGGTCGTTAAAACATAACTCCGATAACTTCGACATGAGGGGGGACATCGGACAGGCATGAGAGAGGAGGTCCGCAAGGTATCCTCTCTCGAAAGATATATAGGATGACTCATCAGACATGAGGGGGAGGAGTCCTCCACGATGTTTGCCACGAATCCATTGCTCATATGCATATGATTCCTTGTTGTGATATTAAGTCCATGTTTGCCACTAATCCATCTCTCATGTTTGTATATTGCCATGTTGTAATATTTGCAGAAACTATGGACAGAGACTTGGAACAAGAAGAGTTGTTGGGGGATATAATCCGCGACGGAGGTGATCCCTTGTTGTTTCTCAAAGACACCGATGGTCAGGAAGGACAGGATGACGGCTCCAGTGATCCAACAATGGAGGAGGAAGGAGATTATGACGGCTCCGATGACCGAACGGCAGAGGAAGGAGATCATGATCACGGCTCCGGTTACCGAACGGAGGAGGGAGCCTAAACTGCTGCAAAGTCTGGCGAGGTATATATATATTAATTAAGCATGTGCTGACTTGATGCATTAATTGTTTTGGTATGTACATATATTAATGCTTCTTTCTTATTTTAGCCCTCCTGATCGAGCCAAACTTCTGTAAGGAGACGAGGCCCAAAGAAAAGGTTGCGCCAGGATGAAAGGTTCACGATCACAGAAGTCGCAAAAGATGGCCAACCGATTGCTCTCAAGCGGACCAAGGACGCATTTGTACATCAGTGCAGAGTTGTTGTTAGGGACAGCGTCCCGATCAGCATCCAACAATGGAATAACAATAAGGACCCTGAAGTTTCTTATGTCCAGGATAGACTAAAAGATGATATTTGGACCTCGCTGATGACACAGCCTACCACCAGAGGAGGATCTGAATAAGCCAGTTATAGAGCGAAAGGTCAAGGTGTTTGCTCTTAAGAAGATGGCAGCACTATTCAACAACTGGAAGAAAGAGTTGAACAAAAAGTTTGTCAAGAAAAATGAGACTCCAGAATTCATCGGTCGATATGAGAAGATAAGAGATCACTGGCCCGCATTTGTGGCCTACAAGAAATTGGTCAAGGGTATGCAAAGGTTAGTGACAAACAAGCAAAATGCTGCAAAGAAGCTGCATCACCATACCACGGGGTCAGGTGGCTACAGCAAAGCCTGGCCGTTGTGGGACAAAGCTGAGCAAGACCTTCTTGGTAAAGGGGTCCAACCAGCGACATTGCACTGGCCAGATCGGGCAAGGACTTGGTTCTTCGGGGTTGGCGGAACTTTGGACGCAGAATCAGGGAATGGTCGGTGGACGAATGATCAACTTGCAATACCCATCAAGAAGCTTGAGACAGCAATCAAGGCAGCGCATGAAGGGATGTTCATTCCCGACAGAGAGAAGGACGAGCTGACAGAGGCCCTCAATAATCCTGAACACCCTGGACGAACACAAGGCACATCAGGCTCCGTTCCGTGGGTGGATGGGTTTCCCGACAGCGGTGGTTATAGAAGCCGAGAGAGAAAGAAGAAAGAGGAAGCAAGCGAAATGCAGAAGCTCAGTGCAAGATTAGCGAAACTAGAGGAACTTGAGAGCCAGCGAGCTACCGGCCAACCATCTCAGCGGCACGAAGATCCTTCGTTCGACACTGCCCTAGAAGCTACCTCACCATCTCAGCGGAGAAGTAGCGTGGCTTTCACGGAGCTCGTTCAGCCTGATTTCACAGCTCCTAGCTACCTCATGGATAGTATCACGGAGGCTGAACATTGTGTGCTAATGGTGAAATGCCAGAACCTGACCTTGAAGGCGGCGCTTGGCTTTGTTGTACCTCCTCGAGCTAAGGGAACTTTCCATTGCCGTCCGATTCCACATGGCTATGCTATTGTGATGGTGGATGAAATAATGGAGGGATTTGAGGAGCTGGAGCTTGACTACCCTACAGGTGAAGGGGAGATTCATCTGGAAAATGCTTTAAAGAGTACCTGTCTATGGAGAAAGGAGTACATCAAGCTTCCAAACTGGACGCCTCATCAGACTCAGCCGGATGAGGATCCTCACCAGACTGATCAGCCGGATGAGGCCCCTCAGCAGAGTCCTCTTCTGCCTCACCTGTCCCTAGCGCGTCAGTGGACTCCGCCTCCTCCTCCTCCGCCTCCTCCGGTGCGTCAGCGCACTCCGCCTCCTCCTCCGCCTCCTCCGGCACGTCAGCAAACTCCGCCGCCTAAGCAACAGTGGAAGAGAGATGCCGCTGCTCCGGCGGCTAGCAGTACAAGAGGTGGGAAGATATTCAAAGCTGGTCCAAGCCTCAAGGCTCCAAAAAAGTTACCATATGAGAGGACCGATGAGGAAACCGATGACATCGTGGCTGCTGAAGTGCATGCCCATTTTGAATGGAAACCTCCACCTCCGAAGGAAACGGTAGATCTGGTGAAAGCGAAGTGCACTCTGGATGCCCTTAAGCGACCACCACCGCCTCCGCTGCAATCCAACTATGACCGCTGTATTGAAAAGACATATGATGAAAAGCGGTGGTCGGGAAGTACTATCAGTGATGCAAGGGAAGCAAAACGAAGAAGTGGGAAAACAATTCTCCAGCTCGGTGAACAGGAGAAGCAATTGTGCCCCCCGCTCAAGGTGTCTAGCAATATCGCTAATCATCCGGGGCTACTGCCCAGTACCAATCTTGGTGATTACGTGGGCGATGATGTACAGTTTCAAACGTTAGAGACAGTAGAGATCTTTAGATACGAGCACGGGAAGCCTCTCATCAAACCTGATCATCCTCCTCTAACAACGATGATGCGAAGATTGCATGAGTGGTACTTGGCAAGCTGCAGGAAGAATGGGACCGATAGTTTGATGCTGAGAATTAAAGATGAGCATGACCTCATTGTAGTTGAGGTGTTGCCTGTTGAATTTGTGGAATTATTTCAGTTATTCAATCAACAAGCCCTTGACAAACAACTCATGACTTGCTACTGTCTGTAAGTATTACTTCTGTAATTAAGTCTCTAGCTCAGCTTGTTCATTTCATGTATATATAATTATCCTCACTATATTATGCAGATTGAAGATCGTCGAATGCAAGAAAACACAAATCTATGACATTGGGTTCATTAGCCCAAATACCGTAAATGAATGGTCGGTAAAAACAGAGTCGAAGATACTTAGGAAAACTTGCTACAGTCGTTCCTTTGACATCAAAACAAAGCGAAAATACTCTTTCCTTACAACTTCAAGTGAGTGTTACTGTCTTGTGCATATTCAGTTTCGTTTACTCGAGGTTAAGTAATGTAATTGATGAGTTATGCATGCGCAACCTCCACTTTATTCTCCTATCCATTAAGCTTGACGGGGGAGTAGTAACTATCTTAGACTCGAGACGTAAAGATCCCCAGGATCATGCGTACATGATTGCAATGCTCCAGAAGTAAGTTCAATCATTATCGCACCATATCGGCAACTTTCGTTCATTTCCTGATATCAAGTAATCATTTGCTTTGCCTGGCAGGGTTTGGAAAAAGTTCACTGGAATGGTTCCGAGTCTACAGAAGGAGCTGCGATTTACACACCCCAAAGTAAGTAGTACTAGCTAGTTCCGCGCATCTCTCATTGATTCTAGTTTCATCAGTACCATTTATCATGCTTGATTATCAGTTTGATTGAACTCTATTCTCGTAAAGTGCTTGTCGCAGGAAGGCGGGAATAATTTATGTGGATACTACGTTTGCGAGTTCATGCGGCACTTGACCTCTGAGCGGGGCTACTCTAACAAAAAATATGAAGTACGTAAACAATATTCACAATTTTATTTTATTACCATCAATTGTGTTGAGTTTCATTCATATATATGTATTGACCTCGTTCTTTAAATTAGATGTGGCAGAGGCGGGATGAACTCCTACCACATGATCGCATACGAGCAATTCAATAGGAATTGGTGGGATTCTTTCTTGACCACGTCATACATAAAGACGGAGAATACCATGTGGAAATTCAAGCTGATTTTTGGTAGATGATGTCAGGGATCGTAAGAGATGTTATATTGTATATATGTAGTAGCGTCGGATAGATATACGAAAACTTGTTGTTTGACCAAGCACGGAGAAAGAGAGGTCACTTTTCTCTATATATGTTCATGATCACGATGTTGTGTAATTAATTTTTCCTTCATTTGCTTACTAGCTAGCATCGAGTTCTCTCTGTATGTAGTAGCTACTGTCGACCAAGCACGGAGAAAGGGAGGTCACTTCTCTCTATATGTAGTAGCTATAGCTAACACAATATGAAACACCTAAATTAACCCTCCAAAACCCCTAACCCCCCCCCCTTTCAAAAGAAAACAAAAACCCCAGCGCCTGGGAGCTGCTGACGCGTGGCTGCCTTTTAGTCCCGGTCGGTGTTACCAACCGGGACTAAAGGTCCTCCTCCCTGGGTGCCCAACAGCGGCCACATGGAGCTCCTTAGGTCCCGGTTCGTAAGCAAACATGGACTAAAGGTTTTGGGCATTAGTCCCGACAGTTT
Source organism: Thinopyrum elongatum (assembly GCA_011799875.1). NCBI lineage: Eukaryota > Viridiplantae > Streptophyta > Magnoliopsida > Poales > Poaceae > Thinopyrum > Thinopyrum elongatum. The sequence goes on along the minus strand of CM022303.1, from coordinate 628,336,745 downwards.
TGTCCCGGTTCCAGAACCAGGATTAAAGGCCCTCTGGAACCGGGACTAGTACCCTGTTTTCTACTAGTGTGGAGGTTGTGTGGAGAAGACAAAAAAGGAGAAAGTCGCACATCGACGAGGATAATCAATGGGCTATGGATATGCCCATCAATTGATGTCAATGAAAGGAATAGGGATTGCCATGCAACGGATGCACTAGAACTATAAGTGTATGAAATCTCAAAAGAAAACTAAGTGGGTGTGCATCCAACTTGCTTGCTCACGAAGACCTAGGGCAATTCGAGGAAGCCCATCATTGGAATATACAAGCCAAGTTCTATAATGAAAAATTCCCACTAGTAATATGTGGAAGTGACAAAATAGGAGACTCTCTATCATGAAGAACATGGTGCTACTTTGAAGCACAAGTGTGGAAAATGATAGTAACATTGTCCCTTCTCTCTTTTTCTCTCATTTTTTTATTTTTTTATTTTTTTTTTGGGGCTCTTTGGCCTCTTATTTTATTTTATTTTTATTTTGGGCTCTTTGGCTTCTTTTTATCTATTTAAGTCCGGAGTCTCATCCCGACTTGTGGGGGAATCATAGTCTCCATCATCCTTTCCTCACATGGGACAATGCTCTCATATTGATGATCACCACACTTTTATTTACTTACAACTCAAGAATTACAACTCGATACTAGAACAAAAATATGACTCTATATGAATGCCTCCTGCAATGATCTAGCGTGACATGTATAAAAAATATGAATGGTGGCCAAGACACAAATACTATGTTAACTATATGATCATGCAAAGCAATATGACAATGATGGTGTGTGTCATAACAACGGAACGGTGGAGGTTGCATGGCAATATATATCGGAATGGATATGGAAATGCCATAATTGGTAGGTATGGTAGCTGTTTTGAGGAAGATATAAGGTGTCTTATCTGTGAAAGAGCGTATCATATCACGGGGTTTGGATGCACTGCCGAAGATTGCACCAACTCTCAAGGTGAGAAAAGGCAATGCACGGTACCGAAGAGGCTAGCAATGGTGGAAGGGTGAGAGTGCATATAATCCATGGACTCAACATTAGGCATAAAGAACTCACATACTTATTGCAAAAGTTTATTAGCCCTCGAAGCAAAGTACTACTATGCATGCTCCTAGGGGGATAGATTGGTAGGAAAGACCATCGCTCGTCCCCAACCGCCACTCATAAGGAAGACAATCAAAAATAAATCATGCTCCAACTTCATCGCATAACGAGAGATGACCATACATGCATGCTTCGGGAATCACAAACCTTAACACAAATATTCTTAATAAACCACAATTACTCTAGCATGATTCTAATATCACCATCCTATATCTCAAAACAAATGCAAGGAATCAAACTTCTCATATATTCAATGATCTTCATGAAAGTTTTTATTATATCCCTCTTGAATACTCATCATATTAGGACTAAATTCATAACCTAAGAAAATTACCATACTATTTTTAAGACTCTCAAAATAATATAAGTGAAGCATGAGAGTTCATCAATTTCTTCAAAATAAAACCAACGCCGTGCTCTAAAAATATATAAGTGAAGCACTAGAGCAACTACCTAGCTCAGAAGATATAAGTGAAGCACATATAGTATTCTAATAAATTCATGATTAATGTGTGTCCCTCTCAAAAGGTGTGTATAGAAAAGATGATTGTGGCAAACTAAAAAGCAAAGACTCATATAATACAAGATGCTCCAAGCAAAACACATATCATGTGGTGAATAAAAATATAGACTCAAGTAATTTACTGATGGATTGAAGACAAAAGAGGGGATGCCATCCGGGGCATCCCCAAGCTTAGATGCTTGGTTATCCTTGAATATTACCTTGGGGTGCCTTGGTCATCCCTTATCTTAGGCTCTTGCCACTCCTTATTCCATAGTCCATCGAAACTTCACCCAAAACTTCAAAACTTCACAACACAAAACTCAACAGAAAACTCGTGAGATCCGTTAGTATAATAAAACAAATCTCCACTTTTAGGTAATGTTGTAAACTCATTCCAATTTTGTATTTGCATTATATCTACTGTATTCTGACTTCACCATGGCTCATACCCCCCGATACTACCCATAGATCCATCAAAATAAGCGAACAACACAATGAAAACAGAATCTGTCAAAAACAGAACACTCTGTAAAGACTCGAATTACAGTCATACTTCTGTAACTCCAAAAATTCTGAAAAGTTAGCACAACGTAGGAAATCTGTATACCAATCTTTTTAAAAAAATTAAGAATGTTTCCACGTTCCAACAAATTTTAACAATTCTGCTACTGGACACACAAGTTTCTGTTTTCAGCAAAATCAAATAAACTATCATCCAAATCATCCCAAAGTCTTACTTGGCTCAAACACTAATTAAAACAATAAAGCACAATCATAACAGAAGTATAATTGCATATTTATTGAAAAACAGAAGAAAAAGAAAAATCATAAAATAAAATTGGGTTGCCTCCCAGCAAGCGGTATTGTTTACGCCCCTAGCTAGGCATATTGCATAGATCTAGGTATTGTCATATTTGGTATTCAATCCATAAGTGGCCCTCATAATAGATTCATATGGAAACTTAATTTTCTTTCTTGGAAAGTGTTCCATGCCCTTTCTTAACGTAAATTGAAATCTAATATTTCCTTCTTTCATATCAATAATTGCACCAATCGTTCTAAGGAAAGGTCTACCAAGAATAATAGGGCATGTAGGATTGCAATCTATATCAAGCACAATAAAATCTACGGGTACATAATTCCTATTTTCAACAATAAGAACATCATTAATTTTCCCCATTGGTTTCTTAATAGTGGAATCCGCTAAGTGCAAATTTAAAGAACAATCATCAAGTTGATGGAAACCTAGCACATAACATAAATTTTTTAGAATAGTGGAAACGCTAGCACCGAAATGACACAAAGCATTGCACTCATAATCTTTAATGTTAATTTTAATAGTAGGTTCCCATTCATCATAAAGCTTTCTAGGGATTGAAACTTCCAACTCAAGTTTTTCTTCAAAAGATTTCATCATAGCATCAACGATAGGTTTAGCAAAAGCTTTATTTTGATTATAAGAATGAGGTGAATTAAGCATAGATTGTAACAAGGAAAAACAATCAATCAAAGAACAATTATCATAATTAAAGCGCTTGCAATCCAAAAGAGTGGGCTCATTACTAGTTAAAGTTTTGACCTCGCCAAACCCACTTTTATCTAATTTTTCATTAAAATCTTCATCCTCCAAATTATTGGGACGCCTTCTAGCTAAAGTTGACTCATCTCCAGCCCCATCTTTATGAAGTTTTATATTAGCAAACAAAGATTCAATAGGAGTCACACCAATCACTTTAAGATCTTCATCATGATTATCGCAAAAACTAGAAGAACAAACTTTTTCTAGCCATTCTCTCTTTGTACGCATCCTAGCGGTTCTCTCCCTACTTTCATTAATAGAAAATTGAATAGATTTCAGAGACTCATTAATATCAAGCTTGGGTGGCATAGATCTAATCTTAAAAGAATCAATCTCATGAGAAATTCTATCAACGTTTCTAGCCAAATCATCAATCTTAAGCATTTTTTCTTCTACCATAGCATTGAAAATCTTTTGGGAGTTAATAAAATGTTTAATACTATTCTAAAGATCAGAGGGTATCTTATTTTAATTTCCATAAGAATTTTTGTAGGAATTACTAGGAAACGACCAAGGATTAAAATTACCTCTATACGCGTTATAACCAAAATTGTTCCTACCAACAAAATTCACATCCATAGATTCATTATTATTCTTAATCAAAGTAGACAAAGGCATATCATTAGGATCAATGGGAACACTCTTGCTAGCAATCAATTTCATAAGTTCATCCATCTTTCCACTCAAAGTATTAATTTCTTCAATAGCATGCACTTTTTTACTAGTGGAAGATCTTTCGGTATGCCATTGAGAGTAATTTTCCATAATATTATCAAGGAGTTTAGTAGCTTCTCCTAATGTGATTTCAATAAAAGTACCTCCCGCGACGGAATCTAAAAGATTTCTTGATGCAAAATTCAATCCCGGATAAAAAAATTGCATGATCATCCATAAACTTAAACCATGAGTAGGGCAATTTCTTATCATTAATTTCATCCTCTCCCAAGATTGTGCAACATGTTCATGATATAGTTGCTTAAAATTCATTATATCGTTCCTAAGGGAGATGATCTCAGCGGAAGGAAAATACTTGGAAATAAAAGCATCCTTACACTTATTCCATGAATCAATACTATTTTTAGGCAAGGACGAAAACCAAGTTTTAGCATGATCTCGTAGTGAGGATGGAAATATCTTCAATTTAACAATATCATTATCCACATCCTTTTCCTTTTGCATATCGCATAATTCAATGAAAGTATTTAGATGGGATGCATCATCTTCATTACGACTACCAGAAAATTGTTCTTTCATAACAAGATTCAACAAAGCGGCATTAATTTCATAAGATTCTGCAATAGTGGCAGGAGCAATCGGAGTATGAATAAAATCATTATTATTAGTGTTGGAAAAATAACACAACTTGGTATTTTTTTGAGACATCATGACAAAGCAAGCAATCTAGCACACAAGCAAAAAAAAGATGAACGAAAAGAGGGCAAATAAAAAGGTAAATATTTTTGTGTTTTTTCTAAAAACGTTTTAGAAGTGGGGGAGAGGAAAACGAGAGGCAAATGGCGAATAATGTAAATGCAAAAGATGAGATTTTATGATGGGTACGTGGTAGGCTTGATGTAGATCCTCCCTGGCAACGATGCCAGAAATTATTCCTGCTGCTTCTTGAGCTTGCGTTGGTTTTTCCCTTGAAGAGGAAAGGGTGATGCAACAAAGTAGAGGTATGTATTTCCCTCAGTTTGAGAACCAAGGTATCAATCCAGTAGGAGGAACACAAAAGTCACCAATGGTTGCACCTACACAAACAAACAAATTCTTGCACCCAACACGATAAAGGGGTTGTCAATCCCTTCACGGTTACTTGCAAGGATGAGATCTGATAGAGATAGGTATAGAAGATAAAAAAAGAGCAAAATAAAGTAAAGGTAAATAAATTGCACCAAGGTATTTTTTGGTTTTATAGATCTGAAAATAATATGATAAGAATAGACCCGGGGGCCATAGTATTCAATAGAGGCTTCTCTCTTGAAAGAACGCATGTTGATGAGCACATGGGTACATCATACATGACATTTCAGAAAAGTGCACAATTTAGTTGGAAAGAATTACTAAGCCGAATCAAGCAAACAAATGGCCAGGTGAACGCTAACTTTAGTTCACACCACAATCTTAAACACTGATACGACTCCAACGTATCTATAATTTATGAAGTATTCATGCTGCTATATTATCATTCTTGGATGTTTTACAATCATTTTTTAGCAAATTTATATCATTTTTGGGAATAACTTATTGACATAGTGCCCAGTGCCAGTTGCTGTTTTTTGCTTGTTTTTTACATCGCAGAAAATCAATACCAAACGGAGTCCAAACGCAGCAAAACTTTTTGTGGATTTTTTATGGACCAGAAGACATCCAATGGGCCAGATCAGCACCTGGGGGTGCCCCGAGGGGGGCACAACCCACCAGGGTGCGCCTGGGCCCCCAGGCGCGCCCCGGTGGGTTGTGCCCACCTCGGTGGCCTCCCGCACCGCCTCTTCGCCCTATAAATTGCCAAATAAACCAAAAACCCTCGCGGAGACCCTAGATCAGAAGTTCCGCCACCGCAAGCCTCTGTAGCCATGAGAAACCAATATAGACCCTGTTCCGGCACCCTGCCGGAGGGGGAAATCATCACCGCTGGCCATCTTCGTCATCCCGGCGGCCACCATGATGAGGAGGGAGTAGTCCATCCTCGGGGCTAAGGGTTTGTACCAGTAGCTATGTGTTTAATCTCTCTCTCTCTCTCTCTTGTGTTCTTTAGATGTCATGATCTTGATGTATTGTGGGATTTGTTAATATAGTCAGATCATATGGTGTTTTCCCCTCTCTATCTTATTGTGATGAACTGAGTTTTCCCTTTGAGATTTCGTTTTATCGGATTGAATACTTTTATGGATTTGAGAGCACTTGATATATGTCTTGCATACGAATACCCGTGGTGACAATGGGGTATTATATTGATTCACTTGATATATGTTTTGGCACTCAACTCGCGGATTCCTGAGGTGACATTGGGGTAATCTATGCATAGGGTTTGATGCACGTTCTTGTCATTGTTTCTCCAGTAGAAATCTTGGGGCACTCTTTGAGGTTCTTTGTGTTGGATTGAGTATTATCAATCTAAAATTATTTGGTGTTATTTTAGTACGAACTCTTGGATAGAACGATTGGAAAAAATAGCTTCGAGGTGGTTTTGTACCCTACAAACATTTTCTTCTTATGTTCTCCGCTAGATAGGAACTTTGGAGTGATTCTTCATCGCACTTTGAGGGATGGTTATATGGTCCAATTATATTAGCATTGTTGAGAGGTTGCACTAGTGAAAGTACGGACCCTAGGCCTCATTTTCAAGCATTGCAATACCGTTTGTGCTCCGTTTTATCACTTGCTACCTTGCTGTTTTTTATTGTTCCTATTACAAAAATCAATATCTATTATCATTACTACATTTTTATCACCATCTCTTCGCCGAACTAGTGCACCTATACAATTTGCCATTGTATTGGGTGTGTTGGGGACACAAGAGACTTTTTATTATTTGGTTGCAGGGTTGTTTGAGAGAGACCATCTTCATCCTACACCTCCCCGTGATTGATAAACCTTAGGTCATCCACTTGAGGGAAATTTGCTACTATCCTACAAAACTCTGCGCTAGGAGACCCAACACGAGTCTACAAGAATAAGTTGTGTAGTAGACATCAAGCTCTTTTCTGGCGCCGTTGCCGAGGAGGTGAGTGCTTGAAGGTATATCTTTAGATCTTGCAATTGAATCTTTTAGTTTATTGTTTTATCACTATTTTGGTTTATAAAAGAAAACTACAAAAAAAATGTAATTGAGGTTGCATCATATTATTCATCTTTATAATGTCTTTTGTGAAAATGATGGAAAGGAAAATTGTGCTCAATTGATAGAAGAAGAATTCAATAAAATGTTTGGCATAATTGATGAGCATGATTGCAATATTGTTGGTATGAACTCTATGAATATCCATGATGCTAATGATATGCAAAGCTACAAGCTTGGGGATGCTATGTTTGATGAAGATGATATTTTTAGTCCCTCAAGTTTTGATGTGCAAATTTGTTATAATGGTAGCATGCCTCCTATTTATGACGATTATATTGATGAAAGTGGGTTTGGAAGAGTGTCAACTCTAGGTACTAATAATCCCACTATTTTGGAGGGTGTTGAATCTTATTGTGATAATTATGAAAGTTGATTTGGAGAGGTCATGACTTTATTTAGTGATGAATCCATTATTTTGGAAGAGGTTCCAATTGATTATGACAACAAAGTTGCTACCTATGATGATTATGGTGATGACATGTATGCTATATTGAATAATGATAACCATGAAACTTGTCATCATGATTTTAATTTCCAATCACATGATAGTTATTTTGTTGAGTTTGCTCCCACCACTATGAATGAGAATAAATTTGCTTATGTGGAGAGTAATAAAATTTCTATGCTTATGGATCATGAAAAGAATGCTTTGTGTGATAGTTATATTGTTGAATTCATTCATGATGCTACTGAAAATTATTATGAGAGGCGAACATATGCTTTTACATATTGCAATAATATCAAGTTTTCCCCCTATGTGTTAAAAATCTTGAAGTTTTGCTTGTTTTACCTTCCTATGCTAGTTGATTCTTGCTCCCATAAATTGTTTGCTCACAAAATCTCTATGCATAGGAAGTGGGTTAGGCTTAAATGTTCTTGCCATGTGATTCATGATGCTCTTTTTCATGTTTCAATTACTATTTTTATGTGAGCATCATTGAAATCATCATGCCTAGCTAAAATGCATTAAAGAAAAGCGCTTGTTGGGAGACAACCCAAAACTTTTACCTACTTTTTGTGTGTGTTAACATTATTAGTCTACTGTATTAATCTTGTTTTATTGCTTTTGTTTCAATAAAATGCCAAGTAAAGCCTTTGGGATAGTGTGGATGATAGTTGACTTGATTCTGTGCAAAAACAGAAACTTTTGCATCTAGTACAGAAATTCCTATCTTTCACTGGGACGTTATTTTGATCTGAATTTTTTACAGGTGATAGATATAGATATTCTATATGTTTTCCTAATTTTTCAGAATTTTTGGAGTAGCAGAAGTATGGTTGGAGTACAGATTACTACATACTGTTCTGTTTTTGACAGATTCTGTTTTCAATGCATAGTTTGCTTGTTTTCTAGTTTCTATGGCTTATATTGATCAATATAAATTGTGGAAATGATATGCTACAGTAGGAATTATGTGGAAAAAATTACGAATCTTGTCTTTGACAGTACCAAAGTGAAATGGTTTGCTCTTTATCATACTAACCTATCTCACGAAGTTCCGTTAAGTCTTGTGTGATTGAAGTTTTCAAGTTTTGGGTGAGATGTCGATATGTGGAGAATAAAGAGTGACAAGACCCTAAGCTTGGGGATGCCCAAGGCACCCCAAGGTAATATTCAAGGAAGATCCAAGCAACTAAGCTTGGGGATGCCCCGGAAGGCATCCCCTCTTTCGTCTCCAACATTATCGGTAACCTCACTTGGAGCTACATTTTTTCGTCACATGATATGTGTTTTGCTTGGAGCATCATTTTCTTGTTAGGATTTTCTTGCTGTTATTTAGAATAGTGTTTTACATCTTTCTTTTCAATAAAAATGTCAAGGATAGCCTTTACCATGCTCATTTTGCAAGTATATGAGTTGCTGTTTCAAAGCAGAAAGTTTATCGATGTTGCAAAAATTCTAGAGAAAAGTCAGAATGTGATAAAATGTTAAAACTTTTTCCACAGTAAGATCTGATAAATTATCTACAGTATGGTAAATTTTCATAATTTTTGGAGTTAAATAAGTATTGATACTCTTGCATTCTTTACAAACTGTACTGTTTTGGCAGATTGCTGTTATGTTTGCATTGTTTGCATATGTTCACTTGTTTAATGATTCTATTTGAGGATAGGAGTATTAAATATGCAGAGGCATTTAGTATGCAATGTTGAATAATAATTTTTGTGATTTGCTACAGTAGAGAATGATAAGGTTTTTGCATTGGTTTACACTAACTTATCTCACGAGTTCTTGTTGAGTTTTGTGTGTATGAAGTTTTTAAGATTTAGGGAAACCGTGGTATAAAAGGAATTAAGGAGACGCAAAAACTCAAGCTTGTTGATGACCAAGGCACCCCAAGATAATATTTCAAGAAGTCTCAAGCATCTAAGCTTGGGGATGCCCCGGTAGGCATCCCACCTTTCTTCATCAACAATTATCGGTAGTATCGGTTGAGCCTAAGTTTTTGCTTCTTCACTTGAGTTGTGCTATTCTTGGAATGTCATTTTGTTTTGTTTTACTTGCTGTTTTAATAAAATACTTAGATCTGAAAGTTTTTAAATAAGAGAGAGTCCTCAATTAGTTACCCCTTTACTTAACTACTCGCTTGATCTTCAGTTATATCTTTTTGGAGTAGTTTGTCATTTACTCTCATGCTTCACTTATATCCTATGAGTAAATTGTTGAATGAATTGAATATCATGAAGTTGAAATTATATATTCATATCATGCCTAGTGATAGCTTCACATTGGGTTTAGAAAGTGAAATCTTTTGAATCTTGACAATGACAATATTGGTCATACAAGCAATTCATGAATGATTACTATAAGGAAGAGAACTTTCACATGCAAATACAGTATCTTGGAAATCTTTTGTGATTGTGAGCCCCCATCAAAATATTATATGCCAAAATTGTTGACATTGGACAAGGAAGACAATGTAATGATTTATGTTTGTTCATATTCACATAGAAGTTATATTGTCATAGATCCTTCAACATGTGGTGCTTGCCCCCCATCTTTGCTAGCCAAAAATTCCGCACCAAGTAGAGATACTACTTGTGCATCCAAAAACCCTTAAACCCAAATCTTATTTTCAAGAGTCCACCATACCTACCTAAGGATTGAGTAAGATCCTTCAAGTAAGTTGTCATCGGTGCAATAAGGCAATAAAAATTGCTTCTAAAAGTGTTAGATCATTTAGTGTAAGAGAAAATTGAGCGTTGTACGAACTTGTGATGGCAAAGAATAAAAGCGACAGACTTCATAATAAAGGTTGCTATCATAAGGGGCAATATAACATGACATTCTTTTGCACTAAGGGATTGAACATACAAACAAAAAGCACATGGCAACCTCTACTTCCCTCTGCGAAGGGCCTACCTTTTACTTTTATGTATTTACTTTCATGCAAGAGTCAAATTTTTTCTCTCTATTCCTTTTTAGTTTTCTCTTTTGGCAAGCATCATGTGGTGTGGAAAGATCTTGGTACATATATCCAGTTGGATATGGGTAGCATGAGTTATTATTGTTGACATCACCCTTGAGGTGAATGCGTTGGGAGGCGAAATTATAAGCCCCTATCTTTCTATGTGTCCGATTGAAACATTTTGCTCATGTGTATGCGGTGAGTGTTAGCAATCATAGAAGACTATATGATGGTTGAGTATGTGGAGCTCTTACTTAAATTCTGTTGAATAAGTTGAATTGCAATTGTTTGGTGACTAAGAATATAGGTTGTTGAGTTTCAAGAGAATTCATTGTTTGAACCTTAACATGTGAATTGGTTGCTACTTTAACATGATGAGTTTTATGAGAAAGAGTTGCTATTATGATGCTAGGAAAAGTGATTGAAATTACTATTGATCAAACTTATGCACTTTGCTAGCATTGACACTTCATAAATTATTTCTTTTATCATTTACCTACTCGAGGACGAGTTGGAATTAAGCTTGGGGATGCTGATACGTCTCCAACGTATCTATAATTTATGAAGTATTCATGCTGCTATATTATCATTTTTGGATGTTTTACAATCATTTTTTAGCAACTTTATATCATTTTTTGGGACTAACTTATTGACATAGTGCCCAGTGCCAGTTGTTGTTTTTTGCTTGTTTTTGACATCGCTGAAAATCAATACCAAACGGAGTCCAAATGCAGCGAAACTTTTTGTGGATTTTTTATGGACCAAAAGACATCCAATGGGCCAGAGCAGCACCTGGGGGGTGCCCCGAGGGGGGCACAAGCCACCAGGGCACGCCTGGGCCCCCAGGCATGCCCCGGTGGGTTGTGCCCACCTCGGTGGCCTCCCGCACCACCTCTTCACCCTATAAATTGCCAAATATTCTAAAAACCCTCGCGGAGACCCTAGATCAGAAGTTCCACCACCACAAGCCTCTGTAGCCATGAGAAACCAATCTAGACCCTGTTCCGGCACCCTGCCGGAGGGGGGAATCATCACCGGTGGCATCTTCATCATCCCGGTGGCCACCATGATGAGGAGGGAGTAGTCGACCCTCGGGGCTGAGGGTTTGTACCAGTAGCTATGTGTTTAATCTCTCTCTCTCTCTCTCTCTCTCGTGTTCTTGAGATGTCACGATCTTGATGTATCGTGGGCTTTGTTAATATAGTCAGATCATATGGTGTTTTCCCCTCTCTATCTTGTTGTGATGAATTGAGTTTTCCCTTTGAGATTTCGTTTTATCGGATTGAATACTTTTATGGATTTGAGAGCACTTGATATATGTCTTGCATACGAATACCCGTGGTGAGAATGTGGTATTATATTGATTCACTTGATATATGTTTTGGCACTCAACTCATGGATTCCCGAGGTGACATTGGGGTAATCTATGCATAGGGGTTGATGCACGTTCTTGTCTTTGTTTCTCCGGTAGAAATCTTGGGGCACTCTTTGAGGTTGTTTGTGTTGGATTGAGTATTATAAATCTGAAATTATTTGGTGTTATTTTAGTATGAACTCTTGGATAGATCGATCGGAAAGAATAGCTTCGAGGTGGTTTCGTACCCTACAAACAATTTCTTCTTATGTTCTCCGCTAGATAGGAACTTTGGACTGATTCTTCATCGCACTTTGAGGGATGGTTATATGATCCAATTATATTAGCATTGTTGAGAGGTTGCACTAGTGAAAGTACAGACCCTAGGCCTCATTTCAAGCATTGCAATACCGTTTGTGCTCCATTTTATCAATTGCAACATTGCTGTTTTTTATTGTTCCTATTACAAAAATCAATATCTACCACTAGTAGAAAAAGGCCCATTTGTCCCAGTTCCAGAGGCCCATTTGTCCCGGTTCCGGAACTGGCAGGTCGCTGGCTATGAACTAGTGCTTGTTCCTCTAGCGCTCGTACCCTTGCATTCAGCTTCTACAGTTCGGTCTACTCCACTTTCCTCCTCCTCTCCCGGGTTTTCTAACCGCTTGCGCTGGGAAACCCAACCTTCCATGCAACGGAGCCTGCCATGCCTCGTGTTCATCCTGGGTGCTCAGGATTCCCGAGGGCCTGTGTGAGCTCGTCGTTCTCTTTGTCGGGAATGAACGTCCCTTGCTGTGCTGCGGTGATATACTTCTGAAGCTTCTTGACGGGTATTTCAAGTTGCTCCTCCGTCCAACGGCATTCCCCTGTTTCAGGGTCCAAGGTTCCCCCAACCCCGAAGAACCAAGTCCTTGAATGGTCTGGCCAGTTCATTGTCTCTGGTTCGACCCCTTTATCAAGCAGGTCCTTCTCAGCCTTGTCCCACAACGGCCGGGCTTTGAGGTAGCCACCTGACCCCGTGCGATGGTGATGCTCCTTCTTTGCAGCATTTTTCTTGTTTGTCGCTGACATCTTCTTACTCTTCTCCGATGTCTTGTGGGCCACAAATGCGGGCCAGTGATCTCTTATCTTCTCAAATCGGCCTGTGAATTCTGGAGTCTTCCCTTTGTCGACAAACGTTGATTTCAACTAATTCTTCCACCTCCTGAATAGATCTGCCATTTTCTTAAGAGCATGAGCCTTGACCAATGGCTCTATAACTGGCTTATCCGGATCCATCTCTGGCGGTAGGGTGAAATTTGCCTTCAGCGCGGTCCAAAGATCATCTTTCTGTCTATCGTTGACAAAAGACACTTAAGGGTCTTCGCTTTTAGGATTATTCCATTGGTGGATGCTGATCGGGATCATGTCCCTAACAAGAACCCCGCACTGAGCAGAAAATGCTTCCTTGGTCTGGCTGGGTTCAATTGGTTGGCCATCGCCCTTGATTGCTGTGATCGTGAACCTTTCATCCTGGCGCAACCTTTTCTTCGGGCCTCGTCTCATTACCGAAGTTTGGCTCGATCCGGAGGGCTAGAAAAGAAGAAAGAAGAGAGTTAATATGTCTACATACCAAAACAATTAATGCATCAATTAGCTAGTCAGCACAGGCTTAATTAATATATATACCTCGCCGGACTTTGCAACAGCTCCTTCCTCCGTTCGCTCACCGGAGCAGTCATCACGCTCTCCTTCTTCCACCGGCATTCCGTCACCGGAGCCATCATAATCATGTCCTTCCACCACCATTGTTCGATCACCGGAGCCTGCTTCACCCTCTCCTTCCAGACCATCGGTGTTGTTGAGATACGACAAGATATCACCTCCGCCGAGGATTATGTCCCCCAACAACTGTTCTGCTTTGATGTCTCGTTGCTCCATAGTTTCTGCAAATATTACAACATGGCAATTAATATACAAACATGACAGATGGATATATTAGTGCAAACGTAGACCTAGCTAGCTCGACGCTTCTATGATTTGGGGTGGCCTCCACAACGCTTCTAGGATTTGGGGTGGCCTCCACAACGCTTCTAGGGTTTGGGGTGGCCTAGGCAACGATTGTAGTGTTTGGGGTGGCCTCGACAATGCTTCTAGGGTTTGGGCCAGACCGCCTCTCTCACGAATGTCCGACGTCCGGACCGACAAGGGATTTAACAAAATGACGCCATTCTGGATGTGCAGAAAATGGTCCATATTTTTCCTGATCTCATCTACCCTTCTATATGTCACGTTGTCTTGTGTCAAAGTTCAAGAAAACCATGACTTCATCATTAGCCGGAAATGATAGGCGCATAATGGTACGAAGCTCTTCAAAGTTGTTTTGGAACGGAGTTCCCGATAGAATAATTCGCTTTTTGGTACAAAGTTCAGCAAGAGCCTTCCGAATATCGCTATTTGGAAGGCCTTTGCTGAAATTCGTACCAAAAGGCGAATTATTCTATCAGGAACTCCGTTCCAAAACAACTTTGAAGAGCTTCGTAGCATCATACGCCTGTTACTTCTGGCAAATGATGAAGCCATGGATTTCTTCAATACTTTGACAGATAACGTGACATATAGAAGAATATATATATATATAGATGAGATCAGAAAAAAATTGGATCAACTTGTGCACATCCAAAATGGCGGCATTCTTGATAAATCTGGACCCTCGACCCCTGGACGACCCTCGACCCTCGACCCCTCGGCGACCCTCGACCCTCTACCCTAGTTCACGACCCTCGACCGCTCGGCGATCCACGACCCTCTACCCTAGTTCCCGACCCTCGACCCCCTCATGTCACGTTTGTCTAGTGTCAAAGGATTCAACAAAACCATGTCTTCATCATTAGGTGAAAGTAACAGGTGCATAATGGTACGAAGCTCTTCAAAGTTATTTTGGAACGGAGTCCCAGATAGGATAATTCGCTTTTTGGTACAAAGTTCAGCAAGAGCCTTCCGAATATCGCTATTTGGAAGGCATTTGCTGAAATTCATACCAAAAGGCGAATTATCCTATACGGGACTCCGTTCCAAAATAACTTTGGAGAACTTCGTACCATCATGCCCCGGTTACTTCCGGCTAATGATGAAGCCATGGATTTCTTCAATACTTTGACACAAGGCAACCTCTCGACCCCTCGGCGTTCCTCGACCCTCGACCCCTCGACGACCCTCGACCCTTGAACCTTCGGCGACCCTCGACCCCTCGGTGACCCTCGACCCTCTACCCTAGTTCCCGACCCTCGACCGCTCGTTGATCCTCGACACCCTCGTTCCCTATAAAAATTAAGAAGAGGAAGAAGAAGAAAAAACAAAAGAGGAGAAGAAGAAAAAAAAGGAGAAGAAGAAGGAATAGAGGAGAAGAAGAAAAAATAGATTAAATATTAATCTATTTTTTCTTCTTCTCCTCTATTCCTTCTTCTTCTCCTATTTTTTCTTCTTCTTCTTTGTCTTCTTATTTTTTTCTCCTCTTCTTCCTCTCCTCTTCTTCTCTTCTTCTTCTCCTTCTTTCTCTTCTTATTTTTTTCTCCTCTTCTTCTCTTTTTTCTCCCCTTTTTCCTCTCCTTCTTTTTCTTCCCTTCTTCCTCTTTTCCATACATATAAAAAGTTTAAAAAATACATACATACATACAAAAAATACATACATACATACATACCTATAAAAAGAAAGCATATATATATAACAAAAAAAGCATATATAAAAAAAAAGCAACGCGGCGGCGGCGGCGGGGCAGGGGCGCGGTGCTCACAGACGAGGCGTCGGGGCGGGCAGGGGCGGGCCGGGTCGGGGCGGCGTCGGCGTCGGGGTGGGCAGGGGCGGGGGCGGCGTCGGGGCGGCGTCGGCGTTGGGCCGGGCGGCGTCGGTGTCGGGCAGGCAGGGCGGACGGGGCGGCTTCGGGGTGGGCCGGCGTCGGGGCGGGCGGCGTCGGGCGGGCGCGTCAGCGGCGGGTCAGGCATGGGCCGGCCGGCGACTCGGCGGCGGGGCTGGCCGGGCGGCGGGGCAGGCAGGGGCGGGCCTGACGGTGTCGTCGACGATGGCGAGGTGGAGCAGCCTGACGGTGTCGAGGCGAAGAAGACAAGTGATTTTTGGAGAAATTGCTAAGTATTTCTTATATACACGAAACATTGGTCCCGGTTCGTGGCACAAACCGGGACCAATGCCCCCCTTTGGTCCCGGTTCGTCTCACCAACCGGGACCAAAGGTCTCTTTTCAGCAGCCCAAAGGGCGGGAAACAGACACCTTAACCGGGACCAAAGTGGGGCATTGGTCCCGGTTGGTGCCACTAACCGGGACCAATGCACCCATTTTTTCCCGGTTGGTGCTACCAACCGGGACCAAATGCCTTGCGCTGGCGCGGTGCAGTGGGATGTTTAGTCCCACCTCGCTAGTTGAGAGAGCTCGAGAGTGGTTTATAAGTGCTGCTGCGCCCACCCTCTCGAGCTCTTCTCAACTGCAGGCTTTTGGGCCTACTCTATCAATCCTTGCCCGTGGGCCTACTGGGCCTGCTGCGGGCCTGAATCCTGGCCCATTGTTGGGTTCCTAGTCGTATTCAGGCCGTGGTGGCCCAGTAGGTGGCATTTTTTTTCCAGTTTTTTGTTTTCTTTTTTTCTTTATTTATTTTATTTTGTTTCTACTTACAACAAAATACTTACTGTTTTTCAGTGATTCTTTTTGCTTTTAGGTAAAAAAAATTATAAACTTTCTGTTAGTGCCATTAGTTTTCCAATTTGAATAGTTTAAATTTGAATTCTTTGAAATTTGTGTGAATCACTAGTTTGTGATTAACTTAACTATAAAAATAGATTTTGGAGTGATTCTTTTTCCTGCTATTTAATATTACTGTGATTTACCATTATATTCAAAAACAGTTTTGTTATTTTAGTTTCTAACAAAAAAATCTTTAGATAATTCTTTTTGCTATTAAAGTTTCTAAACAAAAAAGTTCTTTATGAAAATTCTTTTTTCTTTTAATGTTTTGAACAAAAAATACTTTGATAATTTTAGTTGCATAAATTTTATATAATTTTAGTTTCAATAATACTAAGGTTTATAAAAGCTTTTTAGTTGATTCTTTTTGCTATTAGAGTTTCATTAAAGTTTTCTAGTCATTCTTTTTTCTATTAGAGTTTCATTAAAATTTTGTAGTTCATTCTTTTAGTTTATTATTTTTGCTATTAGAGTTTCATAAAAGTTTTCCAAACAATTCCTGCTACTGGACCACAATTTCGGTTTTTCAGCAAATCAACCAATAAACTATCATCCAAGCATCCCAAAGTCTTACTTGGCTCAAACTCTAATTAAAACAATAACGCACAATCATAACAGAAGTATAAGGCTATTTATTGAAAAACACGAGAAAAAGACAAAAGATAAATAAAATTGGGTTGCCTCCCAGCAGCGTGTTTTGTTTTTGATCGCCCCTAGCTAGCATATTGCATAGATCTAGGTATTTGTCTATTTGGTATTCAATCCATACGTGGCCCTCATAATGATTCATATGGAAACTTAATTTTCTCTTCTTTGGAACGTGTGCCAGCCCTTTAGGCCTTAACAGCGTAAATTGAAATTCTAAATTTTCCTTCTTTCATAAATTAATGCACCAATCGTTCTAAGGGAAAGTCTACCAAGAATAAGTAGGGCATCTGTAGGATGGTGCATCTATACAAGACAATAAAATCTACGTGTGACATACTCCTATTTCAACAATAAGAACTATCATTAATTTCCCCATTGGTTTCTATATGGAATACGCCTAAGTGCAAATTTAAAGTAACAATCATCAGTTATAGGAAACCTAGCAACATAAATTTTTTTAGAAATAGTGTGAACGCTAGCACCGAAATGTACACAAGCATTGTTCACCACTCATATCTTTAATGTTAATGTTTAATAGTAGGTCCCATTCATCATAAAGCTATCTTAGGGATTGAAACTTCCAATCAAGTTTTCTCTTCAAAAGATTTCATCATAGCATCACGATAGGTTTAGCAAAAGCTTTATTTTGATTATAAGAAATGAGGTGAATAAGCAGTAGATTGTACAAGGAAAAACATCAATCAAAGAAAACCCCATTATCGATAATTAAAGCGCTTGCAATCCAAAAGAGTGTGGCTCATTACTAGTTAAAGTTTTGACCTCGCCAAACCCTACTTTATATCTAATTTTCATTAAAATCTTCATCCTCCCTAAATGTTAGTTGGACGTCCTTCGGCTAAAGTGGACTCTATCTCCAGCCCATCTATGAGGCTTTAGTATATTACGAAACACATAAGCATTCAATAGAGTCCACACGCATTCACGTTCAAGATTTGCTCATGCACCATCGCACGTGCCTAAACTACGAAGATATGTACCTAACTGTGGTTATCTGTTCCTCCTGACCGCGTGTCTCTTCTCTGTGCCATACGCCCATAGCTAGCGTTCTCCCTTCAGCGTGTCATAGATAGCAGACAATTGCCCTAATAGGATTTCAGAGAACTCATTAATAGAAAGCTGGCGGTGGCATAGATCGCAATCTTAAAAAACAATCTCATGAGATCAACGTTCAACGTTTCTAGCAAATCATGCAATCTGTAAGAGCATTTTTGGTCTGCTAACATACCATAGCATTGAAACTCTTTGGGAGTTATAAATGTAAACTATTCTAAAGATCAGAGGGATCTTATTTTATTTGCCATAAGAATTTTTTGTAGGAATTACTAGGAAACGACCAGGATTAAAATTCCTCTTATACGCGTTATAACCAAAATTGTTCCTAACAACAAAATTCACATCCATAGATTATTATTATTCTTAATCAAAGTAGACAAAGATCTACATTAGGACAATGGGGAACAACTCTTGCTAGCAATCAATTTCATAAGTTCAACACTCTTTCCACTCCAAATGTATTTAATTTTTCAATAGCAGGTCCACTTTTTACGTAGTGGAAGATCTTTCGGTATGTCCATTGAGAGTAATTTTCCATAATAGTATCAAGGAGTTTAGTAGCTTCTCTAATGTACGATTTCAATAAAAGGTAACCCTCCCGCTACGGAATCTAAAACGATTTCTTGATGCAAAATTCAATGCCCGATAAAAAAATGTGCATGATCATCCATAACTAAACCATGAGTAGGGCGAATTTCTTATCATTAATTTCATCCTCTACCCCAAGATTGTGCCAACATTTTCATGATATAGTGCAAAATCATTATATCGTTCCGAAGGGAGATGATCTCACGGAAGGAAAATACTGGAAATAAAACCGCATCCTTACACGCTTATTCCATGAATCAATATATTTTTTTAGGCAGGAGAAAAACCAAGTTTTAAGCCTGATCTAGTAGTGAGATGTAGAATGATCTTCAATTTACCACATATCATTATCCACATTCCTTTTCCTTTTGCAATCGCATAATTCAATGAAAGTGATTTAGATGGGATGCATCATCTGTCCATTACCTGACTAGCCGATAAATTGTTCTTTTCGCATAACAAGAATCAACAAAGCGGCATTAATTTCTAAGATTCTGCAATAGTGGGCGGAGCAATCGGAAGTATGAATAAAACATTGATTATTAGTGTTTGAAAAGATAACACACATTGGTATTTTTTTGAGGACATATGACAAGCAAGCAATCTAGCCACAAACAAAAAAAGATGAACGAAAGAGGGCAAATAAAAGGTAAATATTTGTGTTTTTTTCTAAAAAACGTTTAGAAGTGGGGGGAGAGGAAACACGAGAGCAAAATGGTCGATAAGTAAAAAAAAACATTGTCAAAAAAAATTGAGATTTTATGATGGGTACGTGGAGGCTTGGATGTAGATCCTCCCTGGCACACGATGCCAATAAATATTTCCTGCTGCTTCTTGAGCTTGTCGTTGGTTTTTCCTTGAAGAGGATGGTGATGCACAACAAAGTAGAGGTATGTATTTCCCTCAAGTTTGAGAACCCAAGGTATCATCCAGTAGGCGGACACAAACGTCAACCAATGGTTGCACCTACAACAAACAAACATTCTTGCACCTAACAGATAACAGGGGTTGTCAATCCCTTCACGGGTTACTTGCACGGATGAGATCGATAGAGATCGGTATAGAAGATAAAAAGAGGCAAAATAAGTTAAAGGTAAATAAATTGCACCCAAGGTCTTTTTGTTTTATAATCTGAAAAGATAGTGATAAGAATAGCGCCGGGGCCATAGGATCAATAGAGGCTTCCTTTGGAACAGAACTCATGTTGATGAGCACATGTAACCATCATACATACATTTCAGAAAATTGCACACCTTGTAGGTTGGAAACAATTACGTAAGCCGAATTCAAGGAAACAAATGGCCATGGTGAACGCTAACATTAGTTCACACCACAATCTTAAACAACTGATACGACGCCAACGTATCTATAATGATAAGTTTCCTGCTGCTATCATTCATTCCTTGGGATGTTTTACAATCAGTTTTTAGCAAATTTATATCATTTTGAATAACTTATGACATACGTGCCCAGTGGGCCCAGTTGCTGTTTTTTGCTTGTTGTTTTTACAGTCGCAGAAATCAATACAAACGAGTCCAAACGCAGAAACTTTTTGTTGGATCTTTTAATGCGACAGAAGACATCCAATTGGGCCCAGATCAGCACCGGGGGGTGCCCCGAGGGGGGGCACAACCCACAGGGTGCGCCTGGCCCCCAGGCGCCCCCGTGGGTTCGTGCCCACCCTCGGTGGCCTTCCCCGCACGCTGCATTCGCCCTATAAATTGCCAAATAAACCAAAAACCCTCGGCGGGAGCCTAAGATCAGAATTCGCCACCGCAAGCGCTCTGTAGCCATCTAGAAAACCAAATATAGACCCTTTCCGGCCCCCACTGCCGGAGGGGGAAATCAGCCCGTGGCCATCTTCGTCATCGCGCGGCCACCATGAAGAGGTGGAGTAGTCCAGCTCACCTCGCGGGACTATAGTGGTTCTTCTTTTGTAGCCAGTGAACTCAGTGTTTTAATCTCATGTCTCTCTCTCTCCTTGTGTTCTTGTGATGATGTCATGATCGTTGATGTATGGTGGGATTGTTAATCTCGTTACAATCTTGATCATTATGTCCATAGTGGTTTCCCCTTCTCGATCTTATTGTTGATTGAACTCTTGAGTATTTCCCTTGAGATTTCGTTTTAAAATTCGGTATGCCTGATACTTTCCTATGGACTTTGAGACGCACGTTGCATAATGCTTGCATACGAATACCCGTGTGAGTGACAAGGGGTATTAATATCTGATATCTCACTGGATAGAGTTTGCTAACGCGGTCGAGTGCTCCCTATCGCCGTGATTCTTGAGGTAGTCGTGTTTGATATTCTCATGCATAGGGTTTGATGCACGTTCTTGCTGTTCATGTGTTGCTCTATGTTTTTCTTGCGCCAAGTAGAAATCATGGCTGGCACTCTTGATCGTGTCTGCTTGGTGTCTGGATTGAGTATCTATCAAATCTACAATTATTTGTGGGTGTTATTTTAGTCGAAACTTGTTACTCGGATAGAACGATTGAAAAAATAGATTCGAGGTGGTCTTTGTACCCTACAACATTTTTTCTCTATCTTGTCTCCGCTAGATAGGAACTTTGGAGGTATTTCTCATCTGGCGACTTTGAGGGATGGTTAGTATGGTCCCAATTAGTTAGCATTGTGAGCAGGTTGCACTAGTGAAAGTACGGCCTAGGCTCATTTTCAACATTGACAATACCGTTTGTGCTCCGTATATGTCACCTTGTACCTTGCTGTTTTTTTTTGTTCGCTATTACAAAAATCAATATCTATTTATCTCATTAACAATGCTTTTTATCACCATCTATTCGCCGAACTATGTGCACATATACAATTTGCCTTGTATTGGGTGTGTTGGGGCACAGAGACTTTCTCTTATTATTGGTTTTGCAGGGGCTTGTTTTGTTGAGAGAGGCACATCTTCTATCTCTGCCACCTCTCCTCCAGTTCTGATTGGATATACCTTAGGTCCTCCACTTGATGACTGGAAATTGCGCTAGCCTACTGACCCTACAAACTCGCGTTATGCAGCCACCGGTCTTGACCGCATATGTAGTCTTCTCGGCAGACATCCTTCGCGAGTCTACAGATAGTGGAGTGGGGACATACCAATGCTCTCTGTCTCTGGGCGCCGTGTCCGAGGGGAGTGCTTGAAGGTATACAGCTTTAGATCGCAATTGATATTTTAGTTGTTATTGTTTTATCACTATTTTGGTTTATAAAACAAACTACAAAAAAAATGTAATTGACGGTTGCATCATATTATCATCTTTATAATGCTTGTTTGGAAAATGATGGAAAGGAAAATTGGTGCTCAAATTGAAGAAGAAGAATTCAATAAAATGTTTGGCAGAATTGATGAGCATGATTGCAATATTGTTGGTATGAACTCTATGAATACCATTGATGCTAATGATATGCAAAGCTACAAGCTTGGGGATGCTACTGTTTGATGAGATGATTTTTTAGTCCTCAAGTTTTGATGTGCAATTTGTTATACATGGTAGCATGCCTCTGATTTATGACGATTATATTGAATGAAGTGGGGTTGGAAGAGTGTCAACTCTAGGTACAAATAATCCCACTATTTTGGAGGGTGTTGAATCTTTTTTTTTTTTTTTTTTTTTTTGTGATAATTATGAAAAGTTGATTGGTAGACGGTCTGTGACGTTATTAGTAGAGAATCATATATTTTGAAGAGGTGGGTTCCAATTGATTATGACAACAAAGTTGCTACTTATGATGATTATGGTGATAGGACATGTATGCTATATGAATAATGTATAACCATGAAACTTGTCATCATGATTCTTTAATTTCTAATCACATTATAGTTATTTGTGTAGTTTGCTCCCACCACTATGATGAGAAATAAGTTGCTTTGTGGAGAGTAAGAAAATTTTATCTTATGGATCATGAAAAGAATGCTTGGGGGTTGTGTGATAGTTATATTGTTGAATTCATTCATATGCTACTGCAAAATTATTATGAGAGGCGAACATATGCTTTTACATATTGACAAAATATCAAGTTTCTCCCCCTCTGGGTGTTAAAAATCTTGAAGTTTTGCTTGTTTTAACCTTCCTATGCTGAGTTTTGATTCTTGCTCCCATAAAATTGTTGTCCAAAACTCTCTATGATAGGAAGGGGTTAGGCTTTGAAACTGTCTTGCCATGTGCTTCTGGATGCTCTTTTTCATGTTCAATGACTATTTTTACGTGAGCATCATTAAATCATCATGCCTAGCTAAAATGCATAAAGAAAAGCGCCTTGTTGGGAGACAACCCAACACTTTTACCCTACGTTTTGTGTTGTGTAACATTATTTAGTCTACTGTATAATCGTTGTTTTATAGCTTTTGTTTCAATCAAATGCCAAGTAAAGCCTTTGGGATAGTTGTGGATGATCGTTAGGACTTGATTCTGTGCAAAACCAAAACTTTTGGGCATCTAGTAACCAGAAATTCTTCTTTCACTGTGACGTTATTTTGGATCTGAATTTTTTACAGGTGATAATATAGATATCTATATGTTTTCCTAATTTTTCAGAATTGGAGTAGCAGAAGTATGGTTGGAGGGAAATCAGAGTTACGACATACTGGTTCTGTTTTTGACAGATCTGTTTTCACATGCATAGTTGCTTGTTTTCTAGTTTCTTCATGGCTTATATTGATCAATATAATTGGGACATATATATGCTCAGTAGGAATTTGTGAAAAATTCGAATCTTGTCTTTACAGTACCAAAGTTGAATGGTTTGCTCTTTATCATACTACACTATCTCACCGAAGAGTCCGTTAAGTATCTTGTGTGATTGAAGTTTTTCACGTTTGGGTGAGATTCGATATGTGGAGAAAAAGAGTGAAAGAACCCCTAAGCTTGGGGATTCCCAAGGCACCCCAAGGTAATATTCAAGGAAGATCCAAGAAACTAAGCTTGGGAGCCCCGGAAAGGCATCCCCTCTTTCGTCTCCAAATATCGTAAGACCTCACTGGAGCTACATTTTTTCCGTCACAGTAATGTGTTTTGCTTGGGGATATTTTCCTTTTAGAATTCTTGCTGTTATTTAGAATAGTTGTTTTACATCTTTCTTTTCAAATAAAACTGTCAAGGATAGCCTTTACATGCTCATTTTTTTCAAGTATATGAGTGCTGTTCAAAGCAGAAGTTTATCGAGTGTTGCAAAAAATTCTTAGAGAAAAGTTCAGAATGTGATAAAATTAAACTTTTTTCACAGTAAAGATCTGATAAATTATCACAGTATGGTAACTTTCATAAATTTTTGGAGTTAAAATAACGTATTGATACTTCTTGCATTCTTTACAAACTGTACTGTTTTGTGGCGATTGCTTTGTTTGCATGTTTGCATATGTCCACTTGTTTATATGATCTATGTGAGGATAGGAGTATTAAATATGTCAGAGGCATTTAGTATGCAATGTTGAATAATATTTTTGTGATTTTGCTTACAGTAGAGATGATAAGGTTTTTGCATTGTTACACATAACTTATCTCACGAGTTTCCTTGTTGAGTTATTTGTGTATGAGTTTTTAAGATTTAGGAAAACGTGGATAAAAGGACATAGGAGTACGCAAAAACTCAAGCTTGTTGATGACCACGGCACCCCAAGATAATATTTCAAGAAGTCTCAGCATCTGAAGCTTGGGGATGCCCGGTAGGCTCACAACTTCTTCTCACAACAATTTCGGTAGTATCGTGAGCCTAAGTTGTTTTGCTTCTTCACTTGAGTGTTGCTATTCTGTGGAAGGTCATCTTTGTTGTTTTACTTGCTTGTTAATAAAATACTTAGATCTGAAAGTTTTTAAAATCAGAGAGAGCCTCAATTAGTTACCCTTTACTTGAATACTTACTGCTGGATCTTTCAGTAGATCGTTGGAGATAGTGGTCATTTACATCTCATGCTTCACTTACATCATGGTAATTGTGTGAAAATGAATGGAATATCATGAAGGTGAAATTATAATATGCATATCATGCCTAATGAAGCTGCACTTGGGTTTAGAAAGGAAATGCTGGTGAGCTTGTGACAAGGACAATATGGGCATGACAAGCAATTCATGAATGAATACTATAAGAAGAGCTTTCACATGCAAATACAGTATCTTGTGAATCTTTGTGATGTGAGACCCCCATCAAAATATTATATGGCCAAAAATTGTTGACCATTGGCAAGGAAGACAATGTAATGATTTATGTTTGTTCTATTCACATAGAAGTCTATATTGGTCATAGATCCGTCAACATGTTGTGCTTGCCCCCCCCCATGCTTTGCTAGCCAACAATTCCGGCACCAGTAGAGATACTACTTGTGCTCCAAAACCCTTAAACCCAAATCTATTTTAAGAGTCCACCATACCTACCTAAGGATGGTAAGATCCTTCAAGTAAGTGTGTCATCGGGCAATAGCGTCAATAAAAAATTGTCTCTAAAAGTGTTAGATCATTTAGTGTAAAGAAAATTGAGCTTGTAAGCGAACTTGTGATGGCAGAAGAATAAAAGCGACAGACTTATATAAAGGTTTGCTATTCATAAGGGGCCAATATAACATGACATTCTTTTGCACTAAGGATTGAACAAAAACAAAAGCAACTGGCAACCCTCTACTTCCCTCTCGAGGGCCTTACCTTTTACTTTAATGTATTTACTTCTCATGCAAGAGTCAAATTTTTCTCTCTATTCCTTATTTAGTATTCTCTTTGGCAAAGCATCATTGGTTGGAAAGATCTTTGGTAGATATACCAGGTTGGATATGGGTAGCATGAGTTATATTGTTGACATCACCCTTGAGGTGAATGCGTTGGGATGCGAAATGTATAAGCCCCTATCTTTCTATGTGTCCGATGTGAAAACATGGTTGCTCATTGATGCGGAGTGTTAGCAATCATAGAAGACTATATGATGGTTTGAGTATTGGAGCTTCTTACTTTAAATTCTGTTGAATAAGTTGAATTGCAATTGGTTGGTGACTAAGAATATAGGTTGTTGAGGTTTTCAAGAGACATTCATTGTTTGAACCTTAAACATGTGAATTGGTTGCTACTTTACACATGAATGGTTTATGAAAAGACTTGCTATTATGATGCCTAGGAAAAGTGATGAATTACGTAGTTGATCAACTTAGCACTTTTCTAGCATGACATTCATACTTATTCTTTTATCTTTACCACTCGTAGGACGAGTTGGAATTAAAAGCTTGGGGATGCTGAACGTCTCAACGTACTATAATTTATGAAGGAGTATCATGCTGCTATATTATCATTTTGATGTTTTACAATCATTTTTAGCAACTTTATATCATTTTTTGGGACTAACTTATTTGACATAGTGCCCAGTGCCAGTTGTGTGTTGTTTGCTTTTTTTTTTGACATCGCGAATGAAAATCAATCAAACGGATGATCCAATGCGCGAACTTTTGGGAGTGTTTTACTGGACAAAGACATCCAATGGGCCAGAGTCAGACACCTGGGGGTGCCCGAAGGGGGGACACACGCCACCAGGCACCCTGGGCCCCCAGGCATGCCCCGGTGGGTGTGCCCAACCCGGTTGGCCTCCCGCACCACCTCTCACCCTATAAATTGCCAAATATTCTAAAAACCCTCGCGGAGACCATATATCAGAAGTCCACCACCACCAAGCCTACTGTAGCTCATGAGAACCAATCTAACCTGTTTCCGGCAAACCGCTGCCGGGGGGGGAACCTCACGGTGGCATCTATCATCCCGGGGGCCACCATGAGAGGATGGGAGTAGTCGCCCTCGGGCTGAGGGTTTGTACCAGTAGCTATTGTTTAATCTTCCTCTCTTCTTCCTCTCTCGTGTTCTGAGATGTCAACGATCTTGATGTATCGTGGCTTTGTATAATATATCACATCAATATGGGTTTTCCCCTCTCTATCTGTTGTGTGAATTGAGTTCCCCTTGAGAGTTATTTTATCGGATTTGAATACTTTTTTAATGATTTGAGAGCACTTGATATTGTCTTGCCTAGCAATTAACCCGTGGTGAGAAATGTGGTATTATGTTGATTTCACTTGATATATGTTTTGGCCAGCAACCATTGGATTTCCCGAGGTGACATTGTGGGTAATCTAGCATAGGGTTATCTGCAAGTTCTTGTCTTTGTTTCTTCTCTCCGGTAGAAATCTTGGGGCACTCTTTGGGTTGGTGTTGTTGGATTGAGTATTAATCATCTGAAATTATTTGGTGTTATTTAGTATGACACTCTTGGATAGATCGATCGGCAAAAGAATAACTTCGAGGTGGTTTCGTAACCCTACAACAAACAATTCTTTTTGTCTCTGTTCTCCCTAGATAGGAACTTTGGACTGATTATTAACGAACTTGAGGGATGGTTATATATCCAATTATATTGCATTGTTGAGAGGTTGCACAGTAGTGAAGTTACAGACCCTAGGCCTCATTTTCATAGCATTGCATATACCGTTTGGGCTCATTTTATTACATTGCAACATTGCTGTTTTTTTATTGTTCCTAATTACAAAAAAATATCTACCACTATAGAAAAGGCCCATTTTCCCAGTTCCAAGGCCCATTGTCCCGGGTTCCGCACTGAGCAGGGTCGCTTTGGGGCTATAACAGTGCTTGTTTCCTCTAGCGCTCGTACCCTTTGCATTCAGCTTCTACAGGTTCGGTCTACTCCCACTTTCCTCCTCCTACCCTCCGGGTGTTCTCTAAACCGCATTGCGCTGGAAACCCAAACCTTCCAGTGCAACGGAGCCTGCAGGCCTCGTGTTCATCCTGGGTGCTCACGGATTCCGAGGGCCTGTGAGCGTCCGTTATTCGTTTGTCGGATGAATTACGTCCCTTGCTTGTGCTGCGGTGAAACTTCTGAAGCTTCTTGACGGGGTAATTTCAAGTTGCTCCCTCGTCCAAACGGCGTCGATTCCCCTGTTTCAGGGTCCAAGTGTCCCCTCACCCCGAAGAACCAATCCTGAATGGTACTGGCACAGTTCATGTCTTCTGGTTCGGACCCCTTTATCAAGCAGGTCCTTCTCAGCCTTCGTCCCACAACGGCCGGGCTTTGAGGTGCACCTGACCCCGTGCGATAGGTGATGCTCCCTTCTGCAGCATTTTTCTTGTTTGTCGCTGAACATCTGTCTTAATTCTTCTCCTATGTCTTGTGGGCCACAAATGCGGGCCAGTGTACTCTTAATCTTCTCAATCGCCTTGAATTCTGGAGTTTCCCTTTGTGCGACAAACGTTGATTTAACCTAATCTTCCACCTCCTGAAATAGATCTGCCATTTTTAAGACATGAGCCGTTGACCAAGTGGTCAATAACTGCTTATCCGGATCCTCTCTGGCGGTAGGGTGAAAACTTGCCTTCAGCGCGGTCCAAAATCACTTTCTGTCTATCGTGACCAAAAGACATCGTAAGGGTCTTCGCTTTTAGGATATTCCATTGGTGGATGTGATCGGGATCTGTCCCTAACAATAACCCCCGCAACTGAGCAGAAAATGCTTCCTTGGGTGGCTGGGTCAATTGGTTGGCCCATCGCCCTTGATTGCTGTGATCGTGAACCTTTCACATCTGGCGCAACCTGTTCTTCGGCATCGGTCTCATATCCCGAAGTTTGGCTCGATCCGGAGGGCTAGAAAAGAAGAAGAAGAGAGTTAAAATGTTACATACAACCAAGTTAAGCATCATAGTCAGTCAGCACAGCTTACATTAATATATAATACTCGCCGGTGCACCTTTGGCAACAGCTCCTTCCTCCGTTCGTCACCGGAGCAGTCATCACGCCTCTCCTTCTCCCACCGCATCCGTCACCGGAGCACCATCAATCAGGTCCTTCAACCACCAATAGTTCGATACCGGAGCTGCCTCAACCCTCTCCTCCAACCATGCGGTGTTGTAGATACGACAAGAGATCTCACCCCTTCCGCCGAGATTATGTCCCCCACAACTGTTCTGCTTTGATGTACTCCGTGCTCTCCATAGTTTCTGGCAAATATTACAACATGGGCAATTAATTATCAAACATGACGATGATATATTAGTGTCACACGTAGACCCTAGCTAGCTCGCACGCTTCGTATGATTTGGGGTGGCCTCCACAACGCTTCTAGGATTTGGTGGGGCCTCCACAACGCTTCTTCTAGGGTTTGGGGTGGCCCTAGGCAACGATTGTAGTGTTGGGGTGCTCGACAATGCTTCTAAGGGTTGGGCCAGACCGCCTCTCTCTACGAATGTCCGACGTCCGGACCGACCAAGTGATTAACCAAAATGACCCATTTGGATTGACAAGAAAATGGTCCATATTTTCCTGATCTCATCTACCCTTCTATATGTCACGTTGTCTATGTGTCAAAGTCAAGAAAACCATGACTTCATCATTAGCCGGAAATGATAGGCGCATAATGGTTACGAAGCTCTTCAAAGTTGTTTTGGAACGGAAGTCCCGATAGGGGGGGGGGAAATAATCTCGTTTTTGGTACAAAGTTCAGCAAGAGCCTTCCGAATATCTGCTATTTGGAAGGCCTTTGCTGGAAATTCGTACCAAAAGGCGAATTATATTATCAAGGAACTCCGTTCCAAACAACTTTGAAGAGCTTGTAGCATCATACGCCGGTTACTTCTGGCAACATGATGAAGCCATGGATTTCTTCAATACTTTGCAATAACGTGACCATTAGAAGAAATATATATATATAGATGAGATCAGAAAAAAATAGTGTGATCTTAACTGTGTCACATCCAAAATGGCGGCATTCTTGATAAACTGGACCCTCCGACCCCTGGAAGGACCCTCGACCCTCGACCCAAACACCTAAATTACCACCTCCAAACCCTAACCCCCCCCCCTTTCAAAGAAAAACAAAAACCCCATCGCCTGGGGAGCTGCTGACGCTGGGCCTTTGTCCCCGGTCGGTGTACCAACCGGGACTAAGGTCCTCCTCCTGGGTGCCCAACAGCGGCCACATGGAGCTCCTAGGTCCGGTTCGTAAGCAAACATGGACTAAAGGTTTTGGCATTAGTCCCGACAGTTTTGTCCCGGTTCCAGAACCGGATTAACGGCCCTCTGGAACCGGGACTAGTACCCTGTTTTCTTACTACTAGTGTGGAGGTTGTGTGGAGAAGAAAAAAAGGAGAAAGTCGCACATCGACGAGGATATCAATGGGCTATGGATATGCCCATCAATTGATGTAATGAAGGAATAGGGATTGCCATGCAACGGATTGCACTAGAAAACTATAAGTGTTATGAAATCTCAAAAGAAAACTAAGTGGGTGTGCATCCAACTTGCTTGCTCACGAAGACCTAGGGCAATTCGAGAAGCCCTCATTGGAATATACAAGCCAAGTTCTATATGAAAAAATTCCACTAGTAATATGTGGAAGTACAAAATAGGAGACTCTCTATCATGAAGAACATGGTGCTACTTTGAAGCACAAGTGTGGAATGATAGAACATTGTCCCTTCTCTCTTTTCTCTCATTTGTTTTATTTTTTTATTTTTTTTTGGGGCTCTTTGGCCTCTTATTTTATTTTATTTTTATTTTGGGCTCTTTGGCTTCTTTTTATCTATTTAAGGCCGGAGTCTCTCCCGACTTGTGGGGGAATCATAGTCCCATCATCCTTTCCTCACCATGGACAATGCTCTCATATTGATGATCACCACAATTTTATTACTTACAACTCAAGAATTACAACTCGATACTAGAACAAAAATATGATCTATATGAATGCCTCCTGCCATGATCTAGCGTGACATGTATAAAAAATGAATGGTGGCCAAGACCAAATACTATGTTAACTATATGATCATGCAAACAATATGACAATGATGGTGGGTGTCATAAACAACGGAACGGTGGAGGTTTGCATGGCAATATATATCGGAAGTGGATAATGGAATGCCATAATTGGTAGGTATGGTAGCTGTTTGAGGAAGATATAAGGTGTCTTATCTGTGAAAGAGCGTATCATATCACCGGGGTTTGGATGCACTGCGAAGATTGCCACCAACTCTCAAGGTGAGAAAGGCAGCACGGTCCGAAGAGGCTAGCAATGGTGGAAGGGTGGTGAGAGTGCATATAATCCATGGACTTCAAATTAGGCATAAAAACTCACATTACTTATTGCAAAAGTTTATTAGCCCTCGAAGCAAAGTACTACTATGCATGCTCCTAGGGGGATAGATTGGTAGGAAAGACCATCGCTCGTCCCCAACCGCCACTCATAAGGAAGACAATCAAAATAAATCATGCTCCAACTTCATCGCATAACGAGAGATGACCATACATGCATCTTCGGGAATCACAAACCTTAACACAATATTCTTAATAAACCACAATTCTCTAGCATGATTCTAATATTACACCATCCTATATTCTCAAACAATGCAAGGAAATCAAACTTTTCATTATATCAATGATCTTCATGAAGTTTTTATATATCCCTCTGAATACTCATCATATTAGGATAAATTCATAACACTAAGAAAATTACCATACTATTTTAAGACTCTCAAAATAATATAAGTGAAGCATGAAGTTATCAAATTTCGTCAAATAAAAACCAACGCCCCGTGCTCTAAAAATATATAAGTGAAGCTAGAGACAACTACCCTAGATCTCAGAAGATATAGTGAAGCACATATAGTAATTCTAATAAATTCATGATAATGTGTGGTCCCTCTCAAAAGGTGTGTATAGAAAGATGATTGTGGCAACTAAAAAGCAAAGACCATATAATACAAGATGCTCACAGCAAAACACATATAATGTGGTGTAATAAAAATATAGAACTCAAGTAATTTACTGATGGATTGAAGACAAAGAGAGGGATGCCATCCGGGGCATCCCCAACTTAGATGCTTGGTTATCCTGAAATTACCTTGGGGTGCTTGGTCATCTTATCTTAGGCATTGCCACTCCTTATTCCATAGTCCATCGAACACTTCACCCAAAAACTTCAAAACTTCAAACACAAAACTCAACAGAAAAACTCGTGAGATCCGTTAGTATAATAAAACAATCTCCACTTTTAGGTAATGTTGTAACTCATTCCAATTTGTAGTTTGCCATTATATCTACTGTATTCTGACTTCACATGGCTCATACCCCCCGATACTACCCATAGATCCTCAAAATAAGCGAACAACACAATGAAAACAGAATCTGTCAAAAAGAACACTCTGTAAGACTCGAATTACAGTCATACTTCTGTAAACTCCAAAAATTCTGAAAAGTGCACAACGTAGGAAATCTGTATACCAATCTTTTTAAAAAAAAGAATGTTTCCACGTTCCAACAAATTTTAACAATTCTGCTACTGGACACACAAGTTTCTGTTTTTCAGCAAAATCAAATAAACTATCATCCAAATACATCCCAAAGTCTTACTTGGCTCAAACCTAATTAAAACAATAAGCACAATCATAACAGAAGTATAATTGCATATTTATTGAAAAACACGAGAAAAAGAAAAATCATAAATAAAATTGGGTTGCCTCCCAGCAAGCGGTATTGTTTCGCCCCTAGCTAGGCATATTGCATAGATCTAGGTATTGTCATATTTGGTATTCAATCCATAGTGGCCCTCATAATAGATTCATATGGAAACTTAATTTTCTTTCTTGGAACGTGTTCCATGCCCTTTCTTAACGTAAATTGAAATCTAATATTTCCTTCTTTCATAAATTAATTGCACCAATCGTTCTAAGGAAAGGTCTACCAAGAATAATAGGGCATGTAGGATTGCAATCTATATCAAGCACAATAAATCTACGGGACATAATTCCTATTTTCACAATAAGAACATCATTATGTTCCCCATTGGTTTCTATAGTGGAATACCGCTAAGTGCAAATTTAAAGAACATCATCAAGTTGATGGAAACCTAGCTAACATAAATTTTTTAGAATAGTGGAAACGCTAGCACCGAAATGACACAAAGCATTGCACTCATCAATCTTAATGTTAATTTAATAGTAGGTCCCATTCATCATAAAGCTTTCTAGGGATTGAAACTTCCAACTCAAGTTTTTCTTCAAAAGATTTCATCATAGCATCAACGATAGGTTTAGCAAAAGCTTTATTTTGATTATAAGAATGAGGTGAATTAAGCATAGATTGTAACAAGGAAAAACAATCAATCAAAGAACAATTATCATAATTAAAGCGCTTGCAATCCAAAAGAGTGGGCTCATTACTAGTTAAAGTTTTGACCTCGCCAAACCCACTTTTATCTATTTTCTCATTAAAATCTTCATCCTCCAAATATTTGGACGCCTTTACGCTAAAGTTGGACTCATCTCCAGCCCATCTTTATGAAGTTTTATATTAGAAAACAAAGATTCAATAGAGTCACACAATCACTTTAAGATCTTCATCATGATTCATCGCAAAACTTAGAAGAACAAACTTTTCTAGCATTCCTCTTGTACGCATCTACGGTCTCTCCCTACTGTCATAATAGAAAACGTTGAATAGATTTCAAGACGACTCATTAATATAAGCTTGGGGGCATAGATCTATCTTAAAAGATCAATCTCATGAGAATCTGTCAACGTTTCTAGCAAATCATGCAATCTTAAGGCATTTTTTTCTTTCTACCATAGCACTGAAAATCTTTTGGGAGTTAATAAATGTTTAAATATTCTAAAGATCAGAGGGTATCTTATTTTATTTCCATAAGAATTTTTTGTAGGAATTACTAGGAAACGACCAAGGATTAAAATTACCTTATACGCGTTATAACCAAAATTGTTCCTACCAACAAAAATTCACATCCATAGATTCATTATTATTCTTAATCAAAGTAGACAAAGGCATCATTAGGAGCAATGGGAACACTCTTGCTAGCAATCAATTTCATAGTTCATCCATCTTTCCACTCAAGTATTAATTTCTTCAATAGCATGCACTTTTTTACTAGTGGAAGATCTTTGTATGCCATTGAGAGTAATTTTCCATAATAGTTATCAAGGAGTTAGTAGCTTCTCCTAATGTGATTTCAATAAAAGTACCTCCCGCGACGGAATCTAAAAGATTTCTTGATGCAAAATTCAATCCCGGATAAAAAAATTGCATGATCATCCATAAACTTAAACCATGAGTAGGGCAATTTTTATCATTAAATTTCATCCTCTCCCAAGATTGTGCAACATGTTCATGATATAGTTGCTAAAATTCATTATATCGTTCCAAGGGAGATGATCTCAGCGGAAGGAAAATACTGGAAATAAAAGACACCCTACACTTATTCCATGAATCAATATATTTTTAGGCAAGACGAAAACCAAGTTTTAGCATGATCTCGTAGTGAGGATGGAATATCTTCAATTTAACAATATCATTATCCACATCCTTTTCCTTTTGCAATCGCATAATTCAATGAAAGTATTTAGATGGGATGGCATCATCTTCATTCCGACTAGCCAGAAAATTGTTTTCATAACAGATTCAACAAAGCGGCATTAATTTCATAAGATTCTGCAATAGTGGCGGAGCAATCGGAGTATGAATAAAATCATTATTATTAGTGTTTGGAAAAAACACAACTTGGTATTTTTTTGAGACATCATGACAAGCAAGCAATCTAGACACACAAGAGCAAAAAAAGATGAACGAAAGAGGGCAAATAAAAGGTAAATATTTTTGTGTTTTTTCTAAAAACGTTTTAGAAGTGGGGGAGAGGAAACGAGAGGCAAATGGCGAATAATGTAAATTGCAAAAAAGATGAGATTTTATGATGGGTACGTGGTAGGCTTGATGTAGATCCTCCCTGGAACGATCCAGAAATTATTCCTGCTGCTTCTTGAGCTTGCGTTGGTTTTCCCTTGAAGAGGAAGGTGATGCAAACAAAGTAGAGGTATGTATTTTCCCTCAGTTTGAGAACCAAGGTATCAATCCAGTAGGAGGAACACAAAGTCACCAATGGTTGCACCTACACAAACAAACAATTCTTGCACCACACGATAAGGGGTTGTCAATCCCTTCACGGTACTTGCAAGGAGAGAATCTGATAGAGATAGGTATAGAAGATAAAAAAGAGAGCAAATAAAGTAAAGGTAATAAATTGCACCAAGGTATTTTTGGTTTTATAGATCTGAAAAATAGATAAGAATAGACCCGGGGGCCATAGTATTCAATAGAGGCTTCTCTCTTGAAAGAACCATGTTGATGAGCACATGGGTACATCATAAGACATTTCAGAAAAGTGCACAATTTTAGTTGGAAAGAATTACTAAGCCGAATCAAGCAAACAATGGCCAGGTGAACGCTAACTTTAGTTCACACCACAATCTTAAACAACTGATACGACTCCAACGTATCTATATAGTAAGTTTCATGCTGCTATATTATCATTCTTGGATGTTTTTACAATCATTTTTTAGCAAATTTATATCATTTTGGAATAACTTATTGACATAGTGCCCAGGCCAGTTGCTGTTTTTTTGCTTGTTTTTTACATCGCAGAAAATCAATACCAAACGGAGTCCAAACGCAGCAAAACTTTTTTTGGATTTTTAATGGACCAGAAGACATCCAATGGGCCCAGATCAGCACCTGGGGGTGCCCGAGGGGGCACAACCCACCAGGGTGCGCCTGGGCCCCCAGGCGCGCCCCGGGTGTTGTGCCCACCCTCGGTGGCCTTCCCGCACCGCCTCTCGCCCTATAAATTGCCAAATAAACCAAAACCCTCGCGGAGACCCTAGATCAGAAGTTCCGCCACCGCAAGCCTCTGTAGCCATAGAAACCAATATAGACCCTGTTCCGGCCACCCTGCCGGAGGGGGAAATCCCACCGCTGGCCATCTTCGTCATCCCGCGGCCACCATGAATGAGGGGAGTAGTCCATCCTCGGGGCTAAGGGTTTGTACCAGTAGCTAGTGTTTAATCTCTCTCTCTCTCCTCTTGTGTTCTTTATGATGTGTCTGATCTTGATGTATGTGGGGATTTGTTAATATCGTCAGATCATATGGTGTTTCCCCTTCTCGATCTTATTGTGATGAACTGAGTTTTCCTTGAGATTTCGTTTTTATCGGTATTGATATCCTTTTATGATTTGAGAGCACTGATATATGTCTTGCATACGAATACCCGTGGTGACAAGGGGTATTATATTGATTCACTTGATAATGTTTGGCACTCACTCGCGATTCCTGTACCGGTGACATTGTGGTAATCTATGCATAGGGTTTGATGCACGTTCTTGTCATTGTTTCTTTCCAGTAGAAGATCTTGTGGGCACTCTTTGAGGTTCTTTGTTGTTGGATTGAGTATTATCAATCTAAATTATTTGGTGTTATTTTAGTCGAAACCTTGGATAGAACGATTGGAAAAATAGTTCGAGGTGGTTTTGTACCCTACAAACATTTTTCTTATTGTTCTCCGCTAGATAAGGAACTTGGAGTGATTTCTTCATCGCACTTTGAGGGATGGTTATATGGTCAATTATTAGCATTGTTGAGAGGTTGCACTAGTGAAAGTACGGACCTAGGCCTCATTTTCAAGCAATTGCAATACCGTTTGTGCTCCGTTATCACTTGTACCTGCTGTTTTTTATTGTTCCTATTACAAAATCAATATCTATTATCATTACATTTTTATCACCATCTCTTCGCCGAACTAGTGCACTATACAATTTGCCATTGTATTGGGTGTGTTGGGACACAGAGACTTTTTATTATTTGTGTGCAGGTGTTTGTTTGAGAGAGAGACCATCTTCATCCTCACACCTCCCCGTGATTGATAACTTAGGTCATCCACTTGAGGGAAATTTGCTACTATGCCTACAAACTCTGCGCTAGTGAACCCAACACGAGTCTACAGATAAGTTGTGTAGTAGACATCAAGCTCTTTTCTGGCGCCGTTGCCGAGGAGGTGAGTGCTTGAAGGTATATCTTTAGTAGATCTTGCAATTGATCTTTTAGTTTATTGTTTTATCACTATTTTGGTTTATAAAAAAACTACAAAAAAATGTAATTGAGGTTGCATCATATTATTCATCTTTATAATGCTTGTTGTGAAAATGATGGAAAGGAAAATTGTGCTCATTGATAGAAGAAGAATTCAATAAAATGTTTGGCATAATTGATGAGCATGATTGCAATATTGTTGGTATGAACTCTATGAATATCCATGATGCTAATGATATGCAAAGCTACAAGCTTGGGGATGCTATGTTTGATGAAGATGATATTTTTAGTCCCTCAAGTTTTGATGTGCAATTTGTTATAATGGTAGCATGCCTCCATTTATGACGATTATATTGATGAAGTGGGTTTGGAAGAGTGTCAACTCTAGGTACTAATAATCCCACTATTTTGGAGGGTGTTGATCTTTTGTGATAATTATGAAAGTTGATTTGGAGAGGTCTGGACTTATTAGTGATGAATCATATTTTTGGAAGAGGTTCCAATTGATTATGACAACAAAGTTGCCTACCTATGATATTATGGTGATGGACATGTATGCTATATTGAATAATGAAACCATGAAACTTGTCATCATGATTTTTAATTTCCAATCACTGATAGTTATTTTGTGAGTTTGCTCCCACCACTATGCATGAGAATAAATTTGCTTATGTGGAGAGTAAAAAATTTTATGCTTATGGATCATGAAGAATGCTTGTGTGTGATAGTTATATTGTTGAATTCATTCATGATGCTACTGAAAATTATTATGAGAGGCGAACATATGCTTTTACATATTGCAATAATATCAAGTTTTCCCCCTATGTGTTAAAAATCTTGAAGTTTTGCTTGTTTTAAACCTTCCTATGCTAGTTGATTCTTGCTCCCATAAATTGTTTGCTCACAAAATCTCTATGCATAGGAAGTGGGTTAGGCTTAAATGTTCTTGCCATGTGATTCATGATGCTCTTTTTCATGTTTCAATTACTATTTTTAGTGAGCATCATTGAAATCATCATGCCTAGCTAAAATGCATTAAAGAAAAGCGCTTGTTGGGAGACAACCCAAACTTTTACCTACTTTTGTGTGTGTAACATTATTAGTCTACTGTATTAATCTTGTTTTATTGCTTTTGTTTCAATAAAATGCCAAGTAAAGCCTTGGGATAGTGTGGATGATAGTTGACTTGATTCTGTTGCAAAACCAGAAACTTTTGCATCTAGTACAGAAATTCCTATCTTTCACTGGGACGTTATTTTGATCTGATTTTTTACAGCTGATAATATAGATATTCTATATGTTTTCCTAATTTTTCAGAATTTTTGGAGTAGCAGAAGTATGGTTGGAGTACAGATTACTACATACTGTTCTGTTTTTGACAGATTCTGTTTTCAATGCATAGTTTGCTTGTTTTCTAGTTTCTATGGCTTATATTGATCAATATAAATTGTGGAAATGATATGCTACAGTAGGAATTATGTGGAAAAAATATCGAATCTGTCTTTGACAGTACCAAAGTGAAATGGTTTGCTCTTTATCATACTAACCTATCTCACGAAGTTCCGTTAAGTCTTGTGTGATTGAAGTTTTTCAAGTTTTGGGTGAGATTCGATATGTGGAGATAAAGAGTGAAAGACCCTAAGCTTGGGGAGCCCAAGGCACCCCAAGGTAATATTCAAGGAAGATCCAAGCAACTAAGCTTGGGGATGCCCCGGAAGGCATCCCCTCTTTCGTCTCCAACATTATCGGTAACCTCACTTGGAGCTACATTTTTTCGTCACAGATATGTGTTTTGCTTGGAGCATCATTTTCTTGTTAGGATTTTCTTGCTGTTATTTAGAATAGTGTTTTACATCTTTCTTTTCAATAAAAATGTCAAGGATAGCCTTTACCATGCTCATTTTGCAAGTATATGAGTTGCTGTTTCAAAGCAGAAAGTTTATCGATGTTGCAAAAATTCTAGAGAAAAGTCGAATGTGATAAAATGTTAAAACTTTTTCCACAGTAAGATCTGATAAATTATCTACAGTATGGTAATTTTCATAAATTTTTGGAGTTAAATAAGTATTGATACTCTTGCATTCTTTACAAACTGTACTGTTTTGGCAGATTGCTGTTATGTTTGCATTGTTTGCATATGTTCACTTGTTTAATGATTCTATTGAGGATAGGAGTATTAAATATGAGAGGCATTAGTATGCAATGTTGAATAATATTTTGTGATTGTTTGCTACAGTAGAGAATGATAAGGTTTTTGCATTGGTTTACACTAACTTATCTCACGAGTTCTTGTTGAGTTTTGTGTGTATGAAGTTTTTAAGATTTAGGGAAACCGTGGTATAAAAGGATAAGGAGACGCAAAAACTCAAGCTTGTTGATGACCAAGGCACCCCAGATAATATTTCAAGAAGTCTCAAGCATCTAAGCTTGGGGATGCCCCGGTAGGCATCCCACCTTTCTTCATCAACAATTATCGGTAGTATCGGTTTGAGCCTAAGTTTTTTGCTTCTTCACTTGAGTTGTGCTATTCTTGGAATGTCATTTTGTTTTGTTTTACTTGCGTTTTAATAAAATACTTAGATCTGAAAGTTTTTTAATAAAGAGAGAGTCCTCAATTAGTTACCCCTTTACTTACTACTCGCTTGATCTTCAGTATATCTTTTTGGAGTAGTTGTCATTTACTCTCATGCTTCACTTATACATATGAGTAATTGTTGAATGAATTGAATATCATGAAGTTGAAATTATATATTCATATCATGCCTAGTGATAGCTTCACATTGGTTTAGAAAGGAAATCTTTTGAATCTTGACAATGACAATATTGGTCATACAAGCAATTCATGAATGATTACTATAAGGAAGAGAACTTTCACATGCAAATACAGTATCTTGGAAATCTTTGTGATTGTGAGCCCCCATCAAAATATTATATGCCAAAATTGTTGACATTGGACAAGGAAGACAATGTAATGATTTATGTTTGTTCATATTCACATAGAAGTTATATTGTCATAGATCCTTCAACATGTGTGCTTGCCCCCCATCTTTGCTAGCCAAAATTCCGCACCAAGTGAGATACTACTTGTGCATCCAAAAACCCTTAAACCCAAATCTATTTTCAAGAGTCCACCATACCTACCTAAGGATTGAGTAAGATCCTTCAAGTAAGTTGTCATCGGGCAATAAGGCAATAAAAATTGCTTCTAAAAGTGTTAGATCATTTAGTGTAAGAGAAAATGAGCGTTGTACGAACTTGTGATGGCAAAGAATAAAAGCGACAGACTTCATATAAAGGTTGCTATCATAAGGGGCAATATAACATGACATTCTTTTGCACTAAGGATTGAACATACAAACAAAAGCACATGGCAACCTCTACTTCCCTCTGCGAAGGGCCTACCTTTTACTTTTATGTATTTACTTTCATGCAAGAGTCAAATTTTTCTCTCTATTCCTTTTTATTTTTCTCTTTGGCAAGCATCATGTGGTGTGAAAGATCTTGGTCATATATCCAGTTGGATATGGGTAGCATGAGTTATTATGTTGACATCACCCTTGAGGTGAATGCGTTGGGAGGCGAAATTATAAGCCCCTATCTTTCTAGTGTCCGATTGAAACATTTTGCTCATGTGATGCGGTGAGTGTTAGCAATCATAGAAGACTATATGATGGTTTGAGTATGTGGAGCTCTTACTTAAATTCTGTTGAATAAGTTGAATTGCAATTGTTGGTGACTAAGAATATAGGTTGTTGAGTTTCAAGAGATTCATTGTTTGAACCTTAACATGTGAATTGGTTGCTACTTTAACATGATGAGTTTTATGAGAAAGAGTTGCTATTATGATGCTAGGAAAAGTGATTGAATTACTATTGATCAAACTTATGCACTTTGCTAGCATGACACTTCATATTATTTCTTTTATCATTTACCTACTCGAGGACGAGTTGGAATTAAGCTTGGGGATGCTGATACGTCTCCAACGTATCTATAATTTATGAAGTATTCATGCTGCTATATTATCATTTTTGGATGTTTTACAATCATTTTTTAGCAACTTTATATCATTTTTTGGGACTAACTTATTGACATAGTGCCCAGTGCCAGTTGTTGTTTTTTGCTTTTTTTGACATCGCTGAAATCAATCCAAACGGAGTCCAAATGCAGCGAAACTTTTGTGGATTTTTATGGACAAAGACATCCAATGGGCCAGAGCAGACACCTGGGGGGTGCCCCGAGGGGGGCACAGCCACCAGGGCACGCCTGGGCCCCCAGGCATGCCCCGGTGGGTTGTGCCCACCTCGGTGGCCTCCCGCACCACCTCTTCACCCTATAAATTGCCAAATATTCTAAAAACCCTCGCGGAGACCCTAGATCAGAAGTTCCACCACCACAAGCCTCTGTAGCCATGTAGAACCAATCTAGACCCTGTTTCCGGCACCCGCCGGAGGGGGGAATCATCACGGTGCATCTTCATCATCCCGGTGGGCCACCATGATGAGGAGGGAGTAGTCGACCCTCGGGCTGAGGGTTTGTACCAGTAGCTATGTGTTTAATCTCCTCTCTCTCTCTCTCTCTCGTGTTCTTGAGATGTCACGATCTTGATGTATCGTGGCTTTGTTAATATAGTCAGATCAT
The DNA here is from genome assembly GCA_011799875.1 of Thinopyrum elongatum. Taxonomy (NCBI): domain Eukaryota; kingdom Viridiplantae; phylum Streptophyta; class Magnoliopsida; order Poales; family Poaceae; genus Thinopyrum; species Thinopyrum elongatum. The sequence goes on along the minus strand of CM022303.1, from coordinate 628,295,329 downwards.
ATGGTGTTTTCCCCTCTCTATCTTGTTGTGATGAATTGAGTTTTCCCTTTGAGATTGTTTTATCGGATTGAATACTTTTATGGATTTGAGAGCACTTGATATATGTCTTGCATACGAATACCGTGGTGAGAATGTGGTATTATATTGATTCACTTGATATATGTTTTGGCACTCAACTCATGGATTCCCGAGGTGACATTGGGGTAATCTATGCATAGGGTTGATGCACGTTCTTGTCTTTGTTTCTCCGGTAGAAATCTTGGGGCACTCTTTGGAGTTTGTGTTGGATTGAGTATATAAATCTGAAATTATTTGGTGTTATTTTAGTATGAACTCTTGATAGATCGATCGGAAAGAATAGCTTCGAGGTGGTTTCGTACCCTACAAACAATTCTCTTCATGTTCTCCGCTAGATAGGAACTTTGGACTGATTCTTATCGCACTTTGAGGGATGGTTATATGATCCAATTATATTAGCATTGTTGAGAGGTTGCACTATGTGAAAGTACAGACCTAGGCCTCATTTCAAGCATTGCAATACCGTTTGTGCTCCATTTTATCAATTGCAACATTGCTGTTTTTATGTTCCTATTACAAAAATCAATATCTACCACTAGTAGAAAAAGGCCCATTTGTCCCAGTTCCAGAGGCCCATTTGTCCCGGTTCCGGAACTGGCAGGTCGCTGGCTATGAACTAGTGCTTGTTCCTCTAGCGCTCGTACCCTTGCATTCAGCTTCTACAGTTCGGTCTACTCCACTTTCCTCCTCCTCTCCCGGTTTTCTAACCGCTTGCGCTGGGAAACCCAACCTTCCAGCAACGGAGCCTGCCATGCCTCGTGTTCATCCTGGGTGCTCAGGATTCCCGAGGGCCTGTGAGCTCGTCGTTTCTTTGTCGGAATGAACGTCCCTTGCTGTGCTGCGGTGATATACTTCTGAAGCTTCTTGACGGGTATTTCAAGTTGCTCCTCCGTCCAACGGCATTCCCCTGTTTCAGGGTCCAAGTTCCCCCAACCCCGAAGAACCAGTCCTTGAATGGTCTGGCCAGTTCATTGTCTCTGGTTCGACCCCTTTATCAAGCAGGTCCTTCTCAGCCCTTGTCCCACAACGGCCGGGCTTTGAGGTAGCCACCTGACCCCGTGCGATGGTGATGCTCCTTCTTGCAGGCATTTTTCTTGTTTGTCGCTGACATCTCTTAATCTTCTCCGATGTCTTGTGGGCCACAAATGCGGGCCAGTGATCTCTTATCTTCTCAAATCGGCCTGTGAATTCTGGAGTTTCCCTTTGTCGACAACGTTGATTTCAACTAATTCTTCCACCTCCTGAATAGATCTGCCATTTCTTAAGAGCATGAGCCTGACCAAGGTCTATAACTGGCTTATCCGGATCCATCTCTGGCGGTAGGGTGAATTTGCCTTCAGCGCGGTCCAAAGATCATCTTTCTGTCTATCGTTGACAAAAGACATTAAGGGTCTTCGCTTTTAGGATATTCCATTGGTGGATGCTGATCGGGATCATGTCCCTAACAAAGAACCCCGCACTGAGCAGAAAATGCTTCCTTGGTCTGGCTGGGTTCAATTGGTTGGCCATCGCCCTTGATTGCTGTGATCGTGAACCTTTCATCCTGGCGCAACCTTTTCTTCGGGCCTCGTCTCATATACCGAAGTTTGGCTCGATCCGGAGGGCTAGAAAAGAAGAAAGAAGAGAGTTAATATGTCTACATACCAAAACAATTAATGCATCATAGCTAGTCAGCACAGGCTTAATTAATATATATACCTCGCCCGGACTTTGCAACAGCTCCTTCCTCCGTTCGCTCACCGAGCAGTCATCACGCTCTCCTTCTTCCACCGGCATTCCGTCACCGAGCAGCCATCTAATCAGTCCTTCCACCACCATTGTTCGATCACCGGAGCCTGCTTCACCCCTCTCCTCCAGACCATCGGTGTTGTAGATACGACAAGATATTCACCCTCCGCCGAGGATTATGTCCCCCAACAACTGTTCTGCTTTGATGTCTCGTTGCTCCATAGTTTCTGCAAATATTACAACATGGCAATTAATATCAAACATGACGATGGATATATTAGTGCCAAACGTAGACCTAGCTAGCTCGACGCTTCTATGATTTGGGGTGGCCTCCACAACGCTTCTAGGATTTGGGGTGGCCTCCACAACGCTTCTAGGGTTTGGGGTGGCCTAGGCAACGATTGTAGTGTTTGGGGTGGCCTCGACAATGCTTCTAGGGTTTGGGCCAGACCGCCTCTCTCACGAATGTCCGACGTCCGGACCGACAAGGGTTTAACAAAATGACGCCATTCTGGATGTGCAGAAAATGGTCCATATTTTTCCTGATCTCATCTACCCTTCTATATGTCACGTTGTCTTGTGTCAAAGTTCAAGAAAACCATGACTTCATCATTGCCGGAAATGATAGGCGCATAATGGTACGAAGCTCTTCAAAGTTGTTTTGGAACGGAGTTCCCGATAGAATAATTCGCTTTTTGGTACAAAGTTCAGCAAGAGCCTTCCGAATATCGCTATTTGGAAGGCCTTTGCTGAAATTCGTACCAAAAGGCGAATTATCTATCAGGAACTCCGTTCCAAAACAACTTTGAAGAGCTTCGTAGCATCATACGCCGTTACTTCTGGCAAATGATGAAGCCATGGATTTCTTCAATACTTTGACAGATAACGTGACATATAGAAGAAATATATATATATAGATGAGATCAGAAAAAAAAGTGATCAACTGTGCACATCCAAAATGGCGGCATTCTTGATAAATCTGGACCCTCGACCCCTGGACGACCCTCGACCTCGACCCCTCGGCGACCCTCGACCCTCGACCCTAGTTCAACGACCCTCTACGCTCGGCGATCGACCCCTCTACCCTAGTTCCCGACCCTCGACACCCCTCATGTCACGTTTGTCTAGTGTCAAAGATTCAACAAAACCATGTCTTCATCATTAGGTGAAAGTAACAGGGCATAATGGTACGAAGCTCTTCAAAGTTATTTTGGAACGGAGTCCCAGATAGGATAATTCGCTTTTTGGTACAAAGTTCAGCAAGAGCCTTCCGAAATCGCATTTGGAAGGCATTTGCTGAAATTCATACCAAAAGGCGAATTATCCTATACGGGACTCCGTTCCAAAATAACTTTGGAGAACTTCGTACCATCATGCCCCGGTTACTTCCGGCTAATGATGAAGCCATGGATTTCTTCAATACTTTGACACAAGGCAACCTCTCGACCCCTCGCGTTCCTCGACCTCGACCCCTCGACGACCCTCGACCCTTGAACCTTCGGCGACCTCGACCCTCGGTGACCCTCGACCCTCTACCCTGTTCCCGACCCTCGACCGCTCGTTGATCCTCGACACCCTCGTTCCCATAAAAATTAAGAAGAGGAAGAAGAAGAAAAACAAAAGAGGAGAAGAAGAAAAAAAAGGAGAAGAAGAAGGAAAGAGGAGAAGAAGAAAAAAGAGAAAAGAATCGAGGGCAATCCCACCTCTCCATCCCCGCTATTTCTCCCGCCGCCCGCTGTTCGTCGGTCTCCTCGTCTGTGCCGCTTTCTTCTCTTTTCGTCCCCTTGCGGCCCTCTCTTCTTCCGGTCTTTCCATACAATAAAAAGTTTAAAAAATACATACATACATCAAAAAATACATTACATACATACATACCTATAAAAAGAAAGCATATATATATAACAAAAAAAGCATATATAAAAAAAAGCAAGCGCGGCGGCGGCGGGGGCAGGGGCGCGGTGCTCACAGAGAGGCGTCGGGGCGGAGGGGGGGGGGGGGGCGTCGGCGTCGGGGTGGGCGGGGCGGGCGGGCGGCGGCGTAGGGGCGGCGTCGGAGTTGGGACGGGGCGCGTCGGTGTCGGGGCAGGCACGAGTGGGAGGGCGCGGAGGGAGGTTAGGATGGCGGAGTGGGGCGGGCGAGAGGTGGGGAGGCGGAGGCGGGGAGGACGTAGGGGAGGGGCGCAGGGTCAGAGGCGGGGTGGAGTGGAAGGGGCAGGCGGGACGGGGACGGTCGGCGGAGGGACTGGCCGGGCGGCGGGGCAGGCAGGGGCGGGGCCTGACGGTGTCGTCGACGTGGCGAGGTGGAGCAGCCTGACGTGTCGAGGCGAAGAAGACAAGTGATTTTTGAGAAATTGCTAAGTATTTCTTATATACACGCAACATTGGTCCGGTTCGTGGCACAAACCGGGACCAATGCCCCCCTTTGGTCCCGGTTCGTCTCACCAACCGGACCAAAGGTCTCTTTCAGCAGCCCAAAGGGCGGGAAAAAGACACCTTAACCGGGACCAAGTGGGGCATTGGTCCCGGTTGGTGCCACTAACCGGGACCAATGCACCCATTTTTCCCGTTGTGTGCTACCAACCGGGACCAAAGCCTTGCGCTGGCGCGGTGCATGGGATGTTTTAGTCCCACCTCGCTAGTTGAGAGAGCTCGAGAGTGGTTTATAGTGCTGCTGTGCGCCCACCCTCTCGAGCTCTTCTCAACTGCAGGCTTTGGGCCTACTCTATCAATCCTTGCCCGTGGGCCTATGGGCCTGCTGGGCCTGAATCCTGGCCCATTGTTGGGTTCCTAGTCGTATTCAGGCCGTGGTGGCCCAGTAGGTGGCATTTTTTTTCCAGTTTTTGTTTTCTTTTTTTCTTTATTTATTTTATTTGTTTCTACTTACAACAAAATAATTACGTTTTTCAGTGATTCTTTTTGCTTTTGGTAAAAAAAATTATAAACTTTTGTTAGTGCCATTAGTTTCCAATTTGAATAGTTTAAATTTGAATTCTGAAATTGTGTGAATCACTAGTTTGTGATTAACTTAACTATAAAAATAGATTTTGGAGTGATTCTTTTTCCTGCTATTAATAATTCTGTGATTACCATTATATTCAAAACAGTTTTTGTTATTTTAGTTTCTAACAAAAAAATCTTTATGATAATTCTTTTTGCTATTAAAGTTTCTAACAAAAAAAGTTCTTTATGAAAATTCTTTTTTCTTTTAATGTTTTGAACAAAAAATACTTTGATAATTTTAGTTGCATAAATTTTATATAATTTTAGTTTCAATAATACTAGAGGTTTATAAAAGCTTTTTAGTTGATTCCTTTTGCTATTAGAGTTTCATTAAAGTTTTCTAGTTCATTCTTTTTTCTATTAGAGTTTCATTAAAATTTTGTAGTTCATTCTTTTAGTTTATTATTTTTGCTATTAGAGTTTCATAAAAGTTTTCCAGTTCATTCTTTTTTATATTAGTTCATTCTTTGAGCTAAATGACCCTGAAATTGAAAAGCACTTCAGATGAACTCTGAAGAGGTTGAAAATTGGCATGGTATCATCATTTCACCCACATAGCATGTGCTAAAAAGTTGAGAGGGTTACGGCAAAAACTGGATGCACTTCATGTACGAAATGGACAATCTCTTTCGAAGTGTCAGGGTTTCGGGCAAAAACTCATCTGTTACAAAGGGATTTCATTTTTTTGAACTTATTTGAACTCTAGATTTTTTGTGTGTTCAAAATGAACCATTCAAAGCCACATCATCAATTTTCAACCCTTTCTGACTTCATCTGTTATTTTTCATGCATTTACTGAATTTTTTGAGCTAAATGACCCTGAAATTGAAAAGCACTTGAAATGAACTCTGAAGAGGATGAAAATTGGCATGATATCATCATTTCACCCACATAGCATGTGCTAAAAAGTTGAGAGGGTTACGGCAAAAACTGGATGCACTTCGTGTACAAAATGGACAATCTCTTTCGAAGTATCAGGGTTTCGGACAAAAACTCATCTATTACAATGGGATTTCATTTTTTTTAACTTATTTGAACTCCAGACTTTTTGTGTGTTCAAAATGAACCATTCAAAGCCACATCACGAATTTTCAACCCTTTCTGACTTCATCTGTTATTTTTCATGCATTTACTGATTTTTTTGAGCTAAATGACCCTGAAATTGAAAAGCACTTCAAATGAACTCTGAAGAGGTTGAAAATTGCATATATCATTATTTCACCCACATAGCATGTGCTAAAAGTTGAGAGGGTTACGGCAAAACTGATGCACTTCGTGTACAAAATGGACAATCTCATTCGAAGTATCAGGGTTTCGACGAAAACTCATCTGTTACAAAGGATTTCATTTTTTTGAACTTTTTTTGAACTCCAGACTTTTTTGTGTTCAAAATGAACCATTCAAAGCCACATCATCACAATTTTCAACCCTTTCTGACTTCATCTGTTATTTTTCATGCATTTACTGATTTTTTTGAGCTAAATGACCCTGAAATTGAAAAGCACTTCAAATGAACTCTGAGAGTTTGAAAATTGGCATGATATCATCATTTCACCCACATAGCATGTGCTAAAAGTTAGAGGTTACGCAAAAATTGATGCACTTCGTGTACAAAATGGACAATCTCATTCGAAGTATCATGTTTCGGACGAAAACTCATCTGTTACAAAGGGATTTCATTTTTTGAACTTATTTGAACTCCAGACTTTTTGTGTGTTCAAATGAACCATTCAAGTCAAATCCACTCATCAATTTTCAACCCTTTCTGACTTCATCTGTTATTTTTCATGCATTTACTGATTTTTTTAGCTAAATGACCCTGAAATTGAAAAGCACTTCAAATGAACTCTGGAGAGGTTGAAAATTGGCATGATATCATCATTTCACCCACATAGCATGTGCTAAAAAGTTGAGAGGGTTACGGCAAAAATTGGATGCACTTCATGTACAAAATGGACAATCTCTTTAGAAGTATCAGGGTTTCGGACGAAAACTCATCTGTTACAAAGGGATTTCATTTTTTGAACTTATTTGAACTCCAGACTTTTTGTGTGTTCAAAATGAACCATTCAAAGCCACATCATCAATTTTCAACCCTTTCTGACTTCATCTTTCTTCACTTTTTCTTCGCTTGTGTCCTTTGCTTATTGCGCCGTAACCATGGATATGCTTCATCGCTTAACAGGGTGCTTGGGTCAGCCTTGACTTTGAAGGGAGGAATTTCATGAAACTTTTCATAATCTTCAGACAGGTCTGTCTTGCCCTCCAATCCCACGATGTCTCTTTTTCCTGAAAGAACTATGTGGCGCTTTGGCTCATCGTATGATGTATTCGCTTCCTTATCTTTTCTTTTTCTCGGTTTGGTAGACATGTCCTTCACATAGAAAACCTGTGCCACATCATTGGCTAGGACGAATGGTTCGTCTGTGTACCCAAGATTGTTCAGATCCACTGTTGTCATTCCGTAATGTGGGTCTACCTGTACCCTGCCTCCTGACAGATTGACCCATTTGCACTTAAACAAAGGGACCTTAAAATCATGTCCATAGTCAAGTTCCCATATGTCCACTATGTAACCATAATATGTGTCCTTTCCCGTCTTGGTTGCTGCATCAAAGCGGACACCGCTGTTTTGGTTGGTGCTCTTTTGATCTTGGGCGATCATGTAAAATGTATTCCCATTTATCTCGTATCCTTTGTAAGTCAATACAGTCGAAGATGGTCCCCTGGACAACGAGTACAGGTCATCAGAAATAGTGTTGTCACCTCTGAGACATGTTTCCAACCAACTGCCGAAAGTCCTGATGTGTTCACATGTAATCCAGTCGTCACACTGCTCCAGGTGTTTGGAGCGCAGAATGTTCTTGTGTTCATCGACATACGGGGTCACCAAGGTAGAGTTCTGTAGAACTGTGTAGTGTGCTTGAGACCAAGAATGCCCGTCCCTGCATATTATTGAGTCCCCTCCTAGCGTGCCTTTTCCAGTCAGTCTCCCCTCATACCGCGATTGAGGGAGACCAATCTTCTTAAGGTCAGGAATGAAGTCAACACAAAACCCAATGACATCCTCTGTTTGATGGCCCATGGAGATGCTTCCTTCTGGCCTAGCGCGGTTACGGACATATTTCTTTAGGACTCCCATGAACCTCTCTAAGGGGAACATATTGTGTAGAAATACGGGGCCCAAAACGACAATCTCGTCGACTAGATGAACTAGGACGTGCATCATGATATTGAAGAAGGATGGTGGGAACACCAGCTCGAAACTGACAAGACATTGCGCCACATCACTCCTTAGCCATGGTATGATTTCTGGATCGATCACCTTCTGAGAGATTAAATTGAGGAGTGCACATAGCTTCACAATGGCTAATCGAACATTTTCCGGTAGAAGCCCCCTCAATGCAACCGGAAGCAGTTGCGTCATAATCACGTGGCAGTCATGAGACTTTAGGTTCTGGAACTTTTTCTCTAGCATATTTATTATTCCCTTTATATTCGACGAGAAGCCAGATGGGACCTTCATACTGAGTAGGCATTCAAAGAAGATTTCCTTCTCTTCTTTGGTAAGAGCATAGCTGGCAGGACCTTCATACTGCTTTGGAGGCATGCCGTCTTTTTCGTGCCAACGTTGCAGGTCCTCCTGTGCCTCCGGTGTATCTTTTATCTTTCCATACATGCCCAAGAAGCCTAGCAGGTTCACGCAAAGGTTCTTCGTCTTGTGCATCACATTGATTGAAGAGCGGACCTCTAGGTCTTTCCAGTAGGGTAGGTCCCAAAATATAGATTTCTTCTTCCACATGGGTGCGCGTCCCTCAGCGTCATTTGGAACAGATAGTCCGCCGGGACCCTTTCCAAAGATTACCTGTAAATCATTGACCATAGCAAGTACATGATCACCGGTTCGCATGGCGGGCTTCTTCCGGTGATCTGCCTCGCCTTTGAAATGCTTGCCTTTCTTTCGACATTGATGGTTGGTCGAAAGAAATCAACGATGCCCCAGGTACACATTCTTCCTGCATTTGTCCAGGTATATACTTTGGGTGTCATCTAAATAGTGAGTGCATGCGTGGTATCCCTTGTTTGTCTGTCCTGAAAGGTTACTGAGAGCAGGCCAATCATTGATGGTTACAAACAGCAATGCATGCAGGTCAAATTCCTCCTGTCTGTGCTCATCCCACACACGTACACCTTTTCCATTCCACAACTGTAAAAGTTCTTCAACTAATGGCCTTAGGTACACATCAATGTCGTTGCCGGGTTGCTTAGGGCCTTGGATGAGAACTGGCATCATAATGAACTTCCGCTTCATGCACATCCAAGGAGGAAGGTTATACATACATAGAGTCATGGGCCGGGTGCTGTGATTGCTGCTCTGTTCCCTGAAAGGATTAATGCCAGCCGCGCTTAAACCAAACCATACGTTCCTTGGGTCACCTGCAAACTCAGCCTGGTACTTTCTCTCGATTTTTCTCCACTGCGACCCGTCAGCGGGTGCTCTCAACTTCCCGTCTTTCTTACGGTCCTCTCTGTGCCATCGCATCAACTTGGCATGCTCTTTGTTTCTGAACAGATGTTTCAACCGTGGTATTATAGGAGCATACCACATCACCTTGGTAGGAACCCTCTTCCTGGGGGGCTCGCCGTCAACATCACTAGGGTCATCTCGTATGATCTTATACCGCAATGCACTGCATACCGGGCATGCGTTCAAATCCTCGTACGCACCGCGGTAGAGGATGCAGCCATTAGGGCATGCATGTATCTTCTGCACCTCCAATCCTAGAGGGCATATGACCTTCTTTGCTGCGTACGTACTGTCGGGCAATTCGTTATCCTTTGGAAACTTCTTCTTCAATATTTTCAGTAGCTTCTCAAATCCTTTGTCAGGCACAGCATTCTCTGCCTTCCACTGCAGCAATTCCAGTATAGTACCGAGCTTTGTGTTGCCATCTTCGCAATTGGGGTACAACCCTTTTTGGTGATCCTCTAACATGCGATCAAACTTCAGCTTCTCCTTTTCACTTTCGCACTGTCTCTTTGCATCAATAATGACCCGGCGGAGATCATCATCGGGCACATTGTCTGGTTCCTCTTGATCTTCAGCATCCCCCGTTGCAGCATCACCGTATTCAGGGGGCACATAGTTGTCATCGTCCTCTTCTTCTTTGCTGTCTTCCATCATAACCCCTATTTCTCCGTGCTTGGTCCAAACATTATAGTGTGGCATGAAACCCTTATAAAGCAGGTGGGTGTGAAGGATTTTCCGGTTAGAGTAAGACTTCGTATTCCCACATATAGGGCATGGACAACACATAAAACCATTCTTCTTGTTTGCCTCAGCCACTTCGAGAAAATTATGCACACCCTTAATGTACTCGGAGGTGTGTCTGTCACCGTACATCCATTGCCGGTTCATCTGCGTGCATTATATATAATTAAGTGTCTCAAAAACCATTACAGAACATCATGAATAGATAAGTGACCAAATCAATAGAAGTTCATCATCACATTAAAACTAAAGTACATACATAGTTCTCATTGAACAACATATAGCTCTCCAGAGCATCTAATTAAACCATACATTGAAACTATGTAAAACATTTCAATGCAACAACAAATGCGATCATAATCGCAACCAAGGTAACAATTGATCCAACAGCATAATGATACCAAGCCTCGGTATGAATGACATATTATCTATACTTTCTAATCTTGAAGCGCATTGCATCCATCTTGATCTTGTGATCATCGACGACATCCGCAACATGCAACTCCAATATCATCTTCTCCTCCTCAATTTTTTTCAATTTTTCCTTCAAGTAATTTTCTTCTTCTTCAACTAAATTTAACCTCTTGACAATAAGGTCTGTTGGAATTTCCGGTTCACATACCTCCTAGATAAAAAAATCTATGTCACGTTGGTCGGCATAATTGTCATAAACAATAAATGAACCAAATAGTTATAAAATATAATATATACCACATCCGAATCATAGACAGGACGAGGGCCGATGGGGGCGGATACCAAAACCATCACACTATATAATAACAAACAATAATAAAAGTAAGAAAATTATACAAGTATCTATCTAAATCATACAAGTAAGAATTTTTTTCTTTTAGAAAGAAGATAAGAACAAGAGGCTCACCATGGTGGTGCCGGCGACGAGATCGGCGCGGGCGATCGACGATGGTGAAGACGGGGACGGGACGTGACGGACCGCTAAACCTAGACAAATCTTGAAGAAAATGGAGCTTGGAGGTCGAGTTTGGAGAGGAGAAAGCTTAAGTAGTGTGGCTCGGGCATTTCATCGAACACCTCATGTGCATAGGAGGTGAGCTAGAGCACCACAAAGCCCTCCCCTCGCCGGCTAGAAAAAAACAGAGCAGTGGAGTGCTCTGCTCGCGGGCGATGGGTATATATAGCCACACCATTGGTCCCGGTTCGTGGCTGGAACAGGGACTAAAGGCCACCCTTTGGTGCCGGTTCTAGCCAAGAACCGGGACCAATGGATGTGGGCCAGGAGCGAGGCCCATTGGTCCCGGTTCATGTCTAGAACCGGGACAAAAGTGTCCAGACGAACCGGGACCAATGCCCCACGAGGCCCGGCCAGCCCCCTGGGCGCACGAACCGGGACGTATGCCCCCATGGGTCCCGGTTCGTGACTGAACCGGGACTAATGGGCTGGGCAGGCCTGAACCAAAGCCCTAGTTTCTACTAGTGTACTATCATTACTACACTTTTATCACCATCTATTCACCGAACTAGTGCACCTATACAATTTGCCATTGTATTGGGTGTGTTGGTGACACAAGATACTTTTTATTATTTGGTTGCAGGGTTGTTTGAGAGAGACCATCTTCATCCTACACCTCCCACAGATTGATAAAACTGAGGTCATCCACTTGAGGGAAATTTGCTACTGTCCTACAAAACTCTGCGCTTGGAGGCCCAACACGAGTCTACAAGAACAAGTTGTGTAGTAGACATCAAACACATGACTGCACTTTCATCTCCATTGTTGTTGGTTGAACTTAGGTATCACAGGGAAGAAATCCAACAACTTATGAGCTCTTGAAGCAACCGGTTTGGATGAACATGTTTAGAGAAAACAAGTTTCAAGTGAAGCTGATGCTGTCATTTTTTACCTCTGATATTTCGTTGTGCCACACCCATGTGGTGGAGAGATGGGGCCATAGGGGTACATTAACAGAAGCTAAATCAAATTATCTTTCCAATGCAAAAAACCTCACATCATTTTGAGTTGTGAGTCAAAAGTTCTAGCCAATCTCGTGGAAGGTGTCTAGGCTATCAAGGCTTCGCGAATTTCCGAGGAGCTCTCCAACAACTCCCAAAGTTGACTCCTTATTCCCCCAAGGAAACCATGCAAACTTTCTTACTTTTGAAACCATTTTCACACCTAGCTAAGGGGGGTTGTCCCTTCTATAAAACTCCATCTCCCCCCATCCTCTTAAAAAACCTTTTGTCAAACCATTCAGCTACAAGCTTATGCAACAAGACTGCTAGAGAGATCCGAGAGATCCTTGCTACCTTTGCTCTTGTGAGTTCATCCGGATTCGCGAAAAGGAGCCTCTGGTTCCCCCTAATTCGTGCTCTACGGTTCCGACCGTTTTGTGTGGGTTAGTCCCGGTTTGTGGTTCTGCGATTGTTCGGACAGCGGGTTGCAGTTCATGTAGCTCCGGTCAGCCATCCCCAATGTACGGGTTGCATCCAACTGTGGCAGGTATAAAGTTAGTTATCCCGGCTGCTTGTAGCTAGTTATCCCTCCCGATTCTATCCTACAACGTGAAGATCGGGCCACCCTCGGGCGTGAACTCGTTCATCCGGTTCCCTACCTATCATCTGGCATCAGAGCCTTCGTTGACACAGTAGGAACTGTTATCAAGTTTATCTTGCTAGCATCCCTTTAGATCAAGTGTTTTGCATGCTATGTTTTCTGTCCTAGAAGTCCAAAGCCCCACCAAAACTAAATCCAAGCCTTGCTGGTGTTGAGATCTTGTTGTTGCATACCTTGCATGTTCTTCATCTTTTAGATCTGCACCAAGTTCATTTTCATAGTTGTTTTCAGATTTGCTTGTTGTGCTTTGGAAAAAGAGGAAAAAAAAGTGGCCAAAAAATCAAAAAGAGAAAGAAAAGAGTGGAAGAAAAAAAAGTCAAGAGAGAAAAGAAAGTGTTGTGTAAGATCCAAAAGTTTTAGCTTGGTAAATTTTTTTCAGAAGCTTGTGTGTTGTGTGTTTTCAATCTTGGTGCAAAGGTCTAGCAGATCCATCCACATATTTTCTTGGTTTGCATCAACTTGATTTCAGCACAAGCCCCTTTTTGTTTACCCCACCGAGCTCCACCAAAAACCGAAGCTAGTTCTTTGACCCATGTGTTTCAATCGCTTTAACACATCCGGGAGAAGCACAATCTGATGTGAACTCATAAGAACTTTGGTGAGTAAGAGGTGAGGTTGTGTGATTCCACAAAATTATCCTATTCCACCTTTCAGCCCCACTAACATGGCAGGATCTACACCAAGTGTGCATCGAAAGAATTATGGAGAAGAAAGTTCTTTGGCCATCCGCGCTGATGTGCATCAACTCGATAACAACATACTCCGAGCCATGGAGAGGATGCTTCATGAGTGTCCTCAAGGAGGTGGTGATAGGGTTCAACATTGACAATACCCTGTTTCTCATGAAGTGCAGCAAAGAAGACAAGCTCGAGGGCATGATGTTGTTGCTCGTGGGCATGTCACTACTACTCAAGTAGTGCAACAAGGAGGACATGCTCGAGGGCATGGTGTTGTTGCTGCTCGTGGGTGTGTCACTGCTGCTCCTGAAATGTGGCAAGGATGGCATGCTCGAGGGCAAGCTACTTCTGCCCCTAGGTGTGTCACTGCTGCTCATGAATCGCGGCAAGGACGTCATGCCAAACGACAAAGTTATGGCACCCGTCAGCACACTGACGACCCACCGCAAAGCATGACCGTGGTTCATGAACCGACTCCGGTTATTAATAGCCCATGTTTACATGAGAAGCTCATTCCTCATGTTGCCGTCTTGACCACCACTATTGTCCCAACATCTAAGAAACATGTGCCACAAATTCCATGTGAGAAACAGAGTCCACAATCCAAAATCCCACAACTTGAGAGTGGTAAGAAAAGCAAGCTGAGTGACTCCACCAAAAGTGAGGAAGAGTATCCACTTTCAAAAATCCCACCACTTGAGAGTGAAAAGAAAAATGAGTTGAGTGACTCCACCAAATGTGAGGAAGAGTGTTCATTTTCCACAATTCCATATATTGAGAGTGATAAGAAAAGTGAGGTGAGTGAGTCCACAAAATGTGAGGATTAGATTGTTCATCATGAGATTAGAGAAATGAAACATATGACCTAGATATAACACACATTCAGAGAGAGAGGATTAATGAGTTGTGTGAGTCCACAAAATGTGAGATTGAGATCATTCCACACCACATTAAAGAGATGAGTGATCCACAACCCAATATACCACAAGATAAGTGTGAGAGGATAAGTGAGTTGTGTGAGTCCACTAAATGTGAGGTTGAGATTTTTCAACAAGAGAATAGCGAGATGAGTGATCCCCCACCATGGGAAATTAGTAGTCCACCAAATAAAAAGAGAGAGGAACATTCAATAACTAACCTTTCACAAAATTCTCTTTCTTTGCAATATGTGCAGGTGCAAAAGGCATACCTATCAGCTCTCTTGCAATAATAGGAGATTGAGATCCAGGAACAAATATGTAGGACATGGAGTACCACTACACAAGGTGCATGTGTGAAGGTTGATTTTCAGGAAGGCATTCAAGTACTAAATGAGGTAAAACAAAAAGGATCTTCCATTTTGATGCACCCCGAGGTATGCACATATGAACTCTTGAAACAATGGTGAAATGAAATAAGAGAAAAATTATTGGATACATCCTTTAGCACACCATCAATCCATCAATATAATTTGTTCAACCTTGAGGGCAAAACAAAGGAGTTGGAAAACTTAAGATCCACACATAATTGTTCAAATTTTGCTTTCCCTAGTTATTTTGTATTGTCCTCGGGCCATAATTTTGTAGAGCGAATGAAGTTGAGGACGACTTTTCTCCAAGAGAGGGAGGATGATATGGACATGCTCATAGTTGGTTATAAATTTGTACTGCATGGAAATATTTGATGGAAGGAACTCCTAAGTCGAACAAAACATCATATCGGCATCGTCCATAAGATAGCAAAGTTGAAAACTAAAATTCTCTACATCATGAAACCTTTGCATTATGCTTTGGTATTGCCCTGCTTTCTTTTGTGTTATGGCCAGGTAGAGTCGAGGACGACTCCTTTTAAAGATAGGAGGGATGATGAGGACATCTCGGTCATTGAAAGAACACTAGTCATCCCTGGACACACTCCAAGTTGTTACAAACAAATACATGATCAGATGCAACACAATTCAAAGTTGAAAGCTACAAATGAGAATTGCTTCATTTCTTTTCATGGATATTATGTACTTCCCTTCTACTTATCTTTTGCAGATCAAAGAGAGTCGAGGACGACTCTTCATCAAGGGAGGGAGGATGATGAGCACATGGGTACATCATACATGACATTTCAGAAAAGTGCACAATTTAGTTGGGTACATCATACATGGGTACATCATACATGGCCAAGTGAACGCTAACTTAAGTTCACACCACAATCTTGAACACATGGCTGCACTTTCATCTCCATTGTTGTTGGTTGAACTTAGGTATCACAGGGAAGAAATCCAACAACTTATGAGCTCTTGAAACAACCGGTTTGGAGGAACAAGTTTAGAGAAAACAAGTTTCTAGTGAAGCTGATGCTGTCATTTTTTACCTCTGATATTTCATTGTGCCACACCCATGTGGTGGAGGGGCCATAGGGGTACATCAACAGAAGCTACATCAAATTATTTTCCCAATGCAAGAAACCTCACATCATTTGGAGTTGTGAGTCAAAAGTTCTAGCCAATCTCATGGAAGGTGTCCAGGCTGTCAAGGTTTCGCGAATTTCCGAGGAGCTCTCCAACAACTCCCAAAGTTGACTGCTTATTCCCCCAAAGAAGCCATACAAACCTGCTTACTTTTGAAACCATTTTCACACCTAGCTAAGGGGGGTTATCCCTGCTATAAAACTCCATCTCCCCCCATCCTCTTAAAAAACCTTTTGTCAAACCATTCAGC
Source organism: Thinopyrum elongatum (assembly GCA_011799875.1). NCBI lineage: Eukaryota > Viridiplantae > Streptophyta > Magnoliopsida > Poales > Poaceae > Thinopyrum > Thinopyrum elongatum. Next base: position 628,279,295 of record CM022303.1, on the reverse strand, counting down.
TACAAGGTTATGCAGCAAGACTGCTAGAGAGATCCGAGAGATCCTTGCTACCTTTGCTCTAGTGAGTTCATCCGGATTCGCGAGAAGGAGCCTCTGGTTCCCCCTAATTCATGCTCTATGGTTCCGACCGTTTTGTGTGGGTTAGTCCCGGTTTGTGGTTCTGCTATTGTTCGGACATCGGGTTGGAGTTCATGTAGCTCCGGTCAGCCATCCCCAATGTACGTGTTGTATCCAACCTTGGCAGGTATAAAGCTAGTTATCCCGACTGCTTGCAGCTAGTTATCCCTCCCGATTCGATCCTACGACGTGATGATCGGGCCACCCTCGGTGTGAACTCGTTCATCGGGTTCCCACCTATCACATACGGTGAGTAAACAAATTACTGTTGAGCAATTGATAGAAAAGCGAATAATTATAACGATATCCAAGGCAATGATAATGAATATAGGCATCACGTCCGTGACAAGTAGACCGACTCCTGCCTGCATCTACTACTATTACTCCACACATCAACCGCTATCCAGCATGCATCTAGTGTATTAAGTTAACAAGAACGGAGTAACGCCTTAAGCAAGATGACAGGATGTAGAGGGATAGATCCAATCAATATGAAATAAACCCTACCTTTTATCCTTAATGGCAACAATAAAAATACGTGTCATGTCCCCTTCTGTCACTGGGATTGAGCACCGCAAGATTGAACCCATTACAAAGCACCTCTCCCATTGCAAGAAAAATCAATCTAGTTGGCCAAACCAAATCAATAGATCAGAGAGAAATACAAAGCTATCTTAATCATGCATAAAAGAGTTTAGAGAAGACTCAAATAATATTCATAGATAATCTGATCATAAACTCACAATTCATCGGATCTCAACAAACGCACCGCAAAAGAAGATTACATCGAATAGATCTCCAAGAACATCAAGGAGAACATTGCATTGAAGATCAAAGATAGAGAAGAAGCCATCTAACTACTAGCTATGGACTCATAGGTCTGTGGTAAACTACTCACACATCAACGAAAGGGCAACAAGGTTGATGTAGAGGCCCTCTGTGATCGACTCCCCCTCTGGCGGAGTAACAGAAAAGGCCTCCAGATGGGATCTCACGAGGACAGAAACTTGCGGCGGCGAAAAAGTAATTTTGGTGTGCCCTCTGGTATACGGGGAATATTTGGGTATTTATAGTGCAAAGATTAGGGTTGGTGAGGCATCAGAGGGCCCACAAGCCTGGGGGCACCCCCCTAGGGCGCGCCTCCCGAGCTTGTCGCCAACTAGTGGCCCCTCTGACCCCCTCCTGAAGGTTCCTGGGTGTCTTCTAGTCCAAGAAAATCCTCAAAAAGTTTCTTTCTATTTGGACTCCGTTTGGTATTGATTTTCTGTAAAAGACAAAAACAAGGAAAAAACAGCAACTGGCACTGTGCACTAGGTAAATAGGTTAGTCCCAAAAAATGATATAAAATACCATAATAATGCATATAAAACATCCAAGATTGATAATATAATAGCATGGTACAATAAAAAATTATAGATACGTTGGAGACGTATAATGATGATGTTGGTTTTGGGACTCCTGGACTTGTCCCAAGTACATCTTATCCAGAGAATTGATCGGGAAATAGGGAGGAGATGAGGACCCCTCCCTCCCAATGGAGGAAACCCACACTCGCTCTCGCATATTCATGCAGGTTTCTGGCACGACGATGTGCTTGGCAACATTCCTATTGAACAAGCGGTTGTTAACCCACATAATGAGAATTTGGGTGCCCCCATATGATGATGTGCTTGCTGCTGGTGGCCCTGGTGACAACAATGCAGCACAGGATCAATTTCAACTTGCTACGGGGAACAATCTACCAGATGCTGCACCTGCTGCCCAACATCGATCATGTTGCTGAGCACAACCACAATGTTGTAGATGTTGCACCTGCTGCTCCTTCTGCTAATGTTACTGTAGATATCACCACTGCCAATATTGCTGAGGACCATGGAGCTGATCAGCCGGTGTCCTCCTCCTTCTACTGACAATGGAACTGAGAATTATACCCCAATTCCCATTGGCTCGGATAGCCCTGTTTTTGCTCCAAACAACTCATATATGAATTACAGTGACATGCCATCCTCTAGTGAAGGTCAGGCAGCTCAGAACAGCCACATTGACATGAAAAACGTGGCATATCATCTTGCTGCCCTCTAGGGACTTATTGGTAACTTGGTAACTGATGCCCATGATATCACCCCCTAGCTTGGAGGGGCAAAGATCATAAATGCCAGCTGCAATGTTGTGGATGTGGAAAGAACAAATGGCACCAGCAAGAGATCCTTTCTTCAGATTCAGACCATCCAACAGGAGATACGACAATCTAGTTCTGTTAGCGTTGCTAAAATCTCTAGTGAGGAATTTGCTGCTACTAGCAAACTATCCAAGATCAATAACAAGAGGAAGAAATATGTCATTGTGGATGAAGCTATGTGCAGGAGATGCAATAGAATTGCTAAGATCAATATGGGTTTCAAGAACAAAGAATCTGATGTAGCTACTCAACAAAACATGCAACATGCATCTGTGCAAGATAGTATCTCTGCCAGCAACCAACAAAATAAAGGTGCACTAGCTATCAATCTGGGGTCAAAATTTGATGCCGTTGTACTTGAAAAAAAAGCTCCACCTCCTCCAGAACTACCGATAAATACCCTACAGGCTATTGGCACTGGGCCCTGCAAAGGGCACACAGAGATGTGTCATCCAGTGCCCTCGAGTATGATAGCTCTGATGAATAAGTTATTCTGCAAGTGCATGGTTTTGGGTGGTGTCCCTAAATAACATCTAGTTATCTTAGTTTTGTTATTTGTCTCAGTTTATTAGCTGTAATGATGCCTGCGTGCACCTATCATTTACCTACTCTATAATAATTGGCAACCCTGGCACTGTTTGCATATCAGTTTGTTCAGTGTCTGCTTCCTATATTACTGCCTGCTCTATATGTTACTAAATGCAATTCCATTCTACATGCACATATGGAAGATGAGTTACTATTTTCCCCTCCTACATTTCATACTATGCTTCTTCCGGTATGAACACTATGAAGATCACATATAATATCCATGAATAGAAATTGGAATATTTTCTGCTGGAATGTCAGGGGAACTAATTCTCCGAAAATATGGGTTGACATTAGGTTAAACATTGAAGAGAGATCATGTGGCATACTGGCTATGCAGGAAAAAAATAGAGAATTTTGACATGGCCTATATTAAAAATTTCTGCCCTAATAGATTTAATTAGTTTCTCCATGTGCCATCTTTTTGAATCTCTGGTGGTCTTATAACTATTTGGAATGGAAATATGTTTACTGGCAGGCTCATCTCCAAGCATTATTTCCAGATCACTGTGGAATTCACTTCAACAATGGAAAACACCATCTGGTACCTAACAAATATATATGGCCCCAACTCACGTGATGGAAAGAAAGAATTCACTAATTGGCTCATCAATTTAAATATGTCCACCACTAAATATTGGATGCTTCTATGTGAGTTCAACTTTATCAGAGGACCTGAAAATAGGAACATACATGGACGAGACCACAACAGCATGATGATGTTCAACAACATCATCATCAACCATGATTTAGTGTACATCCCTCTCAAAGGCAGAGCATTTACATGGAGAAACCACTACTAGGGAAAAACCTAGTAGTAGCGCGGGGTTTTTGCCTAACAGTAGGGAACTACAACTAACTTTTAGCAGTACCATCGGTCTGACCCCCGCTACTGCTAACTCAGTTAGGAGTAGCACGTGTTCCAAGATGTGTTACTGCTAAATACTATCAGCGTGCCCTGACCCCATGCTACTACTATTCTTTCGTAATCCATTTCTCTTTTGTTTTGTACTATATTTATACACTGTTATACAAGTTTTTATACAGCAGCAATTTAAAGATTATTATATCATTATGATCTACTAATCCAAACTTGATCACTTTGGATCCATCCACTTGAATCTAATCCATGTTTCTTTCACCTAGTGATATAATAACTCATGATGATCATAATAACAACTCATCATCATCATAATAATAATAACTCAACATCATGATCATCATAATAACAAGTCATATTCATCATCATCATAGTCATATAACAACCCATCATTCTGGCACATAACTCATCATCATTCTCATCATAATAACAACTAATCGTCATCATAGTCATAACCCACACTAGTTAATTTTTCTTAGCACATGATGAATACTACCTAGGACCTGCTACTCTCTCTAAGGTAAAATAGCATAAAACATGATAGCCCCTGACTCTCCATTATGGAGAAAGGAGACCCACCTATCTCCAATTTGTGGGCTTCACACCATCACTACTAGGAGAAAGCTTATAGATTGAACCTTAGTAGTAGAGTTGGTAAGTGGGGCGGCGCTACTGCTAATTAGTAGTAGCACGTGTTACACCCCAGTGGTACATGTAGTAAGTTAGCAGTAGCGCTGGCCCGCAGATATGCGCTACTGCTAAGTGGTTCCACACCGTGGCGTCGCCGTGCCCCACGGGCTTGCCGTAGCAGCAGCACGGGTCACAGACCCATGCTACTGCTAAACACGTTAGTGGTAGCGCGGGCCAAAAGCCCGCGCTACGGCTATGGCCAGCCCGGGCCCAGCTACCCGTCCCCAATTAGCAGTAGCGCTGGTCCTGGACCAGCGCTACAGCTAATGTGGTTAGCAGTAGCGTTTGTCCGTGACCTGCGCTACTGCTAGGTTAAACATTATCCGCCCGCGCTTGTTCGTCTCTCTCCCCTGTGCCACTCTCACCGCCCGCGCCCGACCATCCTCCTCCTCCCTCATTGCCGTTGTCGCCGAATTCCCGCTCTCGTCGCCCCGTCCTCGGTAAGCATCCTCCTCCCTCCTCCCTCCTCTAGCCGCCCCTTCTCCCTCCCCCTGCTCCTTCCTCCTCTAGCCGCCCCTCCTCCTCCCTCCTCCCTCCCCCTGCTCCTCCTCCTCTAGCCACCCCTCCTCCCTCCCCCTGCTCCTCCTCCTCTAGCCACCCCCTCCTCCCTCCCCCGCTCCTTCCTCCTCTAGCCCCCCCTCCTTTCCTCCTAACCCGTCGCCCCTTCTTGGAAGGAAGGGGTGGTGGTTTGTCGGAGGGAGGGGGAGGAGGGGGGGGGGTAGAGAGGGAAGGGGGGGAGAAGAGTGGTGCGGGGGAGGTGGGTGGGAGAAGTAGGAGGGGGGGGAAGGCGATGGGTAAGGGGTAGTGGAGGCAAAGGGGGAGAAAGGAAGTGAGGAGAGGAATTCTCCTGGGGTCCGAAGCGCCAGAAATCAAAAGAAAGCGGAGCCTCCCCCTGCTCTCCTCTATCTCTTGCCTCCCATCCTCCCTCCTCCTCTCTCTCCTCCCTCCCTCCCTCCTCCCTTCTGCCTCCCTCCATCCCTCATCCCTCTGTTCTTGTAGAATGTAGGTTTTTTAATGTTTTTCAAATACAATAGAATGTAGAATGTAAATTTTTAGTAAATGTAGGGGTTATAAGATATTTAGTATTGTACATTATTTGAATAGAATAGAAAATTTTCAATAATGTAGATTATTTGAATAGAATAGATTTTTAAGTAATGTAGGGGCAAAAGAACCAAATACCATTAAATATTTAGTTATGCTTGGTGTACAAATGAAATGTTAGGGTTATAAGATGTACTGCAAAAAAATTAGGTATAGAATTTTTTAGTAATATTTAGTATTGGACAATTTAATTACTTTTATGTCATTGTCAATTTCGGATTGACTTTAAGTCTGACGGGGCTTCATACATGACAGTCAAAAAATCAGTGAGGGAGAGAGGCTCCACCATATATGAGAGAAGAAGAATGCCGACTGTTGTCGTGGGGGTCGCTTCTCCTTCTTCTCCTTATGCTAGACCTTTGTTATGCACTAGGGGAAGGAGGAGTAGCGACCATCACTGACGGTCGAAAATCAGTGAGGGAGTGTGTCCACCATATATGAGAGAGGACGAAGAAGCCCGACTGTTATCATGGGGGTAGCTTCTTCTTCATTCTAAGGTGCTAGACATTTTGGTGTAATGCACTTTGGAATGAAAGGAGGAGCTACCATCACCGACGGTCGAATATACCAGAGAGGGAGTGCCCACCATATACACCACGTGAGATGAGAGTTTTTAAGGAAGACTCGACAGACCGAAAGTCAACCCGTGATGAATAATAATGAGCTATCATAGTAGGAAATTCCTTATAGGTAGAGGCTTATTGACGTGGCTTAGACTGCGTCGGTATTTCTCGAAAGAGGAAAGGATGATGCAGCACAACTACGGTAAGTATTTCCCTCAGTTATGAAACCAAGGTATCAATCCAGTAGGAGAACCAAGCAACACTATGTAAACGGTACCTGCACACAAAGAACAAATACTTGCAACCCGACGCGTAAGAGGGGTTGTCAATCCCTCCACGGTAAAAAGATAGATCAGTTAGTATGATATTGGATAAATAGATCTGAATAAAACACGAAATAAAATAAGTAAAGAAAAATTGAAGCAAGGTATTTTTTGTTTTTGGAATAATAGATCTTAAAACAAATATGATAAAAGATAGATCTGAAAGCAATATGATAAAAGATAGACCCGGGGGCCGTAGATTTCACTAGTGGCTTCTCTCGAGAAAATAGCATACGGTGGGTAAACAAATTACAGTTGGGCAATTGATAGAAGAACAAATAATTATGACGGTATCCAGGCAATGATCATGAATATAGGCATCACGTCCAAGATTAGTAGGCCGAAAAGATTCTGCATCTACTACTCTTACTCCACACATCGACCGCTATCCAGCATGCATCTGTTGTATTAAGTTCATGGAGAAACGAAGTAATGCAATAAGAACGATGACATGATGTAGACAAGATCTATTCATGTAGGAATAGACTCCATCTTGTTATCCTTAATAGCAACGATACATACATGCCTCGCTACCCCTTCTATCACTGGGTGAGGACACCGTAAGATCGAACCCATCACGAAGCACCTCTTCCCATTGCAAGAAAAATCAATCTAGTTGGCCTAACTAAACCAAAGATTCGGAGAAGAAATACGAGGCTATAAATAATCATGCATAAAAGAGATCAAAGAAGACTCAAATAACTTTCATGGATATAGATCTGATCATAAATTCGAACTTCATCGGATCCCAACTGTAACACCCTGGATTTTGGCCCTTCCTTTTTCATTTGAATTTCTTTGGATTTTCCTTTGGATTTCTTTTTCTGTGGCTCTATGGTCTGGAAACTTAGGAAGATCGTCTCTTCCTAGTCTCCAAAGTGGCTTGTCATCCTCAAAACCTTTCCAAGATCATGTCATTTCCATCTGAGCCCAAACCCAAACTCTTTTTCTTGGGAATATTCCTTTTTCTATTAAAGGAATAACCCATTTTGCCCTAGGTTGTGAAGCAACCTATATTTATGTCTTTCCTAAAATTCCCAAATAATTCTCATAAATTGTTTGGGTCATATCTCCCACAAATATGTCAAAATATTTCCTTATCTATTTCATAAATAATACACCAATATTCATTCTTCATTTCTGTCCAGAGTGGCCTTCTGTGAAGGAAGTGCCATCTATCTTTTCTTGATTGCTCCGAAACTTTTTGGGAATACTATCTCATCCAAATCATTGCCTCATGCCAAAATTAAGCTACATTTGCCTAGTGAATCTTCCTCAGCAATTTTCCAAAGTTTCTGTTAGATGGAAGCCTTGTTGAAGGAAGTACTAGCTAGGAGTATCTAAATGATTTGAAATTTGGCAACCTCATTAATATTCTCAAATCATGACCCTATACCAAGTGTTAGCTCCATCCAACTATCTATGTGATCACACCTTCAAATCTTTGCTTTTGTCAATATTTTCAGGTTGTGAAGCAAGTATATTTTATATTACTTCATTAATTCTGAGAAATTACCATATCATGATCCTACCAATATAACTTCTCTCCATCAAATTTGGGATCATTTCATCAAGCCAATTTCACTCCAAAATTATCCCAAGTTTCTGGACAGAGAGGAACACTGTGAAGCAAGTACCATTTTGGCAAGTCCAATTGGTATGAAACTTTTAAAGAATCTTCATATGTCCAAATCATTATGCCTTGCCAAATTTCAGCTCAATCCAACACATCTAGTGAGGGCTACTTAATGATCTTGATTCTGGACCAAATTGTGCAGTTGTTAAGCAACTATACTAAATAATGGTCCAAATCACCTCAAAATTCATAGGACAGTAGTCCTTCCTATCCTAAGCATCTCTAATGTCGTTTTCTCTCTAATGGCCATGTATTTTTGCCCAGCATCTGTCCCAAGTTTGCTACAAAACAATTAAGATGACCCCTCCCATCTACACACAGTGTCTTTCATGGTTCTATCAACTCATAGGAGAACTATCATGGATGGACTACACACTGGACACGGTCGGCCTCGCTGAGTCACCTTGGAGGCGTCGATGCACGCGGTGATCACATGGCTGGCATGCCAGACAGCGCGCTCTGGACCTTGGGTCCCTCAGGTTTGTCCGTTCCTCCTCTCCCTCGCCACCCCTCCATGTCCAGAAGCTCCCCCGTGCCGTCGTCTTCGCTTTGGAACCCTTTACCCCTCTCTAGTCACGTCCTACGCGGTGCACCGGGCGTGTCCAGAGCCTGCCCGCGGCACTGTGGCCGACCGGACTTCGCCCGCACCGCGTCTGCTCCTCCCTGTACCTCTGGCACCCCTCTCGACCTCTCTCACGTTGCCGTCTAAGCCACCGCGCGAGGGCACACGTACGCGGCCATGCCAGAGACTGAACATGCATCCGCGGTAGCCCCGGCCATGGCCTCGATGCCGCACATATATAAGCCCTTCCCGAGGCCTCCCGACCGCACCAGGATCATCTCCACACTCCCAAAGCCTCGCCTAGCCCCTCCACCAAGCTCCAAGATGGCCCCTGCCCTCCATTGGCCGCCATGGTAGCCACCGGCCTGCTCCTAAATTGGCTCAATGCCGAGCCCTACTCCTTCTCTTTCCACCACCAGAGGAACCTCTCCACCCCCTGAAGCTTCCTCGCCCTTCTCTTCCTCCTCTGATGGAACGTCGCCGCGAATCCAGTGCTGCCCGAACCGGCTGTCCGCCATGGCTGTCAGCGCGCTCGCCCCTGCCCTCCTCGAGGACCGCGTCCCACCTGGATGGACGCGGCTCGTACCTCCGGTCACGCCGGTGGCTGGACCTCGGTCAGAGGTGGCCTGTGCCGCCGGGGTTCCTCGCCGACGCGCGTTGGCCTCTCCTCTGTCTCGCTCAATCACGGGAGGAAGAAGACGGCGACTTGGCCAGGCGGGTGCACCTTCCCGCGGACCCCACCCGTCATTCACCGAACCAGCCCGCTGACTTGGATAAATGGAAGCGCACTTCAGGGTATAACGTCTCCGGTTCACTGAAAGCGTATTTATGTACTGCGTATTTATGTAATTTCTTTTTTATTTCGGGACTGGGCATCCCAATTACTGCCATACTCTCGTGCAATGACAAGTGAATAAACACTCATCTTGAGAATAACACATCTAGCATGGAAAATATTGGCCACCCCCTGCTGCTTCATGACTGGTACAGGCACACAAAAAGGAAATTCATTTTGAAAATTAGAGTTGGCACATACAAATTTACTTAGAACTACACGAAAATACCGCATATAAGTAGGTATGGAGGACTCATATGGCAAAACTTTATTTAAGAATTTGGATGCACAAGTAGTATTTCTACTTAGTACAAGTGGAGGCTAGCAAAAAGATTGAGAAGCAACCAACCAAGAAACAAAAATTCTCATAAACGAGCATTAAGCATAACTAACACAGAATAATGCACCACAAGTAGGTTGTCATTTCATTGCATAACTATTGACTTTCGTGCTTGCATAGGGAATCACAAACCTTAACACCAATCTTCTTACTAAAGCATAATTACTCACCAACATGACTCACATATTACTATCATCATGTCTCAAAACTATTACAAAGAATCAAGTTTATTTTGTCCAATGATCTTCATGAAAGTTTTTATTATATCCCTCTTGAATATCTATCACTTTGGGACTAATTTCATATGTTGCATTTGCTTTTGACAAGCTCAAATAAATTTAAGTGAAGAACATGAGCATAAAAATTTTCATCTCTCAAAATAATATAAATGAAGCATGAGAGAATTTCTTCAATTTTTTTTACTAACTCTCAAATATATCTAAGTGAAGCATGAGAGTATTTCTTTAAAAATATTAAAGCACACCGTGCTCAAAAATATATAAGTGAAGTACAAGAGCAATTCCATAGCTAAAAAAATTTAAGTGAAGTACATAGAGCAATTCTAACAAATCGTAGCATAATTTGGCTCTCTCAAATGGGTGTGTACAGCAAGAATAAACATGACAAACTAAAAAGCAAGCCAAGCAAAGACTCATATAATACAAGACGGTCCAAGCAAAACTCATCATATGTGATGAGTAAAAATATAGCTCCAAGTAAAATTACCAATGGTTGTTAAAAGAAAGAGGGGATGCCTTCCGGGGCATCCCCAAGCTTAGTTGCTTGGTTCTTCTTGAAAATTAAATTGGGGTGCCATGGGGCTTCCCCAAGCTTAGGCACTTTTCACTCTTTATTCCTTCATCCATCATAATCTCACCCAAAACTTGAAAACTTCAATCACACAAAACTTAACAAAACCTTCGTGAGATCCGTTAGTATAAGAAAACCAATCTTCACTGTAAGTACTGTTGCAAACCCATTCATATTTTGTTATTTTATTATACCTACTGTATTCTAACTTTACCATGGCTTATACCCCCCGATACAATCCATAGATTCATCAAAATAAGCACACAATGCAACGAAAACAGAATCTGTCAAAAATAGAACAGTATGTAAAGACACGAATTTTACTCATACTTCTATAACTCCAAAAATTATGAAAAATTAGGACAACAGAGGCAATTTGTATATCAATCTTGTGTAAACAATTCAGAATTTTTTGTCGCTTCTGTGAATTTAAACAATTCTATTACTCGATGCAAAAGTTTCTGTTTTTCAACAGGATCAAATCAACTATCACCCAAAGCTATCCTAAAGGCTTTACTTGGCACAAACACTAACTAAAACATAAAATACACAATCATAACAGAGGCATTATTGTGTAAACACACAAAAACAGAAACAAAAAGAAAAAATAAATTTTATTCATTGGGTTGCCTCCCAATAAGCCTATCATTTTATGCCCCTACACTAGTGCGGAATCAGCCTTTAGTCCCGGTTCGTAAGGGCCTTTAGTCCCAGTTCACCAACCGGGACTAATAAGTCAGGACTAAAGGCCCCCACCCTTTAGTCTCGGTTGGCCATGACCCAGGACCAAAGGCCCACCACGTGGCACGAGCCCGCGCCGGGGGCTGGGGGACCTTTAGTCCCGGTTGGTGAAACCAACCGGGACTAGAGGTTTAGGGGTTTAGGGTTTTAGGATTTATGATTTATGGTTTATTTTTTCTTTTCATTTTGTGTTTTCCATTTAATTGTTTTTCATTACAAACATATTTTACGCTACTGCAGTCGTCAAGTGCCACTGCTACTACATACTGTACATGTCATATATAATAGAATTTCTTGTACGACCATGCATACATATATATATATATATATATATATATGATTTGGTACATACAATTTCTCCTATAATTTGCTAATAATTACATGCAGGCATTAGGTGCAATGGAATTCTCCCTAGGGATGTATGACGTGGTCAAGCAAAAATCCCGCTATTTCCTCTTGAAGTGCTCATATGCTGTCCATTGGTAGGAGCTTTTCCTGCATCTCTTGCATCTTTAAAGAAGGAGATCAATATGAATATATTAGTTGTGTGTATATATATTAGATCATGATGAAAAGAATTGTGAATTGTGTTTACGTACCCAAAGATTTCTTCCACTTTTGCTCCTTTATGTCATAAAGCGAATGTTCTCAAAAATGTAGAATGCACATAAATTATTCCCCGGCGCCTGCCTCATACACTTTATGACAATAGAATTCAATCAAATAATAATTAATCAAGCATGATAATGGTATTGAAACTAGAATTAAAGAGATGCGCGGACGTATCTAGTACTACTTAATTACCTTGGGTCGCACCTATTTCAGCTATTGTTTACATGGGCCTTGAACCTGTTTGATGAAATTTTGCCAAACCCTGCCCGCCGACAAAGAAAATGAATAAAGGAGTTATTAATTAGTTGATATCAGGAAATGAACTAAAGAGGCCGACATAGTGCGATAATGATTGAAATTACCTGTCGAGCATCTCCTTCACGTTTGAGTATTCTTTTCGTTCTTCAAGTAGTAAGTCCAGTACTTGAACTTTTCCCTCGTCAACTTCAATGATTAGTAGGATCCAGTGGAAACTACATGCGCACATGTTTGTATAATTAAGAGGGCATGTGCATAACTCATCAACTACACTTATTAACATCTAGTAAGGAAAATAGAATTTGTAGTACAAGACAGTAACACTCACCCAAAGTTGTAAGGAAATAGTATTTCTGTTGGGTAGTTAGTTGCTTCAAAAACTCTAGCAAGCTTCTCTCTGTGTCTTTTTTGCTGATTTCCCACACATGTTCATTAATGGTATTTGGGTCAATTAATGAACCCAATGCCATAGCATCCATCTCTTTTCATTTCATAAATCTTCATTCTGCATAATACCACATAAAAGAATATAGTGAGGATAATTACACGCAATGAACAAGCATAGCTAGAGACTTAAATTACAGAAGGAAATCACTTACAGACAATAGCAACTGAAGAGAGATTTGTCGAGTGCGTCTTGATTGAATAACTGAAACATTTCTTTCATCTCAACCCACAAATCTTTTTCATGGAAGTAATGCTCTGCCTTGACTTTCACCATGAGGCACTCTCGCACGTTCTTTACTTCGCTCATGTACCAGTCATGCAATCTGCGCATTCTCGTTGATAGAAGCCGGACCTCCTCAGGCCTGATTAGAGGTTGGCCGGCGACATATTTCCATGCTAGTTCCTCCTCTTCACACCTGGGGAGAACATCGATGCCTATGAGTTGTTCAACAGTGACACCGGCATCTTTAGCCATTTGTCTATGAGCGTCGGTTATTTCCAGCTTATTGGCAGTACTCACATGTGATTGTACAATGAGCAGGGGGATCGACTACATTGCCTGTTCTCCCAACTGGGGAATAGTTTTCCCGCTTGTTTTACTACCTGCTTGGCTCGAGCTCGACTCCTTATCTTTTTGTGCATGATATGACTTCTTAATAGAGCGCTCATAGTTTGAGTCCATTATCTTCACAACCGGTTTAGCCATATCCAGAAAGTGTTTTAGGACTTCCTCAGGTATTTTCTCCTTTGGCGGCGGGGGAGGTTTCTGTGCAAAATGGGCCTACACTTTGGCTTCCATTATGGCCTTGTTTTCCTCGTCACTCCTATCGTAAGCCAACTTCTTTTTGGCAGGAGGAGAGGCTTTCTTGCTTGGTGCTCTCTTCCGCTTTGGAGAAGGTTGACGCGCCCGAGACTGATATGGCGGACTCGCGCTGATGGGCTCCGTCTCGGGGTGGGGCGATGGAGTCGGCTGACACGGTGGCGGACTAGCGCCACGCACCATCTCGGGGTTGGGCGGTGGAGTCGGCTGACGCGGTGGCGGACTAGCGCCGCGCTCCTTCCCAGGGTGGGGTGGTGGAGTCGGCTGATGGAACGGACTTGGAGGAGCCGGCTGACGCGGCAGACTTGGAGGAGGAGTCGGTGGCCTTGGAAAGATGATGCAATCCTTTCTCCATAGAATGATACGACGTATGGCGTCTCCCAGTGTGCGCCTGTCCTCACCTCCAGGAATGTCAAGCTCTAGCTCGTCATATTCTGAAATCACTTCATCCACCCCAACACAAGCGTAGCCAGCTGGAATCGGGTTGCCATGGAAGGTTGCTTCAGGGTGATTTGGTAAAGTATAGCCGTCCACCACCTTCATGGGTATGTTCTTCACTTTCATGTGTAGCTCACAAGGTGTCAAATATTCGATATCATCCACGGGGTATCTAGCCGGCAATGCATCATCGGCCGGGGTGGAACCCATGTTGCTTTTCGGCATAGATGGGACGCTGCTATCCAATGTTGGATCTTCTTGCTGCTGCCGCTGAGACGCCCTTTCCTGGCTAAGTGAGTCGATCTGCTCCTGGTGCCGCATGAAAGCGCATTCCAACTCTGCGTGCTTTGATTCTACCTGGTGAAGGCGATCTGCTTCCAGCTTCTTCAGCTCCTCCTCCTGCTTCTTCTTTCTCGCACGGCTTCTGTAAGTGGAGTTCCAATCTGCAAACCCCTCAAACCACGGAACAAGGCCTTGCCTCGTGTTCGTCCTGGGTGTTCGGGATTCTTCAAGGCACGCGTAAGCTCGTCGTTCTCTCTCTCGGGCTTGAACGCCCCCGTTCGAGCCTCTTCTATTGCAAGAAGTAAAGCATCGGAGGCATCTTTAAGACTTGCCTGCTCCATAACCAGCCCTGTCTTTGGGTCCAACTTTCCCCCATGCGCATAAAACCAAGTCCTGCACCTGTCGGGCCAACTCAATGTAACTGGAGTGACCCCTGCAGCAATCATCTCTTCCTCATATTGATCGCACTTAGGCCGGCCGACCTGGTAGCCACCTGGCCCCAGAACATGGTGGTGCTTTTTTTTCGTAGCATTAATCTTGTTTATCCTGGATTGTTCCTTATCTACTTCTGATTCCTTGAACTTCACAAAAGAGTCCGAGTGATATTTTGCCTTCTCCAGAGTCCTAGTGAATTCTGGAGTCTGCTTTCCTGCTTCTACGTAGCCTTTCCATATTCTTTTCTTGTGGTTGAAGAATTGTGTGGCCATCTTCTTAAGAGCACTCTTCTTGACTTTCTCCCGTTCTGCATCTGTCAAATGCTCTGGTAGGGTGAAATGTGAGATGTGCGATTCCCAAAGCAGATCTTTTGCTCTTTCGGAGACAAAACTAACTCCTCGATCTCCCTTTGGCTTATTCCATTCTTGAACAAAGATCTGGATTTGGTCCCTGGCAATAACTCTGCACTGACGCTTAAATTTGCCCGCATTCTTTTTAGGAGCAAGCGGTTCGCCACATGGTTTGACCGCATCGATGTTGTACTTTATGCCAGCCTGCAACCTTTTGGCCGGGCCTCGTACTGCCCTGCTTGTAGAAGATTTGCTCGATCCGGAGGGCTAAAAGAAGAAAGATCGATTCGCTAATATATATATATATATATGTATATATATATGTGTGTGTGTATATATATATATATGTACAAATCAATTAATAATACATGTAATGATCACCAGAGGCCTTATATATATAGACCTCGCCGGTCTTTGTTAATTGAAGAACATTTCCTTCGCCATCATTGTTTGTGCGGCCTTCGTCTCTTCGTTCGTCTTTATGAAATATTCCCTCACCGGAATTGTTCAGATATTGCGAGCCGTCATCTTCAGGTTCATTCTCTAATCTCCGGGAGCGTATGATGTTGAACATAATCTCTTCTCCGTCTCTACCGGTATCGTCCATAGCTTATATTAACTAATCCAGAAGAAAGATAAAACAATTTAGTATTCAAATTAGAATGCAATCAATAAGGAAAAACTGAATCATAGTAGATAATATGCATCTCGAATAATATCACTAAGGAAAAACTGAATCAGCAAATATAATCTCAAATACATCGTCTCGAATAATATCGAATATATAATCTCAAATACATCGTCTCGAATATAATCTCGAATACATTGTCTCAAATATTATCGAATATAATCTCGAATACATCATCTCGAATATTATCGAATATAATCTCGAGTATTATCACTAATACATCTCGAATATTATCATATAACATCAGTACCTAATACAGATCGAATATTATCGAAGAATCTAGTTCACTCGCGGTTCTTGAGGCGCGGGCGGTGGACACCCAAAGAGAAGGAACCATCACATGATCATTGCTCGGGTGAGATCCCTGAAGAACCTGCCACGTATTGGAGAACCTGACATCCAATGCAACCATGTAGCGACGGACATGCTTGTCCTCCTCCCTGACACGGCGACGTACCACCTCCTCGGGGGCGGACTGCCTCCGCACCGATTGCGGCCCAGACGACCGCCACTAAAGAAGCCCTTGGTCGATGATGGGAGCCCGGTTCCTCACCATGCTGCGCGCCCCTGAAGGTAACACCTCCCAGTGCCAGCCCGGCGGAGCCCAGTCCGGGACATGGCACCTCTCAAGCAGGTTGTCGCCACCGACTCAACGACGAGGATGCGTGTCGGGCATTGTCGACACCAAAAATGTTTCTATGCAAATTTAACATTTTTTAAATGCTTGATTATGATTTTTGTAATTCTTGTTCACTTGATTTTGCAAATACATGACAAACTTTTGCAAATACAACATTAAGATATATATTAACATTAAAATATTTTTAATACATGGTCAACTTTTTCCTATGCAACTTTTTTCTGTACTATGATATGATTCAACATTAAAAGTATAAAAAAACTAAAAAACAGAAAATCTATGCAAATTCCACCATTCATCCACATATACATATATACATACATTGTATAAAAAAATCTAGTGAAAAATAAAATATAAAACATACATACATATATGCATATAAACTAATTAATAAGCATCTAGTGAAAAAAATCTAATGAAATCTAATACATACATTTATATATATACTAATTAATAAGCATCTAAAACATCTAGTGAAAAAAAAACACCAGAGATCGGGGGGGGGGGGGGGGCGAGCTCACAGCGGGCGAGGTAGGCGACGCGCGAGGTCGAGGAGAGGGAGGGAGGCCTGGGCAGGAGGCGCGAGCGGCGTCGGGGAGGAGGCGCGGGCGGCGTGAACGGGGAGGCCGGCGTGGGCAACGTCAGGGAGGAGGCGCGAACGGCGTCGGGGAGGAGGCGCGGGCGACCGGCGTTGGGGGCTGTGATGATCTCCGACCTCGGGGGAGGCGACGGCGTCGGGGCAGGCGATGGCGCAGCAGCCTTACGATGACTCTGTGGTTCGGCGTCGAGAGAATGGAGAAGAATTTGGAAGGCGCCGCTTATATACAAAACCCTTTAGTCCCGGTTTGTGGCTCGCACCGGGACTAAAGGCCCCCCTTTAGTCCCGGTGCGAGCCACGGACCGGGACTAAAGGTGAATTTTCACCAGCCGAAGCGGCGGGAAGCCAAGACCATTAGTCCCGGTTGGTGGCTCGCACCAGGACTAAAGGGGGGCCTTTAGTCCCGGTGCCTTTAGTCCCGGTGAGAGCCACGAACCGGGACAAAAGGGTTGTGCTTCCCAATGTCGAAAGTTCAGTCCCACGTCGCTAGTTGAGAGGAGCTCGCAGCGGTTTATAAGCCCCGTCGTGGCTTCCCTGTCGAGCTCCTCTCTAAAGCAGGCATGTGTGGGCTTAACGAACGTGTCACTGCCCTATGGGGCCTACTTGCCCTGCAGTCCTGCATCGTGGCCCAACTAGTAGTTGGGTTTCTAGTCGTATGCAGGCCGTGGCGGCCCAGTAGGTGGGCATTTTTTTAATTTATTTATTTTCCATTTTTTTGTTTTTTGCTTTATTTATTTTCTTTCGTTTCTACTTACAGCCAAATATTTAGAGTTTTTGAGTGAATATTTTTGCTTTAGGTCACAAAAATTATAAACTTTCTGTCAGTGCCAGTAGTTTTCAAATTTGAATAGTTTAAATTTGAATTCTTTGAAATTTGTGTGAATCACTAGTTCGTGAATAACTTTACTTTAAAAATAGATTTTTGAGTGATTCTTTTTTCTGCTGTTTAATATTTGTGTGTTTTATCATTATATTCAATTTGGTAATTTTTAGGTTATTTTAAATGGGTGTTTTAATCAAAAATATATTCTGTTTAGCTCAAAAAATTCATTAAATGCATGAAAAATAGCGAATGAAGTCAGAAAGGGTTGAAAATTAATGATGTTGCTTTGAATGGTGCATGTTGAACGCACAAAAAATATGGAGTTGAAATAAGTTTACAAAAATGAAATGCCTTTGTAACAGATGAGTTTTCGTCAGAAACCCTGATACTTCGAAAGAGATTGTCCATTTTGTACAAGAAGTGCATCCATTTTTTGTCGTAACCCTCTCAACTTTTTAGCACATGCTATGTGGGTGAAATGATGATACCATGCCAACATTCAACCCTTTCAGAGTTCATTTGTAGTGCTTTTCAATTTTAGGGTCATTTAGCTCAAAAAAAATTCATTAAATGCATGAAAAATAGTAAATGAAGTCAGAAAGGGTTGAAAATGATGATGTGGCTTTGAATGGTGCATGTTGAACGCACAAAAAGTCTGGAGTTGAAATAAGTTGAAAAAATGAAACGCCTTTGCAGTAGACGAGTTTTCATCCGAAACCCTGATACTTCGAAAGATATTGTCCATTTTTTACACGAAGTGCATCTAGTTTTTGCCGTAACCCTCTCAACCTTTTAGCACATGCTATGTGAGTGAAATGATGATACCATGCCAAATTTCAACCTTTTCAGGGTTCATTTGTAGTGCTTTTCAATTTAAGGGTCATTTAGCTCAAAAAAATTCATTAAATGCATGAAAAATAGCAAATGAAGTCAGAAAGGGTTTGGACATAATATTTCTTCGCGTTTCAAATGCCAAAACACATATATACCCTAACTATTACAAAGATTCCCTCCGACTTGTCTGAAGTGGGACTTTCGAGATAAGTCCGGAAACTCACTAGAGTAGAAAGTGATGACGTTGAAGCCGGTCACATCCTAGAGTGGGATCTTGGGGTATAAAACTTTTTCTTCGCGTGTGTCCCTTTGCGCCGTAACCATGGACAATCTTCATCATTTAACAGGATGCTTGGGTCAATATTCACTGTGAAGGGAGCAATTTCATGAAACTTTTCATAATCTTCTGACATGTCTGTCTTGTCCGCTAGTCCCACGATGTTTCTTTTCCCTGAAAGAACTATGTGGCGCTTTGGCTCATCGTATGATGTATTAGCTTCCTTATATTTTCTTTTTCTCGGCTTGGTAGACATCTCCTTCACATAATAAACCTGCGCCACATCATTGGCTAGGACGAATGGTTCGTCTGCGTACCAAAGATTGTTGAGATCCACTGTTGTCATTCCGTACCGTGGGTCTTCCTTTACGCCGCCTCCTGTCAGATTGACCCATTTGCACCGAAACAAAGGGACCTTCAAATCACTTCCATAGTAAAGTTCCCATATCTCCTCTATGTAACCATAATATGTGTCCTTTGGCCTATTTGTTTTTGCTGCATCAAAGTGGACACCACTATTTTGGTTGGTGCTCTTTTTATCTTGGGCGATCGTGTAAAATGTATTCCCATTTATCTCGTACCCTTTGAAATTCAATATAGTTGAAGATGGTAACTTGGCCAACAAGTACATCTCATCTGCAATAGTGTCGTCATGCATGAGACGTGTCTGCAACCAACCGCCGAAAGTCCCCGTGTGTTCATGTGTAATCCAGTCGTCAGACTGCTCCGGGTGTAGAATATTCTTGTGTTCATAGATATGCGGAGCCACCAAGCTAGAATTTTGTAGAACTATGTAGTGTGCTTGCGCCTAAGAATGCCCGTCTATACATATTACTTGGTCCTTTCCTAGCGTGCCTTTTCCACCAAGTCTGCCCTCATGTCGCGATTCGGGAACACCAATCGGCTTAAGGTCAGGAATAAAGTCAACACAAAACTCAATGACCTCCTCTGTTTCATGGCCCTTGGAGATGCTTCCTTCTGGCCTAGCATGGTTATGAACATATTTCTTTAAGACTCCCATGAACCTCTCAAAGGGGAACATATTGTGTAGAAATACAGGACCAAGAATGGCAATCTCTTCGACTAGGTGAACTAGGACGTGCGTCATGATACTGAAGAAGGATGGTGGGAACACCAACTCAAAACTGACAAGACGTTATTCCAAATCATTCTGTAACCTTGGTAGGATTTCTGGATCGATTACCTTATGAGAGATTGCATTGAGGAATGCACATAGCTTCACAATGGTTAATCGAACGTTGTCTGGTAGAAGCCCCTCAATGCAACCGGAAGCAGTTGCGTCATAATCACGTGGCAGTCATGGGACTTTAGGTTCTGGAACTTTTTCATTGCCATATTTATTATTCCCTTTATATTCGACGAGAAGCCAGACGGGACCTTCATACTGAGCAGGCATTCAAAGAAGATTTCCTTCTCTTCTTTTGTAAGAGCGTAGCTGGCAGGACCCTGATACTACTTTGGATGCATGCCATCTTTTTCGTGCATACGTTGCTGGTCCTCCCGTGCCTCCGGTGTATCTTTTGTCTTCCCCTACATGCCAAAGAAGCCTAGAAGGTTCACGCAAAGATTCTTCGTCATGTGCATCACGTCGATTGCAGAGCGGACCTCTAGTTCTTTCCAATAGGGTAGGTCCCAAAATATAGATTTCTTCTTCCACATGGGTGCGTGTCCGTCAACGTCATTCGGAACAGATTGTCCGCCAAGACCCTTTCCAAAGATTACTTTTAAATCCTTAACCATATCAAGTATATCATCACCAGTACGATGGTGAGGCTTCTTCCGGTGATCTGCCTCACCTTTGAAATGCTTGCCTTTCTTTCTTAAGAGATGATTGATCAGAAGAAATCGACAATGTCGCAGGTACACATTCTTCTTAAATTTATCCAAATATTTACTTTGGGTCTCATCTAAATAGTGCGTGCATGCGTGGTATCCGTTGTTTGTCTGTCCTGAGAGGTTACTAAGAGCAGGCAAATCATTGATGGTTACAAACACCAACGCTCGTAGGTCAAATTCCTGTTGTTTGTGCTCATCCCACACACGTACACCTTTTTTGTCCCACAGCTGTAAAAGTTCTTCAACTAATGGCCTTAGGTACACATCATTGTCGTTGCCGGGTTGCTTGGGGCCTTGGATGAGCACTGGCATTATAATGAAGTTCCACTTCATGCACAACCAAGGAGGAAGGTTATAGATACATAGAGTCACAGGCCAGGTGCTATGATTGCTACTTTGCTCCCCAAAAGGATTAATGCCATCTGCACTTAAACCAAACCATACGTTCCTTGCGTCATCTACAAAGTCCCCCCACTTTCTCTCAATTTTTCTCCACTGCGACCCGTTAGCGGGTACTCTCAACTTCCCGTCTTTCTTACGGTGTTCTTTGTGCCATCACATCAACTTGGCATGCTCTTTGTTTTGGAACAAATGTTTCAACCATGGTATTATAGGATCATACCACATCACCTTGGCAGGAATCCTCTTCCTGGGGCGCTCGCCCTCAACATCACCAAGGTCATCGCAGCTAATCTTATAGCGCAATGCACCGCATACCGGGCATGCATTCAAATACTCGTACTCACCGCGGTAGAGGATGCAGTCATTAGGGCATGCATTTATCTTCTGCACCTCTACTCCTAGAGGGTAGACATCCTTCCTTGCTTCGTACGTACTATTGGGTAATTCGTTGTCCTTTGGAAGCAGCTTCTTTGACATTATCAACAACTTTTCAAATCCCTTGTCAGATACACCATTCTCCTCTGCCTTCCATTGCAGCAATTCCAGTGTGGTACCCAGATTTTTCTTGTCATCTTCGCATTTTGGGTACAACAATTTCTTGGGATCCTCTAACATGCGCTACAACTTCAGCTTCTCCTTTTCACTTGCGCGGTTTCTCTTTTCATCAGCTATGGCCCGACCAAGATCGTTAGCGGGCTCATCTGATGCCTCTTGTTCAACTTCTTCCCCCATTGTAGTACCATCGTATACAGGGAACCCATGTCCAGGATAGCTGTCATCATCCTCTTCTTCTTAATTCTCTTCCATTAGAACCCCTCTTTCTCCGTGATTGGTCCAACAGTTATAGCTGGACATGAAACCGGACGTAAACAGGTGGACGTGAATGGTTCTTGAGTTAGAGTAATTGTGATCATTCTTACAGACAACACATGGACAACACACATAAAACCATCCGCCCACTTGTTTGCCTTAGCCGCAACCAGAAAAGTATGCACGCCATTAATGAACTGGGGAGAGCATCGGTCATCGTACATGCATTGCTGACTCATCTTCATTACACAACACCGAAAATACCAAATTAATACAAGTTCATACACACTTATTCTCATAAAACAACATACAAACTCTCTAGCTAAAGCATTTAATGCAACAACAAATGCGATCAAGATCGCAAGTAAGGTAACAATTGATCCAACATCATAGTGATACCAAGCCTCTTGATTAATGGCATATTTTCTAATCTTTCTAATCTTCAAGCGCATTTCATCCATCTTGATCTTGTGATCATCGATGACATCGGCAACATACAACTCCAGTTTCATCTTCTCTTCTTCAATTCTTTTCAATTTTTCTTTCAAATACTCATTTTCTTTTTCAACTAAATTTAACTTCTCGACAAGAGGGTCGGTTGCAATTTCCGGTTCACATACCTCCTAGATAAAAATATCTATGTCAACTTGATGGGCATAATTGTCATAAACACAAAATGCAACAAATAGTTATAAAAGAGAATATATGTACCACATCCGAATCATAAACCGGACGAGGGCCGACAGGGACGGATATCAAAACCATGCCACTATGTATAACAAACAACGTATGGGTAAGAAAATTATACATGTAACTATTTAAATCATACAAACATGAACTTTTTTATAAAAAAGATAAGAACAAGAGGCTCACCAAGGTGGTGCTGGCGACGGGACGGTGCGGGCGATCGACGGTGGTTAGGACAGGGACGGGAAGGCACTAAGTAAACCACACCTACATATGCAAACTAAGAAGTTAATTTGAGCTCAAATTGCATATAAATCAAATATAATTCCCACATATAATTACTCCCAAAATAAAACCCACAAATCACTATACTTATAGATCATTGCGAGACCCAATCTAGCAATGAGAGATGAAAGGACAAAGTTGCTAACCTTTGTGAACACTTGGATGGATGGGGTTCCTTCAAATCTTGACAAATCTTTGGCAAAAATGGAGTTGAGCTCGAGCAAGGGAAGAACAGAGGAGAGAAAGGGGAAAACAGAGAGCTTGGGCTCGGGCTGGATGAAGCACTATATATAGTGATCTCTTTAGTCCCGGTTGGTTATACAAACCGGGACTAGAGGGTAACCTCTAGTCCCGGTTTGTGACACAAACCGGGACTAAAGGGGCTCGTGGGGGGCCCAGCCTGACAGCAGCCTGCCACCACCCCTTTAGTCCCGGTTTGTGACACAAACCGGGACTAGAGGTACAAAACAAACCGGGACTAATGATGCCCCTGCCCTAGCTGTTGGAACCGGGACTAATGGTCACATTTGTCCTGGGCCGTAATCAAACCAGGACTAATGATGCGAACGTAAAGTCGATTTTCTACTAGTGCTTGCTAGGCATAATAATTTTTAATGATGCTCGCATGAAAGACAGGAATTGAAACACAAAGAGAGCATCATAATACATGTGACAAACACATTTAAGTCTAACATACTTCGGATGCATAGGGATTTTATAAGCAAACAAATTATCAAGACAAGAAATATATAGCATATGCAAGGAAGAAGAAAGAAACAATAGCTATCTCAACATAACGAGAGGTAAATTAGTAACATGAAAATTTCTACAACAATATTTTCCTCTCTCATAATAATTACATGTAGGATCATAATCAAATTCAACAATGTAGCTATCATATAACATTTTCTCTTCATGATCCACATGCATAAAAGTTTTATATTCTTCAAAGATAGTGGGATTAACCTCAACTCAAGTCATGACCTCTCCAAACCCACTTTCATAAAAAAATTCGTAAGATTGAACACTCTCCAAATATGTGGGATTATTTTTACCTAAAATTGACCCTCTTCCAAACCCACTTTCAATATTATTGTAAACATTATTATCAATATCATAATCATCATGAGGCTTAAATAAAATTTCAAGATCATAAGAAGAATCACCCCAATCATGATCATTGCAATAAGTAGTGGACATAGCAAAATTAGCATCCCCAAGCTTGGGGTTTTGCATATTATTAGCACAATTGACATTAATAGAATTTATAGTAAAATCATTGCAATCATACGTTCCATTTAAGGAGCTATCATGAATCACTTCATAAATTTCTTCATCACAATTTTCAGATTCACGAATCTCAAGCAAAACTTCATAGAGATAATCAAGTGCACTCAACTGACTAGCTATTGGTTCAACATAATAAGATCTTTTGAAAAGATTAGCAAGTGGATGAGGATCTATATCAATAGATTTTTAGCAAGCAAAGATGCAAGCAAATAGAAGGCACATGGTAACACAAGCAAAGATAGCAAACAAGATTCCAAGCAAACAAAAGATCGAACGAGAAAAAGGCAAACGAAAAAGAAGGCAAATATTTTTGTGCTTTTCTGAAAAAAAAATGTTTTAGAAGTAGGGGAGATGAAAATGAGAGGCAAATGGAAAATAATATAAATTGAAAGGAGTTGAGATTTGTGATTAGGAACCTGATAGATGTTGATGATGTCTCCCCGACAACTACGCCAGAAATTCCTTTGACATGGCTTAGACTGCATCGTTATTTCCGCAAAGAGGAAGGGATGATGCAACACAACTACGGTAAGTATTTCCCTCAGTTATGAAACCAAGGTATCAATCCAGTGGGAGAACCAAGCAACACTATGTAAACGGTACCTGCACACAAAGAACAAATACTTGCAACCCGACGCGTAAGAGGGGTTGTCAATCACTTCACGGTAAAAAAGATAGATTGGTTTGTATGATATTGGATAAATAGATCTGAATAAAACATGAAAAAAAATAAGTAAAGAAAAAGTGCATTAAGGTATTTTTGGTTTTTTGGAATAATAGATCTGAAAACAAATATGATAAAAGATACATCTGAAAGCAATATGATAAAACATAAACCCGGGGGCCGTAGATTTCACTAGTGGCTTCTCTCGAGAAAATAGCATACGGTGGGTAAACAAATTACTGTTGGGGAATTGATAGAAGAACAAATAATTATGATGATATCCAGGCAATGATCATGAATATAGGCATCATGTCCAAGATTAGTAGACTGAAATGATTCTTCATCTACTACTATTTCTCCACCATCGACCGCTATCCAGCATGCATCTAGTGTACTAACACTGGTACAACGAGGTGCTATACAAATGGTTTTTAACCCCTTTCCGCGATGGCGTTTCAAACCATCGCCAGGTGAGTGACTGCGATAGGGGGGTCCTTCCCACACGACCCAGAAACCGTCGGGGATAGGGAGCCTTGATGCATACAGTTGTCCCTACTAAACTGTTTCTGATATCTCGAATATCCGAAACGCTCCATCCTTGCAACTCGTTTGTGCTCGGAATGCCATCACAGTCGGTATTCTGTGGTGCTACGTTTACGATGCGTGACCCATCACAAATTGTTCACGATTATAGAAGCAGACAATCACACACATTTACTTTTCCTTGACTGTATGCTATTCGATGTAAGAGCGCACATAGTTGTCGCTATAAAACTGTATGCGAAGCTTGAATACATCCCACATGATTCATCCGTCGTACCCACATCGGATGATCGACCTATCGCACGTGTTTTTCTATGACCAAACATTTGCGATGCGCACAACATCACAAACAGTCCATAATTGCGAAGCGTGTGTGATAAGGTGACTATCGCAAACATTTAATAAAAAAGAACTGTGTGCGATGCTATTGTTAATCGCACACGTTTTTTCTTGGCTGCTCGTGTGTGCAGTAGAGATTGATCGCACACATAGTGGATCCTAGAAACATGTCTGATCTCCACGTCTATCACAGATGTTTCACTTACGCAAACCGTGTGTAGTGTAATACCTAATTAATCCCTAATTTAAAAATCACATGTTTTGAATTTGAAAGTAGGCAATCACTTATTTCATATCCAACCATGTTTATTACAAATATAGGTTCAACCACGAATTCATAATTCGATGCACAGGTACATATTCTGAAGAACTACAGAAGCACCAAGTAAAGAATGATGAACCACAGTTGTACTAAAGACTGTAAAGAGAGAGGCGAAAGACATTCTGGTTGCTGGAGAAGGTGAAGCGGAATGCCCATATTGTGCCCCCCTCCATGCGTATTGCGCACATGACTCTAGGCCAACCCCTTGTGATGGCTGCCCATCCATCCTTCACTGTCTTCATTAGGACTTCTCGATGCTCATTGTAGTCTGGATGAAATACTTTAACCTTCATTGCGTGTCCACCAATCATGTACTTTGCGAGGTAATCTTGAGTGAACTACTTCGGGAACCACTGCAAACGAAAAAGATTCAGACATTGTTGTCTAACAACTCATTATGGGCAGTAAAAAGAGAAGGCTGCAGAGTTTGTAGTTACCATCCTACAGCTCATTGTTGTGTTGGATAGAGCATAAACAAATAATTTTCTTGCCACCATTCATATCTTTTTGCTAATAATCATTATCAGTTTCCTCACTTGATGCTTGTTCTTGAATATCTCATTGCCCCATACACAAAAAGGGTCAATGCGTGGATCCTTGCCAAGGGCATACGTACCTACAAGCAACAAGTCAATATTAGAAGCTAACAAGTGTCCAGGCCTGGATCTATATGCACTACATTATGGAACGATGGGGGGAGTACAAGCCGAGGGATGAAACTAACCTCGGTGGAAAATGGTGGCCACTCCCTTTGTTTTCCTGCATAAGTAGTGGAAAGGCATGATAAGTACAGCAACCTTAACATCAAACAAATATAGCAAAGATAAACAACAACATCTCCAAATGATAGCTTGAATGTGTTGGTTTCAGCATGCTGTTAAAGCAGATATAAAATGCATGGCAATGATACTGACAACAGGTTAAACATCACACTGGATAAATGTATAAAACTGAAATAAAGGGCATGTGTTAACTACACCAGGCATAACTGGAACCAAATATAGCCGTTCAAACTGGTATTGATGCAGTCGAGCGCCATAGTTCCGACTTGCACATAATGAACATCAAATTGTGAATGACTGAAATAAACAAGGCATAAATGATCAGTATAACAACCAAATATAGCCATTGAAAACTGGACAAAGTCTCACTTCAACCTACCTAACAAGCAAATACAGATAAATAGGGCATATGCTTGAAAACTGGACAAATGCTCACTGCAACCAACCTAACTAGCAAATACAGATAAACAAGGCATCTGCTTGAAAAGTGGACAAATGCTCACTTCAACCAACCTAACAACCAAATACAGATAAACAAGGCATCTGCTTGATAACTGGACAAATGCTCACTGCAACCAACCTAACAACCAAATACAGATAAACAAGGCATCTGCTTGATAACTGGACAAATGCTCACTGCAAACAACGTAAGAACCAAATACATATAAACAAGGCATCTACTCGATAACTGGAAAAATGCTCACTGCAACCAACCTAAAAACCAAATACAGATAAACAAGGCATCTACTCACTATAAACAACCAAATATAGCCATTCGTGAAATTGAAGTGGACAATTCATACTTAAACATCACATAGCCCTATTGAACAATACATTTTTGCATAACTAAAATAATTAAACACGGCACAGTTAAAACACCGTGCGGCAAATGCTACAAAGGGTACGGGTAGGCAAGCAAGAAAATGTAAGATTTGCTGATAGGATGTTGCCTCACATGTCATGCACGGGATCCTTCTAGTTGGAAGAGCACATACCCATGGTGCACTCTCTGATGTCACAGATGGGCTGTTTCACCTTGGAAGAACCTTTGTGGGTGCCCTCCTCGTGGTCGTGGTCGATGAGATCTGACTTGGCAATTGAGGATCCCAAGCCGCCGCCGTAGAACATGTCCTTCAGAAATGACAAAATGGGCTCGATGGCGTACAAGGATCGCAAATCCTTGACCGCGTGGCCGAGGAGATCAGCGGCAGGGCCGTTGAAGAGATCGATGATGGTTAAACCAGAGGGGTTGGGGATGGACCACTTAACCTGTGACATGGCCCGCGTGAAGCTGTCGCTATTGACGAGCTTGATGTCGTAGCCAGCTTTCCCGAGATACAGTAATACGCTAGCTCGCTGACATGAAGCCTTCGGCATGGCAACATAGTCAACATCTTCGCCGGCTTCCGGGGCGACGTGTTGCTCCGGGTTTGACAGGTTGGGGCGAACGGCGGCCACCTCGCCAATGTCCGCCGGAGAGGCCATGATAAAACTCTTCTTGGCTGAACGCTTGTTGGGCTCCCCGGGATAAGTGGTCGAGCTTAGGCTGTGACATTCTGGAGTAGGGAATGTGGATCTGGCGGGGAGGGACACCGCAGGCCTCATCTAAAAACTCAGGGGAGTGGGGCGACTGTATGGGAATCGCTGGGTAACTTGAACTTTACTATCTAAGCTAGGAGGAATGGGCAGACCGGCAGGGGTTGGCACCGGCGGCGGCGCTGGCGGCGGTGAGCTAGGGTTCGAGGGGGGAGGGGTCTGGGTGGGGGGACTATGGAGGGGGGTGGTGTTTGAGGATACGCCGCGGCTACTGAAAATTTTAGTAATGGTGGGTGGAGATGGTGGTGGACGAGGGAGGGTGACGGTTCAAATGCCTCGGCTACTGCAATTTTACTATAAGGTCGGTGCTGGAGGAGTGTGGGCGATGGTTGAAGTACGGTGGCTACTAAAATTTGGGTAAAGGAATTGATGCGAGGTGGGAGTACCCAATATCGCGCACGATCCAATAAGAATATGCGTGTATGATAATAAGGAAAAGTGGCGGAACCGCTGATTTTTGCAATGCTCAAGGCGGGTAGTTTGTTTTTAGATTTCTAGCTAGTTGGTCTATCACACACGGTTCATCCTAATTTTCAGACGCAGACATGGAATTCAATCTAGATAAACTACCCGCCTTTAGCTTGCGCAGGTGGTGATTTTACAGCGCACTTGCAGTGCACACCGTTAAGCCAATACCTCCACCTTTGCTCGCGCTTGCATAGTCGTGGTGATTTTATAGCGCACTTGCATCGCACATGGTTGAGCCAGTACCTCCACCTTTGCTCGCGCTTGCGCAGTCGTGGTGATTCGCAGTGCACTTGCATCGCACATGGTTAAGACATTATACCCATGTCTGTTGAGCGTCATCAGAGTCTTTGCAGCAAAAAAATGTTAGAGAGGGTCAGAAGACAGCCACACCAGCATGTGGCCCAAATATATATGAGTGAAAAGGGTGGTCTGTGATGTTCAAAATTCCAATGCACAACTTTGATCGCGTGGGCCCACGGTTGGGCGCATCGTCGAAGATCGATGAGAGGGGCCAGAATTCAAGAACCACCTGAAAGTGGCCAAATATATGTAGGAGTATAGGGTGTGATGTTTAAAACTTTAAATACACAATGCACAACTTTGGTGGCACCTGCCTCGCAAACCCGAAAGCACCCTTGGATATATCTATAATAACATGATGTCATAGCTAGCTAGGGTGCTTGACCCACCTCCCACTTCGTGTCAGCGGGGCGGATGCACGTAATGATACTTTGGTCATACATGCATGTCGCCATGACCTACCATAAGACGGACCAGTGAATCTATCGTTTGGTCAAACGACAACTGTTGTTGTCGATAAATCGCTTGGGCCAATAGATTGAACCATCATAAAAAATTGCATGAGAGGGACCACAAAACTAGCACCTCTTGCATGCGGCCCAAAATGATGTACGTTGGAAGGGGTGATGTGTGTTTTCAATATAGAATAATGTACAATTTAGATGTGGTGCCTACCTCTCGATACAGACAACAACCATGAAGGCCAGGTAGTTAAGGACGAGATACACAGGGTACGGTGTAGGTCGAACCCAGCAATCCGGGCATGTGGGAGGGAATCCTGACAACGCATGAGCTCGATCTTTGGTTGAACGACATGTGACGGTGACCGGCCCTAACAAGAACTAGGAGGAATCCATTCATGGCCAACACATACCCCTTGTTATCGGTCAAAGGGATGATATATATACACTCGAGGAGCCCACAAATATGTGTTTCATCACAAAAAACCACACAAGGGAGACGTGGTCGATCAGAAGACCCCGTATACACTGCATGCGGCCCGAAAATATGTATGGGTACGGTGGTGTGTGATGTGTTCAAATCCCGAATACACAACTTCGATGGGCCACTAACTATATTACAAACCGAACACCGTACCCGACCCCAAGCCTGGTTCAATATGTACGATGTCGGTTTCCCAACTTCGAGGCGGTGGGGGGGGGTGTCGTCCAACGCATGCGCTCAAACTTTATTTGGTCTAACATGGCACACATAGCAATAGGAAACCATCATGGTCAAACCCTTCTTGTTGTTGGGTTAAAGGATAGATTGTGTGGCCCCCCTCGTTATCGGTCAAGGATAATATATATACCTCGGGGAGCCCACAGATATGTGCGGCGTCTATAAACCGCACAAGGGAGACATGCTCGATCAGAACACCCAGCCCCCTATACCCTGCATGCGACCTGAAAAAAATGTATGGGTCTGATGTGTGATTTGTTCAAATCCCGAAAGCACAAGTCCGATGGGGCACCAACTACATCAGTAACATTACAAACTGAACATCGTACCCCCCCCCCCCACGGCCAGGTTAAAGACGTATGATGTTGGGAACGCAACATAGAGGCGAATGGGGGGGGGGTAGGGGCCAGGTGTCGTCCAACGCTTGTGCTGAAACTTGATTTGCTCTAACATAATTTGTGTGGGCCTACAGATGTCGATCATTCTTTGATTTTTTTAGAACAAAAAATAACCAATAAAAACATAGTCTACAAATTAGCAAAAAAAGTATCCCAAGGTTTATATAATCGCCATTACAGGTCACTATAGAGTCAATCATTCTTTGATTTTTTAGAGCAAAAAATAACCAATAAAAACATAGTCTACAAATTAGCAAAACAAGGATCCCAAGGTTTATATAATCGCCATGACAGGTCACTATAGAGACATTTATCTCTATAATGACCGTGTCATAGCGTTTAAATGAAGCTTGAGATATGCAACTTCCCATCGGGTCACCCATCCCTAGACTACTCCATCCCGAGCACGCTTAACTTCTGCGTTCTATTCGACTAGGCTAGCGGATGGGAAGCCGCCCCTTGCTGATAGGAATTGCCTCCTTGTCTTTAAGGCATTTCACGCTGGTCACCCTATGGTGTGTCGCTGCCTAGCCTTCAATGAGCACTGACACTGGCAGCGGGAAAATGATGGGAGAATAGGCGGGAAACCGATGAGAGGAGTGGCGGAAAACAGTAGCGTGTTTGGATATATAACAACATTAATATAGAAAACTTAATAGAGAAGGAAGCATGAGCTAGCACAACGTATGCGCACAGTGCTTACCCATATACTGCATGTGTTGTCGAAAGGGATGACGATTGCCATTCGATCTGGGAGTATCCAACGGTGCAGACGTACGATCCGTGGGGTTTGGGTTCTGGCCAATTAGAACGCACGGCTCAGATCACGCGCGTAGTAGGGGGGCATCGGCCATGGTTTGGTAGGCACACGGCTTTCGTGAGTGAACCGTGTGCTATTTGAAAACATTTCATGAGAAGAATCTCAGTTTTTAAATCCCCGTAAATCCAAAACTCACCCGAAAATCGTGAAACTTGGCATGGTGTCACGACATGGCACATATATGTTGAGTAATTTTTTTGTCCATTTTGGCACAAGTTTTATTACAAGCCTCTTACAAACTGGAGCTTCTCTCAAAGAAGCCTCGGGGTTCCGATAGGGAAACGTGTCCCCCTTGTGGGCGAAACGATAATCACTGCCTCTTTTCGCCTTGTATTTTCTTCTACGGGCAACATGGAACGACAAGATATCCGTGTTGAAATTTAAACTTATTCATGGTTCGTTTGGCCTTTTTATACACTAATTGAGTTTCCTAGGCATTTAATGTCCATAATTCAAATCTGAACTACAAATACATGCCCAAGTTCACCAAAATGGCTAGAAAAATTATACATGTGTCCTTGGGTGCATGTTTAGGTCCCATGCTAGGAATGGGAATGAATTACAACCGTACCGACGTCCGAGCTCGTCCTCAAACATTTCGAATCTCGGTTTTTAAATCCCCACAAATCAAAAACTCACCAGAAAGTCATGAAAGTTGGCATGGTGTAACGTCATGGCACATATATGTTGTTGTAAAAACATTGTCCAATTTGGGCCAAGCTTTATTACAAACCTCTTACAAACCGGAGCTTCTCTCAAAGAACCCTCATGGTTCCGATAGGGAAATGTGTCCCCCTTATGGGTGAAACGATAATCACTGCCTCTTTTCGCCTTCTATTTTCTTGTACGGGCAACATGGAATGACAGGATATCTGTGCTGAAATTTAAACTTATTTAGGGTTCGTTTGGCCTTTTATACACTAATTGAGTTTCCTAGGCATTTAATGTCCATAATTCAAATCTGAACTACAAATACATGCTTTAATTCACCAAAATGGCTAGAAAAATTATACATGTGTCCTTGGGTGCATGTTTAGGTCCCATGCCAGGAATGGGAATGAATTACAACCGTACTAGCATCGTGGCTCGTCCTCAAACATTTGGAATCTCGGTTTTTAAATCCCCATGAATCCAAACCTCATCAGAAAGTCATGAAAGGTGGCATGGTGTCACGTCATGGCACATATATGTCGTGGTAAAAACATTGTCCAATTTGGGCCAAGCTTTATTACAAACCTCTTAAAAACCGAAGCCTGTTGCAAGAACCCTCGTGGTTTCGATTGGGAAACGTGTCCCCTTGTGGGCGAAACGATAATCGCTCCCTCTTCTAGCCTTGTATTTTCTTCTACACGCAACATGGAACAACGGGAGATTCGCGCTGAACTTTGAAATTATTCAGGGTTCGTTTGACCTTTTTTATTCATTAATTGAGTTTTCTAGGCATTTAATATCCATAATTCAAATCCGAACTACAAATACATGCTCCAGTTCACCGAAATGGCTAGAAAAAATGTACATGTGTCCTTGGGGTGCATGTTTAGGTCCCATGGAAGGAATGAGAATGAATTCAACCATCTCGGCATCCTGGCTTGGCCACAAACATTGCGAATCTCGGTTTTTAAATCTCTGTAAATCCAAAACTCACCAAGAAATCATGAAACTTGGCATGGTGTCACTACATGGCACATATATGTCGTGGTAAAATAATTGTCTAATTTGGGCCAAGCTATATTACAAGCCTCTTACAAACCGAAGCTTCTCGCAACCCTCGTGGTTCCGGTAGGGAAACATGCCCCTCTTGTGGGCGAAACGATAATCGCTTCCTCTTCTCGCCTTGAACTTTGTTTTCTATAGGCATCATAGAATAATAGGAGTGTTGTGCTTAAATTTGAAACTGTTCGGGGTTTGTTTGGCAATTTTATATATTAATCTAGATTTTTAGGCATTTAATGTAGTCCATAATTCAAATTTGAACTACAAGCACATGCTCCAGTGAAGCAAAATGGGTGGAAAATCGTACATGTGTCATTTGGTGCATGTTTAAGTCTCATTGAAGGAATGGGAATGAATTACAAACTTATCGTCGTCCTGAAACATTGAGAATCTCCGTTTTTAAATCCCAGTAAATCGAAAGCTCACCCAAAAAACATGAAACTTGGCATGGTTTCATGACATGCCACATATATGCCCTGGTAAAAAAATCGTCCAGTTTGAGACAAGGCGCACACATTAATAGCCAACGAAGTCCTCTTGAAACAAATAGCTGACACGTTAATATCGCAAACGGTTGTATTATATGAACCGTGTGTTCCCGTAACCATTTAAGTGCCGCCACGCGTCCCTCTTTTCTTATGGGATAGTACTACCTCCGTCCTCGTTCATTGGTCATCTTTGTATTTTGTGCCAAAATTTAACCATACTCGGGGGCGTGTGTGTAGCTGTTTGATTAGACGGGACGAGCGCAAGAAGTCCTTCGTGCAGGCTCGACGAGACGCGTGCGAGCAGTCCGCCGCGCAGGCTCGACGGGACACGTGTGAGCAGCAAGGCCGCCCATGCTCACCGGGAAGCGAGCTCTTTGACCTCCATCCACCAGCCGCCCGCCTGGCTCACAACTTCTCCATTAATGGCGGCCGAGCCACTGTTTAACACACAGTTAATTAAAGCATCTGGACGGAGGGTGTTTGCTTGTGATACCATGGCCCGACTCAACGTTAGCATTTGCTTTGTTCGTGTTTTCAACTCATATTCCGGCCTAATTTAAAATGCCACATAGGTCAACGGATAATACGACGACAAATAAAATGGCAACGGATAATACGATGACAAATTTACAATGGTGCGGATAATAATTGTCTTACATATTTCGGATAATTTAAAATGCCACATGCGGCAAAGCAGAAGACACAGGGGCAAGAGAAGAAGGAAATCGCAGACAATGATCTGGGTCGCTACTATCTCTACTGCTCGATGGATCACCGGGCGACGACATGCTCCAGCTCCTTCTTCAATTCCTCATGACTTTGCATGAAAGCAGCCACAGATTCCTCCACCTCCTGCTCGCGCTCGATCCGGAGCTTCCTCAAGTCACCCATCAGTTCCTCGATGACCGTTGTCAGCGTCATCCCCGAGGCTCTGCTCTGCTCTGCTCATGCAGCATCTTCTAGCCGGCGGCCTCCTCCTCCTTCTCGGCGAACGCCTTGAGGAGCTTCTCATTGTCACCCATGAGTTGCTCGACGAGGCCAGTCGCCTTCTCAACCGAGGCATCACTGATCTCGAGCAGCTTCATCAAGCTGTCGACCAGCTCCTACTGCTTAATGAGGCCAGCGAAAATGTCGTCATCGCCGGCCAAGGACTTCAGCAATGCCAGCTCGTCGTGATCGCCGATGCAGCGAGTGCGCTTGTGAGAGCCCTCACGTGCCCATGAGAGCTCGTTCGGGGGCTCCGCGGCGCGCTAGGACATCTCTGCTGTGGTTGTCGCTTGGCGGCGGGACCTCTCTAGTGCTTCCGCGGCCTTGGTCTTTGCTGCCTGGTTATATGTCCACCCGAAACTCCTACCGGTCATGGCAGAATGACTTGACAGGAAAGACCAGTTTTGTGGGTGATGAGGAGAGGAACTGTGAAGTAATTTTCGAGTGGGTAGTTTTTATAGCCGGTGCTAAGTGTGAACACATATTAGTTTGATCGGTGTGAATAGATTTGCAATTACTTATTGCGTTGTAAACTGCAATGTGACAAGAAACAAGGTCAAAATTTATTGATGGTTCTAGGCCTACAAAGCCCGTTTCTGTTGTTCTAGCTCATCGCAAACAGTTCTTATGGATCAACCGTATGCCACGCACCAGAAGCCCGAAACGTGGGACCGCGTTCTCGGATGTTTGTGTACGTGTCTGCCCACTATCACACACGGTTGAGGCGGCCGCGGTGCGCTCTGCTCGCGTTCGTCCGCTCGTTTTGCTCGCCATTGAGGAGGCCGCGGCGCGCTCCGCTCTGGCTTCCCTGCGCACGCTCTGCTCGCCGTTGAGGCAAATTTACAATGGCAAAGGTTAATAATTGTCTTACATATTCAGGATAATTTAAAATGCTACATGCGGCAACACCCAAAACACTCACGACCTACATATGCATACAATTATAATAAAATATAGGCTAAAAGGCTGAGCTGCCGGCCTTTCGACGACGGTCTTCTCGGACTCCATGATCAGCATAGCACCCTTGTGGCCATTCATTCCAAGTGTCCCGACCCGCCTCTGCCTACGGAGCTGCTGGCGCTCGGAGGCTCTTGGGGTTGCTGGGCCTCTTCCAGAAGAGCTTGACAGCATGCAATCACGCACATGATATCTCTGTGGAACCGCTCCATTTCCATGTCTCTGGCCTGGTAGCAAATTCCGTCCATCACCTGCATTCTCAAGATATCATGTTGGGGATGTTCAACTTCGTCGGGGACGTCAACTCCGCCAAGGATGCGCTCGAGCCTGGCCACCACATCATCGGGATCGAGGTTGACACGGCCGCCGCAGGCAATGATGAAGCCGCAGGCTGGCTGTGTCTTGACTGAATCGTAGAGGTCCTCTGCCCATTCCTTGCGGGGCATCATGCTCTCGGTGAGCATTGGTGACGGCGGCTCTTCGGGTGGGTCATCGATCATGCCACCGAGCAGCTCTAGATCTTTTGCACGATGGATGGCAAACTGCTCATCATACCTCCTCTGCAATATGTCGATTGTGCGCCCAAGAACTATCACGCCGATATCGCTGCCGATGGGCCATGGTGCCTGCACCAACCGATAAAGCTCTTGCTCCCCGACCTAATCCGGCTTGTTCTCCTCGCCGAAGATGTAAGGCAGGTAGGGGGCGACGTCGAAGCTTTGGTCGTTGCCTGGCATGCTTGGAATAACTAATGGTAGATGGGTGAGGACAAGATCTATGCAGAGTGTCACAACGGTGCATTGCCGCCTGGGTTATATGCAACAAGCCATTAGCTGGTGGCCGGAAACCGATGAGGGAAGAGGCATGGATTTTACAATTCACCCATGTGGAGCACGGGAAGCATTCGCTGGAGCACGAGAAGACTAAGTGGAGCACACACACAACCCAAATACCGTATGTGGTGCCGCGTGTTATTTATCACACACGTGTTAACATAAGGAAATGTATGTGTAACTTACTAATCATCGCACACGAGTACTCGCAGACGCATCGTGTGTGGTACTCCTAGCCACCGCAAGCAACTAGTTTACATTTTTCAAAGTTTTTTATACAAACAGAATCGTACACAAACTAACTATAGTAACCGTTTGTGTTATAATTTCTCATCGCAAACAGTTCATCCGAGTGGGTTGTTTGCTGCGTATCACACACATCTTGTTTACACGAAGCGTTTGTTTTCTTTTGGCTCATCGCAAACAGTTCATCTATGTGAACTGTATGCCGCATATCACAAACATCTTGTTAAGTTGAACCATTTTTGTTCTCTTCCCTAATCGAAAACAGTTCGTCCGAGTGAAACGTATGCCGTATATCACACACACCTTTATCTGGCTAACCATTTCCGTTGCATTCCCTAATAGCAAACAGTTCATCAGAGCAAACTGTATGCCGTATATCGCACACACATTGATATGGCTGCCCGTTTCTGTTGTTCTGTCTAATCGCAAACTGTTCGTATGGATAAACCGTATGCCCCGCATCGCACACGTAACTAAAATCTGAACCGTGTTTGATATCTCCGCCATCGCAAACATTTTGCATCTTTTTTTATGGTTTTTTTACATCCCCGTTTGCGATTAATGCATCGCACACAGTTTTTTCAAAGGGTCTCTGATCGTAGTGTCGCGTTAGCAGCATCCTGCAGTAGTATAAGTTCGTGGAGAAACAGAGTAATGCAATAAGAACGATGACATGATGTAGACAAGATCTATTCATGTAGGAATAGACCTCATCTTGTTATACTTAATAGCAACGATAAATAAGTGCCTCGCGACCCCTTCTGTCACTGGGTGAGGACACCGTAAGATCGAACCCATCACAAAGCACCTCTTCCCATTGCAAGAAAAATCAATCTAGTTAGCCTAACTAAACCAATGATTCAGAGAAGAAATATGAGTCTATAAATAATCATGCATAAAATAGATCAAAGAAGACTCAAATAACTTTCATGGATATAGATCTGATCATAAACTCGAACTTCATCGGATCCCAACAAACACACCGCAAAAAAGACATTACATCAAATAGATCTCCAAGAGACCATTGTATTGAGAATCCAAAAGAGAGAAGAAGCCATCTAGCTACTACCTACTGATACGTCCATTTTGCATCATGCTTTTATGTTGATATTTATTACATTATGGGCTATTATTTCACGTTATTGTACAATACTTATGCCTTTTCTCTCTTATTTTACAAGGTTTACACAAAGAGGGAGAATGCCGACACATGGAATTCTAGACCAGAAAGGAGCAAATTTGAGATACCTATTCTGCACAACTCCAAAAGTCCTGAAACTTTGCGGAGAATTATTTTGGAATATATAAAAATTATTGGGAGAAGAAACTACCGAAGGGGGCCCTCCAGGTGGCCACAAGCCTGGGGGCACGCCCTACCCGCAGGGCGCACCCCCAGGGCTTATGGCCCCCCTGGCCATCGTCTGGTGCCCCTCTTCTGCTATATGAAAGGTTTTGACCTAGAAAAAATAAGAAGGAAGCTTTCAGGACGAAGCGCCGCCGTCTTGAGCCGGAACTTGGGCAGGAGCAATCTAGGGCTCGGCAGAGCGATTCTGCAGGGGGAACTTCCCTTCTGGAGGGGGAAATCGTAGCCATCGCCATCACCAACGATCCTCTCATCAAGGGAGGGTCAATCTTCATCAACATCTTCACCAGCACCATCTCCTCTCAAACCCTAGTTCATCTCTTGTATTCAATCATTGTCTCAAAACCTCAGATTGGTACCTGTGGGTTGCTAGTAGTGTTGATTACTCCTTGTAGTTGATGCTAGTTGGTTTATTTGGTGGAAGATCATATGTTCAGATCCTTAATGATATTCAATACCCCTCTGATCTTGAACATTTACATTCTTTGTGATTAGTTACGTTTGTTCCCGAGGACATGGGAGAGGTTTTGTTATAAGTAATCATGTGAATTTGGTATTCGTTCGATATTTTGATAAGATGTATGCAGTCTTTCCTCTAGTGGTGTTATGTGCACATCGACTACATGACACTTCACCATGATTTGGGCCTAGGGGAAGGCATTGGGAAGTAATAAGTAGATGATGGGTTGCTACAGTGACAGAAGTTTAAACCCTAGTTTATGCGTTGCTTCGTAAGGGGCTGATTTGGACCCATATGTTTCATGCTATGGTTAGATTTATCTTAA
This sequence comes from Thinopyrum elongatum, assembly GCA_011799875.1. Lineage (NCBI taxonomy): Eukaryota > Viridiplantae > Streptophyta > Magnoliopsida > Poales > Poaceae > Thinopyrum > Thinopyrum elongatum. The sequence continues at coordinate 628,240,308 of CM022303.1, read as the reverse complement.
TTCTTCTTTCGTAGTTGCGGTAGCTTGCGAGAGGGGTTAATCATAATTGGGAGGCTTGTCCAAGTAAGGACAGCACCCAAGCACCGGTCCACCCACATATCAAATTATCAAAGTAACGAATGCGAATCATATTAGCATGATGAAAACTAACTTGACAATAATTCCCATGTGTCCTCGGGAGCGCTTTGCTTTATATAAGAGTTTGTCCAGGATTATCCTTTGCTACAAAAAAAGGATTTGGCCACCTTGCTGCACCTTTGTTACACTTGTTACTTGTTACCCGTTACGAATTATCTTATCACCAAAGTATCTGTTACCAATAATTTCAGTGCCCGCAGAAAATACCATGCTAAAAACCGCTTGTCATTTCCTTCTGCTCCTCGTTGGGTTTGACACTCTTACTTATTGAAATGACTATGATTGATCCCCTATACTTGTGGGTCATCAAAACTCTTTTTTTGGCACCGTTGCCAGGGAGTGAAGCACCTTTCGTAAGTTGAATTTGGTAAGGAAACATTTATATTACGTGCTGAAATTTATTGTTACTTGTCACTATGGAAAGTCATACTTTGAGGGGCCTGTTCGGGGTATCTTCACCTCGACCGAAAGAGAAAAGAGTTACTCCTCAACCTACTGCACCTACTGAAAACATTTATTATGAAATTCCTTCGGGTATGATAGAGAAACTGCTAGCTAATCCTTATGCAGGAGATGGAACACTACATCCTGATATGCATCTAATCTATGTGGATGAAGTTTGTGGATTATTTAATCTTGCAAGTTTGCCCGAAGATGAAGTCAAGAAGAAGGTCTTCCCTTTATCTTTGAAGGGAAAGGCATTGATATGGTATAGGCTATGTGATGTTATTCGAGCTTGGAATTACAACAGATTGAAATTGGTATTTCATCAGAAGTTTTATCCTATGCATCTGGTTCATCATGATCAGAATTATATATATATATATATATATATATATATATATATATATATATATATATAAATTTTTTGGCCTAGTGAAGGCGAAAGTATCGCTCAAGCTTGGGGGAGGCTTATGTCAATATTATATTCATGCCCCAATCATGAGCTCTCAAGAGAAATTATTATTCGGAATTTTTATGCTCGGCTTCTCGTAATGATCAATCCATGCTCGATACTTCTTGTGCTGGTTCTTTTATGAAGAAGACTATTCAATTAAAATGGGATCTCATTGAAATAATTAAACGCAACTCTGAAGATTGGGAGCTCGATGAAGGTAAGGAGTCAGGTATAAACCTTAAGTTTGATTGTGTTAAATCTTTTATGGATACCAATGCTTTTCGTGAATTTCACACTAAATATGGACTTGAATCTGAGATAGTATCTTCTTTTTGTGAATCATTTGCTACTCATGTTGATCTCCCTAAGGAGAAGTGGTTTAAATATCATCCTCCCATTGAAGTAAAAATAGTAGAACCCATTAAAGCTGAAGAAGAAACCATTAGTTATAATGTTGATCCAGTTATTCCTACTGCTTATATTGAGAAACCAACTTTTCCTGATAGGATAAAAGAACATGCTAAAGCTTCAGCTGTAGTCCATAAGAGTTATACTAGAACACCTACACCCCCTGAACAAATTAAAGTTGAATCTCGTATTGCTATGGTCAAAGATCTCTTGGTCGATAATATTGATGGGCATGTTATTTTTTTCTGCAATGAAGATGCTAGAATTGCTAAACCCGATGAAAAAGATAAACATAGACCTGTTGTTGGCATGCCTGTCGTCTCTGTTAAAATAGGAAATCATTGTTATCATGGCTTATGTGATTTTGGTGCTAGTGTGAGTGCAATCCCTTTTATTTTATATCAAGAAATTATGAATGATATTGCACCTGCTGAAATAGAAGATATTGATGTTACTATTAAGCTTGCTAATAGAGATACTATCTCACCAATTGGGACCGTTAGAGATGTTGAAGTTTTGTGTGGGAAAATAAATTACCCTACTAATTTTCTGGTTCTTGGTTCCCACAAGATGGTTTTGGTCCCATTATATTTGGTAGACCTTTCTTGAACACTATTAATGCTAAGATAGATTGTGAGAAAGAAACTATTAGTGTAAGTTTTGGGGATGTGTCTCATGAGTTTAATTTCTCCAAATTTCGTAGACAACCCCGTGATAAAGAATTACCTAGTAAATATGAAATTATTGGTCTTGCTTCTATTGCCATGCCTCCTACTGATCCTTTATAACAATATTTGCTAGACCATGAAAATGACATGTTCATGAATGAAAGAAATGAAATAGATGAGATATTCTTTAAACAAATGCCTGTTTTAAAACACAATTTTCCTGTTGAGACTCTTGGAGATCCTCTACCACCCAAGAATTATCCTGTGTTCGATCTTAAAAAATTACCTGATAATTTGAAATATGCTTATCTCGATGAAAAGAAGATATATCCTGTTATTATTACTGCTAATCTTTCAGAGCATGAAGAACGGAAATTATTGAAAACACTGAGAAAGCACCGTGCACCTATTGGATATACTCTTGATGATCTTAAGGGCATTAGTCCGACTCTATGTGAGCATAAAATTAATATGGAACATGATGCTAAACCAGTTGTTGATCACCCGCGACGGTTGAATCCTAAGATGAAAGAAGTGGTAAGGAATGAAATACTAAAGCTTCTGGAAGCAGGTATAATTTATCCTATTGCTGATAGTAGATGGGTAAGTCCTGTTCATTGTGACCCTAAGAAAGCAGGTATTACTATTGTTCCTAACGATAAAATTGAATTGATTCCGCAAAGAATTGTCAGAGGTTATAGAATGGTAATTGATTTTAGAAAATTATATAAAGCTACTAGGAAAGATCATTATCCTCTATCATTCATTGATCAAATGCTAGAAAGACTATCAAAACATACACATTTTTTCTTTCTAGATGGTTATTCTGGTTTTTCCCAAATACCTGTGTCACAAGAGGATCAATAAAAAACTACATTTATGTAACAACCTGGATTTTGCCCATTTTCTTTTTCTTTCGATTTTGGTCTGGTTTTGCTTTTCAGTGGCTTAGTGGTCTTGAAACCTGGAGAAATCACCTATGATTCCTCTCCCCAAGTGGCTAGTCAACCTCAAAACCATCCCAAGACCCTGTCATTTCCATCTTGGACCAATCCCAATATTCTTTTCTTGGGAATATTTCTTTTTCTATTAAAGGAATAACCCTGTCTGCCCTCGGTTATGAAGCAACCCACATTTATTTCATTCCAAAATTCCCAAATAACTATCATAAATTGTTTGGGTCATATATTCTTCAGATATGTCAAATACTTCCTTGCCATTCTCCAAAATAATTCACAAATAATCCTTTTCCTATTCTGCCCTAAATGGCACTTTGTGAAGGAAGTGATATTTATATTAACTTGTTTTACCCGAAACTTTTTGGACACTCTTTACTATCCATATAATTGCTACATGCCAAATTTAAACATCATTTTTCTAGTGAATATTCCCGAGCAATTTTTCAAAGTTTCTGTTCAAACAGAGGCTTTGTGAAGGAAGTGCAAGCTAGGCATATTAAAATGATTTGAAATTTTGCAAGCATCTTCATATGCTGAAATCATAGCTCTCCACCAAATTTTAGCATCATTCAATCAACTATGTGATCACAACATCAAATCTTTGTTTCTGGTAATTATTATGGGTTGTGAAGCAACCATAATTTTTATTGCTCCATAATTCATGAATAATTTCCAGAACATGATTCTACCAATATTTCACCTCTCCACTAAATTTGGGCTCATTTCATCCACCCAATAATTCACTAGAGTTTTTCTAAGATTCTGTCCAGAGAGGACCACTCTGAAGGAAGTACTATTTTGGCATGTCCAAAAGGTATGAAATTTTTACAGTGTGTTCATGTACCCAAATAACTCCTATCCACCAAATTTAAGCTCAATCTAAGCATCCATTAGAGGTGCCACTTCATGGTTTGTATTCTGGACCAGATTGGGCAGTTGTGAAGTAACTATGCTAAATTCTTGTTCAAATCCATCCAAACTTCACAGGAATGTAGTCCCTCCTAATCTAAACCCCCCAGACATCTTATTGACTTCTTGGCACATCTCTGTTGATCACAGTTGAGCAGTCATGTTGGCTACAGCAAAGTTCCAGAGAAGCCTCACATCATTTCGTGGCTTCTCTTGATGATATTTCACTTCCATGATACCTTGGGGAGCAAGGACTACACCCCAGACAAGGTGTGCCAGTCTCTCTTGTCCCCTCCAAGCAAGTGCTAGTGGTGACCACGAGTAGAGCCAGCCAAAATGGTGGTCTGCGTACTGTACTCGTCGGCAAGCCTGCTCCGGCTAGCTCTGGTTCATCTGGTCATGTCCAGTGGCTCCGCGGCGTCCACCTGCCCCTCTCCCGACCCTTCTCCCCTCCAATTACCTCCTCTCCACGACACGGCGGTGGCCCTCGCGGCTCTGTTCGCCCGTGACCCCGAGCTGTCACCTCCCTCCTTGGCTTCTTCCTCCCCGAGCCGTCGCGTTGCACTGAATGGTCATCAGGTCGGCAATGCTCCCGTCCAGCCAGCTCGCCTGCAAGCTCCAGTGCGGCGATGAGATCGCCACCGCGGCTGAGCTCATCCAATCGCCCCTGCTCGCCTATAAATAGGCGCGCCCGAGCCCTCTCGTCCTCACCAACGTACTCACCACTCTCCACTACCCCTTCCTAACTACTTCCCGGAGCTCCAGAGCCCTTCCTCGCCTTCATCCGCCGCCATGGCCGCCGCGGCCCTCCTCCTAAATTCCGGCGAGTCCGGCCTTCCCTCCCCCTCATTCCAACACTAGAGGCCTCCACCACCACCTCGGAGCCACTCCAGCATCTTCCCTTCCCCTAAGGTGGCCTCTAGCAACGAGCTCACCGACAGACGTAGCCGGTTTCCGCCGCGGCTGGCGCCATGCCTGCTCCAGCGTGTGCCCGGCCGCTGGATGGATGCGGAATTTCTCTCTGAGAACGCCGGTACCCTCCCCATGGCCGGAGACGGCCAGAGCCGCCCGGGTCCCTCGCCGGAGTTCGCCTCTGCTCGCTGCAGCCGCGGACGCCACACCCTCTCCCCGCCGATCCTGTTGCCTTCCCTGGACGCGGAGCTCCACCCCGAGTGCATCGGTGCCCGCGCCCTCACCGACGGTGGTCGGAGCCACCGGGGGCCAGCGCCGGTCGCTCCCCTGCCTCGCTCCTCTGTTCCGTGTGGGGAAACGGCGAGAGGAGGGAGACGACCAGGCCAGGCGGGCCCCACCACCCAGCGACCCCACCCGTCAGCCAGAGGGAGGCGTTGACCCCGGGCCCGCGCGACTTAAGTAGAGGCGGGTTTTGCCCAAGCCGTCTCCCCGCACAGAAAACGTATTTCGCGAAATACGCCTGCTGTTATCAGTCCCGCCAGTCAAAACCCTTAAATAGCGGACGTTCGTCTATTAGCAGCAGAAATGGACGGTTTTTAATTCTTTTTCTGCCTAACGAACGAACGGCCGTAACTCGGCAACCGTACCTCCGAATCAGGTGATTCCAAAGCCCACTTCTTCGTCTTGTCGAGTCCATTCTGTTGGTACCATTTTCATCATGTGTCTCCAAAGTGAAAATGACCATTTTGCCCTTGTCCGTAAACAGCCCCCTCCGAGAGAGAACTATTTCCGGCAATCGTCTCCACGGACTTCCCGCACTTCTTTCCGATGGTTCCTTCATCCCCAGGCAAGCCACGACAGCCACTTGCATGATGGATTTGCAGTAGCTATGGTTTCCTACCTGAGAAGTTATTTTAATGTGTGTATGTTATTTTGTCTGAAACTACTATATATGCTCATGTTCTATGCTCATCCTTATAATCTGTCTATGTGCATCTTGCTAGTTATCAGGTACTCGCTGGTAGCATTATGCTCATGGTTCACACTGGCAGTAGTTCATGCTAAGATGATGACATGTCTGCAAGTTTCTTTATCCATTGTTGTTGTTCATCCTGTTATCATGACTCAGCACATCATCATTCAAGTTTAACCGGATGTTAATCAAACTTGAACACCTGTTGGCTGAGTCATAGTGCGGACCGAATTGAGCTCACCAGTGCAACCACACTTGCTGGGATGGGGCAGCCTTAATTCGATCTATTGTCATGCCTCTCGCCGGTGCCTCCAACCAGGGAAGGTTATGAGCGCGTGCTACCTTGGCCCGGTAGGCGGCTATGACCTTATGAACCCAGTTTTGGTATTGAGCTCAGGTCCCCGTTTGTGACAGTTTTGGTTGGCCACAACGATGGTAGGTGTCGGAAGGACACAGGGGTCACCCATGACATAGCCCAAAGGGGAGTTTGTCGGAGTGGCTGGGAGAGTGCCATGCAATAGATTGGGTTTTGTCGGAACGTCGTTGGTCCACCCGAATGGGAGCACGAGGCCACGAGTTCCGTGGTGTGGGTACAGTGTACTAACCTCCGCAGAGTGTATAATCTATCGATAGCCGCGTCCTCGGATATGCGCACAGTTCATAGTAGGACACACTATGGGTCAACAGTATGATAATCCTACTTAATAACAACCCGGTTCGATGAGAAAGAAGTTGGTTGATATTTATGTGATCGCGAGAGGATCACCGTGGTATTGAGGATACCGATGTTGGTTGATCGTGATCGCGTGAGGATCACCGTGGTATCGAGAATACCGACATTGGTTGATCGTGATCACAAGAGGATCACCGTGGTTTGGTGTTATGTGGTGATCTCGGTAAAGACCAAGCTCCTTGTGATCATGTTATCATTACGGTATTGTAATACCAAGTTTGGTTGGTCCCGAGGTTATCATGTGGCACACTCGATTGGTAAGTTTTTACAGGTGATGGTTACGGGGTAACTTCACGACAGAGTAAGTTGCAACCTTTTGCATATAGTATATGCCATGCCATGCTTATATTGTTCTAGCATCATCGTGGTTACACCTGCTTAACCTGTAAATGCCATGCTATTGCTTGTCTTGATTGCTTTGGTTGCTGTGAGCTTGCGAGTACATTCAAAGTACTCACCTGGCGTGTCATGCCAGTTTGCAGGTTATGCCATGATTGCTTGCTTGTCGAGGATTCCGAGTTTGCGAGCTAGGATATGCGTTCCAGCCAGAGTCCCTGCGGAGTGGAGTTCAGCACCGCCGTCGTTCTTCCGCTCCCGAGGGTATTCCGCTTCCTCGGGTTGTTCCGCTGTTAGCATAGAGCTACCCTGGGCAGGCGTAGTACCGGAATGCCGATGTAATCCATGTACCCTTGTAACCGTATCCATAGTAATAAAGAGCTGATTTGTTCTATGCCAACAGTGCCGTATTCTAGAAGACTTGTCTCTGGGCTGGAATACGGGGTGTTCCGGTTTCCTATGAGCCGGGGTGCCACAAGCATTGGTATCAGAGCAGGTCTGGCTATAGGACGCCCTAGACGAGATGAACGTTAGTAACCGGTAGTATAGAGTCTAGTCTATTTGCTGCACTTGTTTGTTTCATTCATTTGTGCTTAGCATGCATATAGAGTATTTATTTTGTCACTAACGGTTGATCTGGTGAGTGTAGGTGGCGTCGGTTTCGACCCTCTACATGCACCCTCCAGCTACATATTCGTTCCTTGGTGTGGTGTTATCTCCGTCCCAGCGGAGAAATGCCAAGGTGCCTGGTGTTGTCGATCACTGGCAAGATTGATGCACCGGTAGCACACCAATATATCATATTCAGCCACCCCTGTTGTTTCGGTGATAGACATGTTTCTATCCCAGATCGTGCCATTCTACTAGTCGCTTTGGCAACCCTTACTGATTCTAGTTATCAGAAAAGGGCAATGCCCGCAAGCCTTTCTTTTCATCGTTATCCCACCCTGCCATCCATTCCCTGGACAAGTACGGTTTCTTCCGTACGCTTGATGATGATGTGGTCGTGACCTTCGTGTTCTGATCCACGGTCACCAAGTCCATCCTCGCCTCTGTATCCGTCCAGCTGCAACTGGTATAAGCCCGTGTTTGGTGTAGCCTTGTTTACACCAACTTCCTTCCACACATTGATTCACTTTCGTGCACATCGCCACAGCATGTTAGACCGTAACACCGGAGTTCTTGCGAGATTGGTGTGCTTAAGTAGGAATGCATATTATTGCTGTGAATAGCTGTAGTATATGATATTGCTTGTGTGTGATCTTGTTGCTTTGTGTGCTTTTATTTTAGCCGTTTCATTTGCTTCTTTCTTTCGGCCCTTGGTGTTACCTTATTTTCCCTTATGGAAGTTGCTCACCGACACTGGACTCAAAGAATTAGTGAAGGAGCAAGCATTTGGAAGCTCAGCTCAACAATATGGGATTTGGCACCGACTGCCTGGCTTGGGAATATCTGGTCTGATTATAATGATATCCAGGATTGGTTATTAGCATCAAGTATATATCAGTGTAACCTTCACAGCAGTAATCGTTGAATCAACACGAAGGCAAAGATGTGAGCATGATCAAGCAGTACACTTCGGGTCAAAGGTATGGTTCACATATAAGGTTGGAGTCTGCTATGAGTACAATTTGAACCAGCTATATCCCCAGCAAGCCTCTGAAGGTGAAAACTTCTAAGGTATGGCACCCAGTTTTCTTCAGCACACTACCCCGACAGAAGCTTCAGGCGCAAGTTATTCAGTTTTCCTTAGTAAGATACTTTCGATGGCTTCCAACCCAAGCTAAGTAACCTTCGCCAGTAAGGAATCACATCCTCGCTAGTACAAGTTATTCCATCGACAGTTGGCAACATATGACCATGCATTTCCCCGAGTCAGATCCGCAACCGTTGGTCAGAAGGAAAAAATCAGTCAGGACACAAGCCTGCCTCAGGAACCAAGCGCTCAGCTGCACAAACTCAATAGATATGGTGGACGAGCTGCCAAAGTCATATGAGTTACTCATACAATGATGCCATCCCGGTGAGAATCTGACCATTGCATGAGCTATATAAGAAGAAGAAGGACGCCAGTTATACACTTTAGTGTGATGACCAACAACCTATGGAGCAAGTCGACCATCCGATATATGCCTTAAAGTATCGCTCCGTGTTATGCCTGCATGTTCAAATCATTATGCTCATACTAGTATACATAGTAGTAAGCTGTATGGGACGCGGATGAACCCTTGCCCGTCTTTCTTTAGTAACGGCACCACGCCTGTGTTCTGAGTTGTTTCCGGCCGTCCGGGGTGGATGCCGACTTTTATTTCTCTTGTCAGCAACTGGCCCATGTTCTGAGCTGCTTTTCGGCCGTCTCGGGCAGCTGCTGAATTTCTTTTCGTAGCAATGACCCTATGCTCTGAGCTATTCATCGGCCGTCTTAGGGAGTTGCTACTTTCTTCTTATCGACACCGTCTCATGCTCTGAGCTGCTTTTCAGTCGTCTTGAGTCGGGGTTGAGTTACTCCAGTAATGTCCCAGATCTGAGTTGTAAAGACCGTTCTGGTGGCTATTGGTTTATTTGCCGGTTTCATCCAAGGGTTCAGATGATCGTTACCTTACAGCTACAACTTGTAAAGTGATATGCCTGCCAGAATATTGTACCTGGCAGTACCCATGGTCATCCAAAGAATCAAGAACACATCAAGCCAAGCTCTTTGAGCTAAGGATCCAGGCAAAGAGAACCATAATGAAGGAGCAAGATTGGCCATACAGGTACGATAATAGTTGCCAGATCAACATGGTACAGAAACTCAAAACAGTTTGGTTCGGTACCAATCACCATGGGTGCACACCCACGGGGTATATCCCATTTGAAAAGACCTCCTATCAAGGTACCCTATTCAGCCAACTATATATGCTCAGAATTGTCAGAAGAAGACATCCAAGTCCGTCCGGTGCCAACGGACGGAACGATCAGAAGGTTGACAACTGTCTCAAAGCATGTGTCCTCACCTAGGGAAATCAGTTAAAGAATAACCTGCCATGAGCAAGATTCTGCTGCCAGAATCACTATCAGTCAAGTCTGGGGATAATATCATTATAAGAAATCAGCCTTCACAAGAAACTCAGTCGTTATAAGGCCGTACACCTTTTTACTGGCCACGACAGGTGACAGTCAAATATTTGGTAGGAGCCTTATGCCCAAGACAGTGAAGATACCCAAGATGACCAAGCAATCCATGCGAGAAGTCAGATTTCGCCAGGAGAATGGTACGATTTACAGTACTGTTTTGAACCTGGAGGACACACAGCCATTTGAAGCCACCCAATGCAATGAGTAAAGGATTTTGTGTCCATCGAGAGAAATTATTCACAACTCATTGGACGGTCGTTCGTATTGGACTTCTTCACAACACGTCCATGAGGAACCACTCTCGGGCTTGCGAGAAGGACAGGTATTTCAGTCAAGATAATTCATCACACCCAGACAGGTCGGCAGACATAAAGGGATCAAAGTCAAAGTAATATATGAGGTAAGATCTGTATAAATGAGGATCCAGTGAAACAAACCACCCCGAAGCTAGGCAGTGAGTCAGATATATCCAGGGTGACATAATACAGAGGCAAAAGGGAACCCGAGTTGGAAACGGTTTCCTTAAGTGGGAATATTCATGCTTGACCCCTGAGCAAGCAAATCTCGAGGACGAGATTTCTTTAAGGGGGGTAGGTCTGTAACACCCAGGATTTTGCCCATTTTCTTTTTCTTTCGATTTTGGTCTGGTTTTGCTTTTCAGTGGCTTAGTGGTCTTGAAACCTAGAGAAATCACCTATGATTCCTCTCCCCAAGTGGCTAGTCAACCTCAAAACCATCCCAAGACCCTGTCATTTCCATCTTGGACCAATCCCAATATTCTTTTCTTGGGAATATTTCTTTTTCTATTAAAGGAATAACCTTGTCTGCCCTGGGTTGTGAAGCAAACCACATTTCCTTCATTCCAAAATTCCCAAATAATTCTCATAAATTGTTTGGGTCATATGTTCTTCAGATATGTCAAATACTTCCTTGCCATGCTCCAAAATAATTCACAAATAATCCTTTTCCTATTCTGCCCTAAATGGCACTTTGTGAAGGAAGTGCTATTTATATTAACTTGTTTGATCCCAAACTTTTTGGACACTCTTTACTATCCATATCATTGCTACATGCCAAATTTAAACCTCATTTGTCTAGTGAATATTCCTTAGCAATTTTTCAAAGTTTCTGTTCAAACAGAGGCTTTGTGAAGGAAGTGCAAGCTAGGCATATTCAAATGATTTGAAATTTTGCAAGCATCTTCATATGCTCAAATCATAGGTCTCCACCAAATTTGAGCATCATTCAATCATCTATGTGATCACAGCATCAAATCTTTGTTTCTGGTAATTATTATGGGTTGTGAAGCAACCATAATTTTTATTGCTCCATAATTCATGGATAATTTCTAGAACATGATTCTACCCATATTTCACCTCTCCACTAAATTTGGGCTCATTTCATCCACTTAATAATTCACTAGAATTTTTCTAAGATTCTGTCCAGAGAGGACCACTTTGAAGGAAGTACTATTTTGGCATGTCCAAATGGTATGAGATTTTTACAGTGTGTTCATGTACCCAAATAACTCCTATCCACCAAATTTATGCTCAATCCAAGCATCCATTAGAGGTGCCACTTCATGGTTTGTATTCTGGACCAGATTGGGCAGTTGTGAAGTAACTATGCTAAATTCTTGTTCAAATCCATCCAAACTTCACAGGAATGTACTCCCTCCTAATCTAAACCTCCCAGACATCTTATTGACTTCTTGGCACATCTTTGTTGATCACAGTTGAGCAGTCAAGTTTGCTACAGCAAAGTTCCAGAGAAGCCTCACATCATTTCGTGGCTTCTCTTGATGATATTTCACTTCCATGCTACCTTGGGGAGCAAGGACTACACCCCAAACAAGGTGTGCCAGTCTCTCTTGTCCCCTCCAAGCAAGTGTTAGTGGTGACCACGAGTAGAGCCAGCCAAAACGGTGGTCTGCGTACTGTACTCGTCGGCAAGCCTGCTCCGGCCAGCTCTGGTTCGTCTGGTCATGTCCAGCGGCTCCGCGGCGTCCACCTGCCCCTCTCCCGACCCTTATCCCCTCCGATTACCTCCTCTCCATGCCACGGCGGTCGCCGTCGCGGCTCTGTTCGCCCGTGACCCCGAGCTGTCACCTCCCTCCTTGGCTTCTTCCTCCCCGAGCCGTCGCGTTGCATTGAATGCTCGTCAGGTCGGCAATGCTCCCGTCCAGCCAACTCGCCTGCAAGCTCCAGTGCGGCGATGAGATCGCCACCGCGGCTGAGCTCATCCAATCGCCCCTGCCCGCCTATAAATAGGCCACGCCCGAGCCTTCTTGTCCTCACCAACGTACTCACCACTCTCCACTACCCCTCCCTAACTACTTCCCGGAGCTCCAGAGCCCTTCCTCGCCTTCATCCGCCGCCATGGCCGCCGCGGCCCTCCTCCTAAATTCCGGCGAGTCTGGCCTTCCCTCCCCCTCATTCCACCACTAGAGGCCTCCACCACCACCCCGGAGCCACTCCAGCATCTTCCCTTCCCCTACGGTGGCCTCTAGCCACGAGCTCACCGACGGCCGTAGTCGGTTTCCACTGCGGCTGGCGCCATGCCTGCTCCAGCGCTCCACGGTGTGCGCCCGGCCGCTGGATGGATGTGGAATTTCTCTCTGAGCGTGCCGGTACCCTCCCCATGGCCGGAGATGGCCAGAGCTGCCCGGGTCCCTCGCCGGAGTTCGCCTCTGCTCGCTGCAGCCGCGGACGCCACACCCTCTCCTCGCCGATCCTGTTGCCTTCCCTGGACGCGGTGCTCCATCCCGAGCGCATCGGTGCCCGCGCCCTCGCCGACGGTGGTCGGAGCCACCGGGGGCCAGTGCTGGTCGCTCCCCTGCCTCGCTCCTCTGTTCCATGCGGGGTAACGGCGAGAGGAGGGAGACGACCAGGCCAGGCGGGCCCTACCACCCAGCGACCCCACCCGTCAGCCAGAGGGAGGCGTTGACCCCGGGCCCGCGCGACTTAAGTGGGGGCGGGTTTTGTCCAAGCCGTCTACCCGCCCAGAAAACGTATTTCGCGAAATAAGCCTTCTGTTATCAGTCCCGCCAGTCAAAACCCTTAAATAGCGGACGTTCGTCTGTTAGCAGCAGAAATGGACGGTTTTTAATTCTTTTTCTGCCTAACGAACAAACGGCCGTAACTCGGCAACCGTAACTCTGAATCAGGTGATTCCAAAGCCCACTTCTTCGTCTCGTTGAGCCCGTTCTGTTGGTACCATTTTCATCATGTGTCTCCATAGTGAAAATGACCATTTTGCCCTTGTCCGTAAACAGCCCCCTCCGAGAGAGAACTATTTCCGGCAATCGTCTCCTTGGACTTCCCGCACTTCTTTCCGATGGTTCCTTCATCCCCAGGCAAGCCAAGATAGCCACTTGCATGATGGATTTGCAGTATCTATGGTTTCCTACCTGAGAATTTATTTTAATGTGTGCATGTTATTCTGTCTAAAACTACTATATATGCTCATGTTCTATGCTCATCCTTATAATCTGTCTATGCGCATCTTGCTAGTTATCAGGTACTCGCTGGTAGCATTATGCTCATGGTTCACACTGGCAGTAGTTCATGCTAAGATGATGACATGTCTGCATGTTTCTTTATCCGTTGTTGTGGTTCATCCTGTTATCATGACTCAGCACATCATCATTCAAATTTAACCGGATGTTAATCAAACTTGAACACCTGTTGGCTGAGTCATAGTGCGGATCGAATCGAGCTCACCAGTGCAACCACACTTGCTGGGATGGGGCAGCCTTAATTTGATCTATTGTCATGCCTCTCGTCGGTGCCTCCAACCAGGGAAGGTTATGAGCGCGTGCTACCCTGGCCCGGTAGGCGGCTATGACCTTGTGAACCCAGTTTTGGTATTGAGCTCAGGTCACCGTTTGGGACAGTTTTGGTTGGCCACGACGGTGGCAGGTGTCGGAAGGACACAGGGGTCACCCATGACATAGCCCAAAGGGGAGTTTGTCGGAGTGGCTGGGAGAGTGCCATGCAATAGACTGGGTTTTGTCGGAACATCATTGGTCCACCCGAATGGGAGCACGAGGCCACGAGTTCCGTGGTGTGGGTACAATGTACTAACCTCTGCAGAGTGTATAATCTATCGATAGCCGCGTCTTCGGATATGGGCACAGTTCGTAGTAGGACACACTATGGGTCAACAGTATGATAATTCTGCTTAATAACAACCCGGTTCGATGAGAAAGAAGTTGGTTGATATTTATGTGATCGCGAGAGGATCACCGTGGTATCGAGGATACCGATGTTGGTTGATCGTGATCGCGTGAGGATTACCGTGGTATCGAGAATACCGACGTTGGTTGATCGTGATCACAACAGGATCACCATGGTTTGTTGTTATGTTGTGATCTCGGTAAAGACCAAGCTCCTTGTGATCATGTTATCATTACGGTATTGTAATACCAAGTTTGGTTGGTCCCGAGGTTATCATGTGGCACACTCGATTGGTAAGTTTTTACAGGTGATGGTTACGGGGTAACTTCACGATTGAGTAAGTTGCAACCTGTTGCATATAGTATATGCCATGCCATGCTTATATTGTTCTAGCATCATCATGGTTACACCTGCTTAACCTGTAAATGCCATGCTATTGCTTGTCTTGATTTCTTTGGTTGCTGTGAGCTTGCGAGTACATTCAAAGTACTCACCTGGTGTGCCATGCCAGTTTGCAGGTTATGCCATGATTGCTTGCTTGTCGAGGATTCTGAGTTTGCGAGCTAGGATATGCGTTCCAGCCAGAGTCCCTGCGGAGTGGAGTTCACCACCGCCGTCGTTGTTCCGCTGCCGAGGGTATTCCGCTTCCTCGGGTTGTTACGCTGTTAGCATAGAGCTACCCTGTGCAGGCGTAGTACCGTGATGCCGATGTAATCCATATACCCTTGTAACCGTATCCATAGTAATAAAGAGCTGATTTGTTCTATGCCAACAGTGCCGTATTCCAGAAGACTTGTCTCTGGGCTGGAATACGAGGCGTTCCGGTTTCCTCTGAGCCGGGGTGCCACAATTTACATGCCCTTTTGTTACCTTTGCTTATAGACATATGCCTTTTGGTTTATGCAATGCACCTGCTACCTTTCAAAGATGTATGACAGCTATATTCTCTGACTTTTGTGAAAAGATTGTTGAGGTTTTCATGGATGATTTCTCCATTTACAAAACTTCTTGTGATGATTGCTTAAGCAACCTTGATAGAGTTTTGCAGATATGTGAAGAAACTAATCTTGTCTTGAATTGGGAAAAGTGTCACTTTATGGTTAATGAAGGTATTGTCTTGGGGCATAAAATTTCTGAAAGAGGTATTGAAGTTGATAAAGCTAAAGTTGATGCTATTGAAAAAATGTTGTGTCCTAAAGATATCAAAGGTATAACAGGTTTCCTTGGTCATGCTGGTTTCTATAGGAGATTTATCAAAGACTTCTCTAAAAGTTCTAGGCCTCTTACTAATCTCTTGCAAAAAGATGTTCCATTTGTTTTTGAGTATGATTGTGTAGAAGCACTTGAAATCCTTAAGAAAGCCTTAATCTCTGCACCTATTGTTCAACTGCCTGATTGGAACCTAGCATTTGAAATTATGTGTGATGCTAGTGATTATGTTGTTGGTGTTGTTCTAGGACAAAGAGTTGATACGAAATTAAATGTTATCCATTATGCTAGTAAAACTCTAGGCAGTGCTCAAAGAAATTATGCTACTACTGAAAAAGAATTTTTAGCAGTTGTGTTTGCTTGTGATAAATTCAAATCTTATATTGTTGATTCCAAAGTAACTATTCCCACTGATCATGCTGCTATTAAATACCTTATGGAAAAGAAAGATGCTAAACCTAGACTTATTAGGTGGGTTCTCTTGCTACAAGAATTTGATTTACATATTATTGATAGAAAGGGAGTTGAGAACCCCATAGAAGACAACTTGTCTATGTTAGAAAATATTCTTGATGACCCGCTACCTATTGATGATAGCTTTCGTGATGAACAATTAGCTATTATTAATGCTTCTCATAGCACTCCATGGTATGCAGACTATGCTAATTATATTGTTGCTAAATTTATACCAACAAAAGAAAAAGTTTTTCTATGATTTGAGACATTACTTTTGTGATGACCCACACCTTTATAAAGAAGGAGTAGATGGTGTTATTAGACATTGTGTACCTGAGCATGAACAGGAACGGATCATACGCAAGTGTCGCTCCGAGGCTTATGGAGAACACCATGATAGAGACAGAACTACACACAAGGTATTGCAATCTGGTTTTTATTGGCCTGCTCTTTTCAAGGATGCTCGTAAGTTTGTCTTGTCTTGTGATAAATGTCAAAGAATTGGTAACATTAGTAGACGTCAGGAAATGCCTATGAATTATTCACTTGTTATTAAACCATTTGATGTTTGGGGATTTGATTATATGGGACCTTTTCCTTCCTCCAATGGGTATAAAGATATTTTGGTTGCTGTTGATTATGTTACTAAGTGGGTAGAAGCTATTCCAACTAGTAGTGCTGATCATAACACCTCCATTAAAATGCTTAAAGAAGTTATTTTCCCGAGGTTTGGAGTACCTAGATATTTAATGACTGATGGTGGTTCACATTTTATTCATGGTGCTTTCCTTAAATTGCTTGTTAAATATGATGTTAACCATAGAATTGCATCTCCATATCATCCTTAGTCTAGTGGTCAAGTAGAATTAAGTAATAGAGAGATAAAATTGATCCTGCAAAAGATTGTTAATAGATCTAGAAAGTATTGGTATAAGAAACTTGATGATGCATTATGGGCTTATAGAACTGCTTATAAAAATCCTATGGGTATGTCTCCATATAAAATGGTATATGGAAAAGCATGTCACTTACCTCTTGAACTAGAACATAAAGCTTATTGGGCAATTAAAGAGCTCAACTATGATTTCAAACTTGCAGGTGAGAAGAGGTTATTTGACATAAGCTCACTTGATGAATGGAGAACCCAAGCCTATGAGAGTGCCAAATTGTTTAAAGAAAAGGTTAAAAGATGGCATGACAAAAGGATACAAAAGCGTGAATTTAATGTAGGTGACCATGTCTTGCTATACAA
Source organism: Thinopyrum elongatum (assembly GCA_011799875.1). NCBI lineage: Eukaryota > Viridiplantae > Streptophyta > Magnoliopsida > Poales > Poaceae > Thinopyrum > Thinopyrum elongatum. Next base: position 628,223,162 of record CM022303.1, on the reverse strand, counting down.
TTTTCGTTTAAGATTTTTTTGCAGGAAAACTTTTCTCTAAATGGGAAGGGCCTTACATTGTCGAGGAAGTTTATTGTTCTGGTGTCATCAAGATCAACAATGCTGAGGGCAATAACCCGAAGGTGGTGAACGGGCAAAGAATCAAACATTATATCTCAAATACTCCCATAAATGTTGAAATCAATATTATTAATACCATAACACCGGAGGAGTACATAAGTGAAACTTTCTGGAATGCTCCAGGACCCTGAAAAGGAATAGGTATGTGATACGGTAAGTAAACCAACTCCAAAACTTTCCCAATAGTAATTTTACTCTGTTTTGGAATATTTAAAAAATTAGGAAAATAAGAAGTAGTCCGAATAGCGCACGAGGAGCCGACAAGCTGTGGGGGCGCGCCCTACCCCCATGGGCGCGCCTCCCAAGCTTGTGGCCACCTCGTGTGCCCTCCTGACTCCGTTTTCTCCCAGAATACTTGTTTTACATGGTAAAAATTTATTATATAATCTCCCGAAGGTTTTGAACACCGTATCACGGCAATATCCTCTATTCTTGTTTCGAGCTGTTTTCCTGAGAGATCTAGATCGCCATGACGTCTCCAAGTGCCCCCAAGCACAAGTTCTTAGAGAAGTTCATCAACCCCTACCTTGCAGAGGTGCTGGAACACCCTCAAACCATTGAGATGCGTGAGGGGGTGCTTCACATCCGTGATGTTCAAGGGCCACGGAGGACTAGAAGTGTGGAGTCCAGGCTCGAAGTGGTGGAGCAAGAAGTCTTCAACTGTCAAGGGATGGTGGAACGCGGACTCGACGCCAACCACTCCATGATCACAAAATTTATCCGTGGTTACAAGCTGGACAACAATGATATTGGGGAGGCCATCTTCAAGCTTCATGAGAAAATCGAGCATCTCCAATCCCAGATCTATGATCTGCAAAACCAAAGCTGTGAGTAGGAATATAGATTTAAGAGGATGAGTTTGGCTGCAGATTTGAGGATTCCGGAGAGTCGTTCTTCCTTCTATGATGGTGAGCCTATGCCTTGGAAGACGAAGGACAATCCTCCCACATCATCAACTCCATCATCACCACCTCCGAAGAAAGAGACTTAAGTACATGGGTATGGGCACTCCCCTTGGCTTGTGCCAAGCTTGGGGGAGTTGCCCCGGTATTGTATCACCATCACATCTTTACATTTATCATTTTCCTTAGTTCGATCATTTTGGATATATCTTGGTTTAGTAGAATACAGTTTTTTTAGTATGATATAGCTTTGAGTTTTGCTTTGTGTTCCCTCTATGTAATCGAGTCCGAGAGTTATATAATAAAGATTAGTTTTGAGATGAGGGCTTCACTTTCTTGCTTTGATCTTAAGAATAAAAGGGGGAGAGAAATAAAAGAAATAAAAAGATTATATAATGATCTTATGGTAAGTGATGACTTCACATATAAGAAGTATGTCGCATGAAATTTGTTGAGAGTTGACAAAACATAGTTTTGGTCATTGTTGCAATTAATAGGAAGTAATAAAGAAAGAGAGGTTTCACATATAAATACACTATCTTGGACATCTTTTGTGATTGTGAGCACTCATTAAAATATTATATGCTAAAAGGTTGATGTTGGACAAGGAAGACAACATAATGGGTTATGTTTTCTTATATCTGAATAGAAGTTATATTGTCATGGATCCTCCAACATGTTGAGCTTGCTTCTCATCCTATGCTAGCCAAATCTTCTACACCAAGTAGAGATAATACTTGTGCATCCAAAATCCCTTAACCCAGTTTTTCCATGAGAGTCACCTATACCTACCTATGGATTGAGTGAGATCCTTCAAGTACGTTGTCATCGGTGCAAGCAATAAAAATTGCTCTCTAAATATGTATGATCTTTTAGTGTGAGGAACATAAGCTTTATATGAACTTGTGATATGGAAGAAATAAAAGCGACGGATTGCATAATAAAGTTCTTCATCACAAGCGGCAATATAAAGTGATGTTCTTTTGCATTAAGATTTTGTGCATCCAACCATAAAAGCGCATGACAACCTCTGCTTCCCTCTGCGAAGGGCCCATCTTTTATTTTACCTCTTACCTTTATACAATAGTCATGGTGATCTTCACCTTTCCCTTTACATTTTCTCTTTTTGGCAAGCACTATGTGTTGGGGAAGATCCAGATATATATATCCACTCAGTTGTAGGTGTTGATAAATTATTATTGTTGATGTTACCCTTGAGGTAAATGGTTGGGAGGCAAAACTATAAGCCCCTATCTTCCTATGTGTTTAATTGAAACTTTGATCTCATAAGTATCACGTGAGTGTTAGCAATTATGAAAGATTAAATGATGGTTGAGTATGTGAGCTTGCTAAATAAAAGCTCTTACATTGACTCTTTCCGATGTTATGATAAATTGCAATTGTTCCAATGACCAAGATCATAGTTTGCTGGTTTTCAATAATGTTCTTGATTGATGCTTTATCTTGTGAACGAATTATCACTTTAGCATGAGAAGTTATATGACAATATATGTTGTTGTTATAAAGATGATCATGATGCCCTCATGTCCCTATTTTATTTTATCGACACCTCTATCTCTAAACATGTGGACATGATTTTCGATTTCGGCTTTCGCTTGAGGACAAGAGAGGTCTAAGCTTGGGGGAATTGATACGTCCATTTGCATCAGGCTTTTATGTTGATATTTATTTTATTATGGCCTGTTATTTCACTTTATGGTACAATACTTATGCCTTTAGTCTCTTATTTTACAAGGTTTACACAAAGAGGGAGAATGCCGGCAGCTTGAATTCTAGACCGAAGGAGCAAATTTGAGATACCTATTATGCACAACTCCAAAAGTCCTCAAAACTTTACGGAGAATTATTTTGGAATATATAAAAATTATTGGGCGAAGAAACTACCGAAGGGGACCCACCAGGTGGCCACAAGCCTGGGGGCGCGCCCTACCCCCCAGGGCGTGCACCCAAGTCTTGTGGGCCCCTTGGCCATCGTCTGGTGCCCCTCTTCTACTATATGAAAGGTTTTGACCTAGAAAAAAATAAGAAGGAAGCTTTCGGGATGAAGCGCCGCCGTATCAAGGCGGAACTTGGGCAGGAGCAATCTAGGGCTCTCGTAGAGTGATTCTGCAGGGGAAACTTCCCTCCTAGAGGGGGAAATCGAAGCCATCGTCATCACCAATGATCCTCTCATCGGGGAAGGTTCAATATTCATGAAAATCTTCACCAGCATCATCTTGTCTCAAACCCTAGTTCATATCTTGTATTCATTCTTTGTCTCAAAACCTCAAATTGGTACCTATGGGTTGCTAGTAGTGTTGATTACTCCTTGTAGTTGATGCTACTTGGTTTATTTGGTGGAAGATCATATGTTCAGATCCTTAATGATATTCAATACCCCTCTGATCTTGAACATGAACATGCTTTATGAGTAGTTACATTTGTTCCTGAGGACATGGGAGAAGTCTTGTTATAAGTAATCATGTGAATTTGGTATTCGTTTAATATTTTGATGAGATGTATGTTGTCTTTCCTCTAGTGGTGTTATGTGAACATCGACTACATGACACTTCACCATGATTTGGGCCTAGGGGAAGGCATTGGGAAGTAACAAGTAGATGATCTGTTGCTAGAGTGATAGAAGCTTAAACCCTAGTTTCTGCGTTGCTTCGTAAGGGGCTGATTTGGATCCATATGTTTCATGGTATGGTTAGATTTATCTTAATTCTTCTTTCGTAGTTGCAGATGCTTGCGAGAGGGGTTAATCATAAGTGGGAGGCTTGTCCAAGTAATGACAGTACCCAAGCACCGGTCCACCCACATATCAAATTATCAAAGTAACGAACGCGAATCATATGAGCATGATGAAAACTAACTTGACGATAATTCCCGTGTGTTCTCGGGAGCGCTTTGCTTTATATAAGAGTACGTCTAGGCTTATCCGTTGCTACAAAAAAGGATTGGGCCAGCTTGATGCACCTTTGTTACACATGTTACTTGTTACCCGTTACAAATTATCTTATCACCAAGCTATGTGTTACCGATAATTTCAGTGCCTGCAGAAAATACCTTGCTGAAAACCGCTTGTCATTTCCTTCTGCTCCTCGTTGGGTTCGACACTCTTACTTATCGAAAGGACTACGATTGATCCCCTATACTTGTGGGTCATCACCTACGGACCCGTAGGTCTATGGTGAACTACTCACGCATCATCAGAGTGCCGGAAATAGGGCTCTAGATTGAATCTCGTGGTTCTGGAACTTGCGGCGGCTGGAATTGTATTTCGTCGACTCCCCTAGGGTTTCTGGAATATTTGGGTATTTGTAGAGCTGAGAGGCGGTGGAGGAGACCCTCGCGGGCCCTGCAACCCATCAGGGTGTGCCAGGGGCCTCTGGCGCGCCCTTGTGTGTTGTGGGCCCCACAGGACACTTCCAGGTGCTTCCTTGGCTCCCAAGTTGTCTTCTGGTCCAAAAAATCTCCAAAAAGTGTTGCTATGTTTGGACTCCGTTTGATAGGGATATTCTGTGAAATAAAAAAAAGCAAAAAACAGCAACTGGCACTGAGCACTATGTCAATAGGTTAGTACCAAAAAATGATATAAAGTTGCTATAAAATGATTGTAAAACATCAAATAATGATAATATAACAACATGGAACAATCTAAAATTATAGATACATTGGAGACGTATCACTTATTAGTAGCGTGGCTCCACTTAGGTCGTAGACAGTTGAAAATTTTATTTGGAATCAAATTGGATATTCTCACAGGTTGTTATTTACTAGCCATTTGAAGATCTGGATAGCATATCAAGCATAGCTCACATAGTTATTTTATTTGTGTGAAGGGAATTGAAGATCACCGATGTGCCACTCGACGACACCCAGAACATCACCGGCATCCTCGATAGTCGTCCAGTGAGTAAATTAAGATGGTCTATTTGTTATTGTGATATGTGGAGTAGTGTTGTGTATAACTAGCATGTGTATCTGTTTGCCCAAGTGCTATCTTGCTTTTATTGTTTGCAGCAAAACTCTGATTGGCCTATTATTTGCCAGAGTGTGTGGCACCCCGGCTCAGAGCAACCGGTTTACCTTGCATTGCCAGCCCAGAGATCATGTCTTCTGGCAACACACAACAACTTGGTAGAGAAGAACAACCACTTTTATTGATATCTTGCGGGAACATAGGTTCGATGATACATAAGGTAGCGAGGCCAAGCAGCACACACGGTGCTGCTGCACATATGTACATTATTTAGTGGACATGATGGGGGCCTCGAAGATAACACCACAGATACGTGGCAGCGAAAAGTCGACGTAGTAGGACTCCATCTCACAGGGACACTGATGTGGACACGGCCTAGACTGCAATGCATGATGCAACTCCTCCTGGTACGGCTTCTCCTGAAACTGGCATGACATGCCAGGTGAGTACTTTGAATGTACTCACAAGCTCACAACAAACAATACAACAGTGACAAACAACAAAATGATATTTAAGCAAGTTATATGCAAGAACATGGCAATGCTACTCATGAAGTGAAAGTGCTTGCAACCAGGGTCTCTCAAATCAGCTTACCATCTTGGTTACCTCGTACCAAGAACATCATCTGACCATGGTGATCACCTCCGGATCACAAAAGAAACCACTCGATGATTCCGACAACTTATCCATCATAACAAGTGCCATAAGTATAACATTAGTGTGCAAGTTAATTATTTCTGTTGACCCACAGTGTGACCTACTATAAACTGTGTCCATGACCGAGGACACGGCTAACGATAGATTAAACACACTCTGTAGAGGTTAGTACACTGTACCCACACCACAAAACCCATGGCCTCGTGCTCCCATTCAGGTGAACCAACGGCGTTCCAACAGAACCAATCTATTGCATGACACTCTCCCGGCCACTCTGACCAACTCCCCTTTGGGATCAATCCTGGGTGGCCCCGATGTCACCTCGTGACATCCAAAGGCCACCGTCGTGGAAAAACAAAAACGGTCCCAAACGGGGACAATGGTACCAAAACAGCGACGGGCAGACAAGGCTATGCCCGCCTACCGGGCCACGGAAGCGCAAGCGCATAACCTTCCCTTGTTGGAGGCACCCGCGAGAGGCATGACAACAGACCGAATAAGGGCCTTCCCATAAAGGCAAATGTGGTTGCACTGGGAAGCTCGATTCGGTGGCACCATGACACGATCAATAGCAGGTTCAAGTTGTATTACTATCATGTTTAACTTGAAATGAAATCTACTCTAGCCATAGTATGTGATACGTCTCCAACGTATCTATAATGTTTCATTGTTCCATGCTGTTATATTATCATTCTTGGATGTTTTACAATCATTTTATAGCAACTTTATATCATTTTTTGGGACTAACCTATTGACATAGTGCCCAGTGCCAGTTGCTGTTTTTTTGCTTGTTTTTTACTTCGTAGAAAATCAATACCAAACGGAGTCCAAATGCAGTGAAACTTTTTGGAGATTTTTTCTAGACCGGAAGACACTTGTTGAGCAAAAGAAGTACCAGAGGGGGGCTCCGAGGGGAGCACAACCCACCAGGGCGCGCCTGGGGGCCCAGGTGCGCCCAGGTGGGTTGTGCCCACCTCGGCAACCTCCCGCACCAGCTCTTTGCTCTATAAATACACCGAAAATCCAAATACCCTAGGGGAGTCGATGAAACACAATTCCAGCCGTCGCAAGTTCCAGAAACCACACATCCAATCTAGGCACCATCACGGAGGGGTTCATCATCCTCATTGGTGCCTCTTCGATGATGCGTGAGTAGTTCATTGTAGACCTATGGGTCCGTAGTTAGTAGCTAGATGGCTTCCTTTCTCTCTTTTGATTCTCAATACAATGGTATCTTGGAGATCTATTTGATGTAACTCTTTTTGCGGTGTGTTTGTTGGGATCCGATGAACTTTAAGTTTATGATCAGATCTATCTTTTTATCCATGAAAGTTATTTGAGTCTCTTTGATCTCTTATATGCATGATTACTTATAGCCTCGTATTTTTTCTTTGAATCTTCGGTTTAGTTAGGCCGACTAGATCGATTTTTCTTGCCATGGGAAGAGGTGCTTTGTGATGTGTTCAATCTTACAGTGCTCAATCCCAGTAACAGAAGGGGACATGACACATATGTATTGTTGCTATTGAGTATAACAAGATGGGGTCTATTCCTACATGAATAGATCTTGTCTACATCATGTCATCGTTCTTATTGCATTACTCTGTTTCTCCATGAACATAATACACTAGATGCATGCTGGATAGCGGTCGATGTGTGGAGTAATAGTAGTAGATGCAGGCAGGAGTCGGTCTACTAATCTTGGATGTGATGCCTATATAATGATCATTGCCTGGATATCATCATGATTATTTGAAGTTCTATCAATTGCCCAACAGTAATTTGTTTACCCACCGTATGCTATTTTTCTCGAGAGAAGCAACTAGTGAAATCTACGGCCCCCTGGTCTATTCTTTATCATATTGTAACACCCCATGTCATTAGCCACAGTAATCACTTTTGATAATGACAAGTCAGCTAGATTAACAGTGCATAATCATCATTTGCATCATATTGCATTTCAACTCCTAGTTCAAACTTCAATTAAATTCAAAGTGGAAAATAAAAGTTGTTCAAATCAGACTCTAAAATGTTCATTAAATAGAAAATAAGTCAGAGGCAATTCTAAAATTATAACCAACATTCACTAAATTACTTAATTGACTCTAACAGCAACAAAACAGAATTAAATTAATACCTTTTTGTTTAAATAAAATCCATGTGGAAACATTTGGACTCAAAACCTTTTTATATCAATGTTAAATATTGCACTGCTATAATATGGGCAAGTTCCATATTTTATAAAAGTCATTTGGATTAAAAAGAAAAAGAAAAAACATAAATAAGAAAAGAAAACAGAAACAGAAAATAAGAGAAAAGAGAAAAGGCCTAAAGCTACTGTGCACTCAGGCCTACTTCTACAGCGCCGGCCCAGCCCACCCCGCGTCTTCCCCCACCTCTCACTGCTCACCCTCGCCTCGCTGTCGAGCACCTCGCGCGCGCAGCCCCTCCCCCCCCCCCTCTGCGCGGTCGACAGCGCGCCGCGCTCGTCGGGGAGGATAAGAGCAACTCCCCGCTCCCCCTGGCGAACCCTAGACACCATTTCCCCCCTCGCCCCCTCTATGTTTCGGTTCGGGCAGATGCCCGAGCGCCACCCTCGCCGCTGTTCGCCATAGCCGCGACCACCGTCGCCCGTTCACCTCACCGACGAGCCCGGCCACACCGTCGTGGTCGTCTGCTTCGACTATGCTGCCGGATTGTGCCTGGAAGCCCCTCACGACGCCGCATTCTTCCTCGCCTCCGCCTCGGCCACTGCATCGACCTCGCCGGTGATCTACGCCACCGGTCCACCCCGAGCCCACAGCCCAGTCCCCACGCTCCCCCGGTGAGCTCCTGCGCGTGACGCACCCTCCCCTGCCTCCTCTAGCCATCCCTAGCTGCTGCTCCACCAAGGCCGAGCCCCTGCCTCCGCCATTACTCATCGCAGACGTCGATCCGGCGATCAAATGGCCTCGCAACCGAGTTCGTTGAGCTTGCCGCGTCGCATAGACCTCGCCAAGCCCCTCGCATCACTCGCTAGAACATTGCCTCGCCAATCCCGCAGCTCACCCGAACACCGTCGCCACTGATGTGGTCGTGCCACTCATTTTCGGCCACCCCAGCTCCGGCCATTAGCACAGATCGACGCGGCTCGGGCTCAGCTTTCGAACGCAAGAAGAACCGCCCGAAACGGTGCACCCTAGCCAAATCCCGAGCTCGCCGGAGCTCGACGCCGCGCTCGGGCTCGCCGGCGCACTCCAGTGGCCGGTGCCGACGTGGCTGCCACTTGGCACTATGGGCCCCGCCCCGTGCCACTGACCACAGGGCCCCACTGGGCCCCGTTGACCTCGGTCAGCGCTGACGTGGCCGCCCCTGTGTCTATGACATGTGGGCCCCACTCCAATAAACTATTTAAAATAAATAGATAATTAGTTAGTTAATTAGATTACTAAACACTCACTGACAGTAGGCCCCACCCACTAATTAATCATATTTAGTTAAATTAACTCTGTTTAAACTAATCAGAGGCTGACATGTGGGTCCCACTGGACCCACCTGTCAGGTTTGACTCCGGTCAGCCCCTGTTGACCTGCTCACATCACTCTGATGTCATGCTTGCGTCATCATACACTATTCTGGATAATGTTGGATTAAATGGATTAAATAAATTCAGAAAATGATTAAAACTTTAGAAAATCATATAAAATAATCCGTAACTCTGATGAAAATAATTTATATATGAAAGTTGCTCAGAATTTCGATACGAATCTGAATACGCCCTCCGTATTCCTATCAGATGCCTCTAGCTAGATGAACATGGAACTTTTAGACCGAATTCAATAAATGAATAGTACCCAACTTTAATTAAATAAATCCGGATAAATTCCTAAATTGACTAACTCATTTAGTTAGGCAGTAGAACACCTCTGCATAGCATTTAGGCATGTAATACATATTGTTTGCATTTTTGTCGTGAATCTACTGTTTCTCTCCCCCTCCTTCTCTCTCGATAGACACCGAGACCGATGCCATTGCAGCTGAGTACGACTACGCTCCAGACGAGCAGCCTGTTGACGACCCCTCTTTCTTGCCAAAGCAACAAGGCAAGCCCCCCCCCCCTTGAGCATCCAGATATCGCCCATTCCATTTCTCCTGCTTGCATTAGATTTTGCTACTGTTAATGTTTGCTCCTATTCTGATGCATAGCCTGCTTTTGTAACCTATTTATTGTTACCTTACGTGCCTATGTTAAACTGTTTAGTATAGGCTGGTAGTGAACCATCAGTGACCCCCACCACCTTACCCTTGTTGCCCCTGCTTGATCATCGATGACTCGATCAACGTGATCGTCGGCTAGAGGATGACACATCACTTCACCCCCTTAGTTGTACGACTCTGCATAGTTACTATCGAGTGCCGAGGGTGATACCTCATAACGCACTCATGATGAATACTCTGCAGTGTAGCTGTTCGGTCGTGGTCATTGAGGGTGATTCCTCCTTCTCCACTTCCGATACGACTCTGTCGTGCAACCCCTCAGTGTGAACCTCGAGGGTGATGCCTCATACGTTCACCCTAACGATTTCGTCGTGTGGAATTCATCGAGGGTGATTCCTCGGGGTTTCCCCCTTGATGCTATGACCACACGGTTACTTTGACCTTTGTTACAGGCGGGTCGACCCTGATGGGTACCCGCAGGGGATCTATGATGTCGGGTGTGCCGGAAGGGCACTCGAGTGTGATATTGTGGCGGAGCTTTAGAAACTCTGATTGTCTCCGCGTGTTACTAAATGAGCATATCGGATTTGGGTGTTTGATCTGAGTGGGTCGATGTGCCCTATACGCACTACCACCATGCGGGATTATGGTTTATGGGGCCCTCTGCGATGTACGTTTCTCCCGAAAGCTCTTCAGACGTCACGTTTCACAGTGCGGGCTGATGGCCGGGATTGGGCTGGATACTTCACTGACGATTTCAGTGTCGCACCTGCACCCCGGCCAGCCACTCAACGCGCAGGGTGCGTAGGGCGATGGCCCAAGACCTCTGGGTGCATAGGTTAGTCTGGCGTGCTGACCTTTCTGCTGAGCCTAGGTAGGGCGCTGCTTCGTGTTGATCTCCCGAGGCCGGGCATTACTCAGCAAGTGTGTCCGGCCAGAGGTGATCGAGCGTGTTGGGTAACAGTAGTGCACCCCTGCAGTGAAGAATAATCTATCGATAGCCAGCCCTACGGTAGAGGACGCTCAGTTTGGTATCCCGATCTATTACTACTAGGAAAAGGCCTACTAATGGCGCACCAGTTTTGCCTACTAATGGCGCACTACTGGTGCGCCATTAGTATCACGCCACTAGTATTTTTTACTAATGGCGCACCACGCAGTGCGCCATTAGTATAGAACACCATGCGCCATTAGTATGCCTCCCTGGGGGCCATATTTAACCATGTGCTTTGGCATACTAATGGCGCACTGCGGGGTGATGCGCAATTAGTATCCTTTGGCATACTAATGGCGCACTCTGTAGTGATGCGCCATTAGTATCCTTTGGCATACTAATGGCGCACCTTGAGGTGATGCGCCATTAGTATGAATATTAGGTTTTTTTTTACTTTTCTGATTTTTGCACAGGTTACAAAATATATTATTGGACAGAATATAGACAGCAGCACACAGCAACAGCAGATTCATCGAATACAATAGAAGATTAGTCTCCGAATACAATTCATCATATTAGTCTCCGAATTCAAAAGACCGAACAAAGATAAAACATTACAAGTCTCGAGACCGCGAGTATCGAGTTTTTCTTCACATTACAAGTCGATATCGATCATCTAAACTACCATCACATAGAAGAGAGCTGCGGTCATCACGATGAGCATCATCGCGATGAAACTGGTCTTCATCCGGTTCCTCCAACGCTCCCTCCTCTCTCCCGCTAGATAGCGGGCGTATCTAGATTCCGCCTCCGCCCTAGTGGTGTACCCTTTGTAACTGTTACCACTGAAACGGTGAACCTGTCTCCGACACTCCTCCCAGTCGTCGTAGACTCCGGGAACCTTACCCTTGTACACGACATACGACGGCATCTCTATGCACAAGCCAAACAACAGACAATACATAAGCAATATATAAGTATGCAACAAAAGGATCGGAAGAGAAAAGCAAGACATTAATAGCATGATTCATGGTCCTACTAATAAATAGCATCGATTACATCTAAGTTGAACGACTGTCCAAACCAAAGAGACATACAATTCATTAAAGTTTAATTACAACATGAGCCAATCAATGTTTCAGAACTACACATCACTACTTTCGACTCGACTCATGGGACAGGAGCGTGGATGAAGCCGCCGTCTGTCGTGATGGTCATGAAATCGCGGGCGTTGTCAGCCTGCATTTGTAGCGTTTCGTCTATCTCACTGTTGGACGGTTGATATCTGAGGAAGAACTGCCCCGAGGTATGAAGGACATCTTGATGGATGATGTCGGCAAACTCCGACTGGATGCGAAAGAATTCTTGTCTGATGCCCGCGTCCTGGATTGCCGACAAGCTCGCGGCCCAATCTTTGAGATTATCTGGTAGCAGAAGGTGGTGATGGTCCCTTACGATTGCTCGCATGTGATGGAGGGCGTAGTAGGCATCCTTCTGACCGCCAGGCGGCTGCTTGACGCAGCAGAACGTCGTATTGTGGGCGAACACGTGCTTGCCGTACTTACGAACTGCCCTGGTGAAGGTGCCTCCAGATTTGGCGTAGCCGGGGAGAACATCATCAAGAACTTTCTTGATATTTCTGTAGTCTATCTTGGAGTCACGGTTCGGGTCGAAATACGTGGCCATGGAATATTTCGGGCTTAAGAGGATGAGTGTGCAATGTGTGTCACTGCACAGAACACGGAATGTTAGAAAAAAAAAGAACGATCGAAATCTAAGAAATCATATGTTACGGGGCCGTTAAGGGATGACTTACTCGGGAAAGTAAGCCACAAGGAAGTTATCCTTATCTGGATTTGCCAGAATGACGCCTTCGAGGTGTGAACTCGCGACTTGGCGGTCCCCAGCGCTGCTCAAGAGCTTGGCACGCATGTATAAGGGGTCGACTATCACGATGTCCGGGGTCTTGTCTCTAATGATCCACATCTCCATACTCAGCGAAAACAGCCGAACGAAGGTGTAGTGCAGCGGATGAAGGTTAAACATAGCAAAGATGTCATCAAACGGCAGGACGATCGTACCCCTGATGTCGCCATCCACAAAGCCCTTGCCCTCTAGCACCTTGGCCACGAAAACCGGGTATGCCACATCATTCTCTCTGAGACGCCGCTTCTCCAAAGAAAGAACACTGTCGTGCAGACTCCGCATAGCACCGGTTGCAGCATTGAGCATATATGTCGGTAGCATCGCCCTACCCGCCACATGCACCCTCCTCGAGATATCCTTAGGTGAAGGTGGCCCGTCCTGAGCACGGATCGTGCTCGGTGCCGGCTGGCTCGCATCGGTGCCCTTTTTAGTCTTTCGTTTCCGGCTCTTCTTCTTTATCTGCGTTAATGGGACCGAGTTCTGCTCACAGACCGCCTTCTTGAGCGTGTTGGGGCTGATAATATTTCGCGCCTCAGCTATCTGAGGCTCGGTGAAGGCGGCAGCTGGAGGCGTCTCCTGAGAACTGAACGCCAGACGACGCCTGTTGCAACTGGGTTTCTCCGTCGTACCAGCTAGATCGCGGTCGTCTTGGTTGGGTTCTTGAGAAGGAGGCCCGCAGAACTCGTCACCGTACCCATGTTCAGCAAAGTACTTATCGACGTTGGTAAATGTACCGTCGTCATTGTCGTCGTTGTCCGGATCCTGTGCCATATGCATGTCCGGATCCTGTGCCATAGGGATGTCCGGCATGTCTGGTAGCATTGCGGCGTTCTTGGCATGGCTTGGCGCCGGCACGACTGGCGGTCTTGTCTGTGGGGTGGTGTCCCCCGCCCCCAAACGAATCTGGCTCTTCGGCCAAAGCAGGGGCCAGCTTACGCAGGCGCTGAGGGTCATCTCATCTCATCTTCTTACCCCAGCGGGTCGAATCGGAAGTAACAGCTCGTCGCAGCCTGGCAGCACCCGAACCACTTCAACCCTATACACTGTGGGTGGCATCGGATTACCGTGGAACACGGGGTTGCCCGGTTGAACGATTCTGCCCTTGGCGACATCGACCAACTCGCCGCCCACGAAGTGCAGGAGAGTGCAAGGAACGTCGGCGGCGCCCTGCGAAAACATGTAGGGCATCAGGGATGCCCAGTCAAAGGCAAGGAGATGAAGTCATCGGCCGAGAGGCTTAGTTACCGTGATGCCATCGAGCTCGGCTAATGTCGAGGCACCGCCAACGGCGGGCGTGCAACTAATGGAGGGGCCGCTTGCTGGCGAGGCGCCGGCCGGCGTACACCCGGGTGCATTAAGCTCCAATGCCCTTGCCGGCGCCGGAGACACAAATACCGCCTCCGCCAGAGACACCAATGGCGCCGCCTGCGCGCTGTGCGAGTTGCTGGCCGTGAAGCTGGGAACCGGGGGAGGCCCCTGTTGGCCGCCCGCAATCCACGTCGTCAGCCCATGAATCAACGTAGGCACCATGGCGTTGAGCTTCGTTCCCAGTTGTTGTTCCACTTGCTCTTGGACAAGCTCCGGAATCCGCGCCACTTGTGCCTTGAGTGATTCAACCTCGCGCGACTGGCTTTCCGAGCTGGTCTTTTTCTCCTTTCGCCCACCAGCGGTATAGTATGACGACCATTTTGTGGACAAGCCTTTGCCGGCCACACGACCAGCTGACATCGGCTTACTGAGCTTATCCTTGTTTTTCATTACGTTCAACGCCCTATTCAAAGGGGTGTCGAAAGGGGAGCTCTGAGACGACCCCGTGCTACTGCTTTCTTTGTCCTGCGGAAGGAACGTGAACCATTTAGAAATATTGGGGATTAATTAGAATGCAACCATATGGAGCTAATTACGCGGGGGTGTATTCCTTACCAGAACAAGCTCAAGCTCCTTGGTCTTCGGATCCGTGGTAAGCTCCTTTGTTACCGGGTCCTCCTTCTACCGGGCCCTGAGAAAGTTCCTGGTCTGCTTGTCACTGTATTTCTCGAAGCGGGGCGGTAGGCCTTGCTCGGCACGCTCCGCGTCCTCCTTGTCCCATATAGGCTCCGCCACTCTGTAACCGCCGGGACCGAGTTGGTGGACCCCTAAGTTCAACTGCCGCATTTCTTTCCCCCACTGACTTGATTCGGAGGTTGCGGGGCTCTCGCACTTGATCTTGAACTCCTTGTAGTCATCTTTGCTCATCAAAGGATATTTCGCCTTGATCTTGTCATAACTATCACCTTTATCAATCATTGCCTTCACCGTGCTTCTCCAAGTAGACAGGGCCGTGCTCATCTTCGTGAGGGCGGCACTGTTCACTTTATTCCCTGAGAGGCATGTGTTTGCAAACTCAGCGGGGAACTTGTCTCGTTCGTGCAGCTTCGTGAAGAGGAGGCTGCGCAAATTCCCTCGGTCCTTATGCCTTAGGTTCTCGGTGTTGTTTGAGACGGTGCTCCGGAGAATGCACCCGAGCTGAACCGAGTACCCCTTGACTACTTGTTTGGGCGCCGTTGGATGCCCGTCGGAGTTCACTTCAGTAAATTCCTCACTGACGGTGCCGAGCACGCTCGGGCGCCGGTCCTTCCGTTGCCTCTTCGGTTGGCTGCCATCTGTGCGTGCGCCGCCATCATCAGTGGTGGCATCCTCGGCGGCGCCATCAGTGGTGTCATCCCCGATGCCACTAGTGGTTGTGTAGTCAGGATCGGTGTCTTCCGCGGCATCCTCATAGCGGTGAGGTTGTTCCTCCATCTCCTGGGACAGCTCCCAGAATTGCTTGCCGCCCGAACCGCCGGCCTCATCGTTGTGGGCCATGTTTCGCTCTAAATAGGAAAAAAGTTTGGTTAAAAAGTTGGTTATTGTCAAGGAACAAGATCATGGTCTCATCATTTAGGGTTTGTCGACACCGAGGCATCCTAAAAGCTAAGCTTTTATCATTTAGGGTTTGTCGACGCTGAGGCACCCTAAAAGCCTAAGCTTACATCATTTAGGTTCTTATCGACACTGAGGCACCCTAAAAGCTAAGCCGTGAAGGAGAATTCTAAGTTGGGCACCCTAAAGGAAAATTTCAGCATGACCTTTGCTGAAAATAGGACATATGGAGTACCCGAATTTGCCGGAACGGAAGTTAATCGACATTCCGGCAAACTCAAGGGCCTCTCAGGGTACCTGCAAAATCATCACGACACGATGGTCGGAGACAAAACCCAGCAAACTAGCACCACAATGTGCCTCTACTTTCATATGGATGAAAAGGCCACAGACCATATGGTCATCATCTTTCATATGGACAAAAATCAGCTGAACTTATGTGAGCTTCCATTCCAGATCTAATAGGTCACCCAACAAAAAATGGAATGCATGCTGCAACTTGCTGTAACCGTCGTTGCTTCTACCAGGATGATCGATGCAGTGAATTTGCTTGTCGATTCACTCGTCACTGCGTAGGTAGCTGGTGTCGAGTTGGTCTTTTTTTTGAGAGAGAGACAGAGAATGTCTAGTTGCTCTTGACCATATATTAAGACGGCCGTGTGTGTGTGTTGCCAACATTCATCGGTGAAAGAAAAAGAAAAAGAAAAGGAAAAGGCATTGGTTGCCCGAAACAGAGCAGAGCAGCTTCTCCTCTGTTTGTTTTTGCTGGAGCGGTAGCTGCATGCATGCTCTATTTCGTCCACTGCCGGCCGGCGAGGGATCTCTCAACTACACCACAATGTATACTCGCACAAAAAAAGATTTGACAAAAAATGTATGCCACCGAAATGTCGATTCACTGGCATTATGCCTCTTAAATTTCAGAGAAAATGGCAGGCAACTCTGTCTGGATTGCAAACTGGGAGGAAGGAGGAAGGAGGAGAGGTACCTGGGCGGGCGCGGCCGGTCGCCGGAGGGGTCGGGGTCGGGGTCGGGGTCGGGGTCGGCGGCGGCGGCGGCGTCGAAGGGATGGCTCGAGGGCGTCCGAGCTCGTCCGGGTCCTCGTAGTCGAAGAAGAAGACGGCGGCGGTCCTCCTGGGCGCCTTGGTTGGTCGTGGGGAGGCCGGCGGCCACGTGCTTCGCGGGTCGGCGGCGGTCGTCGTCCTGCACCCCGTGCCCGGACTGAGGTTGAGGCGGCGCAGGGCAGGGGCCGACGCGGGGAGGCTGTCGGCGACGGCGAGGTCGCGGAGGCATCGGCGATGGCGGAGCTGCAGTGGTGGGGGGCGCGGGGGCGGCGGCGCACGTAGGGGCGGCGGCGGCGTGGGTCGGGGCCGCGCGCGGGGGGGGGGGGGGGGGGGGGGGAAGTGGATCTGGCGAGAGGGAAGGACGAAGGGGTCGGGCGAGTTAGAGCTAGGGGGAACCTTACTAATGGCGCACCCCCGAGCGGTGCGCCATTAGAAATCTTTTTTTTATAGCAATGGCGCACCCCCTAGCGGTGCGCCATTAGGAATCTTTTTTTTAGATAGCAATGGCGCACTACCCGAGCGGTGCGCCATTAGTATGTTTTTATTATTATTTTTTGTTGCTATTTTTTAATATTTTTTTATAAAAACAGTAATATTTTTTTTTATAAAAACAGTAATAATTTTTTTATGAATATGAAAAAATATCATCAAATTTGTTATTTGAAAATATCATCAAATGGGGGTGCTCGGCGGCGGCGGTGGAGCGGGGGAGGGTGCGGTGGGTCGTCGGCGGCGGTGGAGCTAGTGGGGGAGGGTGCGGGGGGGATCGAGATCGAGATGGAGGGGGATAGCGATCGAGATGGAGGGGGATCGAGATTGAGTGTCCTCATGAATATTCAATATTATTGCCCATGAAATTTGAAAATATATTCATGAATTCAAAAAGTGCCCATGAAATTTAAAAATATTCATGAGTTCAAAAAGTGCCCATGAAATACAATCGAGAAATGAAGACTACGATTTAAATACAATCGATCTTAGCTAGCTATGTGTTCACAATCTTCTTGCCCTTCTTTTTCGCAAATGGAGTTCTTCTGTGGAACGGACGTCCTTTAGGTAGGGTGGTCCTGCTTCTTCTTGTGGTGTATGCTGCTACTTCATCGTCGTTGTCATGTTCCATCTTTGGGTCGCCGTACTTGTCGAAGTCTTGCTCATTGGCGACTCCATCCATTCCGATGATCTTCCTTTTGCCTCTCCTCACGACAACACGACTGGGCTTTGACGGGTCGGTAATGAAGAAGCATTGGTCCACTTGGGAAGCCAGTACCCATGGCTCATTTTTCGCGGTGACGTTTGCGCCCGCGGTCTTGGATTTGGCTTCGGGTATAACCATGGTGGTGAAATACCGGTCTTCTTTTAGGACGCTCTTGGCCCATCTGACACGGAACATCGGGACCTTCTCTCCAGCGTAGCTCAGCTCCCAGATCTCCTCGATCCTTCTGTAGTATCTGTCCTTGTCATTACCGGTGTAGGATTCCATCGTTACCCCGGAGTTCTGATAACCATCGCTCTTCATGTCCTTGTCCTCGGTGTAGAATGTGTAGCCATTGATATCATACGCCTCATAGGTCATCAGGTTGTGCTCGGCGCCCTGTGACAAGGCGAATATGAGTTGTTCTTCGGCGGAAGAATCCTCATGTAAAGGGTACGACAGAAGCTTCTGCTTGAACCAACGCGTGAAACATGAGTTGTGCTCTTTGATTATATCTCCGTCCGTCCTCTGTTGGCCTCGGTCATTGTACGTCTTCTCAATAAAGGTTTTGTGCTCTACCACCCAAGGATCGACCATGTCTATGTGTTGTAGCGCGACTAGGTTTGCTCTTTCAAAGTCGGCGAGCCGACCCTCGAAGTCGACATGCATTTCGTGGCGACCCTCACGGTGACCCCATCCAGCGAGCCTACCGAGGTGCCTGTTGACGGGCAGACCAACGGGGTTCTCGATGCCTAGATAATTCGTGAAGTAGGAGATGCACTCTTCAGTCAGAAAGCCCCTGGCTATGCTTCCCTCTGGACGTGACATGTTGCGAACGTATCCTTTGATGACACCATTCATCCTTTCGAACGGCATCATGCTGTGCAGGAACGTCGGCCCGAGTTGGATGATATCCTCCATGATATTGACCAGCAGATGCACCATAACGTCGAAGAATGCGGGCGGGAAGTACATCTCAAGCTCGCATAGTATCACCACGATCTCTTCCTGTAGCCTTCTGAGTTGCCTCACGCCAACCGACTTTTGAGAGATGACGTCGAAAAAGTTGCATAGGCCAAATAGTGTTTCACGGACGTGCGCGTCCATGATCCCACGGATTGCAACTGGAAGTATCGGCGTCATCAGCACGTGACAGTCGTGAGACTTCATCCCGCTGAACTTCTGCTTCGCTGGGTCTAGGTATCTGCTTATCTTCCTCGCGTAACCGTAAGGAAGTTTTACTCCTATGAGGCAGGTGAAAAACTGCTCGATCTCCTCCTGACTTAGAGTGAAGCACGCGGGAGGGTAGTCATTTCCGTTCTTCTTGGCCTTTTTGCCTTTGCGACGACTTTCTGTGTCCTGCTTCGCCTCATCATCATCATCATCATTAGCATGAAGCTCCTGCCTGATGCCCATTGATTTCAAGTCTGCCCTTGCTTTCGGCCCATCTTTGGTCCTCTCTGGCATGTTGAGCAGGGTACCAAGCAGACTCTCGCACACGTTCTTCGTGATATGCATGGCATCAAGGCTGTGAGGCACACGGTGGATCTTCCAGTACGGCAAGTCCCAGAAAACAGACCTCGTTTTCCATACCTTCAGCAGCGGCTCTGGCGCCTTTTCCTTCTTTCCCGGCAGTGGGCAATCTTTCCAATTTTTCAACAGCTCGTCTATTTCCTCGCCGCTCCTCGTACGCGGGCGTCTTCGGGGTTCGGTTTCACCATCGAATAGATCCTTGCGTTTCCTCCACGGGTCATCATCGCGAAGCCACCTTCGATGTCCCATGAACACGGTTTTCGAAGACCCGGGATCTCTATCTACCTGGAGATACGTTGTGTCATCCATGCACCTGACGCATACAGAAAATCCGTGGACCACCTGCCCCTGCTCTCATAGGGAAATATTCTTTCTCTGCGGCGTCCCACGTATTGGCTGGCATTTTCCACAGCGTGTCTAGCTCCTCTTTCAGCAGCCCCAGATACAGATTGATGTCGTTCCCTGGTTGTTTCGGCCCTTCAATTAGCATACTCATGTGAATGTACTTCCTCTTCATGCACAACTAGGGGGGAAGGTTGTACATCCACACAAACACAGGCCAGGTGCTATGTGTGCTTCTCTGGCTGCCAAACGGATTGACTCCATCGGTGCTCGCGCCTAGCACGATGTTCCTTGGATCCTTCCCAAATTCTGGGTGTTCGTAGTTCAACGCTTGCCACTGGCTCCCATCCTTAGAGTGACTCAGCATCTTGTCTTTTTTATTTATCTCCAGATCATTTGCGTCATCTTCTCGCTTCTTCTCCTCCCTATCCGCGTGCCAACGTAGGAGCTTTGCTACCTTAGGGTCCGCGAAATACCGCTGCAGACGAGGAGTGATCGGAAAGTACCACACCACTTTTCGAGGAGCTTTCTTCCTCTTCTTGTATCGAGTGACGCCGCACACCGGACATATGGTAGACTCCGCGTGCTCGCCCCGATAAATGATGCAATTGTTCATGCACACATGGTATTTCACGTGCGGTAAATCCAGAGTACACACGACTTTCTTCGCCTCCTCGAAACTGGTCGGGCACTTGTTCCCCTTGGGAAGACGTTCGTGCCAGAATGACATGTTCTCGTCGAAGCATGCGTCGGTCATTTTGTGTTTTACCTTCATCTCCAGAGCCATGAGCGTTACTTTCAGGCGGGTATCCTCGGGTCTGCATCCTTCATACAATGGAGTAACCGCGTCTATCTCCAGTTGATCTAGCTTGGCTTTCTCTCGGGCGGCAGCTCTTGCGTTATTCGTCTGCTTGAGAAGAAGCTCTTGAATATGAGGGTCCTGCACCCAGCCCATCGATGGTCCATCGTCGTCTGCTCCGCCGGCATCTTCATCTTCATGATCATGCCCTTCGTCTGCTCCGGCATCTTCCTCATCATCATGTCCGGCATCTTCTACATGATGACTGTGTACAGCATCACCGTCGTGATCATGTCCTGGAGATTCTTCGTCTTCTCGCCCGCCCGAGCCGCGGTGGTTGTCTTGCTGCCCTTCCTCATTTCTTGCCCGGCCCCCATGGACGACTTCATAGTCATCTTCATCACCTTGCCACCGATAGCCATCCATGAAACCACGCAAGAGCAGGTGGTCCCGCACCTGCCCGGAATCCGGGTCCGTAATAAGGCTCTTCAGCTTGCATCTTCGACACGGACATCTTATCTCCGTCTCGTTCTTTTGAAGCATCTCGGCCTTCGCGGAGCTCAAAAACCTATTCACGATGCCTTCGGTCATCGTGCGGACCTTGGTCGCCTGCGGGGTAGAGCAAAACGATATTTTAGAACCAAGAAAAAATTTGGCATGACTTTCCCTAAAAATAGGACCAAAAAGAATGCATAGTGCCAAAATTCTCGCCGAAACGGAAATGAATCAACATTCCGGCAAAATATTGGCAACTATCGCATTTCAAATACCGGTACCTGCAAACACAAACAGATATGCAACACCACAAACATATGCAACACCATGAACATACATAGATCTAGCTAGGCCACAAAAAGTGCATGTGCACGTTGTTGGAGCGAGCTAGGGAGAAAAAAAGTAGATCTACAACATGAAGATAGCTTTCCCCTTACATACCTATCAAAAAAAGGTAATTTCACCACTTAATTTTGATGAATCTATGGTGCAAATGAGGTGAGGAGGAGGAGGCAGCCGACAAGCTTGGAGAAGGAGGTGGAGGGAATGAAGTGGGGAAAGTGAGTGTGTAGGTGTGGCTGTCCAAAATATCTAGCTGGTCCCAGGTTACTAATGGCGCACCACACAGCCATGCGCCATTAGTAACACAACATACTAATGGCGCACCTGCTGGCCGTGCGCCATTAGTAGTTTTGCAAAAAAGTAAAAAAAAGTATATATATACTAATGGCGCACCGCGGCATAGTGCGCCATTACTAGTTTAAACTAGTAATGGCTCACTTTGCCACGGTGCGCCATTAGTAGTTTTGCAAAAAAAAGAATAAAAAAAAAATACAGTACTGGCGCACTCTGTGGCTGGTGCGCCATTACTAGTTAGAACTAGTAATGGCGCACTTTGCCTGGATGCGCCATTAGTATGTTTGGAAAAATGAAAAAAAAATTTGTTACTAGTGGCGCACCTTGTGTCTGGTGCGCCATTAGTGTCATCCACACTAATGGCGCATCACCACATGGTGCGCCATTAGTATATAGTAGTGGCGCACCACTTCTCTGGTGCGCCATTAGTGTCAATTTCATCTATAGCCCTTTTCCTAGTAGTGAGCTTGTTTAATTAATTGAAGCTTCGGGATCGCTTTCTCACAGGGAGACGAGAAAGGATCTCTAGGCTTTACTTCAACATGTTTGCCTAATAAAATGCTATTCTACTCTCTTCTATTGCTGCAAGATGGTGGCTTCGTGAAGATGTTTGAGATGCTAGTCTTCGATAGGACTAGGCCTTCTCTCTATTCTGGCATTTCTGCAGCCCAGTCCACATATACCGCCTTTCCCCTTTGATAACGTTGCATATATAGTGTAGATCCTTGCTTGGTGAGTACTTCGGATGAGAACTCACGGTTGCTTTGTTACTTCTTTTTCCCCATACCCCTTTGATGATACATGAGACGATGGAGCCCCGGAGCCAGATGTCCCAGCAGGAGCTTACTACCAGGAGGGTCCAGACGGCACGTACTACTGGATCGAGCCAGCCGACCAGGAGTAGGATCGGAGGCTCCCAGGAAGGAGGCCTACACCTTTCGATCTAGAGTCGTTGTTTGTGCTAGCCTTCTTAAGGCAAAACCTTGTCTAACTATGTCTGCACTCAGATATTATTTGTATGACTGACTTATGCATTCAGATCCTCGTGATCCCTGGTCTGTAATATTCGTGGATCTCCGTTTATTTGTGTTAGAGTTGTGTTGTGATATCTTCCCGTGAGTCCCTGTGCTTCATCGTGCATGTTTGCGTGTATGATTAGTGCATGATTGAGTCGGGGGCGTCACACATATTTGCCTTTGAGATCTATTTTTATTCTCTTTTGTTTTCAGATCTATATTTCAAAAAAACCAAAAATACCTTGCTGCACTTTATTTTATTTCATGTTTATTCGAGATCTATTTCAATTAGTCTCTCGTTCACTCCCCAACTTCTGGCACCGTTGCCCGAAAGGGATTGACAACCCCTTTAACACATCGGGTTGCAAGTATTTGTTCTTTGTGTGCAGGTACCATTTACATAGTGTTGCGTGCTTCTCCTACTGGTTCGACAACCTTGGTCTCATCACTGAGGGAAATACCTACCGTAGCTGTGCTGCATCATCCCTTCCTCTTTGGGGAAATACCGATGTAGTTCAAGCCGCATCAAAAGAAATTTCTGGCACCGTTGCCGGGGAGACATCATCAACATCTATCAGGTTCCTAATCACAAATCTCATCTCCTTGCAATTTAAATTATTTGCCATTTGCCTCTCGTTTTCCTCTCCCCCACTTCACAAAAATTTGCCGTTTTTATTCGCCCCACTTTTTCGTTTGCCGTTTCCTCGTCAGATCTGTTTTTAAGTGCAATCTTGTTTGCGTAGTCATGATGACCCAAGAGAACACCAAGTTGTGTGATTTCTCCAATACCAACAACAATGATTTTATTAGCACTCCGATTGCTCCTCTCGCCACTAGTGCGGAATCTTGTGATATTAATGTCGCTTTGTTGAATCTTGTCATGAAAGATCAATTTTCTGGTACTTCTAATGAGGATGCCGCGTCCCATCTTAACACATTCGTAGAATTATGCGATATGCAAAAGAAAAAAGATGTGGAAAATGATATTGTGAAGTTGGAATTATTCCCGTTTTAATTGCGAGATCGTGCAAAAATTTGGTTTTCTTCTTTGCCTCGCAATAGTACCGATTCTTGGGACAAATGCAAAGATGCTTTTATTACTAAGTATTTTCCGCCTACAAAAATTATTTCCCTTAGGACCCAAATTATGAATTTTAAGCAACTTGAGCATGAGCATGTTGCGCAATCTTGGGAAAGAATGAAATTGATGCTAAGAAACTGTCCTACTCATGGTTTAAATCTTTGGATGATTATACATTTTTTTTATGCGGGATTGAATTTTGTTTCCAGAAATCTTTTAGATTCCGCCGCGGGTGGTACTTTTATGGAAATTACTTTGGGTGAACCTACTAAATTGCTAGAATATATTATGGCAAATTATTCACAATGGCATATCGAAAGAGCTCCTACTAGTAAAAAAGTTAATTCGGTTGAATAAATAAACTCTTTGAGTGAAAAAGTCGATGCTCTTATGAAATTGGTTGCTAATAAAGGTGCTCCTATTGATCTTAATGATGTGCCTTTGTCTACCTTGATTGAGCAAAATAGTGATGCTGTAGATGTGAATTTTATCTCGGGAAACAATTTTAACAACAATGCTTATAGAGGTAATTTTAATCCTAGGCCTTTTCCTAGTAATTCCTCTGATAATTATGGTGGTTCCTATGGTAATCCTTCTTATAATAATAATAGGAAGACCTCTGATCTTCTGAATAATATTAAAGAATTTATCAATTCATAAAAAGTTTTCAATGCTACGATAGAAGAAAAGTTGAATAAGATTGATGATATGTCTAGAAGCATTGATAGAATTTCTCATGATGTGGAAAATCTCAAGTTGAAATTTTTTGTGCCTAAGTTTGATGAATCAATTAAAGATTTATATGTTTCTATGGATGAAAGTAAGAAAAGAACCGCTATGCTTAGAGGTAAAAGAGAATTTTTAGAAAAAGAGTTTTCTAGTGATTGCTTTCATAAAAATGATGAAGATCTTAAAGTGATTGGTGTTTCTTCTATTGATTCCTTGTTTAGAAAAATTAAAATTGATGATAAAGGGACTGGATAAGAGTCAACTTTAGCTAGAAGGCGTCCCAATAATTCGGAGGGTGAAAATCTTGTTGAGAAAATTGATAAAAGTGGGTTTGGAGAGGTCAAAACTTTAACTAGTGATGTGCCCACTCTCTTGAATTACAAAGACTTTAATTATGATAGTTGTTCTTTGATTGATTGTATTTCTTTGTTGCAATCCATGATTAATTCACCCCATGCTTATGAACAAAATAAAGCTTTTACTAAACATATTGTTGATGCCATGATGAAAGCCTTTGAAGAAAAGTTGGAATTAGAGATTTCAATTCCTAGAAAATTGCATGATGAATGGGAACCTACTATCAAATTCAAGATTAAAAATTATGAGTGGTTTGCTTTATGTGATTTGGGTGCTAGTGTTTCCATAATTCCGAAATCTTTATGTGATGTGCTTGGTCTTACCGATATTGAAGAATGTTCTCTTAATTTGCACTTAGTAAATTCTACAATTAAAAAGCCTATGGGAAGAATTAATGATGTTCTTATTCTTGCATATAGGAATTATGTGCCCAAAGATTTTATTGTTCTTGATATTTATTGCAATCCGTATTGTCCTATTATACTTGGTAGACCGTTTTTACGCATTATAGGTGCCGTGATTGATATGAAAGAAGGCAATATTAAATTTCAATTTCAACTAAGAAAGGGAACGAAACACTTACCTAGAATAAGAATTAAGACACCATATGAATCAATCATGAGGGCATCCTATGGATCTAAAACAAAAGATGACAATACTTGAATCTATGCTTTATGCCTAGCTAGGGGCATAAAACGATAGCGCTTGTTGGGAGGCAACCCAATGAATAAATTTTATTTTTGCCTGTTTCTTTCTGTTATTGAGTATTTGCAAAATTATGCCTCTGTTTTGATTGTGTTTTTTTTGTTTTAATTGGAGTTTGGGCCAAGCAAAGCCTTTGGGATCATGTTGGGTGATAGTTGATTTGATCTTGTTGGAAAACAGAAACTTTTGCATCCAGTAAAATAATTTTGAAGACTCACATATGTGACAAAATATTCTGAATTTTTTACAAAATATTGATATACAAATTTTTTACGTTGTCCCAATTATTCAGAATTATTCGATTTAGATAAGTATACGAAGTATTCAGATTACTACAGACTGTTCTGTTTTTCACAGATTCTGTTTTCTTTGCATTGTGTGCTTATTTTGATGAATCTATGGACTTTATCGGGGGTATGAGCCATAGTAAAGTTGGAATACAGTAGATATAATGCAAAAAAAAATATGAATGGTTTTTCAATAGTACTTAGAGTGGTGATTTGCTTTGTTATACTAACGGATCTCACGAAGGATTTGTTAAGTTTTGTGTGATTGAAGTTTTCAAGTTTTGGGTGAGAACACGATGGATGAAGGAATAAGGAGTAAGAAGAGCTTAATCTTCGGGATGCTATCGCACCCCAAGGTAATATTCAAGGATGAACAAGCAACTAAGCTTGGGAATGCCCCGGGTGGCATCCCCTCTTTCTTCTAACGACCATCGGTATTTTACTTGGAGCTATATTTTTATTCGTCACATATCATGAGTTTTGCTTAGAGCGTCTTGTATTATATGAGTCTTTGCTTGTTTTGCTTTTTTATTTTGTGTCAAGTATCCTTGCTGAACACACCTATTTGAGAGAGCCAAAATTATGCTATGATTTGTTAGAATTGCTCTATGTGCTTCACTTAAAAATTTTGAGCTATGGAATTGCTCTAGTGCTTCACTTATATCTTTTTGAGCACGGTGTGCTTTATTATTTTTGAAGAAATGCTCTCATGCTTCACTTAGATTTATTTGAGAGTTAGTAAATTTTTAAGAAATTCTCTCATGCTTCACTTATATTATTTTTAGAGAAGAAAATTTTATGCTCATGTTCCTCACTTAAATTTATTTGAGCTATCAAAAGCAACATATTAAACTAGTCCCAAAGTGATAGATATTCAAGAGGGATATAATAAAAAATTTCATGAAGATCATTGGAAAAAATAAACTTGATTCTTTGTAATAGTTTTGCGATATGATGATAGTGATATGTGAGTCATGTTGATGAGTAATTATGGTTTAGTAAGAATATTGGTATTAAGGTTTGTGATTCCCTATACAAGCACGAATGTCAATAGTTATGCAATGAAATTACATCCTACTTGTGGTGCATTATTCGGTGTTAGTTATGCTTAATGCTCGCTTACGTGATTTTTCGTTTCTTGGTTGGATGCTTCTCAATCTTTTTGCTAGCCTTCACTTGTACTAAGTAGGAATACTACTTGTGCATCCAAAATCCTTAAACCAGTTTTGCCACATGACTCTACTATACCTACCTATATGTGGTATTTCAATGCCGTTCTAAGCAAATTTGTATGTGCCATCTCTAATCTTCAAAATAAATTTCCCTTTTGTGTGCTCTTACCGCTCATGAAACGGTAGGGGGTGGCTGATATTTTTCCATGCTAGATGTGTTATTCTCAAGATGAGTGTTTATTCACTTGTCATTGCACGAGAGTACGGCAAAGGTATTAGGGATGCCCAGTCCCGAAATGAAAAATGAATTTACTTTATGTTGTCAAACAATAAATTCCTTAGAAAGTGTAGGTATGGAGGGCACCCGTGGATACGGTTAGCCATGGATTGTGAAAGAATGGTGGAAAAAGGAATAAACTTTATTTTCTGTTTGGGAACCGCCTATGATATATCTAGCATGGAAAGTATTGGAACTACTCGATCGTTTTCGTTGACAGGAAAATCATGCCACCCAAAATTTTTTATCTCTATCTTTTTCGCTTTGAGCACTGGCACCTCTACAAATCCCTACTTCCCTCTGCGAAGGGCATTTCTATTTACTTTATGCAATTTTGTTTTTATTTGAGTCTCCATCTTATCTTATAAAGCACCAACTAAGGGGCACTATGATCATACTTGAGCATTGGGTGTAGCTAATATGCGAGTGTGTTTCATGAATGGATCAATGATTGAGCATGATGGGCTAGGGATAACTTACTTTAGTGTTGATATTTTGTAAGACATGGTTTCTTGTTGATATGCTTGAGTATTGAAATCTTCATGTCAAAACTAGACTATTGCTTTGAACCATATAAAAGTCCATATGTCCATGCTACAAAAGAAAAGAATGTGATGAACATGTCAGGCAGCATTCCACATCAAAAATTCTGTTTTTATCGTTTACCTACTCGAGGACGAGCAGGAATTAAGCTTGGGGATGCTGATACGTCCACAACGTATCTATAATTTTTTATTGTTCCATGCTATTATATTATCATTCTTGGATGTTTTACAATCATTTTATAGCAACTTTATATCATTTTTTGGGACTAACCTATTGACATAGTGCCAAGTGCCAGTTGCTGTTTTTTGCTTGTTTTTTACTTCACAGAAAATCAATACCAAACGGAGTCCAAATGCAGCAAAACTTTTTGGAGATTTTTTCTGGACTAGAAGACAGCTGTTGGGCCAAAGAAGTACCAGAGGGGGGCTCCGAGGGGAGCACAACCACAGGCGCTCCCAGGTGGGTTGTGCCCACCTCGGCAGCCTCCCGCACCGCCTCTTTGCTCTATAAATACCCTGAAAATCCAAAAACCCTGGGGGAGTCGACGAAACACAATTCCAGTCGCCGCAAGTTCCAGAAACCACAGATCCAATCTAGACACCATCACGGAGGGGTTCATCATCCTCATAGGTGCCTCCCCGATGATGCATGAGTAGTTCATTGTAGACCTACGAGTCCATGTACTAGTTAGTAGCTAGATGGCTTCCTCTCTCTCTTTTGATTCTCAATACAATGGTCTCTTGGAGATCTATTTGATGTAACTCTTTTTGCATTGTGTTTGTTGGGATCCGATGAACTTTGAGTTTATGATCAGATCTATCTTTTTATCCATGATAGTTATTTGAGTCTCTTTGATCTCTTATATGCATGATTACTTATAGCCTCGTATTTCTTCTTTGAATCTTTGGTTTAGTTAGGCCGACTAGATCGATTTTTCTTGCCATGGGAAGAGGTGCTTTGTGATGGGTTCGATCTTACGGTTCTCAATCCCAATGACAGAAGGGGACATGTCAGGTATGTATCGTTGCTATTAAGGATAACAAGATGGGGTCTATTCCTACATGAATAGATCTTGTCAATATCATGTCATCATTCGTATTGCATTACTCCGTTTGTCGGGGGGGTAGGCCCCGGGTAGCCTCACCCGCACTTAACAACATTTCAAGGCATCGGGGCAAGCCAGGCCCCTCAGGCCGGCAGGTCTCACGACCGGTTCCCAGAAGACAGCGCGCTCTCCGAAGGCGGCGTGGGTACGGGCCGGCTTCTAGCTGGCGGCCCACCCCTTCCCTCGGAGCCTGAGCCCGACCAGGCGACAAGCTGGGGCATGGCCACAGTGCGCCATGCCTCCCCCAAATCATGATCGTATGGCTACAGTAGGCGCCGCCAGGCGGCCACCAACCCGCCCGGCGCGGCGCTGTAGCCATGGCGCGCCCGACGCGGCGTCCGTCAGCACGGACGGCGTCACAGTGAAGAGCCGTCAGCGGGGCCCGCAGACAGCATGCCCCACCTGTCGGCTGGTTCCTCGGCAGCCGGCAGGGCCCTACAGAGGCGGGCCCCAGCAGTCGGCGAAGAACCCGGCCCCCATAGACACTGGCAGCCGGGGCCTACCACCCGGCCATATTACCATTGTACCCCTGGGGGGTTAGCCTATAAAACCCCCCAGGCCACACCCATGCAAAGGGTTCCTCTCATGTTCCACCCCAGTTCTACACACACCGTAGCCAGGGAGAGAAGAGAGCTAGCCTTGCCCTTCATCCTCCTCTGGCCAAACAGCTCTAGGAGCACCATTGTACTCTTTAATTCATAGTGATCATGTGGAGACCCCGCAGAGCAGGAGCAGGGGTTTCATCTCTTAGGAGAGCCCTGAACCTGGGTAGATCTCGTGTCCATCCGAGCTTGTGCCCACTCCCGCTTCCAGGACCCGACGACTATCTCATGGCCCCAACCATGATAAGCCACCCCCTGGCATCTGTCGAGATATTACCACGACAGTTGGCACCCACCGTGGGGCCAGCAGCGACGTCGGCCGGAGACACGTTCTGGACGGGAACCTTGTGCCTCTCCGGCGAGTGTGCCGCGGCTGGCGAGATCAGCCGGCCCAATGCGCCCGCCCGCATCGGCCTTGGCGCATCGCCTGACGCGGGAGCCGCCTTCCCCGCGGGTTGTCTCGCCGGCCTCTTCGGCGAGCTCAGCCTCTTCGACAAGCCCGCCGCCGATGCACGAGCGGCCGACTCCCTCACCGAGCTCTTCGGCAAGCTCGCTCTCGTCGACCTGGCCTCCACTGACGATTTCCCCAGCTACGTGGAGATCGTCGACGATCCCCTCCCTCCTGCCACCAGCGACGCTCTTATCGGCGTGCTCGATGCCAGCCCCTTCGCGGAGGTGATGGTCATCGGCGACGGCCTGGGCGCTGGCGGAACCAACCAGGATCCGCTGGACGCGACCATACATGCCCTGGCGACGCCTCCTCCCCCTGGCGCCAGCCAAGCGGAGCTGGAGGAGTTCCGCGTCAAGCTTTTCGACAGCGCTTCCAAGATGGCAGCACTGAAGTGCCGCGCTGAAGCCACTTAGCGCGAGATCGACCGCGTGGTCGGTGGGACGCCGGCTGCGGCTGAGCCTAGTCGGGCCGGCGCCATCTGGCAACGCGGCGCTGTGATTGCCAGCATGCTGGGGGTCGAACGCCCGGTCTACGAGACCCCAGCGCAGAACATGCGTGCCGCCCAGGCGGCCACAGACGAGCTCAAGCACTTGCAGGGTGACGAGCTACGCGAGCCACTGGAGTGCCTCCAGCAGCTCATCGACGCTGCGAACGCGCAGCAGGACACGGGCAACCGCATGGTGGGAGCAGGCCAACGCGTCGACACCCACATGCCCCGTCGCGAGAACGGCGCGACCTCTCGGTACCATAGCAGCGGAGGCCGCGGGCAGCCGTGAGACCCAGAGCCGGCTGCTAGCAACAGCCGGCGTACGCGCCGCACGATAGCGGACAGCCAGCAAGAGCTCCAGAACCCAGAGCCTTGACGCCGGCCGGAAGAGCGCTTGCTTCCTCGGAGGGAGAAGGCGGCCACCCCCGTGCCGCCGCCTGAACACCCGACGCTCAGCGCCTGGCTCAGCCCCCGCGAAGCAGTCGGCGGAAATGACGCACGCCACCGGATCAAGCGGCTGGCTCGGTCCCTGTTGCTGGAAGAGGAGCGCACAATCGGGCCAGCCTGTTTCAGCCCCCGCATCCGCGATGAGCCCTTTCCCAGAGGGTTCACGCTCCCCAGAGACACGCCCAAGTACAATGGCGTCGTGAAGCCGGAAGACTGGCTAATCGACTACTCCACAGCAGTCGACATCGCCAATGGCAACAAGCGTGTCGCCATCAAGTACATCCCGCTCATGCTTCAGGGCATGGCCCGGACGTGGCTGAACAGCCTCAAGCCCAGCAGCATAAACAGCTAGGTAGATTTCAGTGACGCCTTCGTCCGCAACTTCACCAGTACGTACAAGCGCCCCCCCAAGCCTTGCCAGCTCTCCATGTGCATTCAGGGGCTGACCGAGCCTACTCGCGACTACCTGACGCATTGGGGCGAGCTGCGCAACTCCTGCGAGGGGCTCCACGAGGTGCACGCCATCGAGTACTTCACCACCGGGTGCAGAGAGGGCACTCTACTCAAGCACAAGATCTTGTGCGACGAGCCGGCAACCTTGGACAAGCTCCTGGTCATGGCCGACAAGTACGCCACCGCCGTCTCCTCCATGAGCTTGGAGATCCAGGTTGACTCGACCGGCAGGGTGGTCCAGCCGGGTTCCCAAACTCCGGCTGGTGACACCAATCGGCGTCAGCAACCGAACGACAACAAGCGCAAGGCCCCGCAGCCGGCTTCCAGCAGCCGGAAGGTGGCCACTGTCGAGGATCAGCAGCCCGGCCCCAAGCGTCAGCAGGGCGGCAAGGGTGCCTGGCAGCCTGCCTTCTCCTTTGAGCAAGCCCTTGATGCCCCATGCAAGTTCCATAGCGGCGCGAAACCGTCCAACCACACCACCCGAAAGTGCAACTGGCTTGCCCAGATTGCCAACGGCGAGGCCCTGCCGCCTCCTCCACCAGCCAGCCAGGTAGCTCCTGCTGTTCAGCAACCGGCCCGAGCTGCCGGCATGCTTCAAGATGAGTTTCCCAAAGAGAACGCCACCTACGTCGTCTTCACGAGCGAAGCCGACGAGAAGCAAAGCAGACGGCAGCAGCACTGCGAGGTGAATGCTGTCAGCTCAGAGGTCCCCACCTTCATGCACTGGTCCGAGAGGCCCATCACCTGGAGCCAAGCTGACCACCCGGCCCTGATGCCTTCGCCGGGTGCGTACTCTCTGGTGCTAGAGTCCACTTTCTCCACGGAGAGGCGGACTTGCCGCTTCAGCCGAGTTCTGATAGATGGCGGCAGCAGCATCAACATCCTGTACCGACAAACCATGGAGCTGTTGGGCATCAAGGCGAAGCAGCTCCAGCCCTGCCGGACTGTCTTCCACGGCATAGTTCCCGGCCTTTCCTGCTCTCCAATCGGCAAGATCAAGATAGATGTCCTGTTCGGCGACAAGAACCACTTCCGCCGTGAGCCAATCTGGTTCGAGGTGGTCGACCTGGACAGCCCCTACCACGCGCTCTTAGGCCGCCCGGCGCTAGCCAAATTCATGATGGTCCTGCACTACGCCTACCTGAAGGCCAAGATGCCAGGTACCAAGGGCATCATCACTGTTGCTGGCGACTACCAGAAGTCGCTAGATTGCGCCACCGCCAGCAGCCAGCTGGCCGAGTCCCTCATCATCGCTCAAGAGAAGCGTCTCCTTGACCGGATGGTAGCCATGGCCAGCGAGAAGCCGGCCATGCCGGCTGATCCCAAGGACACGGAAGCAGGAGCCTCCTTCCAGCCGGCCAAGGAAACCAAGAAGATCGCCTTGGACCCGGCGCACCTGGAGAGGTTTGCTGTCGTGGGGACCAACCTCGATAGCAAATAGGAAGGTGAGCTCGTCGATTTCCTCCGTGAGAACCGAGACATCTTCGCATGGTCCCCCAAAGACATGTCGGATGTCCTGACGGATTTCGCTGAGCACAAACTAAACGTGAGGCTGGATGCTAAGCCGGTCAAGCAACCCCTCCGCCACCTATCAGAAGAGAAGAGAAGGATCATTGGTGAAGAAACCGTCCGGCTTCTAGCAGCCGGCTTCATCATGGAAGTGTTCTACTCGGACTGGCTTGCCAACCCAGTCCTCGTCTTGAAGAAGAATAACAAGTGGCGCATGTGTATCGACTACACGAGCCTCAACAAGGCCTGCCCCAAGGATCCGTTCGCCCTGCCACGGATCGACCAAGTGATAGACTCCACGGCCGGCTGCGAGCTGCTATCCTTCTTGGACGCATACTCCGGCTACCAACAGATCAAGCTAGATCCGGCCGACCGCTTGAAGACCGCCTTCATCACACCATTCAGCGCCTTCTGCTACATCACCATGACGTTCAGCTTAAGGAAGGCCGGCACCACCTTCCAGCGATGCATGCAGAAGTGCTTGTTGAAGCAACTAAGCCGCAATGCTCCCGTCTATGTGTATGATGTTCTGGTGAAGACGGAGAAGCGCGGCACCCTCCTAGAGGATCTCAAGGAGACCTTCGAACATCTGCACAGTTATCAAATCAAGCTCAACCCGGAGAAGTGCGTCTTTGGAATACCAGCCGGCTAGCTCCTCGGCTTCCTTGTCTCTGAACGCGGCATCGAGTGCAACCCCATGAAGATCAAGGCCATCGGGCGGATGGAGAGACCCACCAAGCTGCATGACGTCCAAAAGTTCGCCGGGTGCCTGGCATCCCTCAGCCGCTTCATCAGTCGGCTGGGCGAGAAGGCACTCCCCCTGTACCAGCTCATGAAGAAAACCACTTGCTTCGAGTGGAACGACCAGGCGGACGATGCTTTTCGTCAGCTCAAGCGCATGATGTCCACGCCGCCTATCCTGGCGGCTCCGGCTGCCAAGGAACCGATGCTCCTCTACATCGCCTCCACCAGCCGAGTCATCAGCACGGTGATTGTGGTCGAGCGCCCAGAAGCCGGCAAGGTGCAGCCGGTCCAGAGGCCAGTGTATTATCAGAGCGAGGTCTTGTCCGCCTCCAAGCAGAACTACCCCCACTACCAAAAGATGTGCTACGGCGTGTACTTTGCCGCCAAGAAGCTGAAGCAATATTTCCAAGAGCACTCCATCACGGTTGTCTGCACCGACCCCGTTGCCGAGATCATGGGCAACAGAGATGCCTCAGGCCGGGTGGCCAAATGGGCCATCGAGCTGGCTCCCCATACCATCCTCTACCAGCCCCGCACCGCCATCAAGTCCCAATCGCTGGCCGACTTCTTAGTCAACTGGGCCGAGTCCCAGTACCTGGCGCCTGCGCCGGATTCTACGCATTGGCGGATGCACTTTGACGGCTCAAAGATGCGCACCGGCTTGGGAGCTAGTATCGTCCTCACCTCTCCCAAGGGCGACAAGCTAAAGTACACGATGCAGATCCACTTTGCCGCCTCCAACAATGTAGCAGAGTACGAGGCGCTCATCTTTGGGCTCCGACTGGCCAAGGAGATCGGCATCCACCGCATCCTCTACTACGGCAACTCGGACTTGGTGGTCCAGCAGTCGTCCGGCGACTGGGACGCGAAGGACGCCAACATGGCAAGCTACCGCTTTCTCGTCCAGCAGATGAGCGGGCACTTCGATGGGTGTGAGTTCCTCCACCAGCCAAGAGCCAACAACGACGCAGCGGACGCCCTCGCCCGCATTGGTTCCACCCGGCAGGCCATACCAACCGGCGTCTCCCTCGAGTATCTGCGCAAGCCGTCTATCAAGCCGTCGCCAGAGTCCGACTCCATCTTCGTGCCGGCTGACCCCGGAGCAGTCGGATCCGGCTCGAGGACTCCAGCAGCCGGCCCGGGGACTTCAGCAGTCGGCCCGGGGGCTGCACCACCGGCACCCGGCCCATGAATTCCAGCAGACGGCCCGGGGACTACAGCAGTCAGCCCGGGGACTTCATCGACACCACCAGGAGCGGCCGGCTCCAGCCTGCCTCCTCCCAACCCGGCCACCCTCGTGCCAGTTGCCATCTTCAAAGTGGTGGCGGCCCCATCTTGGGCGCAGCCCATCCAGGACTATCTGGTAAGCCGCGTGCTACCAGCAGACAAAGTGCTAGCCCGGCAGATCCAGCACCGGGCAGGCGCCTACACCATCGTCAACAGAGAGCTCGCTAGGTGGAGCATGACCGTCGTTTATCAGCGCTGCGTGGAGCCGGAGAAGGGCATGGAGATCCTCAGAGACATCCACCAAGGCGAATGTAGCCACCATGTCGCCTCCCGGTCCCTCGTAGCCAAAGCCTTTCGCCATGGTTTCTTCTGGCCAACTGCATTGGACGACGCCAAGGAGTTGGTCAAGAAGTGCAAAGGGTGCCAGAAGTTCAGCACCAAGCAACACCAGTCGGCCTCTGTCCTCAAGACAATCCCCATCACTTGGCCATTTGCCATGTGGGGTTTGGACATGGTGGGTCCTTTCAAGACAGCACGCGGCGGCATGACTCATTTGCTGGTCGCCGTGGACAAATTCACCAAGTGGATAGAAGCCAAGCCAATCAAGAAGCTGAATGGTCCGACTGCCGTCACGTTCATCGCCGACATCACCATCTAAACGTCATTCCCCACAGCATCATCACCGACGACAGCACCAACTTCGCCAAAGGCGCCTTGGCCCGTTTCTGCGCAACCAGGGTATCCGACTGGACCTAGCGTCCGTCGCCCATCCACACTCAAACGGCCGGGTGGAGCGAGCAAACGGCATCAAGCCCCGCCTGATCGAGCCGCTGGAGCGATCGGCCGGCTGTTGGATCGATGAGCTGCCGGCCGTCCTCTGGAGTCTTCGGACCACGCCCAACAGATCAACCGGCTTTACGCCCTTCTTCCTCGTGTATGGCACCGAGGCTATCATCCCCACGGATATCGAGTTCGACTCGCCTCGCGTCACTATGTACGCGGAGGCAGAAGCAAAGGAGGCGCGAGAAGACGGTGTTGATCTGCTGGAAGAGGCCTGGCTGCTAGCATGCAGCCGGTCCGCCATCTACCAGCAGAGCATGCGCCGCTACCACAACAAGAAGGTCAAGTCGCGTACATTCCATGAAGGTGACCTTGTGCTCCGCAAGATCCAGCGATCAGCCAGCCAGCACAAGCTCGCAGCACCTCGGGAAGGCCCCTTCATTGTCAGCAAGGCCCTGGGCAATGACTCGTACTACCTCATCGACGTCCAAAAGCCCAGGGCATGCAAGCGAAGCACAGCCGGCGAAGAGACGGAGCGTCCATGGAACGCAAACCTACTCCGTCCGTTTCACAGTTAAAGCGAGTGTATGTACCACGCCAACTTTTGTATTAAGTAAAGACCTCAGCTCCCCCGAGATGTACTTGGGGGCTACCTTTTTATCCACGAGATAAGCTTATATCATGAATTGAGTTTTTTATATATTCTTGCCCCGTCCGGGTTCCGGTCAGCCGACCCGGGGACTCGCCGTCTTGGCCTAAGTCTGCACCAGCCGGAGCCGACTAGTAGTGTGCCGATGCCAAAGCCCTCTCTTCGCTCCATGTCACAGCTCGCGGCGCGGCTGTCCGACTGGCAACAGTCAAAGGCCGGAAACGCTATCCACACGAAAAACAACCAAGGAAAACGCGGACTACGGCCAAGCCGGCCTCTTGCCTCCGTCGTCCGGCTACTCAGCAGCTGGCAGGCCGGCTTCTCGCTCGACTAAGCTATGCTCTAAGCGGCTGAAGTAACTTGCCCATTCTAAAACGACCAAGTCCTTGACCCAGCCACAGACCGCAGCGCGGCCGTCCGGCTGGCAGGGAGGCAGCCAATGGAACGCGGTGAAGGAAAAAGCCAAAGAGGGCAAAAGCAAACTCAAGCTAGAACCCGGCAACACATGCAAAATGTGGGGATTTAAACTTTGTACATTGCAAAAGGGCCCAAGGCCAGCATTCATCAAGTTTAAAAATACACCCCCGGTGGGTGGAATCACGCATAACTAACATTGTTTCTAAGCACGAGACACAAAAACTCGAAAAAAGACAAGAGGCCATCTAGGCGGACGGCCCCTCGGGCTGCACGGACTGGTCGGCAGCAGGCGTAGCTCTGGCTGGTGGGGCTGCCGGCTGCGGAGTCTCGGCCTGGCGGTCGGCGGCGGCTGACGTGGTCTCCGGCTGGTCGCCAATCGGCGCCAGGTCGGGCCGAGTCCGGCTGGTCGCTCCGCCACCTGGTGCGGCGTAGCTGCCGCCCTCGTCCTCGTCGTCCTCATCTCCTTCGTCGCTGGAGGCAATCTCATCCGCCGAGTCCTCCCCATTCGACGGGTTCAGGCCGAACCAAGATGGGGGCACTTTGGAGCCGTTGTCTTCCCGCTCCGGGATGAAGACGCTGACATCAGCGTAGTCGGCAAGAGCCGACACTCGGATGGCGATGGCGTCGCGCTCCGCTGCCAGCTCCGGCAGCGCCTCCTGGCGGAAGGTGGCCAGCTGCGCCAGGCGCAGCTTAGGATACCCGGCCTTGACAAACTCCAGCGCCTCCGCAGCCCCAGACTGCGCCGCGGAGCTCTTCCAGGCTTTGAGCCGGTCAGCCGCCACCACTAGCCAGTCGGCCGTTCGACTGGGAGTCCGTGGGATCCGAGAACCCGGCCACAAGCCCCCCAAGACCTGCGACCCGGCCCGCTGAAGCCGGCAGAGTAGGCGGCGCGTGGGCTCGAGGCGCATCCGGACGGCCATGAGCTGTTCGCGCAAGGTCCAAGGCCGGTCCTGTGCGATCTCCTTGCCCCGCCACATGCACTCCTCGCACTTGGCCTCGATAGCCATCCAAATGGCGACAGAGTGGCCCGGGAGGAACTTCGTTCAAAAAAGACAAAAGTGTCAAAAGACGGCTTCCAGCAACAGCTGGCAGCCAGCAGTCGGCAACAAAAAGAAAGGGACGCACCGTCGAGCAGATCCTCGATCACGGTGTAGCCGTCCCGAAGGATCTTCTCCTTCTCTGACTAGTCCGAGTGCTGGATCTCGAACTCGGCCATGAGGTTTTCCCCGTCCGCCTTTAGATGCCGGACCCGCTCTGCGTGCCGCTCGGCCTGGTCCGCCAGCTCCTTCTCCAACTGGTCATGCACTGAGGCCGCCTGGTCGCGCTCCTGCACCACAACCCGGAGCTGGCTCTCGAGCTCGGCCATGCGCTCCCTCAGCTGGGCGGTAGCCGCTGAAACAAGCAAGAGACGTCACCATCTACTCCAACAAAAACAAGAACAAGCCGCCTGAGAAGATCCAGCCCGACTGCTCAGCAGTCGGCCCGAATCTCGGGGGCTACACCCAGTGGGTGCGCTGGCGCGCCCCCCACTAGAAGCCGGCTTACGTACCTCGGTTCTGAGTCAGCTCAGCGGTCTGGGCGGTGAGCGCCCGGTTCTGCGTGTTATAGGTGGCCGCCCGCATGTTGTGGTAGTCCTGCAACAAAAACAAGCATTTCAGCAAACAAAAAGAATACCTTTGAGTTCCAACCTGCCTGCTCAGCAGCTGGCTCAGAACTCGGGGGCTACAACCAGTGGGTGCGGGGGCGCGCCCCCACGGAAGGTTACAAGACAAAAAAGCAAAAGCAAGATGCGCCTACCTAGACGGATGACCGCAGCGCCAGCAGCTCTCCCCTCGCCTTCAGGAGAGTCGCGTTGTGGGCAAGGAACTGGTCCTCCACGTCCCGCACCGCCAAGTTCAGGGCGGCTGGGCTGGCCCCTGCCAACCAACCTAAAGGAGCAGCGCTCGTAGCCCCGGTGCTGGCCCCCCGTGAGCTCGAGGCCGTGGCCTCCACCCGCCTTGGCTCTGAGGTCGCCCGCGTCGCACGCAGGCGCGCCCGCGCAGGAACTCGCGTCGCTAAGACCCGGCCCGCCGCCTGCCCAGCGCCGGCTTGCAGTGCCTCCGGCTGACCGGGCCAGCCACCTCCTGGACCGCTAGCATCCGGCGCGCGCCGAACCTCCTCCACCTTCGAGATGGCGGCGTTGGTGACCGCCAGCCCCGGCACCGACTGGTCGGCTCCGGCTGCCCGAGGCGGCGTTCGGTTCTCCACCGCCTGCACTTCCGGCTGCTTAAGGGTGATGGTCTCCGGGACCTCTCCACCAGCCAGATCCACCGTAGCCCTGGCGTCGGCCTCTGCCTGCGCCTTGGCCGCGGCTTCCGCCTCCGCCCTCTCCATCGCCGCCTCTACCTCCACCCTCTCCACGGCCTGGGCCTACGCTTGCGCCACTTCCTCCGCCCTGGCGTCGGCCCACGCCTTCTCCGCGGCCTCCTGCTCCTCGCGCGCCTCCCGCGCGTTCCTCGTCATCGCCTCTTGAAGAGCGGCAGCCGGATCCACGCGCCTGGCCTCCTCGGAGCCGCCCGCTGCGTCCATCAATGAGGTGGACGGAGCCCGCGTGATGACGCAGGCCGTCCTGCTCAACAAGAAAGCAAAGATGAGGAAACCCCGAGGGAAGAAGAAAAACATGAAGTCAGGGCAGCAAGAGTGCGTACCCGGACGTGTACGGCATGGGCTTGGGCCCCTTCCGGGCGGCGGCCACCTTCAGGGCCTCTTGCCGCCTGGTCGCGTCCGCCTGCTTGGCCTTCTTCGCTAGATGGCTGCCAAACCTTCCCGCAAGGAGGCGGTGTTTCTGTCCGCCGGCTGAAGCAGCTGGCCGCGACGCAGAAGGGCCGGCTCCCGCCCCCGCGCCTCCGCCAGGTCGTTGCCGCTCCTCGTCGTCCTCGTCGTCGTCCGGCCAAGACCGGACGTCGCCGACTCCTCCACCTCCCGAGGAGCCACCTGCTCCGGCGCTGCCTCCTCCAGTGGCCTCGTCGTCGCCACCTTCCTCCATGGTGGCCGCCCCCAGCTCGGGGTCGCCCACATCTCTATTTTTGCGGTCCAGCATCCATAGTCGATTCGCAGCCAGCCCGCCTTGGCCCGAGAAGCGCTGCCTCAAGGCCGGCTGGTCAGGACGAAGGAAAGGAGAGCATTATAAGTAAAGCAGCCGGACCTGGTACTTACCGCTGGAGGCGGGTTGGCCCGACTGTATGGCTCCTTGCCGATGTGCCACTCCTTCCTACTGAGCTTGCAGTTGGCGAAGTAGTTCACATGGCGGACCACCTCCACCTCCGGCATCTCCTTGGTGGACATCCGGCATGGGTCCTGGCAGCCGCTCATCTCGCTGATGAGGTGCAGCCGAAGTTGGAGGAGCGACACCCGGCGCATGACGAAGCCGGCCAGCATGTCGGCCGGCTTGACCCCTCCTGGTCAGTCATCTCTTGAAGCCGGGCGAGGACGCTGACGATGAGGGCAGGCAGGCGCTTGGGTGGCTGTTGTTGCCAGTTGTCCCGTGGCCCAGCAGGCGGCCCGGGCATGAAAGCCGGCAGGTTGATGTAGTCATTGACCTGATGGAGATTTCGGACGTAGAAGTAGGACCTCTGCCAGAGCTTGGTCGACTCATGCAGAGGGATGGCTGGGAAGCGGGTGCCGCCTCCTGAACGCCTCACGGCGACGCATGCCCGCACTGGGCCGGCTCATCCTTCGCCGACGTGCCCAGCTTGAGGTAGAAGAATCTACCCCAGAGCTCAAGCGTGGGCAGGATGCCGAGGTACCCCTCGCAGAGCGTGACGAAGGCCACCATGAGCACCACCGTGTTGGGGGTGAGGTGGTGCGGTTGCAGGTGGTAGAAGTGGAGGAAGGCCCGGAAGAAGTTGCTAACCGGGAGCCCGAAGCCACGAAGGAAATGCGTGCGGAAAACAACGAACTCACCGGGCTCCGGCCGCGGCGAGATCTCCCGCTCGGGGGGAGACGCACGCCCATGTTGTCGACGTGGGGAAGCCTCCGCATCGCACGGATAAAGTCGATGTGGTCTTCATGTACATTGGAGCCTAGCCAGCCGCTCTTCGCCATGGCTTGAGGGCGGCGAGGAGAAGCTCGGGGACGAGAACGACAGGCGATGCTGCGGCGGCGTAGGGCAACAGGGGCATCGCGGTGGCCGCGGCGGGGCAGTGGCTGCGGCGGAGCGGCAGCAGAAGAGCAGCAGCAGTGGCGGCGAGAGGAAGAAGGGGGAGTAGGAGGGGGTGCGCGTGCGCTCCGTCGCCCCTCCTCCTTCCCCTATTTATAGTCGGGGGCGAAGCCGAGGTGACATGGGGGCGTGGGATTAACTGGGCCCCACGCCCCGCACGCCCCCA
This sequence comes from Thinopyrum elongatum, assembly GCA_011799875.1. Classification (NCBI taxonomy): domain Eukaryota; kingdom Viridiplantae; phylum Streptophyta; class Magnoliopsida; order Poales; family Poaceae; genus Thinopyrum; species Thinopyrum elongatum. The sequence goes on along the minus strand of CM022303.1, from coordinate 628,182,074 downwards.
TTCAGACGGAACGGAAGGCGGAAGATCTTTCGAAGGGAAAACTGCTGAGGCACTTCGTCGGTCAGCCGAAGAGCCTCACCAGCTTCGGGGACTACTGTTGGGGGGATAGGCCCCGGGTAGCCTCACCCGCACTTAACAACATTACAAGGCATCGGGGCAAGCCAGGCCCCTCAGGCCGGCAGGTCTCATGACCGGTTCCCAGAAGATGGCGCGCTCTCCGAAGGCGGCGTGGGTACGGGCCGGCTTCTAGCTAGCGGCCCGCCACTTCCCTTGGAGCCTGAGACCGACCAGGCGACAAGCTGGGGCATGGCCACAGTGCGCCATGCCTCCCCCAAATCACGGTTGTATGGCTACAGTAGGCGTTGCCAGGCGGCCGCCGAGCAGCCCGGCGCGGCGCTATAGCCATGGCGCGCCCGACACGGCCTCCATCAGCACGGACGGCGCCACAGTGAAGAGCCGTCAGCGGGGCCCGCAGGCGGTGGGCCCCACCTGTCGGTCGTTTCCTCGGCAGCCGGCAGTGCCTTGCAGAGGCGGGCCCCAGCAGCCGGCGGAGAACCCGGCCCCCATAGACATTGGCAGCCGGGGCCTACCACCCGGCTATATTACCATTGTACCCCTGGAGGGTTAGCCTATAAAACCCCCCAGGCCACACCCATGCAAAGGGTTCCTCTCATGTTCCACCCTAGTTCTACACACACCGTAGCCAGGGAGACAAGAGAGCTAGCCTTGCCCTTCATCCTCCTCTGGCCGAACAGCTCTAGGAGTACCATGGTACTCTTTGCTTCATAGTGATCATGCGGAGACCCCGCAGAGCAGGAGTAGTGGTTTCATCTCTTAGGAGAGCCCTGAACTTGGGTAGATCTCATGTCCATCCGAGCTTGTGCCCACTCCCGCTTCCAGGACCCGACGATGATCTCATGGCCCCAACCATGATAAACCACCCCCTCACATCTGTAGAGATATTACCAGGACACCATTTCTCCATGAACTTAATACACTAGATGCATGCTGGATAGCGGTCGATGTGTGGAGTAATAGTAGTAGATGCAGGCAGGAGTCTGTCTACTAATCTTGGACGTGATGCCTATATAATGATCATTGCCTGGATATCGTCATGATTATTTGAAGTTCTATCAATTGCCCAACAGTAATTTGTTTACCCACTGTATGCTATTTTTCTCGAGAGAAGCCACTAGTGAAATCTACGGCCCCCGGGTCTATTCTTTATCATATTTGCCTTTGAGATCTATTTGTATTCGCTTTTATTTTCAGATCTATATTTCAAAAAACCCAAAAATACCTTGCTGCACTTTATTTTATTTCACATTTATTTGAGATCTATTTCAATTAGTCTCCTGTTCACTCGCCAACTTCTGGCACCGTTGCCCGAAAGGGATTGGCAATCTCTTTAACACGTCGGGTTGCAAGTATTTGTTCTTTGTGTGTAGGTACCATTTACATAGTGTTGCGTGGTTCTCCAACTGGTTCGATAACCTTGGTCTCATCACTGAGGGAAATACCTAACGTAGTTGTGCTGCATCATCCCTTCCTCTTTGGGGAAATACCAACGTAGTTCAAGCCGCATCAGTATGCCATGAAAATGCCATGATATGCATATGCACCATTTCATCATGATGACTGTATTAACATAAACATGCTCATGACCATATCAACTCTACTGCACAAACTTGAATAAGTAACCCACATGCTTCTGTAAGCATAGCAAGCATAATATGAAAGTGAAACTAGCACAAGTGAAATCATTTGAATAACTATATGCATTATATGAATTTAAATTCAAGTAAAATCATAGCCATTGTAATGTCACTCTTGCAAATGTTTGTGGTGGCTTGCCTTAGTTCAGAGGAGGGTCACAAAATTCCTGGTCCTCTTCAAGACAAGTTTGCTCTTATGAAAATGATCCAAATAGCATAAAGAAAATGTCACATAACACATTTAAATGCACCAAAAAATATCTACAGCAAGGAAAAATATCAAATTTGGCATGCTGAAAGAGGATCTCATAACAAAAATAATGGAAATAGAATCATCTCATCTGGACTTATTGTTTGGGATTTAAAGCTGGTCAAAGTTCAGTCAAATTATTTGAATTTAAACTAAAAACAGAAAATCCCAGAGAGGGCCTCGTCGAAGGCATATTCTCTGAATATGTCTTCACTTATACCGGTTCGGGGAGAGAGAAGAGAGGCTGACAGGTGGGACCCCTCTGGCAGGTTTATAAGAGAGAGAGAAGCAGAGACGGCGGCTCGGCCGGCGATGGTTCTCCGGCGACGAGACCACGGCGGCTCGGCCAGTGATGGTTCTCCGGCGAGGAGACCACGGCGGCCGCCGGAGAGGTGGGGGATGGACGCGGCTCATCGAGGCAAGAACGTACATACCAGAGACATGGGCATAGATGGACAGAGGGCGTCGTGGTGTTCTTCTCTAGAGACGGCGGGCAGCGGAGCTCATCGGTGTTCGGCTTTCCGGCGAGGTTGAGGGGCTCCAGCAGCTCCGTCTGGATCCAGAGAAGCTCACGAGCACGCCTGATGGAGTGGGAGAGGTCGAAGGTCGCTGGAGTGAGTGGAACACTGAGGGGGATCCGTGGCGAGCTTCGATGAAGAACGGCGGCCAGTGGCCCGCCCGGCGTTGCCGCAGTGCTATACTAAGAGATTTGTGGCCAGATAAGGTGGGAGAGATGGCTAGAATGGCTCGGGAGGGGTCCTATTTATAGAAGAGGGCAAGGCAGAGATTGAGATTGCCGGAGATGGTTCTGGAGTGGCGAGTGGTGATGAGAGAGGCTCAGAGGCGATGGGAGAGCTCACTAGCGATCGCGCAGGCACAGTGGAGGAGTAGAGTCAAGCACAGGGTGCAGGAGATGGACGGCTCGGTCGCGCGACGCACTATGCTCTCTGCTCCGCTATGTCCACGTCCATAGCGCCTGCCACCGGTGTTGGGGAGCGCCAGTGAGTAGTCGGGAGGAAGAAGTCAAGGTCATAGAGAATAACTGACATGCTGGTTTGGCTTGGGGTGGACGCACGAGCGGAGCAGAGGCATTGCCGACACGCAGAGTGCACCGAACGCATGCTAGGCGCCATGGAGACACACGGCCACCGCGTGCACTGGTGCAACGCGGTGCACCAGAGCTGCAAAACCATGTCTAGTCTCAAGTCCTTGCAGTGCTAGGTCAGTGTGATGTGTTGGTTCATTACTAGGTCAGTGTGATGTCTAGTCTCAAGTCCTTACTAAGTGACTTGAGATCATTGACAAGTTTCTCGACAGAAACTATTACAGCCATTTGTGAGAAAAATACTAGGAGTTTAGAGCTGAACCTTGGAGGTTAAGGTTTGGGTTGGAGGGTCACTAAGCTATAAAAATTTCAACTGAAATGGGTTAGACTAAGATACACTTCCTTCACAATGTGACCTTTCTGTCCAGAAGAGAAATGATTTTCTAGAGAAAAAATTCCCCACATGACCATAGGATATTTTTGGATAGGAAGTTGAGGCATGATTCAAAGAATATTTGGGAACTTTCTCAAATTTTTCTGAGCAAGAAAAGAGGGTTGCTTTGGAGCAGAAGAGAAAAACATTCATTTTCAAAGAGAAAATGAATATTATGCCATTGAGAAAAATATTCACATGGCATTATATTAAGAGGGATGATGTCCAAAGAGGTTTTTGAGAGTGCTAGGAGACACTTGGGTGAAAACCAAAAGAATACCCAAGTACTATGTCCAAATGAGTTAATTAAAAAACTCAAATTCAAGTCAAATATGCAATAAACCCCAGAAAAGAAAAGTGGCAAAAACCAGGGTGTCACAAACCTCCCCCCCTTAGGATGAATCTCTTCCTCAAGATTTGGTTGCTCAGGAAACAATCCAGGGTATGCAATCCTCAAAAAGTCATCTCTTTCCCGGGTAGCTTCATCCTTGGTATGGTGTTCCCACTTCACCTTGTAAAACTTAACTGACTTGCTGGGGGTGACTTTTTCCATCTCATCCAGTATTCAGAAGGGTTTCTCCTCATAAGTTAGATCCTAAGCAAGTTCTATTTCTGCCATATCAGTCCGTTTCTCTGGCGGTGAGATACACTTTCGTAACTGTGATACGTGAAAGACATCATGCACTTCAGACAACTCCGATGGAAGTTCCAGTTGATATGCCACTGCACCAACCTTGGACATTACAAGGAACGGGCCAATGTACCTTGGTGCAAGCTCTCCTCGAGTCTGAAATCTTTTAAGTCCTTTCATGTGTGTGACTCAGAGGTAGGCATATTCGCCAAGTTCAAAACTTATCTGTCGATGTTTGGAATCATAGTAACTCTTTTGTCAGGACTTGGCCACTAGAAGTCTGTCTCAGATTTCTCTTACTTGTTTCTCAGCTTCCATCATCAAATCAGTTCTGAAGATGTGGCTGTCTCCTGTTTGAGACCAGTTTAACAGAGTACGACACTTACGTCCATATAGGGCTTCATATGGTGACATCTTGAGACTCGTCTAATAGCTGTTGTTGTAGGAAAACTCCTCGTATGGAAGAGTATCTTCCCATTTAGGTCCTTGAGCGAGGGCAAATGCTCGGAGCATGTCTTCAAGAATCTGGTTTACTCATTCGGTTCCATCTGTCTGAGGATGATAAGCAGTACTGTACTTCAGAGCAGTTCCCAAAGCTTGATGAAGACGTGACCAGAATGCTGAGGTGAAAAGGGACCCTCGGTCAAATGTAATGGTTCTTGGAACTCCATGCTAACTGACAATTATGTACACATAGAGTTGAGCAAGTTGATCTACTCGGTATGTGGTCTGGATTGGAATGAAGTGGGCTACCTTGGTCAGCATATCGACCACAACCCATACACCATCGTTTCCTCTGGAAGTTTTGGGAAGTCCGGTGATGAAATCCATGCAGACATTGTCCCACTTCCATTGCGGGACGGGTAGAGGTTGAAGTAGCCTGGCGGGTTTCTGATATTCCACCTTTACCTTGTTGCATATGTCGCAGCAGGCAACAAAATATGCAATGTATTTCTTCATTCCATCCCACCAAAATATTTGCCGGAGGTCTTCATACATTTTGGTACCACCTGGGTGGATGGAGTATGAAGATTCATGTGCCTCCATTAATATCTTCTTCCTCAGATCTCCTGTGTCTGGTATACAAATCCGCCCTCGAAATCTTAGAGTACCGTGATCATCCACCAGGAAATCTTGAGTCTTGCCGGCTTGCATTTGTGTGACATGGTGTTACAGCAATGGGTCCTCTGCTTGGGCCTTGCGAATCTCTTCTCCTAGAGTTGGGGTAAATTCCAGCATAGCGGTGTAGTCAGCCTCAACAATGGTCAGGTTGAGCTAGGCCATGTCCTCTTGTAGCTCAGGAGGCAAAGATTCCATCAGTGCATTTAATTTGGTTGGTTTGCAACTGAGAGCATCAACAACCACATTAGCTTTACCAGGATGGTAATTGATACCAAGGTCATAATATTTGACCAACTCAAGCCATCGTCTATGCCGGAGATTCAAGTCTGGTTGAGTGAATATATACTTGAGGCTTTTGTGATCTGTGAAGATTTGGCACCGCTTGCCGATGAGATAATGCCTCCAGATTTTTAAGGCATGTACCACTGCCGCTAACTCCAAGTCATGAGTAGGATAGTTTCCTTCATGGGGTCGTAGCTGTCTGGATGCATAAGCTACAACCTTGCCGTCTTGCATGAGTACGCACCCTATACCTCTTCTGGATGCATCGCAGTACACGTCAAAGCTTCGATAAATATCCAGAAGCGTCAACACAGGTGCTGAAGTTAATCGAGTCTTTAATTCATTAAAGCTCTGCTCACAGTCTTCAGACCATATGAACTTCTGATCCTTCTTGAGCAGTTCTATCATTGGTTTAGCAATATTGGAAAATCCGTCAATGAATCGGCGATAATAACCAACAAGCTCCAGAAAATTCTGAATCTCGGTCACGGTCATTGGTGTTGGCCATTTTAGAACATCCTTGACTTTGTTGGGTCTACTGCGATTCCTTCTGCTGATAGGATATGTCCCAAGAATCCTACTTTTTAAGCCAAAACTCGCACTTGCTGAATTTGGTATATAACTTGTGATCTCGGAGCCTTTGCAGTACTGCCCGAAGATGTTGTTTGTGCTCTTCTTCTCCCTTGGAATATATGAAAATGTCGTCGATGAAGACCACCATAACTTATCCAAGAAGTCCATGAACACCTTGTTCATCATATGCATGAAGAACGCAGGGGCATTTGTGAGACCGAAACAGACCGTAACGAGTGGTGAATGCAATCTTAGGAATATCTTCCTTCTTGATTTTGAGCTGATGGTACCCGATCCTTAGGTCAATCTTTGAGAATATTTGGGCTCCATTTAGTTGATCAAATAAATCATCAATTCTGGGGAGCGGGTACTTGTTCTTGATGGTTACATCATTAAGATGACGGTAGTCCACACACATTCAAAGGCTACCATCTTTCTTGTCCACAAATATGGCAGGTATCCCCATGGTGAAGAACTAGGGCGGATGTACACTTTCTTGAGCATCTCATCCAGCTGCTTCTTGCACTCAACTAGCTCGGATGAAGGCATACGGTAATATTTCTTGTATATGGGTGATGTCCCGGGCACGAGATCGATAGCAAACTCGAGCTCATGATCTGGTGGCATTCCTGGCAATTCTTCAGGGAATACATCTGGAAACTCGCTGACAACTCGGATTAATTCCATGCCTGAGGTTACAGTTGTGAAAATCATATCCTTTTTAGGCATGGTCCTGTGACCCACAAGCTGCGCTGCTTGTCCTGCCGGATTTATTAATGTGACTTCTCTGGTTGCACAATTAATACAGACTTGATGCTTTGTTAGCTAATCCATTCCCAGTATAACATTCAACTTTGTGGATTCAATTGATGCCAAGGTGGCGGGGAAAATAACTCCATGGATATTTATCTCCAAGCCATGGCATACCACATTTGTTTTGAGCAGGGATCTCGGGGATTGTATCACCATGAACTTCTCAAGAAGAGAGCAAGAAAACTTGTTTTGGGCAACAAATCTCCATGAAATAAAAGAGTGGGAAGCCCCAGAATCAAATAAAATAGTTGCAGGTATGTTGTTAACAAGAAACATACCAATGACCACTTCGGAGTTTTCTTGGGCTTCTTCAGCAAGGAGATGATGCACTTGCCCTTGGATGAGCGGGGAAAGACCCAATGTTGTTGACTTGTGGCTTGAGTGGGGTATTTGGTTTGTCGTTCTTAGGACACTGCCTTGCATAGTGCCCGGTCTGTCCACAAGCGAAGCATGCGTTGTTATGCTAGCAGTCTTCTCACACGGGGTTGGTCACAAGGTTCTTAATGCGATTCTCGGTCTTGTTGGCATTCTGCTGCCATGTTGGTTTGAACTCAACTGAGGCTGCTGCCAGGTGCGAGCCTTCTGAACCATCTGTCCTTCTTTCTTGGGTTCAAACTTGCGTTTGTGGTCTTCATAAGCTGGCTTGTTATCATGGAAAAATTTGTGCTCCCTTTCTGCGATAAGAGCCTTGTTCACCAAAGTCTAGAAGTCCGGAAAGTCGAGCATGCTGAGCGTGCATCGGAGGGTTTGGTTGAGTCCTCCAAGGAATCAGTCTATCTTCCTTTCTTCGGTGGCCACATCATGAAGAGAATAAAGAGCCAAGTGATTGAACTTGTTTAAATACTCACTTACTGATAGGTTCCCTTGCGTGAGGGCGAGGAAATCACGCTGCTTGGCATTCATAATTCTGGCAGGACTGTGGTACTTGCAAAACATGTCCTTGAATTTATCCCAAGTGATCTCGTCGTCTGTGGGCCACATGGCTTTACTATTATCCCACCATATAGCAGCGTCTCCTTCAAGATAGTGAGTAGGAAATGGGACCTTTTCAACCTCTTCGGTGCGAGCAATCTCTAGTTTTTTTTCAATAGTTCATAGCCAATCGTCGGCCTCCATAGTGTCAATGACTTGACTGAAACTGGGAGGCTTGGTCCTCTGGAAATCTGACAGCTTGGAGTGATTACCATTCTGATTGCTATTCTGACCCACCATAGCTTGTACACTCTTTAGTAGCTCAAGCAAATCTTGGTTCCTCCTTTCTTCGAACATGTGCATGATCTGTTCTGTTGTGGGTGGACGTGGTGGAGGAGGTGGTGGTGGTTGATAACGTTCTGGGAATGTCCGGCTTGTCTGGCGGAGCGACAAATAGGAGTATCGTCCCCCCCTTGGCTGCTGCTACCACCTCTTTTCATCCTATTTTTGTTTCCCAATATGAAGTATCGAGATGAGCAACATCCATAAATAGGGAAGAAAGGCAAGCGACAAATCCGAGAGAAAAGCGACGAAAAATCAAGACGAATAAAAAGTTCCAGCATAATTATACATAGACTCATACATGAAAAGGAAACATCATGACAAGTACGACTACACTCATAGAACCAAGCATCATGACAACCTCGTCTACTCCTGAAGAACATGACCGTACTAGTGCTCCGTAGATCCTGTTGGGTTCTCCTCCATCTCGGTCTCTGATCCTAAACTGACGAATTTAATGGAAACCTCCATATCAAAGGAAACACAACGATGCTGCCTTGAGGGCTCTTTCTCAGGGGCAGGTGCTGGGTGAGACTGAAGCATAGGAGCGGCGGGAGTAGCGAGAAGTAAAGCCCACTCGGCAGGAGACTCATGAGGAGTCACCGTCAAATTATCCGAGTTACTCTGAGGGCTAACCGGAGTAGGTGGAGGGATAGTAGCTGGGGAAACAAGTGGGGTAAAGCCGATAGTAGGTGGAGCGAAAGCAGACCTAGCCACAGCCAGAGCTGCACGAGTACGAGTAAGCTCCTAGGCCAGGTTGAAGATCAGATGGTAACCAACAGTGATGTAGCGAGAGAGGTGGCTGGATGGAGAGTCGCACACCGGATTAATGGAAGGGAAGTGAATACGTCCATCATCAAACATGGACGGGTAGAAGTGGAAACCTGGGTGAGTCTGCATCCGGATATCGTTATAACGCAGGTCAACGAGAGCCTCGAATGCATCAAACTGAACAGCCTGATCGGGGTAGAAGCAAAACCACTCCTAGAAGAACGACTGTAGGTGCCGGTAAGAGAACTGTTGTGCATGGTGACATCCGCGTGGTACTCGTACACGAGTCTGCCAGTCGCTCCCGATACACCTGGTACACCGGGTCATCACTTTCGAGGTTGAATTGACGCCACACATTCTGAAGAAGGTACAGAGAAGTGGAGGGTGCTGGCTCAGACTGGTACGGGTATGGCACTGGAGCCATCTACGCTCACAGCTATTAGTCTGTTAGTAATAAAATAATCAGAATGCATGCAATGCAGCACTTAGATGCAAACACACACTACCGGCACTATAGACTACTAACTACCGCTTAGCTAGTGCATTGGTTGTCTAGGGCGTCCTACATCCAGCGCGGCTCTGATACCAAGCGTTGTTGCACCCCAGCTCAGAGCAACCGGTTTACCTTGCATTGCCAGCCCAGTGATCATGTCTTCAGGCAACACACAACAACTTGGTACAGAAAAACATCCGCTTTATTGATATCATGCGGGAACATAGCTTTGATGATACATAAGGTAACGAAGCCAAGCGGCACACACGGTGCTAGTGCACATATGTACATTATTTAGTGGATATGATGGGGGCCTCGAAGATAATGACACAGCTACGTGGCAGCGGAAAGACGACGTAGTAGGACTCCATCTCACAGGGACACTGATGTGGACACGGCCTAGACTGCGATGCACGATGCAACTCCGACTCCTGGTACGGCTTCTCCTGAAACTGGCATGACATGCCAGGTGAGTACTTTGAATGTACTCGCAAGCTCACAAAAAATAATACAACAATGACAAACAACAACATGATATTTAAGCAAGTTATATGCAAGAACATGGCAATGCTACTCATGAAGTGAAAGTGTTTGCAACCAGGGTCTCTCAGATCATCTTACCATCTTGGTTACCTCATAACCATGAACATCATCTTACCTCGGTGATCACCTCCAGATCACAAAAGAAACCACTCGATGGTTCCAACAGCTTATCCATCATATGAAGTGCCATAAGTATAACATTAGTGTGCAAGTTAATTATTTCTATTGACCCGCAGTGTGACCTACTACGAAATGTGTCCATGACCAAGGACGCGGCTATCGATAGATTAAACACACTTTGTAGAGGTTAGTACATGCTACTTCTTGAGCTTGCGTTGGTTTTTCCCTTGAAGAGGAAAGGGTGATGCAGCAAAGTAGAGATAAGTATTTCCCTCAGTTTGAGAACCAAGGTATCAATCCAATAGGAGACAACGCACAAATCACCGAATACCTACACAAACAATCAAACAACTTGCACCCAACGCGATAAAGGTGTTGTCAATCCCTTCACGGTTACTTGCAAAAGTGAGATCTGATAGATATAGATGAAACTAAATAAAAGATAAAGTAAATATTTTTTGTATTTTTGGTTTATAGATCAGAAAGTAAAAGATTGCAAAATAGTAGATCGGAAACTAATATCATGGAAAATAGTAGATCGGAAACTTATATGATGGAAAATAGACCCGGGGGCCATAGGTTTCACTAGAGGCTTCTCTCAAGATAGCAAATAATACGTTGGGTGAACAAATTACTGCCGAGCAATTGATAGAAAAGCGCAAAGTAATGACGATATCTAAGGCAATGATCAAGAATATAGGCATCACGTCCGTGTCAAGTAGACTAAAACGATTCTGCATCTACTACTATTACTCCACACATCGACCGACTCCTGCCTGCATCTAGAGTATTAAGTTCATGAAGAACAGAGTAACGCATTAAGTAAGATGACATGATGTAGAGGAATAAACTCAAGCAATATGATGTAAACCCCATCTTTTTATCCTCGATGGCAACAATACAATACGTGCCTTGCTGCCCCTACTGTCACTGGGAAAGGACACTGCAAGATTGAACCCAAAGCTAAGCACTTCTCAGATTGCAAGAAAAACAAATCTAGTTGGCCAAACCAAACCGATAGTTCGAAGAGAATTACAAAGATATCAAATCATGCTTAAAAGAATTCAGAGAAGATTCAAATAATATTCATATATAATATGATCATAAATCCACAATTCATCAGATCTCGGCAAACACACCTCAAAAAAGTATTACATCGAATAGATCTCCAAGAACATCGAGGAGAACATGGTATTGAGAATCAAAGAGAGAGAAGAAGCCATCTAGCTACTAGCTATGGACCCGTAGGTCTGAGATAAACTACTCACGCTTCATCGGAAGGGCAATAGGGTTGATGTAGAAGCCCTCTGTGATCCAATCCCCCTCCGGCAGGGTGCCGGAAAAGGTCCCTAGATGGGATCTCATGGGTATAGAATGTTGTGGCGGTGGAAAAGTGTTTTCGTGGATGCTTCTGGTGGTTTGGGAACATATGTGAATATATAGGGGAAAGAATAGGTCACGAGGGTCACATGGGGCCGAGAAGGGAGGGGGCGTGCCCTACCCCCCTGGGCGTGCCCTACACCCTTGTGGCCGCCTCGTGGCTCCTCCGACTTCATCTCCAAGTCTCCTGGGTGTCTTCTGGTCCAAGAAAAATCATCGCGAAGATTTTATTCCATTTGGACTCCGTTTGGTATTCCTTCTCCATGAAGCTAAAAAACAAGGAAAAAACAGAAACTGGCACTGCGCTCTAGGTTAATAGGTTAGTCCCAAAAATAAATAAAATAGCATATTAATGCATATAAAACATCCAAAACAGATAATATAATAGCATGGAACAATAAAAAAATTATAAATACATTGGAGACGTATCAGTACACTGTACCCAGACCATAGAACCCATGGCCTCGTGCTCCCATTCGGGTGGACCAATGGCGTTCGGACAGAACCAATCTATTGCATGACACTCTCCCGGCCACTCCGACCAACTCCCCTTTGGGCTCAGTCCTGGGTGGCCCTGATGTCACCTCGTGACATCCAATGGCCACCGTCGTGGCAAAACAAAAATGGTCCCAAATGGGGACAATGGTACAAAAACAACTACGGGCACACAAGGCAATGCCTGCCTACCGGGCCAGGGCGGTGCAAGCGTATAACCATCCTAGTTGGAGGCACCGGCGAGAGGCATGACAACAGACCAAATAAGGGTCTTCCCATAAAGGCAAATGTGGTTGCACTGGGAAGCTCGATGTTCAAGTTGTATTATTATCATGTTTAATTTAAAATAAAATCTACTCGGGCAATAGTATGCCATGAAAATGCCATGATATGCATATGCACCATTTCATAATGATGATGGTATTAACATAAACATGCTCATCACCATATCAACTCTAATTCATAAACTTGAATAAGTAACCCACATGCTTCTGTAAGCATAGCAAGCATAATATGAAAGTGAAACTAGCACAAGTGAAATCATTTGAATAACTATATGCATTACATGAATTTAAATTCAAGTAAAATAATAACCATTGCAATGTCACTCTTGCAAATGTTTGTGGTGGCTTGCCTTAGTTCAGAGGAGGGTCACAAAACTCCTGGTCCTCTTCAAGACAAGTTTGCTCTTCTGAAAATGATCCAAATATAGCATAAAGAAAATGTCAAATAACACATTTAAATGCACCAGAAAATATCTAGAGCAAGGAAAAATCTCAAATTTGGCATGATGAAGGAGGAGCTCATAAAAAAATAATGCAAAAAGAATCATCTCATTTGGACTTATGGTTTGGGATTTCGAGCTGGTCAAAGTTTAGTCAAATTATTTGAATTTAAACTAAAAGTAGAAAATCCCAGAGAGGGCCACGTCGACGGCGTATTCTCTGAATACGTCTTCACTTATACCAGTTTGGGGAGAGAGAAGGGAGGCTGACAGGTGGGGTCCCTCTGGAAGGTTTATAAGAGGGAAAGAAAAGCAGAGACGGCGGCTTGGCCAGTGATGGTTCTCCGGCGAGGAGACGACGGCGGCTGCCGGAGTGGTGGGAGATGGACGCGGCTCATCGAGGCAAGCACGTATGTACCAGAAACATGGGCGGAGATGGACAAAGGGCGTTGCGGTGTTCTTCTCTTGAGACAGCGGTCGGCGGAGCTCGTCGGAGTTCGGCTTTCCGGCGAGGTTGAAGGGGTCCAGCAGCTCCGTCCCGATCCAGAGAAGCTCACGAGCACGCCTGAAGGAGTGGGAGAGGTCGAAGGTCGCCGAAGTGAGTGTAACACCGAGGGGGATCCGTGGCGAGCCCGGCCTTGCCGCAGAGCTATAATAAGAGATTTGTGGCCAGATGAGGTGGTAGAGATGGCTAGAATGGCTCGGGAGGGGTCCTATTTATAGGAGAGGGCGAGGCAGAGCTTGAGATCGTCGGAGATGGTTCTGGAGTGGCGAGCGGCAATGAGAGATGGTGATCGCGCAGGCACAATGGAGGAGTAGATCCAAGCACAGGGCGCGGGAGAGGGACTGCTCGGTCACGCGACAAACTGTGCTCTCTGCTCCATCGTGTCCACGTCCGCAGCGCCTGCCGCTGGCATTGGTGAGCGCCAGGGAGTAGTCAGGAGGAAGAAGTCGAGGTCGCAGACGATAACTGACATGCTTGTTTGGCTTGGAGTGGATGCACGGGCGAAGCAGAGGCGTTGCCGACGCGCAAATCGCGCCGAACGCATGCCAGGCGCCGTGGACACACGCGGTCACCGCGTGCACTGGTGCAACGCGGTGCACCAGAGCTGAAAAACCATGTCTAGTCTCAAGTCCTTGTAGTGCTAGGTCAGAGTGATGTGTTGGTTCATTGCCAGGTCGACCAGAAGTGACTTGAGATCACTGACAAGTTTCTAGACAGAAACTGTTGCAGCCATTTGTGAGAAAAATACTAGGAGTTTAGAGCTGAAACTCGGAGGTTAAGGTTTGGGTTCGAGGGTCACTAAGCTATAAAAATTTCAGCTCATATGGGTTAGACAAAGATGCACTTCCTTCACAACATGACCTTTCTGTCCAGAAGAGAAATGAATTTCTAGAGCAAAAATTCCCCACATGACCATAGGATATTTTTGCATAGGAAGTTGAGGCATGATTCAAAGAATATTTGGGATTTTCCAGATTTTTCTGAGCAAGAAAAATGAGGGTTGCTTTAGAGCAGAACAGAAAAACATTCATTTTCAAAGAGAAAATGAATATTATGCCATTGAGAAAAATATTCCCATGGCATTATATTGAGAGGGATGATGTCTAGAGAGGTTTTTGAGAGTTCTAGGAGACACTTGGGTGAAAACCAATAGAATACCCAAGTACTATGTCTAAATGAGTTAATTCAAGAACTCAAATTCAAGTCAAATATGCAATAAACCCCAGAAAAAGAAAAGTGGCAAAAACCATGGTGTCACAAAGTGTTGATTAATTTCGGTTCCAGCAAATTTCAGGCGCTTGATATGTCCTTTTTAGCAAAGGTCATGCCAGATTTTTTCGTGAATTTTGGCATGACTTGTGCTAGAAAATAGGAAATATCGAGTGCTCCATTTTTTTGCCATTGCTCCATATATGTACCGGGTTGACTTTCAGTCTGTCAATGCTACTCGAGTGTCCACCATATGCTGTCCAAATATCAAAGTGGAAGAATCCTGACTGTTGTCATGGGGGTCGCTTCCTCTTCCTTCTGCTCGTGATATACTTTGGTAATGCACGAGAGAAGGAGGGGAAGCGACCATCACCGATGGTCGAAATAATTGTGAGGGAGCCCCCACCATATACTGTCGAAATATAAGAGAGGAAGAATCCCGACTATTGTCTTGGGGGTCGCTTCTCCTTCGTTCCTGTGTGCTAGAAATTTTTGTGTAATGCACTCGGGGATGAAGGGAGGAGCGACCATCACCGACGATCGAAATAACTGTGAGGGAGTGTCCACCATATACACCACCTAAGATGAGAGTTTTCAGGAAAAGACTCGATAGACCGACAGTCAACCCGTGATGAATAATAATTATCTAATTTAGTTTTTGTAGCACATATATTGAATTTCAGAAGTTTCATCTTTGAATTATGAACGTAGAAAATGTCTGACGATGATAGGATCCCTGAGTGCGACTACTGCAGCGATGATCGGGGTCTGTGCGACAGGCCTCACCTGCAAGACGGTCAGCGCTTCATGATTAAGCTCGATGAGACCTTCGATGTTTGTACAGTACGCAACGACGACAAGTCTTTTTTCGTAATTAAGCATGACTTCTGCTTCTTTAATGTGTAATTTCCGCTTTCTACAATTCGTCTAGTGCATCCCCTACCATGCAAGACGTTATGTCTTAGAGGCGCTGGATTTCGAAGATCATGAGAATATGGAGACAAAGAGAGTTCACCTCAGGACACAACATGGTTAAGCTTTTGCCGTAAAGCTATACAACATGGATACCTACTCCCATTTTGGTTGCTCGAATTGGGCCGCACAATGCAAGGCGTATGGTTTTCAGGAGGGTATGCATGTCACCTTCGATCTTGGTGATCCTGAAGATGACATCGACGCAGATAATATCGATATTTGGGTTGATGTTGATACGCTTCCACTTCTACCTCCGTGTGAGTTTCTCAAACATATCTATTATGTAATTTATATTGTTCATTTAAAAAAAGTTGACAGCTTATTTCCATTCTTCAAAAAATGTACGGAAAGTAGTAGACAAAACCTACTACACTGATGGCTCTGAACTAACTTACGAGGAGAAAGATCATCTTGTCTCATTTATTATTGATGTTGAGACTTTCAATAAGAATTATGAAATTCCTCCACATTATGGTCAATACATGCCACTAGTCCACATGTTGAACTACGGCAACATCCATGGAAATGGCATGGTAAGATTTTTTACTATTATCACACCAGTGCATATTTTGCATACATTCTTCTAATTAAAGCTAAACTATGCTTACTACGTTATTACTTTGCTCTTCAACAGAAAATCCCGAAGGATTGTGTGCCTCTTCTGATGCATATGAAAGGTCACATTGATATTATGAGCTTACGGCCAAGTTTGCCTACGGTTCTCCGCTATGCATACACGATTTCTAAAAGAGATGATGACCTCACAATCAAAGGATGGAAAAAAGTTACGAATAATCGCAGGGAGCTACTTGGAGGCAACATGGTGCGAAGCCCACGAATTGGAGACATGATAATCTCCATTCTCCATAATTGAGAATCAGGGGCTATGTTGTTTTATGCTATTTTACCTTAGAGAGGGTAGCAGGTCCTAGCTAATACTCATGATCATGTGCTAAGAACAATTAACTAGGGTTGGTTATGACTATGATAATGAGTAGAAGTTGTTAGATGACTATGATGATGATGAGTATGACTTGTTATTATGATAACGATGATGAGTTATGATGATGATGCTGAGTTCTTATATCATTATGGGGATGATGAGTTATTATATCTGTGGGTGAAATAAACGTGGATTAGATTCAAGTGGAGGCAACATGCTGCAGATCCAAAGTACTACTAATCCAAACTAAAGTGATCTAGTTTGGATTAGTAGTACTTTGGATCTGCACCATGTTGCCTCCACTTGAATCTAATCCACGTCTCTTTCACCCACTGATATAATAACTCATGATGATCATAAAATAATATGATGAGACTAAAGTATGAAACCTATAGAAATACAGTGCCAATACGTAGAAGAAATAAATACAGGAAATTTTAGCAGTAGCGCTGGTTGACAAGACGCTACTGCAAGGTCAGTGTAGCAGTAGCACTGGATAGACATGCGCTACTGCTATGTAGGATAATAGTAGCGCGTGTCCAACCCACGCTACTGCTAAACATTAGCTGTAGGGCCGTAGCAGTAGCGCAGGAGCCCGTGCTACTATTACACATTTAACCCGCGCTACTGCTAGGCTTTTACCTAGTAGTGCATGTTCCCTCCAAGTAGCTCCCTGTGATCATCCATAACTTTTCTCCATCCTTTGATTGTGATGTCTTCATCCCTTCGAAAAATCAAGTTTGCACATCGGTGAACCATAGGTAGACTTTGCCGTAAGCTAATAATATTCAGGTCTCCTTGCATATGCATCAGATGAGGCGCACAATCCTTCGGCAGTTTCTATTGAATAACATAGTTACAAATGTAGTTTAGCTTAAGAAGAATGTATGCAAAAGATGCACTGTGACATAATAGTAAAAAGACTTACCATACTATTTCCACTAATATAACCGTAGTTCAACACATGGACTAGTGCCATGTATTAACCATAATCTAGGCTATCTTCATAATTGATGTTGAAAGTTTCAATATCATTAATAAATGAGACAAGACAATTTTTCTCCTCGCATGTTAGTTTAGAGCCATAAGTGCAGTAGGTGTTCTCTACTACCATCCGTACATTTCTTGAAGAATGGAAATAAGCTATTAATGGAAATGAGTTGTCAACTATTTTTAAATAAAGAAAATAAATTGCTTAACAAATTTATTTCACAAAATCACAAAGAGGTAGAACTGGAAGCATATCTACATTCACCCAAATGTTGATATTATCTTCAACATCATCTTCAGGACGGATATCGAAGGTTATTTGCATATCCTCCTGAAATCCATAGGCGTTGCATAGAGCTTTCCAATTTGAGCAACCCAAATGTGTGCGATTAACTGCATTGTAGACCTTAACCGCAAAAGCGTAACCATGTTGAGTCCTAAGGTGAGCTATCTTCGTCTCCATATTGTCACTATATTGGAAATCGTGCTTATCCAAGACAATCAGTCTTGCATGGCAGGGGATACACTAGTTGAATTGTAAAAAGTGGAAATTACACGTTGAAGCAAAGAAGCACAAGTCATGCTTAATTACGAAAAAAATACTTGTAGTCATTACATACCATAAAAACATCGAAGGTCTCATCCAGCTCAATGGTGAAGAACCTACTGCTTTCCAGGTGATGCCTGTCGCAGATACCCCGGTCGTCGCTGCAGTATTCGCACTCGGAGATCCTATCATGGTCAGACATTTCCTGTGTTCATAATTCAAAGATTATAAATCGACGGCAATACCAGCAACTCAACACACATATCACTATTCATCACGGGTTGACTTTTGGTTTGGCGAGTCTTCCTTGAAAACTCTCATCTCATGTGGTGTATATCGTGGGCACTCCCTCTTTGATATATTCGACCGTCGGTGATCGTCGCTCCTCCCTTCGTTCTAGAGTGCATTACACCAAAATGTCTAGCACACGGGAACAAAGGAGAAGTGACCCCCACGACAACAGTCGGGATTCTTCCTCTTTGATATTTCGACAGTATATGGTGGACACTCCCTCTCTGATATTTTTTACCATCGGTGATGGTAGCTCCTCCTTTATTTCGAAAGTGCATTACACCAAAATGTCTAGCACCTGCGAAAGAAGAAGAAGCGACCCCCATGACAATAGTCATGATTCTTCCTCCCTGATATCTCGATTGTATATGGTGGACACTCCCTCAATATTTTTCGACCATCGGCGATGGTCGTTCTTCTCTTCCTTCCCGTGCATTACCGAAAGGTCTATCACAAGAAAGAGGAGGAAGAGCGACCCCCACGACAACAGTCGGCATTCTTCTTCTCTCATATATGGTGGACACTCTCCCTCATAGATTTTTTGACCGTCATGTATGGAGCCCCGACGGACTTAAAGTCAACCCGAAAATTTGTTTAATTCTCTTTCCGAAAAATCTAGGGCACTTGATTTTTTCCTATATTCTAGCACAAGTCATGCTAAAATTCACAAGTTTTTTTGCATGACCTTTGCTAAAAACATGACATATCGAGCGCCCAAAATTTGCCGGAATGGAAGTGAATCGACATTTCGGCAAAACATAGGCCACTTTGATTTTCCCTGCGATACAAATAGTTGAATGTGGCCATCTTTGGCACCATACACATAGCAACTCAAGATCAACATGTCCATACACATACACATGTTCCTTTTTAAGCATGAATAGTGTCAATTTCATTTTTATACAGAAATGTTTGAACTTGAAATGCTATCTGAATCAATTATCTTTAAAAAAACTAGCTTCACATTGTCACAACTACTTATCTAATACTACTACATATATAAAAACATCTATGATAAGCTTGCATATAACAGGACCTCTATGCATGCTCATCATTGACATTCACAACACATCATCATCGACATCAATGACATGGGGATTTGGCTGGTCTCACCTCGAGGTCGGAGGGGGTCGGTGACAGGGACGACGACAGGGATGATGTAGGGGTAAATACTTGATTTCTGAAGAAACAAAATATAAACAAAAACATTATCATGCTGATTTTAGGACTTGGTAAAACCCTATAAGCTATCAACTAAACCCTAGAAGCATACTAAATCAAACTGTTATATATCAACTAAATCTTTTAATTAAGTCTAAATTTTTAATAATTGAGTTAATCATAGCAAATCAAAGTGTTATATATGAACTACAAACTATCAACTAAAAACTATTAACTAACCAAAGTGTTACATATCAACAAAACCATAATCAAAATGGAGGAGGGGCTATATATGGAGGGGCATTGAAACTCTTTTGCGAAATCATAAATTCTTTAACACTATTCTCAAAATCAGAGGACATCTTATTATAATTTCCATAAGAATTGTTGTAGGAATTACCATAATTATTAGATTAATTACTAGGAAATGGCCTAGGATTAAAATTACCTCTATACGCGTTGTTACCAAAATTGTTCCTACCAACAAAATTCACATCCATAGATTCATTATTATTCTCAATCAAAGTAGACAAATGCATATCATTAGGATCAATAGAAGCACTTTTGCTAGCAAATAATTTCATAAGTTCATCCATCTTTCCACTCAAAACATTAATCTCTTCAATTGCATGCACTTTTTTACTAGTGGAAGATCTTTCGGTGTGCCATTGAGAATAATTAACCATAATAGTATCTAGAGGTTTAGTAGCTTCTCCTAGAGTAATTTCCAGAAAATTACCTCCCGCGGCCGAATCTAAAAGATTTCTAGAAGCAAAATTCAATCCGGCATAAATTTTTTGTATAATCATCCACAAATTCAAACCATGAGTAGGGCAAATTCCTATCATCAATTTCATCCTCTCCCAAGATTGTGCAACATGTTCATGATCAAGTTGCTTAAAATTCATAATATCGTTCATAAGGGAGATGATCTTAGAGGGAGGAAAATACTTGGAAATAAAAGCATCTTTACACTTATTCCATGAATCAATACTATTTTTAGGCAAAGATGAAAACCAAGTTTTAACACGATCTCGAATTGAGAACGGAAATAGCTTTAATTTAACAATATCATTATCCACATCTTTTTTATTTTGCATACCACACAAGTCAACGAAATTATTCAGATGGGATGCGGCATCTTCACTAGGAATGCCGGAAAATTGATCTTTCATAACAAGATTCAGCAAAGCGGCATTAATTTCATAAGATTCCGCACTAGTGGCGGGAGCAATTGGAGTACTAATAAAATCATTGTTATTAGTGTTGGAAAAATCACACAATTTGGTATTCTCTTGAGCCATCATGACAAAGCAAGCAATCCAACACACGAGCACACAAAAAGCAAATGAAAAAGCCGAACGGAAGAAGGGCGAATAAAAAGGCAATCTTTTCGAAAATCGTTTTAGAAGTGGGGGAGAGGAAAATGAGAGGCAAATGGCGAATAATGTAATGGAAGAGATGAGGGTTTATGATGGGTACTTGGTATGTCTTGACTTGGTGTACATCTCCCCGGCAACGGCGCTAGAAATTCTTCTGCTACTTCTTGAGCTTGCGTTGGTTTTTCCCTTTAAGAGGAAAGGGTGATGCAGCAAAGTAGAGATAAATATTTCCCTCAGTTAGAGAACCAAGGTATCAATCCAGTAGGAGACAACGCACAAATCACCTAATACCTGCACAAACAATCAAACAATTGCACCCAACGCGATAAAGGGGTTGTCAATCCCTTCACAGTCAATTGCAAAACTGAGATCTGATAGAGATAGATAAACAAAAGATAAAATATTTTTAGGTTTTTTGGTATATAGATATGAAAAGACCATCGCTCATCCCCGACCGCCACTCATAAGGAAGACAAATCAATAAATAAATCATGCTCCGACTTCATCACATAACGGTTCACCATACGTGCATGCTACGGGAATCACAAACTTTAACACAAGTATTTCTACAATCCACAATTACTCACTAGCATGACTCTAATATCACCATCTTTATATCTCAAAACAATCACAAGGAATCAAACTTCACATAGTATTCAGTGCACTTTATATGAAAGTTTTTATTATATCCCTCTTGGATGTCTATCATATTAGGACTAAATTCATAACCAAAGCAAATTACCATGCTGTTTAGAGACTCTCAAAATAATATAAGTGAAGAATGAGAGTTCAATAATTTCTATAAAATAAAGCCACCGCCGTGCTTTAAAAAGATATAAGTGAAGCACTAGAGCAAATTTGCCTAGCTCAAAACTTATAAGTGAAGCACATAGAGTATTCTAATAAATCACGATTCATGCGTGCCCCTCTCAAAAGGTGTGTACAGAAAGGATGATTGTGGCAAACTAAAAAGTAAAGACTCATATAATACAAGACGCTCCAAGCAAAACATATATCATGTGGTGAATAAAAATATAGCCTCAAGTAAAGTTACCGATAGACGAAGACGAAAGAGGGGATGCCTTCCGGGGCATCCCTAAGCTTAGGCTCTTGGTTGTCCTTGAATATTACCTTGGGGTGCCTTGGGAATCCCCAATCTTAGGCTCTTTCCACTCCTTATTCCATAGTCCATCAAATCCTTACCCAAAACTTGAAAACTTCACAACACAAAACTCAACAGAAAATCTCATAAGCTCCGTTAGTATAAGAAAATAAATCACCACTTTTGGTACTGTTGTGAACTCATTATTTATTTATATTGATATAATATCTACTGTAATCCAACTTTTCCATGGTTCATACCCCCTGATACTACCCATAGATTCATCAAAATAAGCAAACAACACTAAGAAAACAGAATCTGTCAAAAACAGAATAGTCTGCGAAGATCCGAATTTTTATAATACTTTTATAACTCTAAAAATACTTACAAATTGGTAAAACAGAGGCAATGTGTATAAAAATCTGGTGTAAAAAATTCAGCATTTTTAAACGCTCCAGTGAATTATTAAAATTATGTGACTGGACGCAAAAGTTTCTGTTTTTCAGCAAGATCAAATCAACTATCACCGTAAGCCATCACAAAGGTCTTACTTGGCACAAACACTAACTAAAACACAAAACCACATCTAACCAGAGGCCAGATGAATTATTCGAAGCAAAACAGGATCAAAAAGCAAAAAACAAAAATAAAATTGGGTTGCCTCCCAACAAGCGCTATTGTTTAACGCCCTTAGCTAGGCATAAGAACACAAATAGATCTAGGTATTGTCATCTTTGGTATGCAATCCATAAGTAGCTCTCATAATGGATTCATATGACAATTTAATTTTCTTTCTTGGAAAGTGTTCCATGCCCTTCCTTAACGGAAATAGAAATCTAATGTTTCCTTCTTTCATATCCATAATTGCACCAATCGTTCTACGGAAAGGTCTACCAAGAATAATAGGACATGTAGGATTACAATCTATATCAAGAACAATGAAATCTGCGGGCACATAATTCCTATTTGCAACAATAAGAACATCACTAATCCTTCCCATAGGTTTCTTAATAGTGAAATCCACAAGATGCAAATTTAAGGAACAATCACCAAATTCACGGAAACCTAACACATCACATAAAGTTTTTGGAATCATGGAAACACTAGCACCCAAATCACACAAAGCATGGCACTCATAATCTTTAATCTTAATCTTAATAGTAGGTTCCCACTCATCATAAAGTTTTCTAGGGATAGAAACTTCCAATTCAAGCTTTTCTTCAAAAGATTGCATCATAGCATCAACGATATGTTTAGTAAAAGCTTTGTTTTGATTATAAGCATGAGGAGAATTCAACATGGATTGCAACAAGGAAATACAATCTATTAAGGAACAATTATCATAATTAAATTCCTTGAAATCCAAAAGAGTGGGTTCGTTGCTACTTAAAGTTTTGACCTCTCGAATCCCACTTTTATCAATTTTTGCATCAAGATCTAAAAACTCCGAATCATTGGGACGCCTTTTAACTAAAGTTGAATCATCTCCAGTCCCATATTTATCAAGATTTATTTTGCAAAACAAAGATTCAATAGGAGTCACATCAATCACTTTAAGTTCTTCATCATTATTTTCACGGAAACTAGAAGAACACATTTTTACAAACCAATCTCGTTTAGCACGCATCTTAGCGGTTCTTTCTTTGCACTCATCAATGGAGATTCTCATAGCCTTTAGAGATTCATTGATATCATGCTTGGGTGGAATAGATCTAATTTTCAAAGAATCAACATCAAGAGAAATTCTATCCATGTTCCTTGCCACATCATCCATCTTAAGCAATTTTTCTTCAATCAAAGCATTGAAACTCTTTTGCGAAATCATAAATTCTTTAACACTATTCTGAAAATCAGAGGACATCTTATTATAATTTCCGTAAGAATTGTTGTAGGAATTACCATAATTATTAGAGGAATTACTAGGAAACAGCCTAGGATTAAAATTACCTCTATACGCGTTATTACCAAAATTGTTCCTACCAACAAAATTCACATCCATAGATTCATTATTATTCTCAATCAATGTAGACAAAGGCATATCATTAGGATCAATAGAAGCACTTTTTCTAGCAAATAATTTCATAAGTTCATCCATCTTTCCACTCAAAACATTAATCTCTTCAATTGCATGCACTTTTTTACTAGTGGAAGATCTTTTGGTATGCCATTGAGAATAATTAACCATAATATTATCTAGAAGTTTAGTAGCTTCTCCTGGAGTAATTTCCATAAAAGTACCTCCCGCGACCGAATGTAAAAGATTTCTAGAAGCAAAATTCAATCCGGCATAGTTTTTTTGTATAATCATCCACAAATTCAAACCACGAGTAGGGCAATTTCGTATCATCAATTTCATCCTCTCCCAAGAGTGTGCAACATGTCCATGATCAAGTTGCTTAAAATTCATAATATCGTTCCTAAGGGAGATGATCTTAGAGGGAGGAAAATACTTGGAAATAAAAGCATCTTTACACTTATTCCATGAATCAATACTATTTTTAGGCAAAGATGAAAACCAAGTTTTAGCACGATCTCGAAGTGAGAACAGAAATAGCTTTAATTTAACAATATCATTATCCACATCTTTTTTCTTTTTCATATCGCGCAACTCAACGAAGTTATTCAGATGGGATGCGGCATCTTCACTAGGAAGGCTGGAAAATTGATCTTTCATAACAAGATTCAGCAAAGCGGCATTAATTTCATAAGATTCCGCACTAGTGGCGGGAACAATCAGAGTACTAATAAAATCATTGTTATTAGTGTTGGAAAAATCACACAATTTGGTATTCTCTTGAGCCATCGTGACAAAGCAAGCAATCCAACACACGAGCACACAAAAAGCAAACAAAAAAGACGAACGGAAGAAGGGCGAATAAAAAGGCAAATCTTTTCGAAAATCATTTTAGAAGTGGGGGAGAGGAAAACGAGAGGCAAATGGCGAATAATGTAATGCAAGAGATGAGGGTTTATGATGGGTACTTGGTATTTCTTGACTTGGCATAGATCTCCCCGGCAATGGCGCCAGAAATTCTTCCTGCTACTTCTTGATCTTGCGTTGGTTTTTCTCTTGAACAGGAAAGGGTGATGCAGCAAAGTAGAGATAAGTATTTCCGTCAGTTAGAGAACCAAGGTATCAATCCAGTAGGAGACAATGCACAAATCACCTAATACCTGCACAAACAATCAAACACTTGCACCCAACGAGATAAAGGGGTTGTCAATCCCTTGACGGTCAATTGCAAAAGTGAGATCTGATATAGATAGATAAACAAAAGATAAAATATTTTTGGGTTTTTTGGTATATAGATCTGAAAATAAAAGATTGCAAAATAGTAGATCGGAAGCTAATATGATGGAAAATAGTAGATCGGAAACTTATATGATGGAAAATAGACCCGAGGGCCATAGGTTTCACTAGAGACTTCTCTCAAGATAGCAAATAATACGGTGGGTGAACAAATTATTGTCGAGCAATTGATAGAAAAGCGCAAAGTTATGATGATATCCAAGGCAATCATTATGAAATATAGGCATCACGTCCGTGTCAAGTAGACTGAAACGATTCTGAATCTACTACTATTACTGCACACATCGACCTACTCCTGCCTGCATCTAGAGTATTAAGTTCATGAAGTACAGAGTAACGCATTAAGTAAGATGACATGATGTAGAGGAATAAACTCAAGTAATATGATGTAAACCCCATCTTTTTATCCTCGATGGCAACAATACAATACATGCCTTGCTGCCCCTACTTTCACTGGGAAAGGACACCGCAAGATTGAACCCAAAGCTAAATACTTCTCCCATTGCAAGAAAAACCAATCTAGTTGGCCAAACCAAACCGATAGTTCGTAGAGAATTACAAAGATATCAAATGATGCATATAAGAATTCAGAGAAAATTCAAATAATATTCATAGATAAGCTGATCAAAAATCCACAATTCATTGGATCTCGACAAACACACCGCAAAAGAAGATTACATCGGATAGATCTCCAAGAACAACGAGGAGAACATGGTATTGAGAATCAAAGAGAGAGAAGAAGCCATCTAGCTACTAGCTATGGACCCGTAGGACTGAGGTAAAATACTCACGCTTCATCGGAAGGGCAATAGAGTTGATGTAGAAGCCGTCCATGATCGAATCCCCCTCCGGTAGGGTGCCGGAAAAGGTCCCTAGATGGGATCTCACGGGTACAGAAGGTTGCGGCGGTGGAAAAGTGTTTTCGTGGATGCTTCTGAGGGTTTTGGAATATATGTGAATATATAGGACAAAGAAGTAGGTCGGTGGAGTCACGTGGGGCCCACAAGGCAGGGGGGCGCTTCCTACCCCCTGGGCGCGCCCTCCCCCCTTGTCGCCGCCTCGTGGCTCTTCCGACTTGAACTCCAAGTCTCCGGGGTGTCTTCTGGTTCAAGAAAAATCATCGCGAAGGTTTTATTCCGTTTGGACTATGTTTGGTATTCCTTTTCTGGGAAACTCAAAAACAAGGAAAAAATAGAAACTGGCATTGGGCTCTAGGTTAATAGGTTAGTCCCAAGAATAATATAAAATAGCATAATAATGCATATAAAACATCCAAAACAGATAATATAATAGCATGGAACAATCAAAAATTATAGATACATTGGAGACGTATCACGCGTCTAGCAGTGGTGTTAGTTTCGCCGGAGACGATCCAAGTCAATGGCGGCGACATAAAGTGCGGCTGCCGGAGTTCGGCCAGCGATGGAATCATTGCTAAGGGGCACGGCAGGGCAGATGGCTGGGTGTTCTGGGCTTCTGGTAATGTGCTGAGCACGATGGGCTGCTTGGATGCGAGAGGCACTCGCTCGAGCCACGGCGGCTTCATGAATAGCGGCGAGGAGCTCTTGTCTCCGATGGCTAGTGTGGCTAGGGGACGAGATCAATCTTGGGGAGCAGGGGGAAGACGACGGGGCTCACAACGGGGTCAAAGCGGAGCTCAGCAGGCTCAGAGAGGCGGCGGAGATGACACACGGCCGCTGATGATCTCGGTGCTGAGGCGTTAGTGTCGGGCTCGATGGCGAGGCTCCACGGCTTTCGGTGATGCGTGGCTCGGTGAGGACGCATAGGAGGTCGTAGCGGAGCTTCCTAACATGGTGACAGGGCAAGGGGTGGACGGTGAGCACGGTGGCAGCGAGCGGCAGTGATGGGCGCGATCGGGTGCACTCGATGATGCGAGGAAGAGAAGGGGGCGAGTCCAGAGAGCGAGGGGAGGAGAGAGGGGTCTGTGGGCGTCTCCAGGCATAGGGGGGCGGTGGAGAGGCTCAGGAGGGACAGGAAGCAGGCAGGATGGAGGTGGAGGCTCGGGCGCGCACGCGTCGACACGCCTCTGCCTACTAGTAGAGGTTGAAGACAGCCTCTTCGCCCTGGTGTGCTGGGCCGGCTAGGTACAGTAGCAGGCCGCCACGTGGGTCTTCTCTCACTCTCTCTCTCTCTCTCTCTCTCTCTCTCTCTCTCTCTTTCTGTTTTCTAATTCCTTTATGTTTTCTATTTTTTCTCTTATTTTTTTATTTAGTAAAAATACTAAAACATTATTAAAATTCCTGAAAATATTTGTGGGCACTTTTAGAATTATTTCCAACAGCCCTCAATAAGTTTCAGAATTATTTGATCATTTAAAATAGGGACAATTCCATTTCTGCCCCTAACTGGAACCCACTACTCAAATTTGCCCCTAATTTCAATGTGTGCTCAAATTTGCCTCTCTGCCGTTAGTTGCCCTTATAGAAATGCCCTTCTGCGTCGTTACCGTCCGGTCAAACAGCTTTGACCATCTTTGAGCACAAATTGAAGTTAGGGCCAGAAATGGAACTGTCCCTTTAAAATATCTATAGCAATTAAATGCCCAAATTCAAATACTTTATGATTTAATTCAAAAATCCAGAAATGACCTAGGAAAATGTGCACCATTTTTGGCAGAGATTTCTACCCATTTCAAAAATGGTGAACTTTTCTGAAGGGCATTTTTGATTCTTTGAAATTATTTTTATTTGATCCTATTAATTTCAGAGGGGTGCTAGGGTTTGCTGGATCCCCATTTCAAATTTAACAAAATTTTAAACATGATGTATGGATGCAGATGCAACTATTTGCTGGCAATATTCTAGAGCTGTGACATCCCTACCAGCTATGTCACCTTTGCGGCTTATTACCTGAAAGGTTCCGCTACTCAATGGTGGGACAGCCACATGCGTCCCTTACCTGTTGGAACCGCCATCACTTGGCCGGAATTCCAAGCTGCATTCCGCGGGCCAATGTCAAACCACCATGGTTAGTCACAACGTCCTTGTTGAAATTGAAGGGTTGGAATTCCATGTTTCCCCCATTGTTTTGAATTATTCCAATATTGACCTCATTCTGGGAATGGAATGTTTGAAAACACATACCGCTTCTATCATTTGCGCCACTAAGACCGTCCATCTACTACATCCTTCAAATGAGATAGTAAGCTACCATGTTCATGCTATTTGAAATGCCGAAGCATGGATTTATTCCTTGAATCCGTTAAAACGCTTCTCTTGAGAGAATTGGAAACGTTCCAGTCATTTGTGAATTGCAAGATGTCCTTCAAGAAGAACTACCCAGTCCATGACCTTGAACTTGCTGCAGTTAAATTTGCACTAAAGTTGTGGAGACGTTTCATTTTAGTAATCGTTGTGAGATCTTCACCGATAATCAAAGTCTGAAGTATCTGTTTACTCAGCTAGATCTGGATCTCCGCCAGCAGCGATGTATGGAAACAATTGCAGACTATGAC
The DNA here is from genome assembly GCA_011799875.1 of Thinopyrum elongatum. NCBI lineage: Eukaryota > Viridiplantae > Streptophyta > Magnoliopsida > Poales > Poaceae > Thinopyrum > Thinopyrum elongatum. The sequence goes on along the minus strand of CM022303.1, from coordinate 628,153,540 downwards.
TACGGTATTTCTTATACCCCTGGCAAGGCTAATGTCATGGCCGATGCCCTGAGTTGCAAGCCTTATTGCAACAACCCCATGGCTTATAAAGCTCAACTCCTGCAAGATGATCTCACTTACAGAGAGCATCCGATCCGCGTTCTTGTTCAAGCTGAACGTCGCACCCATCAGAGGGTATCAAATTTCTCAAAGTCCACTGGTAGAATCATTCTGAAGATGAAACCACTTGGGAACGCGAGGATCGTCTTCATGATGAATATCCCACTCTGTTTTCGTCTACCTCCTAAATCTCCGGTGTCATGCTACAGTGACCTCTTGCTAATGATGTCTTGTCACCATGATTTGCAAGCTTAAGTGCCACTTGATAAAAACCAAAAGCCAAATTCAAATTTGAATTGCAAGATAAATTTTCATTTCTTCACACTATGAAATAAAAATGTTCGTCGGGTTACAAATATTCACTAACTAATTGTCATGCATAAGCCAACATTAATTGAATATTTAAAATACCCTTCACCTATTTAAAACTGTTCCAACGGCATTAAAATGGGACTTTTATTTTTAAACAAATATGTACAATTATTCAAAATAATTTGATTCTTGTTGTGCTAGCTCAAACCACTGCCTATTATTTTTGTGCTAAATTTTGGCTTCAACTAAATTCATTTAGTAAGTGAAATAAAGGCAAAGCAGTAAAGAAATAAAAGACAGAAAAACAGAAGAAAAGAAAAAAAAAATGTGAAAGGGCCCGTGGACATGGGAGGCCCAGCCCACCTCCACCTCACCCCCTCCTCTGTACCAGAGACAAGGGGGATCATGGCACACCTCCACGGCCATGGCATGCTTGGCGACCATCGACGCCCCCTGGCCGCCTACAAGACGTCCCCCGCGACCCCAGCCAAACCCTACCACCCTACCCTCTCCTTCCTCGTCCTAACCCATGCAGACCGAGCTCGCGCCCGAGGTTGTTGTCGCCGCCGCGTCGTTGATCCGCTGCTCCGGCACTGCCCCGGCCTCCCCGAGAGCGTCCCCGACCCGTCCGAGCTGGCCATCGACCTCCTCCCGGTGAGCCGTATCTGTTTCCCCCCTCTCCCCATTGTCGATTCGTCGCTGCTGCCCTCTGTGCCCGTGCTCCCCGCGCCCGTTCGCCATGCTCCCAGGTCCCGCACCTCTCCTGGCCGTGCTCGCTGTGCCAGGCCGCGCGGGCAGCTGCTGCAGCCGCCCGCACGCGCCCCTGACCGCCACTGCTTGCACGCTTGCGGACGTCCAGCCTCGCCTGCCCATGCCCGCTTCTCCCTGTGTAGTCCCGCCGCGAGCGCACGCCGCCTCTCAGCTCCGCGCCCCATGGTTGCTCCCGGCTGCCTCGCCTCCACCCGCTGCTCCCGACAGCCCCGCGCGCGCTCAGCCTCACAGCCATGCCCCCAGCTCGCCCTTGCGAGCTGCCGCTCCTTACTACAAAAAAAGACACATCCGTGATGTTATGGCCCAAACGAAATATTTTTCTGTCATGCTTATGACACTTCTATGACATTAGTGCATAGATGTGGTGGGCTCCTACTTCTATGAAAAAAAATCATGACAGAAAAATGGGCTTTTAGTCCTGGGCAGGCCGGAGACGCACCTGCATGACATTCTTTAGGCCGTCCATGACGAAAAAAATCATGTTAGAAGCAAGGGCGAGGAAAATATCGAGGAGTTCCCGGTTACGGTGGGTGGTCGGGGCCGAGCGATGCATAGTGGTTTGTGCGTTTCTCTCTCGTATGCGCCTGTGTGCAAGGCGTTGGCTCTAACTAAACCCGAGCGATTGCACTAGCTACGTTACGGAACACGAGCAATCGATCCCTTGGCTGTTAACTGAACCCGAGCGATTCATTCGCTGCTGGCTGAACCCGAGCGATTCATTCGCTACTCTTGCTAACTGAACCCAAGCGATCGATCCCCCGTGTGACACGTAGCAAGCCAGTGTTGGGTTACCTCTCGATGAACAGTGACCGTTGCTACCGTGCGCGTGGAACATAGAACGAGTCGAGACGTGGTGAGTCGAGCCAGTTGGTTGGCTGTCGATGAACAGTTCCAGGTGGGGGTTGGATGAACAGGACCCCGTGGTAGTAGGCCGTTGCCGCTAGATGAACAGGACCCCGAGGAAGCCACAACACCCCAGCCTATTGGGGGTGGATGAACAGGACCCCGTGAAGGCTCTACGAATAGTAGCCGGTGGAGCCTGGAGGACGGGGGTGGATGAACAGTACCCCGTGGAGGCTCGAGTGAGAGGAAATTGTCGGTGGATGAACAGTAGCCCGTGGAGTCCCGGTTTGCGGTATGCCACACCACTCCCGATGAAGAGGACCTTGTTTCGACCATAGGCGCTCCAACAAAAGTCTGTTTCCTCTGTTTTGCGGTACGCCACACCCCTCCCGATCAACAGGACCTTGTTTCAATCGTAGGCGGTCAAACAGAAGTCCGTTTCCTCCATTTTACGGTAGGCCAGACCCATCCCGTTGAACAGGATCCTGTTTCGACCATAGGCGGTCGAACAGAAGGCCATTGCATCCATTCTGCGGTACGCCAGGCCACGTTTCGGCTGTTCTGCCCAAGGCGGTTGGCTCCCGATGAACACGACGCATTTCGTTGCCACCCGATGAATACGACGTTGTTTCTCCATTTCGACCCAACCGGTTGGCTTCCGATGATCAGGACACCTTTGCTGTCGTCCGTTGGCCCTCCAGGTACATGAGCCCTGGCCGTACATATGCGGGAGTATAGGCGTTCGAGGCCTCGCCCGTATGTACGTACGTGGCCATATTTTTTGGCATGTGGCTATACATACGTGTACATGGATTAGAATGGACTGCCTAAACTGCTACGTCAGGGGCTCTACTACTACACGTGCCGCTGCTTGCTCGGCCACGGTTCATCGCTGCTGAGAGACCGATGACCAGTATGTACGTACAAGTTCGTGACCAGACAGACAACGCTACGTACGCTTCGACCGGGTGGGTCCCAACTGTCAGCAAGGATAAGGACGCACTTTCTTGCGTGCAAAGATATAGCTGCTGGGTCCCAGCTGTCAGGGGGAGGAATCATTTTTTCCGCGTAATATGGAGGCACTTCCTTGTGTTCGAAGATGTATCTGGTGGGTCCAGCTATCAGCCTCACCGACTAAAGTCCTCTTCAGATGACTATCGTTCGTTGACCCCGTTAACTACGCCGCGCTCAGAGCATCAGGGCGGTGGACAACGGCGAGGCCTAGGAAAGTGACAACGCGGAGCCACGGAAGACGAGGCAGGTGTATGCCCACGCGGAGGGGAGTAGGATGGTTCATTGTTTCGGCTGCGGTGTAAGGCTGCCATCGCCGGAGAATAACAGGGGATGTGGGTGAGTAGAGGGAAGGCCTGCCCAGCAGTGGGAGTAGGGTGGGGCGATGAGGCCTGCGCGGCAGCACAGTCGGCCACCGGAGGCAGGAGCAGGCGGTGCGGCCGACGCTAGTTTGGGCGGCTGGAGCAAGAATATCAGAGGTTGAAGAAGCAGCATGGCCGTTTGATTAACATCCAACGGTCACTGCTGCTAGAATTGTTTGTTTACTAAGTTGACAAAGCCCTGCGTACGAGTCACCTTAGTAGGCTCACAAGTCAGCCACCTTACCTTTTGGGACCCAGCTAGCAGCGGGAGGAATCATTTTTCATGCGTGTAATAAAGAGGCACTTCCTTGCGTGCGAAGATGTAGCTGGTGGGTCTCAGCTGTCAGGTGGAGGAAACTTTTTTTCCCAAGTAATAAGGAGGCACTTTCTTGCCTGCGAAGTTGTAGCTGGTGGGTCCCATCTGTCAGGAGGAGCAATCATTTTAGTTCGTGTAATAAGGAGGCACTTGCTTGCCTGCGGCCATGGACCATGCGTGTCCCTATTGTCAGCCTTTCCACTTACATCCCTCTTCCGATGGTTGTCATTTGTTGACCACATTGACCACACCGCGCCGAGAGCATCAACACGGTGGACGACGGTGAGGCCTAGGAAGGCAACAACCCAGAGCCGGCGAAGCCACAACAGTGGATGCCCACTCTGAGGGGAGTACGAGGGTTGTGACTAGTTCGGCTGCGGGGTGAGGCTGGCGTCGCCAGAAAATAATAGGAGGTGCGGGTGGGTAGAGGTGTGGCTTGGCTAGTGGTGGGAGTAGGGTGGGCCGGTGAGGCCTGTGCGGCAGCACAGCTGGCCACGGGAGGAAGGAGCAGGTTGTCCTGCTGGCGCTGGTTTGGGCAGCTGGAGCAGCAAGACCAGACATTCAAGAAGCACGACGGCCGTTGGATGGAAATCCAACAGTCACTGCTCTCATGTGTTGACTAAGTTGACACAGCCTTGCGTACCGTCAACCGTTTTTAGGAAAGCGTACACGTAAACCTAGTAGGCCCACAAACCAGCCTCAAATCAGCGAAAAACAACATACAACCCATCTGCTATTGTTTCTAATAATTTACAGCCCATTTGCTAATTCTTAAGGATTTTTTTGGATCCTGTATTCTTTTTGTTAGCATTACAGCCCATATTGTGCCATGGCTAAAAAAACTCAAGGACATTTTGCATATTTCAGTGCGGTCTGAACTATTTTTAATCCCAAAATTTCGAGTCACATTCAAATTAATTTGAAAAATAAATTTATATCAATTTAAAATCCGAATAATTTTCCCCGCATAAAAATCAATGAAATTTAAAATGTCAAAATGCAAAAAAAAGAAATTTGAAACTAATTGCTCGTTTCCTGTGTCTTAAAAATGTACAACCCATTTCTCATTACTGATAGCCTATTTTCTAGGCAAGCCGAATGCATCCCTTGCAGCCCAGCAGGGCTGACAAAAGCAAGTAGGCCTTGGTTGGGTATTCTGCAAAAAAATAACTGGGCTAGCCATTTTCAGAAGAAAAAAACAACTAGGTTGGACTTGTGGTAAACATAAAATAAAAGGCTGGCGAGACTGGCAAGAGTGCCCCGCACAGCCCAGTTGATACCCTCCTTCGTCTAAAAAACAAAAGAACTGCGCGAGCTGCTGGGTCCCTGGTGTCAGCCGCTCGTTGTGCAATTCTCTCGTTTATTGAGTACGTTGACAATGGCATGGGACCCAGATGTCAGGAATCCATTAGGAGCAACCTTTTTTTGGCTTGAAATAAGGAGGTACTTGCTTACGTACTGCCATGACCCTGGTGGGTCCCTGTTGTGATCCTCTCCACGTACAATCATCTTCTGATTGTATACGCGTCAACCTAGTATGCCCACAAGTCAACCTCTAAATCCATGGCGGACAAATACAGCCCATTCCACACGTTCACACGGAAAGTTCAAACAGGTCTGATCCAGAGATAGAGTACTGAACTTCCATGTTGACAACCATCATAGCCAACTTAACTATCTACTCCCACGGATAATCTAGTGTACAAGTGCTAACTTACTCTTAGCTAACTAGACGATGTTGGCTTCCATCTGCCGTACACGCTAAACGCCGGCACCGACGTCCTCCTCCTCGCCTCGGACTTGCCAGGGGTGCGATAGGGCGTGTTGCTCGCACGCGTTGGCTCTTTCCTTGCCGGCGTGGTCCACCAAATCTTCGGCTTCTAAGAGGGAAACCCACTTGACGAGCTGGTAGTACAATTCAGCTTCGCGAAAGCGTGCGTGCCCGACAGCCTCTAGGGCTATTTGCCAAGCGTCAGCCTCCATGTAGTCGGCCCGGTTGCGGACGCTCTGCTCGCGACCCAGAGCGTCGGTGCGCTGCTGCTCCATGCCCTGCTGGCGGCGCAAATCGGCGATACGTTGCTCCTCCGCCAGGCGGTCGTGCTCCAACAATTCCTCATACTCTGCATTGCCATCTAAAGACCGATAGAATGCCTCCTCCCTCCATCATCCTTTCGGTGAAAAACCGAACACTGGTTCCGACAGTGAGCGCCTCCGGCGTCGCCTATTGCGGATGGGCGGGGGCATGATGGACGTGGCGAGAGCAAGGGCAAGTGGCGAGCGATGTCGGGACAGTGGGGGCTTGTGAGGATAGGGTGAGTTTGGTGATGGCGCCACCGGAGAACGCCGGGAACCAGTAATTATAGGCGGAAGGTTGGTGAACTAGCGTGTCACGGGAAACACGACGGTCATCGCGGTCATCGAAATTCAATGAATAAGCAGGCATGGGTTAGCGCGCCAGCTTGACGTGGAAAAATAGAAAAACTGAAATTATGAATGTGTCATCCCGTCCCGTCCCATCAGTGGTGCGTCCCGTTCGTGCTGGGTCGCACATCAGCATGACGGTCAAACGAGTGCACTCGATTCATCCAGATGTGGCACGTGCGTGATTCGCTGGTTATTCGCGTAGGATCGAGTCGGTCGGATAGTGTACGTGTTGGATCGCAATAGCTGATGAACATTTGCTGGGAGATAAGGCATTTGTGAACGTTTTTGCTGGCAGTTTCTTCAGATTCGCATGGCATTTTCTTTAGAACAGCATGTCAGTTCCTTCAGAGGTAGGCATTTTTATTGAAAAAACTACCATCTTTGGATCTTGCGTCGCAACTAAAACTATTACAAGTGCATTAGTAGGCTACCTAGTGATCGATCAGTAACTTGTAAACACTGAGCAAAGAGAAATAAGGAGCTGCTAGTAACTTGTAAACAATCAGCACACATAAATAAGGATCATGCTGTGCACAGTAGTAAGAGCCGATCCATTCAAAATGTTCACATGAGACTCATAGGCCTGGCATTGTAATATGTTCACATTAGTAGCCCAAATTCACAACCAACTAGTATGATTCCCATACATAAGATCAACATGTTAATGCATCTCAATGATTCACAGATCATATACAATATGTAGCTCCAAAAGCAAAGATCAAGAAAAAACATATGTTCTAGCGACTAACATGGATGCTTCTCTAGGCCAACATTCAGTACAGAATGAAAGAAACAAAATTGTGAAGTATACATTTCCTATTCCAAATGTAAGTGGTTTCACCAACAGATGGAACCATGAGAATGAACCACACATGATGGAGGAACATCCACTGAAATATGAATTGGTCATCTGTTGATCACACGGCGAGAATTTACAGAATACAACTTTAACTTAGGCAAAATGATGCCCATTGGATAATCAGACCAAAGCAATGAAGCACCTAGTGTTGACCAATAAATAATATAGTGCTACTTTTGTGCAGTCCATGAAGTGACTATCCAATCTATTTGTGTCTATTTTCATATGGCACTGCATGAAGTGACTATACTATTGTCTTGTGTAGTTCCACAAAAATTGAGGTCACCTTGTTTGTTTGCCAAATACCAACGGGCAAACATCTGTTTGCACAAATATCAAGCAGCTAGTTAACATATACCTCACCTTGTATTTTCAGTTTAAACATGTCTTTGCTAGTCGTTTTCGCTTAGCATCTATCATGTTTTGCACTGGACAATTTGATACTGTCATGTTTTGCACTGGACAATTTGGTACTGAATCGATTTGCTGGTACAGAGTAGAAATATAGTGCCTATTCTTCATCAGACCAAGGATATCCATGTTTGAAGTGATGGAAGAGGTGAAATCTATACAACCAAAATTGAGCATCCAATCATTAAATCATGTCCCGCACCACCAATGTAGGTCCACCCTGCCAATAAATTTACATGCAAACCACTAATATTACTATCTAATGCCAGTACAAAAATAGTAGCAAGATCATAGCAAACCATGTACCTTGATAATGAACAACTCATACACCAATTGGAACTAACTATTTGGAAGAAAAATTGCTCATAATGTTGAACCATTTGGACTTTTTATGCAGTTACACTAAAATTGAGTGTCGTGGGAACGACTTTGATAGTAGAGAATAGGGGTACGTATGAGAGGGCAGTGCCTAGCTACGGCGAGGTTGTACACTCGGATTTACGAGTTCAGGCCCCTCTCGGAAGAGGTAAAGACCCTACGTCTCGGTGCTACTGGAGCTTTATTGTATGGAGTGATGAGTTACAGGGGGTGCGAACCCTTGTACATGGGTAGAGGAGCGGCTTATATATAGTCCGCTGGCCCCTCATGAATGCCCCCGTTACTCAAGGGTTCGATGCAGAGTTTAAAGATAGTGAGTGTTTCAGGTAACGCTAGTATTTGATGCTCTTGATGGTAGCACACTGATTGCCTGACTATTGCCCTCCCATGGTGGCTCTAGGTCTTCTGTTGTCGAGTGACATTTGATGCTCCAAGTGAATAGGAGCGGTCGAGTGATGACGAAACTTCCGAGTGGAACCTCTGTCGAGTGACTCGTAAGATGTATATATTTCACTCGGTGATTCCTTCATAATCTTGTGGGCCTTGGTGTTCTTGTATGTGGTGTCCTTGGGTAGGGTATGAAGGTCAGGCCTAGGACCCTAACCTAGGTACATGTCCTTGTCATTAGCCCCCGAATGGATCGGCGTTCGAGTGAGAAAGGATTGAAGCGGGATTCGACTGGGCTGATGTCCCAGAGACATCTTCAGAGTCCTGCGGGCGCCTGTATCACTTTAATTCTTTGTCAATCACCTCGATCAATTCCAGTTTGATATGTGACTGAGTGATCCCGAGCGTCGGGTCGAACCCAAATGACCAAGGAGATCTTCCGATGCAAACGATTGTTCTGTCAGGCCCGGATTTTACAGGATTTGAAAATTTGGAGAACCGCGCGGTTCAGCAATGGCGCGGTAAGTGGGGCAGGTGGGGAGGGACAACTCGATTTTTGCTCCACCTTTTCCGCCACGTACCGCGCAGTCTTCGCTCAACGGGATGCGCCAGTATCTCGCGGGCCTAGCTATCGGTGACTTGGATGCGACGCTATAAGAGGCGACGAGACCGGAGAGCAGAACAGTGTCCTCCCCTTTCTTCCCTCTCGCCCATCTCTCCTCCTCTTCCGCCGCCATGCTGCGCAGATCTGCTAAACGTCGGCATCCACTCCATAGATGGTGAAGGACAAGATAGCGAAGCTAGAGCGGCCAAGAAGGCGGCCAAGGGGAGAAGCTTCGAGCTCCTGGGCCGCCCTGCCGCTGGGCTGGATCCAGGATGACTGGATGCCGTTGAAGGTCATGGTGGAGGACCTAGACGGGCTCACCGCCGATGGCTTGCTGGCCCCTGGGTCCTAGAGGCTGCCGGAGGGGGAGGTCGAGCCAGCGTCACGCCCCAATGAGCGGGTCCTCCTCCTCACTCATGTGCAAAGATGTTTCTCCTTGCCTCATCCGTTTTTTCGAGGATTTCTGAACTTCTTCGACGCGCAAATCCACCACTTTCCCCCAAATGCCATATCGTATCTTGCCACCTTTGTCTCGATGTGTGAAAATTTCTTGGGTTGTCATCCCCACTGGGGGCTGTTCAAACATATCTTCACTTGTCGATCCCAGTCAGTCAAAAAAGCGAATCCGAGTGATGAGAGGACCGATGTGATCCAGATGTGTGGGGGTTTAGGAGTCCAGATGAGGGGTAGGAGTGCATTCCCTGCAATGACTTTTCCAGAGTTCGTTCGGGGCTGGCAGTCCACATGGTTTTACTGTAACGACATTCCATCTCCTTGCTCGTCGACTGGTCTTCCCCCCTTCTCGTTGGCAAGGCTCAATGCTCCCTGTTCACTGACTATGGACGAGTAGGAGAAAGCTGAAGTGGGGATCTTGGTAGATGCCGTAGTCCAGTTGATCCGAAATGGAGTGACGGGCCTAGATATGTTGGAGGTATTCCTCAGTCGATCGATCCAGCCCCTGCAGGGGCGGAACCACCCCATGGGCAGTACACGAGCCCAGACGATGCCACTCGAACGCATCCAGGGGAGGTTAAAGACGAGACCGTGATACAGTGGCTTAGAAGCATCATCGGGGGTCATGACAATCCACGTGGGTCCAAACGGATTAAACCTTTCGACGCTGAGCACCAACCAGGCGAGGTGACACATATCTTGTCGAGTGTTTTGCTTTTTATTTCCAACATGCGACTAGATTGATAATCGACTGACTTTGATATTTGTGCCTCGCAGGAGTTTACAAAGATGTTTTCACCTGTGCCGAATGGAGAACAGCTCATTGAAGGAGTGGAGAGCGAGGGTGGCAGCGCTGATATAGATTATGCTGACGACGGCGGGGACAGCAGTGACGACTCAGAGGAGAGTGATGAAGTCGAGTCCCCTCCGCACACCGAGTGTCGATCCAAACATACCCAAGATCCGGCGGCCAGCCAGGGCAAGGCCATGGTGTCGATTGTCAGGAACCAAAATGCACTCGGAGCTGCAACGCCTGACCCAACTGAGAAGTCTACGAAACAGCCCAAGGTCGCACCAGCAAAACCTCGGAAGGCTCTCCCCATAATCAAGGTCTCGGTGCCTATCGCTACGACATGAGTGCCTTTCCTTTTCTCTTTCTTTCTTTCTTATTGCTGCAGAACTTCGTGCTTTTGCTGACCGAGTGAGCATTGTGTGTCAGAGCTGCTACTTTGATAACGTCGCCCATGCGGGTTGATGAGGAGCATGCGGAGATGGATACTACGGACGCAGCCACTTCTCGGTGAGGTACGACAAGTTTACACTATGTTATGTTTCATTGGTTGATTCAACGATTGAATGAGCTGTTGTTGTTGAATGACTGCAAAGCCAACATATATCATTCATCTTGCTGACAACGATGAAGACGAGCTTCAGAAGGGTGCGGGTGACGAAGGTACGACCTCGAGCACTTCCCGTAGCTTCACTCGGAGAGTGCCATCGAGCAGAACACCCCGAGTGCCGCTCACTGCTATGCCTCAGGAGCCTGGTGGTTCGTCTCAAGCTGGCGCTATCTCTACTGCTCCACTGTCAACTACTTCGCCTTTGGTATCGACTCTTCCAACTTCAGGACATACTGGTCAATCTCGAGTGCTGATCCCTCCGACTGCATCACCGACTCCACCACCTCATGTCTTCACTCTGCATCGTGTTCCAGAGGACTAGACTAGGGCCAGCAAGGAAGCTATGATCCAAGCCGATCTGATGATGCAACGTCTAAAGGAGGTGTATGAAGGCAGCAAGCTGGCTTACGATGCCAGTGCAGCTCTTCAAGCGAATGTCCGAGTAAGTGCGATTTTAAGTTGATTTCTGATCGATTTTTTCCTGTCAATCTTGACTCTGTACGCCCACTGGGAGCCTCTGTACGCCCACTGGGAGCCTCTGTACACCCACTGGGTGTTTTTGATGTTTGGTCATAGTTGTTTGCTCTGTAACTCTCCACTCGGTCTAGTCAGGCCGTGCCGAGTGGGAGTCGATCTAGTGGGGGCACGCTGAGTGCACCCACTTGGTGTAGTCCCCGAAACCGCCGTCGAATGATTGATTCGGCATGGGTCTTAGAATGTGTTTGGCTGCAACTCTTCACTCGGGCCGGTCAGGCCGTGCCGAGTGGGAATGGATCCAGTGGGGGCACGCTGAGTGCACCCACTGGGTGTAGTCCCCGAGACCGCCGTCGAGTGTGTGACTCGGTGGGGGTCTAAGAAATCTCCCTCCTTTTTTTTAAGTAGCTCTTCACTCAGGCGAGTCAGGCTGGGACCGAGTGGAAATGGATCCAGTGCGGGCACGTTGAGTGCACCCACTAGGTGTAGTCCCCGAGACCGCTGTCGAATGTTTGATTCAGCGGGGGTCTTAGAATATGCTTGCTTGTAGCATCTGGACTTGCTCTTCTCCACTCGGAAGCAGAAGAATATTTTGAGAATCTTTTCCGTTGTCGACTGAATTGTTTCTCAGAAAACTTGCGAGCTCGGGACCCAGTATGTTGCCTTGGAGAAGGAGAAGATCCAACTTCAACTGGACTTGGAACTGGCAAAAATGAACTTGGATCAAGCTCAGGCGGAAGTGAAGACTATGGGAGGTAACTCTCGTGGACTGTGCGATCTGCCGTTCTTTCTTTCTGTCCTTTGAACCGAGTGGTTTCACTCGAACAGATGTGCGTAATGAGAACCGTCAACTTCAAGCTCGACTCAAGAATGTTATTTCTTTAGACACCATGAAGCAGGCTCTAGAAAAGAAGGATAATGAACTCGCAGGGGCGCAGAAGGTAGCTCGGGAGAAGAGCGAGGCAGCTGTGGCAAAGCTAGCCTCAGTTGGCAAGCCGGAAGAGGAAAATGCAACTTCGAAAATTGTTGTCGAGCAAGCGAAGAAGGAAGCTACCAAGCTTAAGAAAGAACAGGCCGAGTGGGCCAAGAAGATTGAAGATCAGGCGAGTGCTTTTGAATTAGAGAAGAGAGCTCTGAACAACAAGGTGGACCAGCTCACCCAAAATAGGGATGCGCTGGAAGAATATTTGGGAAGTCTTGCAAAGAAGATGTATATCATGCTTGAAGGTACCTTTTTTTTGCTCGAGTGAATCCTCGAGGACTTTGCAAACGATGCCGTGTCTAACTCTTTCCCTCCTCTTTGTGTAGAATTCTGTCAGAATTCCGAGCTGGAAACTGACCAGATTGAGACAAGATCCCACCAAGTCACTTGTCAAGGACACCGCGGCTATGAACATGTTGGGACTTGAAGCTCGCCTCGACAGTGTCTTGGGGTACATCGCTCGTCTGAAGGTTGTATTGGCGAGGATAGACAAAGAGTTGTGGCCTGAGGATACACTTCTGAATGACCTCGAGTCTATTATGACTCGACTCAATGAAATTCCTGGGCGAGTGCAAGCATGGAAGAAATTTGCCGCTCGTTGTGGAGCCAATGTTGCGCTCTCACTTGTCTGTGTCCATTGCAGAGACGCCAAGGAAGAAAAGTTGAAGGCTCTCCAGGTGGCGAACACAAAGAAGCTCAAGTTTGAAGACTTCATGGAGACTTTCATCGAGGCGGCCACTCGGATTGCGGATGTCATAGATTTGGACACTTTCGTCGAGCCGGCGAGTCCCCCTGGTGCGTGAAGAGAACTTTAGGACCCGAGGACCAGTCGAATGTTATTTGCCTCGGAATGCCGAGTGATTTTGTAATCGTTAAAACTCATTCAGGCTGTCAGCCCGAGTACTTTTTATCTGCACTTGAGAACTCTTATCTGCACTTCGAGATTCTGGATTTATCCGAAAGTTGCTTTCCTAGTTTTTTACATGATAATGTTTGTTTTCATAACTTGGGCGAAAACTGGTTCGCAGCTAAGTCTCCGAGTGAGCAGGATGCACGTCACTTGGAGTGATTTTTTACTTAGGCGAGGTCCGGCTCGCGACTAAGCCCCAGAGTGGGAGGCATGCTCTCCACTCGGAGTAGATTTTTAACTTAGGCGAGAACTGGCTCGCGGCTAAGTCTCCGAGTGGGGAGGATGCTCGCCACTCAGAGTAGTTTCTTAACTTAGGCGAAAACTGGTTCGCAGCTAAGCCCCCGAGTGGGAGGGATGCTCTCCACTGCTGAATCAAGAGCATGTACTGTCGCGTTTGGGCAATATCAGGTTGCCCTCTTCATCCTTCTTCATGTGAATGGCACACGGCAAGTCGAGGCGTCCTGTCCTGACTGATCTTTTATTTTCTTAAGTACCCACTGCCCATTGGGCTTTCCTTTGTTTTTGCTCTGCGCAGCCAAAGCGGCTGCTTCTGCCTTGCCAGCGCCTTCGGCCTTACGCTTTTGTTTCCGACTGAGGTTCCCACTGCCAGTATCGGGATCAACAGTCTTTCCCTTGCCATTGCGGAGCCGGTCTTCTTCCTCGCCATTCGCGTACCGAGTGGCTATTTCCATCATTTTGCTCATGGTCAAAGTTCCAGCCTGACCGAACTTCAAGATGAGCTCTCTGTATCTGACACCCACCTTGAAGGCACAAACGGCCTGATGCTCTGTGACATTCTCAACCACATGGTGAAGTGTGGTCCACCGATGTATGTAATCCCTCAAAGTTTCATTCGGCTTTTGAACACAGTGTTGCAATTCAGTCAGCCCAGCCGGTCACTTGCATGTGCCCTCGAATGTTTTTATGAACACTTGGGCCAGGTCCTCCCAGCAGTATATACTTGCAGGAGCCAACTGGTTCAACCACGCCCGGGCCGACCCTTCCAACATCAAGGGCAAGTGTTTCATGGCGACATAATCATTGCCTCCGCCAATCTGCACTGCCACTCGGTAATCTTCCAACCATGTTTCTGGCTTTGACTCGCCAGTGAATTTGTTGACTCCCGTGGCCAATCTGAAGTTGGGTGGGATCTCTGCAGAACGTATGGTTCTGCCGAAACACTCGGGCGCAGAGATGTGTGTGCCACTCCCACTCGGACGATCTTTATCCAGGACTTCTCGGTGAGCTCTACCTCTGTCGACCAGATTCTGTACGAGGACTAACCTTGCGTTGAATCCCGGGTCTCGCGGGTCGAGTGGCTCTCTCCGCTCGTCGCCGTACGGGCGCCTGTCGCCATATCGCCTGGGCGCATACAAACCACCCCTCGAAGGGGGCGTCAGCACTCGACGGCGGTCATCGCGGTGATGCCGAAGAGAAAACTGCCCGCGGCCCTGGGCCAGGTACTGATCCTGGTGGTAACCGCGATCTTCACGCCGTGGAGGTGATCTTGGACTATGAGCCGACTGGACCGTGTCTGCTCTAACGGACCTGCTGTGAATCCTATTACGCGACTGGGAAACGGCCGAATTCTGCTCTCCTGCCGCTCTAAGCAATGCTCAAATCTGTTCAAGGCCCCTCCTAGCTTCGGATCGAGATGGCTGGATTGATTCTGCGATCCTAGCGGCCGCAGCCACATTCTGAATCGGAGTGCAGAATACGTGATACTCGTCTTGTGATCCAGTCGGGAATAGTTGCCGCTGCCGTTGACTGGATACCGGATGTTGCCTGCGAGCACGATCGTCGAGTGACTTCTGGACCTCCTCAAGACGCGTGCGCTTAGCTAGGGTGGCTATGCGATCCGCCTCCAAAGCATGGGCTTCGGAGGTCGTGCCTATGATGGGAGTCCGAAGGACCTGCTCGTTCCTGCGCAGCACTTCCTCTCTCTGCTGTGAGGTGAGGGGCTGTGGGTAATACTCGTCGTTGGTGTGAGACGGGCCGGCTGTGCTGTGAGCTGGCCATAAGTACCTCTGCTGTCGGTTCGTTGCTCTCGCACTCGTAAGGAACATCCGAGTGATCTGACAACGGATCAAACATGTCGTAGAGGGATTCATCGGGCTCGATTGCCGCAATCTGCAGAGTGGAAGTCTGACACGCAGCCGCTTGCCTCACCCACCGCTGGAGCCGAGAGCGACCAGATCGCTTGCGACGGCGAAGAGCAGGGAGGGAGAACGTCGCCGGAGCTAGTTGATACGGAGTCGACGGCTGCCAGAGGATGACGCCGCAAGAACTCGCCCGGAAGTGTGCTGCCCCACGAATAGGGAGCGCCTCAACGTCCAGCGGGGCTTCCTGGAGCCACGCCGAGTCATCGGCGATGAAACTGAGGGCTTCGAGACGGATGTCGCGACCCAGGAAGAGACCGCCACCGGAAACCATGGTGAAGATGAAGAAAAACGCAACCACATCGGAAGTCGCTTAGACGCCTACCCCACGGTGGGCGCCAACTGTCGTGGGAATGTGTCTGACAGTAGAGAATAGGGGTACGTATGAGAGGGCAGTGCCTAGCTACGGCGAGGTTGTACTCTCGGATTTACGAGTTCAGGCTCCTCTCGGAAGAGGTAAAGGACCCTACGTCTCGGTGCTGCTGGAGCTTTGTTGTATGGAGTGATGAGTTATAGGGGGGTGCGAACCCTTGTACATGGGTAGAGGGGCGACTTATATAGAGTCCGCTGGCCCCTCATGAATGCCCCCATTACTCAAGGGTTCGATGCAGAGTTTAAAGATAGTGAGTGTTACAGGTAACGCTAGTATTTGGTGCTCTTGATGGTAGCGCACTGATTGCCTGACAATTGCCCTCCCATGGTGCCTCTAGGTCTTCTGTTGTCGAGTGACATTTGATGCTTCGAGTGAATAGGAGCGGTCGAGTGATGAAGAACCTTCCGAGTGGAACCTCTGTCGAGTGACTCGTAAGACGTATATATTTCAGTCGGCGATTCCTTCATAATCTTGTGGGCCTTGGTGTTCTTGTATGTGGTGTCCTTGGGTAGGGTATGTAGGTCAGGCCAAGGACCCTACCCTAGGTACATGTCCTCGTCATCGAGTATCCCTGTTTGCATAGATATTGAAAGTGAGATTACTATAAAAGTGGCACTAGTTGAAGCATAAACTCACAAATATAAGCATTTCAATTTTCTTTATGAGAAAAGGTCGGAAGATGTTTCTAACCATCTGTTTAAAGGAATAAGTATGGCAACATTGGCTGATGTCAGGAAGGCATACATACTATTTGCTCTTCTTTCCTCTTATTTTAAGCATTTTTGGTGCAGTTCAACTAAAATAAAATGCCATTACCGCCTTGACAATTCGGTGACATTGTACAAAAAAATGACTTACCATTACATCATGATGTCAGGTATATAATCGACAGGCAATAGAGACAAACATGCAGACCTCCTCCGATAACATAATGAACATTAATCTATTTTATTTTAAAAGTAATTGACGGGTTAATAAGAAGTAAAAGAAATAGTCTAGAAAATCTATTATATTTTAAAAGTCATTGGCGGGTTAATAAGAATTATAAGAAATAGTCTTGAAAATTCCACGTTAATTAGTAAATAAGAGCCCTTGATCTGGTGGGTCTACTATAATTATGAGTACGTAACCGTTTGATATGCGTAACATATACCGTTTGATATGCATAATATATATTGCGTTATGGCAACCTAGCACAAGTTAATACCATGTATAGGATTGTGTTGTAAAAAACAATATATGGTATTGTGGGAACCAACCAGGAGTACCCAACGTGCTTAGCATGGTCTCTCACAAAAATACAAAAACTTGCCTGCCTTTCAAAAGTGTCTCTCTAGCCAAAAGCAAGGATAAATAGATCTACAATCTTTTGGGGACAGCTGTGACAAGGCAGCAGAGACCTCCTCTTCGGCATGCGGTGGGATTATCGGATGCGTCGGGGACTGAGAAGCTCCAGGCACACAGCTTGCAGAGCTGCCGTCAAAAGGTGCTCGAGCATGCAGACATCACTACCGGAACAGGGGCCAGTGCCGACGGCCATATATATGCCAACGGCCCCCGTCGGCCTACTCCAGGATATGCCGAGAGCCGGATCCAGGCCGTCGGCGTACAAAGGCCGTCGGGCTATCCCGACCTATGCTGACGGCCCCCGTCGGCACAGATTAGCCGTCGGCTTAGCCCGGCCTACGCCTACAGCGGCCGTCGGCATACATGAGCCGTCGGCATAGTTGCGGGCCCGGCGACCCCGCTCGTGACGGGCGGCTAACGGCGTCCGATCAATGCCGACGGCCTCAACGGGCGGCCGTCGGCATAGAGGCGCGTGCCATGTCATCGATCCGAGGCGCACCGACCATCATCCATGCCGACGGCTGCCCTCGGCATAGATGCCACATCATCGATCCGCGGCGGGCCGTCCATCTGCCCCTGGCCTCAGCTATGCCGACGGCATAGTTTTTTTTGTTTTTGCTTTTCATATAGAATTTTTTTATTGTTTTACGTATTATTATTTAATTAACTTACATGTAGCATGTGTTAATATAAGCCTAAATACCTTACTTTTCGATTATATACGGAGGCCGACACGTGGAGGGCGGAAACAGCCGCATCGGGGCCATACGGAGGGGATGTTACTCCCAAGTGTTTATATGTGATGACCTACCACAACCGGGTGGTGTGGTGGCATATCTGAAGAGGCGGCACGCGTCTCCGGGGTGTGGCCCCCCTCACGGACGGCGCCACCGCGACACCTGGAGGGGGGAAATGGACGTGTCAGGTCTACACGAAGGGGATGTTGCTGTGGGTTTCGCCCGGATGTTGCTCCCAGGTGTCCCTATGGGCTGACCAAACACAACCGGGTGGAGAGGTCCATTGGTCAAAGCCAGTCCGTGGGAAGTCAAATGGCTAGATCTCGTGGTCAACCGCTCCAGGGTTAGGCGGGACGGGGGCCCTGGGGGGTAGCAATGCCACTGGAGCGTCGCACCGGGCCCTCATACATGAGGGGGAGTGTGGTGGCATTTCTGAAGAGGCGGCACGCGTCTCCGCGGTGTGACCCCCCTCACGGACGGCGCCGTCTGTGGTATATGCTGGTGGTCGCCAGAGACATATTGTGTGTTCCTGCTCGTCTGAACTAATACACTGCTTTACATGGTAGTGCATGATGTGGTGGCTCCTACTTCTATGAAAAAAATCGAGCAGAATATGGCTTTTAGTCCTGGGCAGCCGGAGACGCACCTGCATGACACTTCTTTAGGCCGTCCATGACGAAAAAAATCATGTTAGAAGCAAGGGCGAGGAAAATATCGAGGAGTTTCCCGGTTACCGTGGGTGGTCGGGCCGAGCGATGCATAGTGGTTTGGTGCGTTTTCTCTCTCGTATGCGCCTGTTGTGCCAAGGCGTTGGCTCTAACTAAACCCGAGCGATTGCACTAGCTACGTTACGGAACACGAGCAATCGATCCCCTTGTGCTGTTAACTGAACCCGAGCGATTCATTCGCTGCTGGCTGAACCCGAGCCGATTCATTCGCTACTCTTGGCTAACTGAACCCAAGCGATCGATCCCCCGTGTGACACGTAGCAAGCCAGTGTTGGGTTACCCTCTCATGACAGGACCGTGGCTACCGCTGCGTCGGAACATAGAACGAGTCGAGACGTGGTGAGTCGAGCCAGTTGGTTGGCTGTCGATAACAGTTTTCCAGGTGGGGTTGGATGAACAGGACCCCGTGGTAGTAGGCCGTTGCCGCTAGATGAACAGACCCCGAGGAAGCCACAACACCCCAGCTATTGGGGGTGTGATAACGGACCCCGTGAAGGCCTCTACGAATAGTAGCCGGTGGAGCCTGGAGGACGGGGGTGTGAGAACATTACCCCGTGGGACTCGAGTGAGAGGAAATTGTCGTGGATGAACATTAGCCCGTGGAGTCCCGGTTTCGGTATGCCACACCACTCCCCGATGAAGAGGACCTGTTTCGACCATAGGCGCTCCAACAAGTCGTTTCCTCTGTTTTGCGGTACGCCACACCCCTCCCGTCAACAGGACCTTGTTTCAATCGAAGGCGGTCAAACAGAAGTCTTTTCCTCGCATTTTAACGGTAGGCCAGACCCCATCCCGTGAACAGTTCCTGTTTTCGACCATACGTCGAACAGAAGGCCATTGCATCCATTCTCGGTACGCCAGGCCACTTTCGTCTGTTCTGCCCAAGGCTGTTGCTCCCTATGAACACGCGCATTCGTTGCCTCCCATAATACGAGTGTTTCTCTCTTTCGACCCACCCGTTTGGCTTCCATGATAAGCGGACACCTTTGCTGTCGGTACCGTTGGCCCTCCAGGTACATGAGCCCTGGCCGTAACATATGCGGGAGTATAGGCGTTCGAGGCCTCGCCCGATGTACGTACTGGCCATTTTTTTGACATGTGGCTATACTACGTGTACATGATTGAATGACTGCCTAAACTGCTATACGTCAGGGCTCTACTACTACACGTGCCGCTGCTTGCTCGGCCACGGTTCATCGCTGCTGAGAGAAACCGATCCAGTATGTACGTACAAGTTCGTGACCAGACAGACACGCTACGTCCGCTCGACCGGGGTGGGTCCCAACTGTCAGCAAGGATAAGGACGCACTTTCTGGCGTGCAAAGATATAGCTGCTGGGTCCCAGCTGTCAGGGGGAGGAATCATTTTTTTCCGCGTAATATGGAGGCACTTCCTTGTGTTCGAAATGTATCTGGTGGGTCCAGCTATCAGCCTCACCGACTAAAGTCCTCTTCAGATGACTATCGTCTCGTTGACCCCGTTAACTACGCCGCGCTCAACCATCAGGGCGGTGGACAACGGCAGCCTAGGAAAGTACAACGCGGAGCCACGGAAGACGAGGCAGTGTATGCCCCACGCGGAGGGGGAGTAGGATGGTTCATTGTTTCGGCTGCGTGTAAGGCTGCCATCGCCGAGAATAACAGGGGATGTGGGTAGTAGAGGGAAGCCTGCCAGCAGGGGGAGTATGGTGGGGCGATGAGGCCTGCGCGGCACACAGTCGGCCACCGGAGCAGGAGCAGGCGGTGCGGCCGACGCTAGTTTTGGGCGGCTGAGCGCAAGAATATCAGAGGTTGAAGAAGCACATGCCGTTTGATTAACATCCAACGGTCACTGCTGCTAGAATTGTTTGTTTTACTAATTGCCAAAGCCCTGCGTACGATCACCTTAGTAGGCTCACAGTCACCCACCTTACCTTTTGGGCCCAGCTAGCAGCGGGAGGAATCATTTTTCATGCGTGTAATAAGAGGCACTTCCTTGCGTGCGAAGATGGAGCTGTGGGTCTCAGCTGTCAGGTGGAGGAAACTTTTTTTCCCAAGTATAAGGAGGCACTTCTTGCCTGCGAAGTTGTAGCTGGTGGTCCCTCTGTCAGTAGGAGCAATCTTTTAGTTCGTGTAATAAGGAGGCACTTGCTGCCTGCGGCCATGGACCATGCGTGTCCATTGTCAGCCTTCCACTTACATCCCTCTTCCGATGTTGTCATTTTGTTGACACATTGACCACACAACGCGCCGAGAGCATCAACACGTGGACGACGGTGAGCCTAGGAATGCGAACAACCCAGAGCCGGCGAAGCCAAACAGTGGATGCCCACTCTGATGGGAGTACGAGGGTTGTGACTAGTTCGGCCGCGGGGTGAGGCTGGCTCGCCAGAAATAATATGAGGTGCGGGTGGGTAGAGGTGTGGCTTGGCTAGTGGTGGGAGTAGGGTGGGCCGGTGAGGCCTGTGCGGCAGCACAGCTGGCCACGGGAGGAAGGAGCAGGTTGTCCCTGCTGGCGCTGGTTTGGCAGCTGGAGCAGGCAAGACCAGACATTCAAGACGCACGACGCCCTTGGATGGAAATCCAACAGTCACTGCTCCTCATGTGTGACTAAGTTGACACAGCGTGCCTTGTACCGTCAACCGTTTTTAGGAAAGCGTACACGTAAACCTATTAGGCCACACAAACCAGCCTCAAATCACGCGAAAAACAACATACAACCCCTCTGCTTTGTTTCTAATAATTTACACAGCCCATTTGCTAATTCTTAGGATTTTTTTGGATCCTTATTCTTTTTTAGCATTACATTACGCCCTATTGTGCCATGGCTAAAAAAACTCAAGGACATTTTGCATTTCAGTGCGTCTGAACATTTTTTAAATCCCAAAATTTCGAGTCACATTCAAATTAATTTGAAAAATAAATTTATATCATTTAAATCCGAATAATTTTCCCCGCATAAAAATCATGAAATTTAAAATGTCAAAATGCAAAAAAAAATTTGAAACTAATTGCTCGTTTCCTGTGTCTTAAAAATGTACAACCCTTTCTCATTACTGATAGCCTATTTTCTAGGCAAGCCGAATGCATCCTTGCAGCCCATCAGGGCTACAAAAGCAAGTAGGCCCCTTGGTTGGTATTCTGCAAAAAATAACTGGGCTAGCCATTTTCAAAAAAAAAACAACTAGGTTGGACTTGTGTAAACATAAAATAAACGGCTGGCGAGACTGGCAAGAGTGCCCCCACAGCCCCGTTGATACCCTCCTTCGTCTAAAAACAAAAGAACTGCGCGAGCCTGCTGGGTCCCTGGTGTCAGCGCGCCGTTGTGCAATTCTCTCGTTTATGTACGTTGACATGGCATGGGACCCAGATGTCAGGAATCCATTAGGAGCAACCTTTTTTTGGCTTGAAATAAGGAGTACTGCCTTACGTCCTGCCATGACCCTGGTGGGCTCCCTGTTGTGATCCTCTCCACGTACAATCATCTTCTGATTGTAATACGCGTCAACCTAGTATGCCCACAAGTCAACCTCTAAACCCATGGCGGACAAATACAGCCCATTCCACACTGTTCACACGAAAGTTCAAACAGGTCTGATCCAAGAGATAGAGTACTGAACTTCCTGTTGACAACCATCATAGCCAACTTAACTTATCTACTCCCAGGAAATCTAGTGTACAAGTGCTAACTGTACTCTTAGCTAACAGACATGTTGGCTTCCATCTGCCGTACACGCTAAAACGCCGGCACCGACGTCCTCCTCTCGCTCATCGATTGCCCAGGGGCGATAGGGCGTGTTGCTCGCACCGTTTGGCCTCTTTCCTTCCTTGCCCGCGTGTCCACCAAATCTTCGGCTTTCTAAGAGGGAAACCCCGTGACGAGCTGGTAATGTACATGCACGCTTCGCTGAAAGCGTGCGTCGCCCGAACAGCCCTCTAGGCTATTGCCAAGCGTCAGCCTCCATGTAGTCGCCCGTTTGCGGACGCTCTGCTCGCGACCCAGAGCGTCGGTGCGCTGCTCCATGCCCTGCTGGCGGGCGCAAATCGGCGATACGTTGCTCCTCCGCCGGCGGTCTGCTCCAACATTCCTCATACTCTGCATTGCCATCTAAAGACACGATAGAATGCCTCCTCCCTCCATCATCCTTTCGTTAAAAAAAAACCGAACACTGTTCCGACAGTGAGCGCCTCCGGCGTCGCCTATTCGGATGGGCGGGGGCATGATGACGTGGCGAAGCAGGGCAAGTGGGCGAGCGATGTCGGGACGTGGGGCTTGTGAGGATAGGGTGAGTTTGGTTGATGGCGCCACCGGAGAACGCCGGGAACCGTATTATAAGCGGAAGGTTGGTGAACTAGCTGTCACGGAAACACGACGGTCATCGGTCATCGAATATTCAATGAATAAGCAGGCATGGGTTAGCGCGCCAGCTTGACGTGGAAAAATAGAAAAACTGAAATTATGAATGTGTCATCCCGTCCCGTCCCATCAGGTGCGTCCCGTTCGTGCTGGGTCCGCACATCAGCATGACGGTCAAACGAGTGGCACTCGATTCATCCAGATGTGGCACGTGCGTGATTCGCCTGGTTATTCGCGTAGATCGAGTCGGTCGGATAGTGTATACGTGTTGGATCGCAATAGCTGATGAACATTTGCTGGGAGATAAGGCATTTGTGAACGTTTTTGCTGGCAGTTTCTTCAGATTCGCATGGCATTTTCTTTAGAACAGCATGTCATTTCTTCAGAGGTAGGCATTTTTATTGAAAAAACTACATCTTTGGATCTTGCGTCGCAACTAAAACTATTACAAGTGCATTAGTAGGCTACCTAGTGATCGATCAGTACTTGTAAACACTGAGCAAAGAGAAATAAGGAGCTGCTAGTAACTTGTAAACAATCAGCCACACTAAATAAGGATCAATGCTGTGCACATGTAAGAGCCGATCCATTCAAAATGTTCACATGAGACTCATAGGCCTGGCATTGTAATATGTTCACATTAGTAGCCCAATTCACAACCAACTAGTATGATTCCCATACATAAGATCACATTTTAATGCATCTCAATGATTCACAGATCATATACAATATGTAGCTCCAAAGCAAAGATCAAGAAAAAACATATGTTCTAGCGACTAACATGGATGCTTCTCTAGGCCAACATTCAGTACAGAGGAAAGAACAAAAATTGTGAAGTATACTTTCCTATTCCAAATGTAAGTGGTTTCACAACAGATGGAACCATGAGAATGAACCACACATGATGGAGGAACATCCACTGATATGAATTGGTCATCGTTGATCACACGGCGAGAATTTACAGAATACACTTAACTTAGGCAAAATGATGCCCATTGGATAATCAGACCAAAGCAATGAAGCACCTAGTTGTTGACCATAAATAATATAGTGCTACTTTTGTGCAGTCCATGAAGTGATATCCCATCTATTTGTGTCTATTTTCATATGGCACTGCATGAAGTGACTTACTTTGTCTTGTGTAGTTCCACAAAATTGAGGTCACCTTGTTTGTTTGCCAAATACCAACGGCAAACATCTGTTTGCACAAATATCAAGCACTAGTTAACATATACCTCACCTTGTATTTTCAGTTTAAACATGTCTTTGTAGTCGTTTTCGCTAGCATCTATCATGTTTTGCACTGGACAATTTGATACTGTCATTTTTTGCACTGGACATTTTTGGTACTGAATCGATTTGCTGGTACAGAGTAGAATATAAGTGCCTATTCTCATCAGACCAAGGATATCCATGTTTGAAGTGATGGAAGAGGTGAAATCTATACAACCAAATTGAGCATCCAATCATTAAATCAGTGTCCCGCACCACCAATGTAGGTCCACCCTGCCAATAAATTTACATGCCAACCCACTAATATTCTATCTAATGCCAGTACAAAAATAGTAGCAAGATCATAGCAACCATGTACCTTGATAATGAAACAACTCATACACCAATTGGAACTAACTATTTGGAAGAAAATGCTCATAATGTTGAACCATTTGGACTTTTATGCAGTTACACTAAAATTGATGTCGTGGGAACGACTTTGATAGTAAAGAATAGGGTACGTATGAGAGGGCATGCCTAGCTACGGCGAGGTTGTACACTCGGATTTACGAGTTCAGGCCCCTCTCGGAAAGGTAAAGACCCTACGTCTCGGTTGCTACTGAGCTTTATTGTAGGGAGTGATGAGTTACAAGGGTTGCGAACCCTTGTACATGGGTAGAGGAGGGCTTATATATAGTCCGCTGGCCCCCTCATGAATGCCCCCCCGTTACTCAAGGGTTCGATGCAGAGTTTAAAGATAGTGAGTGTTTCGTAACGCTAGTATTTATGCTCTTGATGGTAGCACACTGATTGCCTGCCTATGAGCCCTCCCATGGTGGCTCTAGGTCTTCTGTTGTCGAGTGACATTTGATGCTCCAAGTGAATAGAGCGGTCGAGTGATGACGAAACTTCCGGATGGAACCTCTGTCGAGTGACTCGTAAGATGTATATATTTCACTCGTGATTCCTTCATAATCTTGTGGGCCTTGGTGTTCTTGTATGTGGTGTCCTTGGGTAGGGTATGAAGGTCAGGCCTAGGACCCTAACCTAGGTCATGTCCTTGTCATTAGCCCCCAATGGATCGGCGTTCGAGTGAGAAAGGATTGAAGCGGGATTCGACTGGGCTGATGTCCCAGAGACATCTTCAGAGTCCTGCGGGCGCCTGTATCACTTTAATCTTTGTCAATCACCTCGATCAATTCCAGTTTGATATGTGACTGAGTGATCCCGAGCGTCGGGTCGAACCCAAATGACCAAGGAGATCTTCCGATGCAAACGATTGTTCTGTCAGGCCCGGTTTTTTACAGGATTTGAAAATTTGGAGAACCGCCGGTTCAGCAATGGCGCGGTAAGTGGGGCAGGTGGGGAGGGACAACTCGATTTTGCTCCACCTTTTCCGCCACGTACCGCGCAGTCTTCGCTCACCGGGATGCGCCAGTATCTCGCGGGCCTAGCTATCGGTGACTTGGATGCGACGCTATAAGAGGCGACGAGACGGAGAGCAGAACAGTGTCCTCCCCTTTCTTCCCTCTCGCCCATCTCTCCTCCTCTTCCGCCGCCATGCTGCGCAGATCTGCTAAACGTCGCATCCACTCCATAGATGGTGAAGGACAAGATAGCGAAGCTAGAGCGGCCAAGAAGGCGGCCAGGGGAGAAGCTCGAGCTCCTGGGCCGCCCTGCCGCGTGGGCTGGATCCAGGATGACTGGATGCCGTTGAGGTCATGGGGGGGACCTAGACGGGCTCACCGCCGATGGCTTGCTGGCCCCTGGGTCCTAGAGGCTGCCGGAGGGGGTTCGAGCCAGCTTCACGCCCCAATGAGCGGGTCCTCCTCCTCACTCATGTGCAAAGATGTTTCTCCTTGCCTCATCCGTTTTTTCGAGGATTTCTGAACTTCTTCGACCGCAAATCCACCACTTTCCCCCAAATGCCATATCGTATCTTGCCACCTTTGTCTCGATGTTGAAAATTTCTTGGGTTGTCATCCCACTGGGGGCTGTTCAAACATATCTTCACTTGTCGATCCCAGTCAGTCAAAAAAGCGAATCCGAGTGATGAGGACCGATGTGATCCAGATGTGTGGGGGTTTAGGAGTCCAGATGAGGGGTAGGAGTGCATTCCCTGCAATGACTTTTCCAGAGTTCGTTCGGGGCTGCAGTCCCATGGTTTTACTGTAACGACATTCCATCTCCTTGCTCGTCGACTGGTCTTCCCCCCTTCTCGTTGGCAAGCTCAATGCTCCCTGTTCACTGACTATGGACGAGTAGAGAAAGCTGAAGTGGGGACTTGGTAGATGCCGTAGTCCAGTTGATCCGAAATGGAGTGACGGGCCTAGATATGTTGGAGGTATTCCTCAGTCGATCGATCCAGCCCCTGCGGGGCGGAAACCACCCCATGGGCAGTACACGAGCCCAGACGATGCCACTCGAACGCATCCAGGGGAGGTTAAAGACGAGACCGTGATACAGTGGCTTAGAAGCATCATCGGGGGTCATGAACATCCACGTGGGTCCAAACGGATTAAACCTTTCGACGCGAGCACCAACCAGGCGAGGTGACACTATCTTGTCGAGTGTTTTGCTTTTTATTTCCAACATGCGACTAGATTGATAATCGACTGACTTGGATATTTGTGCCCGCAGGAGTTTACAAAGATGTTTTCACCTGTGCCGAATGGAGAACAGCTCATTGAAGGAGTGGAGAGCGAGGGTGGCAGCGCTGATATAGATTATGCTGACGACGGCGGGGACAGCAGTGACGACTCAGAGGAGAGTGATGAAGTCGAGTCCCCTCCGCACACCGAGTGTCGATCCAAACATACCCAAGATCCGCGGCCAGCCAGGGCAAGGCCATGGTGTCGATTGTCAGGACCAAAATGCACTCGGAGCTGCAACGCCTGACCCAACTGAGAAGTTACTACGAAACAGCCCAAGGTCGCACCAGCAAACCTCGGAAGGCTCTCCCCATAATCAAGGTCTCGGTGCCTATCGCTACGACATGAGTGCCTTTCCTTTTCTCTTTCTTTCTTTCTTATTGCTGCAGAACTTCGTGCTTTTGCTGACCGAGTGAGCATTGTGTGTCAGAGCTGCTACTTTGATAACGTCGCCATCGGGTTGATGAGGAGCATGCGGAGATGGATACTACGGACGCAGCCACTTCTCGGTGAGGTACGACAAGTTTACACTATGTTATGTTTCATTGGTTGATTAACGATTGATGAGCTGTTGTTGTTGAATGACTGCAAAGCCAACATATATCATTCATCTTGCGACAACGATGAAGACGAGCTTCAGAAGGGTGCGGGTGACGAAGGTACGACCTCGAGCCTCCTTCCCGTAGCTTCACTCGGAGAGTGCCATCGAGCAAGACACACCCCGAGTGCCCTCACCTGCTATGCCTCAGGAGCCTGGTGGTTCGTCTCAACTGCGCTATCTCTACTGCTCCACTGTCAACTACTTCGCCTTTGGTACGACTCTTCCAACTTCAGGACATACTGGTCAATCTCTGGTTATCCCTCCCCTCATCCCACTCCTCCACCACTCATGTCTTCACTCTGCATCGTGTTCCAGAGGACTAGACTAGGGCCAGCAAGGAAGCTATGATCCAAGCCGATCTATGATCAACGTCTAAAGAGGTGTATGAAGGCAGCAAGCTGGCTTACGATGCCAGTGCAGCTCTTCAAGCGAATGTCCGAGTAAGTGCGATTTTAAGTTGATTCTTGATCGATTTTTTCCTGTCAATCTTGACTCTGTACGCCCATGGGAGCCTCTGTACGCCCACTGGGAGCCTCTTGTACACCCACTGGGTGTTTTTGATGTTTGGTCATAGTTGTTTGCTCTGTAACTCTCCATCGCGTTCT
The DNA here is from genome assembly GCA_011799875.1 of Thinopyrum elongatum. NCBI lineage: Eukaryota > Viridiplantae > Streptophyta > Magnoliopsida > Poales > Poaceae > Thinopyrum > Thinopyrum elongatum. Next base: position 628,125,796 of record CM022303.1, on the reverse strand, counting down.
AGTCAGGCCGTGCCGAGTGGGAGTCGATCAGGGGGGCACGCTGAGTGCACCCACTTGGTGTAGTCCCCGAAACCGCCGTCGAATGATTGATTCGGCATGGGTCTTAGAATGTGTTTGGCTGCAACTCTTCACTCGGGCCGTTCAGCCGTGCCGAGTGGGAATGGATCCAGTGGGGCACGCTGAGTGCACCCACTGGGTGTAGTCCCCGAGACCGCCGTCGAGTGTGTGACTCGGTGGGGTCTAAGAAATCTCCCTCCTTTTTTTTTAAGTAGCTCTTCACTCAGGCGAGTCAGCTGGGACCGAGTGGAAATGGATCCAGTGGCGGCACGTTGAGTGCACCCACTAGGTGTAGTCCCCGAGACCGCTGTCGAATGTTTGATTCAGCGGGGGTCTTAGAATATGCTTGCTTGTAGCATCTGGACTTGCTCTTCTCCACTCAAGCAGAAGAATATTTTGAGAATCTTTTCCGTTGTCGACTGAATTGTTTCTCAGAAACTGCACTCGGGACCCAGTATGTTGCCTTGGAAGGAGAAGATCCAACTTCAACTGGACTTGGAACTGGCAAAAATGAACTTGGATCAAGCTCAGGCGGAAGTAAGACATGGGAGGAACTCTCGTGGACTGTCGATCTGCCGTTCTTTCTTTCTGTCCTTTGAACCGAGTGTTTTCACTCGAACAGATTGCGTAATGAGAACCGTCAACTTCAAGCTCGACTCAAGAATGTTATTTCTTTAGACACCATGAACAGGCTCTAGAAAAGAAGATAATGAACTCGCAGGGGCGCAGAAGGTAGCTCGGGAGAAGAGCGAGGCAGCTGTGGCAAAGCTAGCCTCAGTTGGCAAGCCGGAAGAGGAAAATGCAACTTCGAAAATTGTTGTCGAGCAAGCGAAGAAGGAAGCTACCAAGCTTAAGAAAGAACAGGCCGAGTGGGCCAAGAAGATTGAAGATCAGGCGAGTGCTTTTGAATTAGAGAAGAGAGCTCTGAACAACAAGGTGACCAGCTACCCCAAATAGGATGCGCGGAAGAATATTTGGGAAGTCTGCAAGAAGATGTATATCATGCTTGAAGGTACCTTTTTTTTGCTCGAGTGAATCCTCGAGGACTTTGCAAACATGCCGTGTCTAACTCTTTCCCTCCTCTTTGTGTAGAATTTCTTCAGAATTCCGAGCTGGAACTGACCAGATTGAGACAAAGATCCCACCAAGTCACTTGTCAAGGACACCGCGGCTATGACATGTTGGGACTTGAAGCTCGCCTCGACAGTGTCTTGGGGTACATCGCTCGTCTGAAGGTTTTATTGGCGAGGATAGACAAAGAGTTGTGGCCTGAGGATACACTTCTGAATGACCTCGAGTCTATTATGACTCGTCAATGAAATTCCTGGGCGAGTGCAAGCATGGAAGAAATTTGCCGCTCGTTGTGGAGCCAATGTTGCGCTCTCACTTGTCTGTGTCCATTGCAGAGACGCCAAGGAGAAAGTTGAAGGCTCTCCAGGTGGCGAACACAAGAACTCAAGTTTGAAGACTTCATGGAGACTTTCATCGAGGCGGCCACTCGGATTGCGGGATGTCATAATTTGGACACTTTCGTCGAGCCGGCGAGTCCCCCTGGTGCGTGAAGAGAACTTTAGGACCCGAGGACCAGTCGAATGTTATTTGCCTCGGAATGCCGAGTGATTTTGTAATCGTTAAAACTCATTCAGGCTGTCAGCCCGAGTACTTTTTATCTGCACTTGAGAACTCTTATCTGCACTTCGAGATTCTGGATTTATCCGAAAGTTGCTTTCCTAGTTTTTTACATGATAATGTTTGTTTTCATAACTGGGCGAAAATGGTTCGCAGCTAAGTCTCCGAGTGAGCAGGATGCACGTCACTTGGAGTGATTTTTTACTTAGGCGAGGTCCGGCTCGCGACTAAGCCCCAGAGTGGGAGGCATGCTCTCCACTCGGAGTAGATTTTTAACTTAGGCGAGAACTGGCTCGCGGCTAAGTCTCCAGTGGGAGGATGCTCGCCACTCAGAGTAGTTTTCTTAACTTAGCGAAAACTGGTTCGCAGCTAAGCCCCCAGTGGGAGGGATGCTCTCCACTGTGAATCAAGGAATGTACTGTCGCGTTTGGGCTATCAGGTTGCCCTCTTCATCCTTCTTCATGTGAATGGCCACACGCAAGTCGAGGCGTCCTGTCCTGACTGATCTTTTATTTTCTTAAGTACCCCTGCCCATTGGGCTTTCCTTTGTTTTTGCTCTGCGCAGCCAAAGCGGCTGCTTTTGCCTTGCCAGCGCCCTGGCCTTACGCTTTTGTTTCCGACTGAGGTTCCCACTGCCAGTATCGGGATCAACAGTCTTTCCCTTCCCATTGCGGAGCCGGTCTTCTTCCTCGCCATTCGCGTACCGATGGCTATTTCCATCATTTTGCTCATGGTCAAAGTTCCAGCCTGACCGAACTTCAAGATAGCTCTCGTATCTGACACCCACCTTGAAGGCACAAACGCCTGATGCTCTGTGACATTCTCAACCACATGGTGAAGTGTGGTCCACCGATGTATGTAATCCCTCAAAGTTTCATTCGGCTTTTGAACACAGTGTTGCAATTCAGTCAGCCCAGCCGGTCACTTGCATGTGCCCTCGATGTTTTTATGAACACTTGGGCCAGGTCCTCCCAGCAGATATAACTTGCAGAGCCAACGGTTCAACCACGCCCGGCCGACCCTTCCAACATCAAGGGCAAGGTTTCATGGCGACATAATCATTGCCTCCGCCAATCTGCACTGCCACTCGGTAATCTTCCAACCATGTTTTCTGGCTTTGACTCGCCAGTGAATTTGTTGACTCCCGTGGCCAATCTGAAGTTGGGTGGGATCCTCTGCAGAACGTATGGTTCTGCCGAAACACCTCGGGCGCAGAGATTGTGTGTGCCACTCCCATCGGACGATTTTTATCCAGCTCCGGTGAGCTCTACCTCTGTCGACCAGATTCTACGAGGACTAACCTTGCGTTGAATCCCGGGCTCGCGGGTCGAGTGGCTCTCTCCGCTCGTCGCCGTACGGGCGCCTGTCGCCATATCGCCTGGGCGCATACAAACCACCCCTCGAAGGGGGGCTCAGCAACTCGCGCGGTCAATCGCGGTGATGCCGAAGAGAAAACTGCCCGCGGCCCTGGGCCGGGTACTGATCCTGGTGGTAACCGCGATCTTCACGCCGTGGAGGTATCTTGGACATGAGCCGACTGGACCGTGTCTGCTCTAACGGACCTGCTGTGAATCCTATTACGCGACTGGGAAACGGCCGATCTGCTCCCTGCCGCTCTAAGCAATGCTCAAATATCGTTCAAGCGGCCCCCTAGCTTCGGTCGAGATGGCTGAATTGATTCTGCGATCCTGCGGCCGCAGCCACATTCTAATCGGAGTGCAGAATACGTGATACTCGTCTTGTGATCCAGTCGGGAATAGTTGCCGCTGCCGTGTACTGGATACCGGATGTTGCCTGCGAGCACGATCGTCGAGTGACTTCTGGACCTCCTCAAGACGCGTGCGCTTAGCTAGGGTGGCTAGGCGATCCGCCTCCAAAGCATGGGCTTCGGAGGTCGTGCCTATGATGGGAGTCCGAAGGACCTGCTCGTTTCTGCGCAGCACTTCCTCTCTCTGCTGTGAGGTGAGGGCTGTGGGTATACTCGTCGTTGGTGTGAGACGGCCGCTGTGCTGTGAGCTGGCCATAAGTACCTCTGCTGTCGGTTCGTTGCTCTCGCACTCGTAAGGAACATCCGAGTGATCTGACAACGGATCAAACATGTCGTAGAGGGATTCATCGCTCGATTGCCCAATCTGCAGAGTGGAGTCTGACACGCAGCCGCTGCCTCACCCACCGCTGGGGCCGAGAGCGACCAGATCGCTTGCGACGGCGAAGCAGGGAGAGAACGTCCCGGAGCTAGTTGATACGGAGGC